>JAJHZJ010000055.1:5449720-6649720 GCA_023548195.1 Bettongia penicillata ogilbyi | reverse complement strand
CTCTAAGCTAAGAATTCCTAGTTCCTTCAATTGTTCTTTATATACAATGAACTTAAGACCTTTCCTCTTCTTCTGGAGACTCTCCATCCAACCAATGTCTAAAACACGTCGCCCAGACCTGAGCACCATTCTTCCTTAAAAGTAGAATGGGGAGAGTAAAACAAGGCAGAATAGAGGCAGCATTCTAAAACAGTCATAAACTTAGTCCAGAAATATCGAGATAATTATTTTTATGCAAATATATACTATTTATTTGCAAAGGGTGAATAATATTTAAAGGTCATGTTCACAATATGACCATACTTTTGATAGAAAAAAAATGATTAAATTGAGTTCTCCTGACTCATGTTTTAAATCAACTTGACTTAAATGGAATCTACTTGTGACTGTCTTGCCCTCACCAATAGATAAATAAGGAGCATTGAAATTGATCTGACATCCTAGGCATACCACTTGTCATTTTATAATGAATATTTTGGAACATAAACTTCTTTGGGGGTGGCATGTTTGTTGTTGATAGCAATGAATAAAGAAGTCATGTGACCCATTTAGAATAGTCTAATTTGGATCATTTGAGTCTCCTTTTAAAGGAACAAGCCCTTAGCTTAGCTACAACTTCAGAGATACATAGAAAGTCAAAGTGGGAAAGAATATTATATTTTTAATTTAAAGATGGAGTTTGCAAATGCACAAACATCCCTACCCCCCATAAAATAGATTTAATAGTTTGCTTATCCGCCTTTAACAGAAAATAGGGAATGTGCCCTTTATTTTTGACAGTTTGGTACTAACACTGACAAAATACAATTGTGTTTGCCCAGAGTTTTGTTGTACCTTAACATTGATATAATTTACATTGCTGGAGTCACAGTGTATATATTTTTTTTTATTCTCTTACTCTGCATCACTTCATATATATTTGCTATACTTTGCCATCTTCTAATATTTTTATGGATTCCTCACATTTATTATTTCTTATGATTCAGTAATATTCCATTACATTCTTTTTTTGTTTAACCATTCCGTGATACTGTTGTCATAAAAACTACATTATGAATGTTTCTGTATATATGGGTCTTTTCTTGCTGTTGGTAATATACTTCTTAGGTTATTAGTTCCCCCATAGAGGAATCTTTGGATCAAAAGACATGAATAATTTAGAACTTGTCTTTCATGATTCCAAATTATTTCTTCCTGAATGGTTACAAAATTTCACAACTCCACCAATAGTGTTAGTACTCCTGTCTTCCCACAATCCCTCCAACAATGAGTTTTCCTGTATTTGACCATCTTTGCTAAATCATCGTGTGGATTATTGTGATATCTCATAGTTGTTTTCATTCTAATTTCTCTGGTCATTAGTGATCTTGAACATATTTTAGATCATTGTTTATCATTTGTATTTCTTCTTCTGAAAACCAGTTGTTCTTCAATTTGGAACTATGCCAAAGAGACTATAAAACTCTGTATACCCTTTGACCAAGCCTCTACTAAGTCCATATCCCAAAGACATAAAAGAAAAAGGAAAAAAAGACCTATATGTACAAAAATATTTTAGCAGTTGTTTTTGTGGTGGCAAAGAACTAGAAACTGAGGGGATGATCATCAACTGGGCAATGACTGAACAAGTTGATGTATGAGGTTGTGATGGAATGTTATTGTGTTACAAGAAATGACAGGAAAAAAACTTAGTAACAACTATGGGAACTGATGCAGAATGAAGTGAGCAGAACCAGGAAATCATTGTTCACAGTAACAGCAATTCTGTAACCATGATTAACTATGAAAGACTTAGTTACTCTGATCGATACAATAATCCAAGACAATTCTAAAGGACTTAGAATAAAAAAATGCTATTCCTTTCCAGAAAGAGAACTGATGAACTCTGAGTATAAAGTGGGGCATAATTTTTTCACTTTATTTTCTTCCTTTTTTTTGGCTACCTGGCTAACATGTAAGTATATTTTGCATGATTTCACATGCGTGATTGATATATTTCTTGCTACCTCAATGGAAAAGCTAAACGTGGAAGGGAGGGAGATAACTTGGAACTCAAAATTTTTAAAAAAGTTGTCAAATAATATTTTTTTAAAAAAGAAAACCATTTGTTTTTATCCTTTGACCACTTGTTTATTAGAAAATGGCTCTTAATTTTATAAACGATTGTCAAAAGATCTCGGAATGAAGACTTTAATCAGAGATAGACAACAAAATTTTTAAAAATCTTACTCTATATCTTGATTCTAGAATTCTACATTTATTTTATTTGTGAAAAATATTATTTTATATAATCTGCATTATTTATTTTGTCTTTTATGAGCTTTTCTGTAGTTATCGAATTATGAATTCCCCCCCATCTATAGTTGTGAAAGTTATAACTCCCTATTGTCTTAATTTTTTATAGCATGGCATTTTATATTTTGAACAAAGATTCTTAACAGTTTTTGGGTATCAAGGACCCCTTTGGCAGTCTGGTAAAGTGTATGGATCCCTTCTCAGATTTGTTTATGAATATACAAGATAAAATACATATAAAATCAAACAGTGAAAATAGACATGTAATTTTCCCATCCAAATGTATGGAACCCCTAAAATTTGTCCATGGTCCCCAGGTTAAGAAATCCTGACTTAGATAATTTATCTATTTGAAATCTATTATGATATGAAATGTAAGAAGCTGACTTCAAGTTCTTTTTCAAGAAATTGCTTTTTATTTTCCCAAACAACTCTTATCAATTAGTAAGAAAAAAAGACATTATAGATCATCTTGTCTTAACACCTCAGTTTATAGATTAGAAAGCTAAGGTCCAGAGAGAGGAAGAGACTTGCCCAACTTTTCACAACTAGCCAGGGGCAGAGCTAGAATTAGATCCTAGGTTTCCCAATTCCCAAGTCCTGGGCCCCTGCACAACATGGCCCCCTCAGTGAAAAAAAATGAGTTCCAATATTTTTTTCATTATTACAGGAACTTTAAAAATGTATTTAACTTAAAAGCAAAAGATCTGAATTGGGACCTCATTACCCTACTTTATTTCTGCTCAGAGCAATTAACCTAATGCTCTCATTTGTGTGTGGGAGAAGGATAAAAAGCAGGGTAGCACGTGCACATGCCTGGTGAAGAACTAGGTGGCACATGTACATCCATCCAAAAAAGGTGTAAAGATTCTAGTAAGGATGGTGCTGAGCTGAATAAGACATCTCCTGGCTTGTGTGTATCAAAGAAGGGAAATGCCAAAAGGTGGGGGTGTGTGTGCATGATTTGCCCCATTCTAAATAGTTCTTGACTGAGGTTTGAGTATTCTCATTAAAAGAAAATATGAGAAAAGACCATTTGCCAAGCACTTAAAATGGACCTCACATTGGTTAGGAAGAATACTCCTTTCCCCATTTTCCAGGACCTCTGACTGAATGGAGAAGGTGTCTATAGAGCATCCAGTTATTGACAAAATTTCATTTGAGGCAGTAAGATGGTACAGTGGATAGAGTGCTGGACTCAGAGCTATGAAGACTTAAGGTCAAATTCCACCTCACACTTTCTAGCTATATGACTCTAAGCAAGTCACTTAACTGTTCTCTGCCTCAGTTGCTTCAGCTATAAAATGAGGATAGTCATAACACCTACCTTACAGAGTTACTTTTTGAAGATTGAGATAACATTCTACTTTGCAAACCGTAAAACTTAAGGTATATGCTACTTATATATGTGGTGTTTGGGGAGAGAATATAGCTAAGGTTGTGAAAAACTAAAATATATAAAGGGAAGCAGTGGAATCTTGTTTTCTGGGAGACAAACAATGGTGGTTAGGGGTAGGTATATGTTTGGGGGTGCTGTGTGGTAGGGGAGGATTGACAAGAGCAAATCTGATCCATTTCTAGAATTAGAGAGTGGATTAGCTGAGAGTTCTTCTAGCCAAAATGATCAGAGAGAGGAAAGCTAGAAATAACCAACAGTTGGCAAAAGAGGGAAAAGAAGGTTGGTCAAAGAAAAAAGTCAATATAAGGGATAAACCATAAGTGTTATTTTAATGAACTTGCTTTAGGTTCATATGGTGCTGCAAAGACCAATTTCATTTTGGTAAGCAAGAATCGATTTTAATGTGTGGAATATTGTAATGAGAAACTTTTTATGTTGTGTTCAAATCTTTTTTTCTTTCATCTTTCTAGTAAGTGTCCCTTCCAACTCAAAGAGTCTATGTTTCTGTTAATAACTTCTATGAATCCATTTGCTAACAGGCTGCCTTTCCTGTTGATTGGCCCAGGACCCATATCAGTTCATGAAGTCATCACCATCATTGCCGTTGTGATAATAACATTTCATTTTTACCAGGTGTCATCTCACATATTTCTCCCCTCAATAATGACCACAGTTGCTTTAGAATCCATAGTTTTGGCCATTTTCTTTGTTTGGC
This sequence comes from Bettongia penicillata ogilbyi, assembly GCA_023548195.1. Lineage (NCBI taxonomy): Eukaryota > Metazoa > Chordata > Mammalia > Diprotodontia > Potoroidae > Bettongia > Bettongia penicillata. The sequence continues at coordinate 6,645,311 of JAJHZJ010000055.1, read as the reverse complement.
AACCTCTCCAGGTTGGATGGGTGGACACCCAACTGCATTCCCTACTACTCCCTATGAAATCATCTCTACATCCACCTTCGTGGAGCAATGTACCAGTCCATAAAACTTTCATTAGTATCTTCAGTCTGAGAATCTAAAAATGTTATAAACCTCTTGTTGAGTGGGTAGGGTAAGAAGCAAATTCCCCTAGGAAGCAGACCTCTCCCTTCAGGAGCCTGTAATTGGAGAAACACCCATTCTGAAAAGAAAATTGCTTTTTGTTAGGCTCTATTTCATTCTTAAAATTCTCTTTCAATGCTCTCTTCTCAGTATTTGTGAAATAATCATGGATTCCTCCAACCCATTGACCTACTTACTCTAGAATTCATTTTGTGGCTAGTTGCCTAGGGATTGGTTTGTTTTTCTATTCTTACCTTGCCCCTGTGTGCTGCTGGCGGGTTTCAGGGGGCCCCTTAGGGCCTCCTCAGCACTAAGGACATCCTCAGGGAAACCAGCTCCTCAGTAAACTCTAGAGCATACGAAGTTATTAATCTTAAGAAAACAAATTGTGGGGAATGAAGACCCATCTAGTGATACCAAGCTATATTCACAGCTAAGCTGTGAACATAGAGGAGCATGTATCATTGAGAGAGCAATTTTCTCATCCCACTCTTCCAACATTTTCTTATGATGTGAACTATAATATTATAGTCTTTAGAACTGGAAGGGTTCATAGAGACCATGTAGTCTAACTTATTCATTTTACAAATAAGGAAACTGCCACCCAGAAAAGTTCATTGACTTATCCAAAGTCATACAGGTATTAAGTAGCAGAGCCAAGATTTGAACTCAGGTAAAACCTAATCCTAAATTCAACATTTCTTCTTCTGTATCATGCTGGGAATCACCATTTCCATTGGGCACCCTCTCCAGGGAGATTTCACTTGAGATTTAATGTTTAGCGTCCCCAGACTTGTTCAGTACATCATTCTCAAGACATAGGAGATTAATTATTAAGATCTTGTCACAGGCAGTCATAGACTTACAGGGTTTGGGGAGACCTTGGAGATGGCCTAATCCTACTGCCTCAGTTTATAAAGGGAAGTAAGGCCCAGAGAGGAGGAGATTTGCCCCAGTGTCACAGAGTGGGTTATCTCTTAAACATGAGCTTATAGGGAGAAAGGCAGGGAAGGGAGAACTCTATTAAATAACAACAAAGAAAGTGGTTCTTCAGTTTCTATTTCCATTGTCAAATTAGCCAAATATTTTGTTGTCCTTCGATGAAATCTGAGATCTAGGACAGCTACATATAGAGATGGGTTAGTAGGAGGCTATCGCAACCGTTCACTTCAGAGGTCACCTTGACTTCAGCAAGGATTAAACCACCCAGATTTCAGAAAAGCAGGTGGGAAAATCTCCAAATATGCTTGCGAACAAGAAATGTGGACTTGACGAAAATACAATTAAGTGGGTTTGGAAGCTGATTAAACAGCCAGACCCAAAGACTAGTGATTGATGTTAACTTAGAAAGAAGTCTTTTAATGGAATATCACAGGGTTCTGTCTTCAGCCACATTCTGTTTAATAATTTATCATTGACTTAGATTAAGACACAGATGATATACTTATCAAATTTATGAAAAATAAAAAGCTAGAAGGTATGAATTACATTTTAGAATGTCAGGGCAGTTTTCCTTGATAATTTCATGCAAGACGATGTCTAGGCTCTTTTTTTGATCATGGCTTTCAGGTAGTCCCATAATTTTTAAGTTGTCTCTCCTTGATCTATTTTCCAGGTCAGTTGTTTTTCCCATGAGATATTTCACATTCTCTTCCATTTTATCGTTCTTTTGGTTTTGTTTGGTGATTTCTTGGTTTCTCATAAAGTCATTAGACTCCATCTATTCCATTCTAATTTTGAGAGAACTATTAAATTCAGTGAGCTTTTGAGCCTCTTTTTCCATTTGGCTCATTCTGCTTTTGAATGCATTCTTCTCCTCATTGGCTTTTTGAACCTCTTTTGCCAATTGAGTGAGCCTATTTTTCAAGGTGTTAATTTCCTCAGCATTTTTTTGGGTCTCCTTTACCAAGATATTGACCTTTTTTTCATACTCTTCTTGCATCTTTGTCATTTCTCTTCCCAGTCTTTCCTCCACCTGTCTAACTTGCTTTTCAAAATCCTTTTTAAGCTCTTCCAAGGCCTGAGCCCACCCAACACCCCCCTGGGGTGTCTGGGGTACTGAGGCCCCGCCCTCCACATCTTTCCCTGATGGGAAAAATACGTTCTCGTCCTCCCCATCAGATCCGAAGGTCGGGATCATTTGCATTTGTTGGAAAAAACTCTCTAAAGTCTTATTTTTCTTCCCCTTTCTAGGCATTTTCCCAGCCAGTTACTTGACTTCTAAGATTCCTTTCCACCCCCACCTGGATCCGCCCAGCTAGTGCTTGGCCTCTGAGATTCAAATGCGCTTTCCCGCGGCAAGCTTTAGTTCTGGCGCAGGGGTGGGGGCAGGGCCGCCTCCTAAACCTGGGCCCTCAGGGGCTTTCCGCAGAGACTTTCAGGAACGGAGCAGGTGGGGGCGGGGTGGGGGGCCCTGCCTACTGTGCTCAGCTCCCTTGGGGGTTTTATTCAGAGGCTTCAGCAGTAGAGCAGGGTGGGGGCAGGGCCGTCTCCCCTGCTCGGCTCCCTCAGGTTGGAAAGACCTTCAGTATTGAAGATCCTACCTGCTGCTGGGGGATTCCTGAGTCCCGGGCCGCTGCCGCCTCAGCCACCTGCCCACGCCTCTGCCTCTGCCGCTTCCTGCCCCCGTCTCTGCCGCCGCCACTTCCTCCCGAGGGGGCCCGAGTCACGGAGGCGCTCCGTTCCCCTGCCCTATCGCAGGCTTCTTTCTTACTGACCTGTATCTTCTGTGGGCGGAGGGACTTTCCCGGCTGCCGGAGCTTCCCCCGGAGCTTTCCTCTCTGAAGCCTGCTCGGTCAGCTTCTCTGGGTCGCAGCCAGGGGTGGGGGTGGGGTCTGCTTTCCGGAGTGCGATGGACCCCGGGGACGGCTCTCCAGGGTTCAGTGGAACGGAAATCTCTTCCCCTATGTTTATGCACCCCCTGCAGAGATTCAGAATTTATGGGGATCTCCTTTTACCTCAATTCCATGGGTTGTGGGCTCGGAGCTCGTAAATGTGCGTCCTTCTACTCCGCCATCTTGGCTCCCTGAATTACATTTTAGATGATAGAATTTGCTACTGAAAAAATCTTGGTAGGCTAGAGAAATGGTTGCTAATATGATTTTTAAAAAAACTAGATCTGTGGTTTTATTAACATAGGGTACTCATATATTAATGAGGAAACTCCCTCTACCAATGCAAATGTAGGCATCTTCTCTACAATATATACTCTTTTCAAAAATTATTTTGTTTTCAGTTTTCTACAATCACTTCCATATATCTTAGATTTTTTCCCCTCATTCTCCATTCCCTCCCTGAGATAGCGTACAATCTTATATAGGTTCTACACATACATTCCTATTAAATACATTTTCACTTTAGTTGTGTTGTATAGAAGAATTAAAATGAATGGGAGAAACCATAAAACAAAACAAAACATAATACAAGAGAAAATGGTCTGCTTCATTCTGTGATCCAATTCCACTTTTGCCTCAGGAGTTCATTAGGAATTTTTTAAGTCCTTGCATTGCTGTGAAGGACTAAGTCTACCAGAAAAGTTCCCCCCACACTGTGGTTGTTGCTGTGTACAAAGTTCTCCTGGTTCTGCTCCTTCCACTCAGCATCATTTCATTTAAGTTCTTCCAGGCCTCTCTGAAGTCTTCCTGTTCATCATTTTTCATAGCACAATAGTATTCTATTACATTCACATACCATAACATGTTCAGTCATTCCCCAATTGATGAATATCCCCTTGATGTCCAGTTTTTGGCCAGGATTAACACACAGCTCCACCAGCAATGAATTAGTGTTCCAACTCTCCCACATGTTCAACATTTTTCCTTTTCCTGTTTTGTCATGTTAACCAATCTGATAGGTGTGATATGGTACCTCAGAGTTGTTTTGATTTGATCCCTCTAATCAAAAGTGATTTAGAGCATTTTTTCATATTACTATAGATATCCTTAATTTCTTCCTCTGAAAATTGCCTGTTCATATCCTTTGACCATTTATCAATTGCGGAATGACTTGTATTCCTGTAAATTTGACTCAGTTCTCTATATATTTTAGAAATGAGGCCTTTATCACAGACACTAGTTGCAAAAATTCTTTCCCAGTTTTCTACTTCCCTCCTAATCTTGATTGAATTGGGTTCGCTTTTTGCAAAAACTTTTCAATTTAATGTAATCAAAATTATTCATTTTGTATTTCATAATGTTCTCTATCTCTTGTTTGGTCATAAATTTCTCTATTCTCCATAAATCTGACAAATACTCTATTCCTTGCTCCCCTAATTTGTTTATAGTATCAATCTGTATACCTAGATCATGTATCCATTTGGACTTTATTCTTATGTACGGTGTCAGACATTGGTCTATGCCCAGTTTCCAACACACTTTATCCAGTTTTCCCAGCAGTTTTTGTCAAACAGTGAATTCTTATCCCAGAGGCTGGGGTTCTTGGGTTTATCAAACAGTAGATTGCTATATTCATTGACTACATTGTCTTGAGTACCTAACCTCTTCTACTGATCTATCCCTCTGTTTCTTAGCCAGTACCAAGTGATTTTGATGATTGCTGCTTCCAATTTGAGATCTGATAGGGTTAGGCTGCAATATATTGTCTTAGAGAGTTGACCGAGGCACTAAAGGGTTAAATGATTGATTTGGATCACCTAATAACTAAGTAGCAGAGGCAAGACTTGAACTGCAGTTTTCCTGATTCAGATACTGGCTTTCTATCCCCTATGCCACATGACTCTCAGGATGACATTTCATTGAAATAAATGTAAAGTAGCCTTGGATTAGAAAAATCAACATCCTCAGTGCATAATATGGAAAACCTATTTAGATAGTGGTTCCTATTTGGGAATTTCAGAGTACTTCAAGGTCAATACAAATCCATAATGGATTATAGAAGTCCCTAAAGGAAATGTAATCTTAGGTCCCATTAATAAAAGGAAAGCATCTGGGAAAAGAAAGTGGTAATCCCACCATCATGTTGTGGTTTGTCCTTCATTCTTGACAAGGACCATGATATCAGGAAGACAATACCGTCACTTGCAAAGGAATTGGATTTAAGTGAGGGAGGGCTGGGCAAAGTCATCAACCTCACTATCTCCTCTGGAGCTATCTGGGTCCAGTCACCAGATATAGATCAGGACAACTGACCACTCTTTGCCTATGTTAGACCACATGGCATATTGTGTTCAATTCTGGGCACTGCATTATGGGAAAGTTGTTGGCCCAATGGAGGATTAAAACAAATGCCCATAACCACTTTGGACAATTCTTCTTTCAATTCTCTCTACTTTTGTGTTCTTACTTATAAATAGAAGAATTAGATTTCTTTGCCTTTAAGATTGCTTTCATCTTTCATGAATGTAAGAAATAATTATCAGAGGATATAAGAAAGTGCTTGAATCTAGTAATTCTTTCAGACTCACATCTAATTTTCTTAAGTCATATTATATAGGATCAAGTGTAAATATTCCTAAAACTGATTACTCTCACTTTCAACCAGGTAATTTAGGCCCTTCCACAAAACCTAACCCACTTACAGGCAAGATTTTTTAAATTTCATTCTGAGAAATTCAATAGAGATAAATGTAAAATCTAACTTTTGAAGTATAGAATATGGGAGGCATAGCCTAAGAGCATGTTGTCTGAGAAAAAATTGAGGTATATTTTTAGTGGATTTCAAGTTCAGTATGAGTGAACCATGGGGTATAGTAGTCCAAAAAGCAAATGTGGTTTTGAGCTGCATTTAAAGAGTCCTAATAAATAATAAAAGGGTAGGTGGGTGGCACAATGAATGAAGCATTGCCCTTGGAATCAGGAAGACTCATCTTCCTGAGTTCAAATCTGTCCTCAGACACTTACAAGCTGTGTGACCCTAGGAAAGTCAATTAACCCTGTTTGCCTCAGTTTCCTCATCTGTAAAATGATCTGGAGAAGGAAATGGCAAACCACTTTAGTATCTTTGCCAAGAAAACCCCAGATGGGGTCACAAGGGGCCAGATGCCACTAAAATGACTGAACAACATGAAAGATTGCAGAACTAGGAAGTGTCTGAGGCTAGATTTGTACTAACATCTTTCTGGTTGCAAGTCCAGGGCTCCATACGGGCTCCATACGGTGCCCCTCAGCTGCCATTTGTTTAGAAGAGATAATCTCTGAGTTTCTTTTCAGCTCTGGGCTTAAGGGTTCTCAGATTAGAGGTTTGATTCTGATGTTAAGGAAAGTATCACTAAACCAGAAATACAGTATCTTCTACCTATTCTACATGTTTCTTCAATTAACCTGTGTCCCTGTCTTTAGGATTATCTTCCATCTTGTATTTGTTTTTTGGGGGTCTTCATCTCTTTTCAGTTTGCCCTCCTAGCCTTTGGGGAGGGGGTCATTGTGCAAAGGGAGTAGAAAAGTGTGGAAAGAGAATTTAACCTACAATTTTATTAGTTTAGGCCAGGGAATCTCACTGTGGAAACTGCTATTAATACAGATCTGAAATTTACCTGCAATTTATAGTGTTATGGAGTTGCCCGGAGGCACTGAGATGTTAAATGATTTGCCTATGATCTCAGAGCTAGTATGTATTCAAGACAGGACTTACATGCAGGTCTTCTTGATTCCAAGGGTAGCTGTCTATCCACTGTGCCCTACTACCTCTCAAAGAGAAACAGTTATCTCCTAATCAGCAAATCCATACCCTTGTTTCAGTCCTCATGCCCCCTGACCCCTCTAAAGCATTTGCCATAATTGATCTCCCCCTTCTACTGCTTACTTTTATTTTCCCCCTCAGTGTCAGAAATACCATATTCTCCTGGTTATCCCCCTACCCTTCTAACTACTCCATGTCTTTCTCCTTTGAGATCCCATAAGGTGAATATCATCTTCTCTCTCTGTACCCTCTCCTTTGAAAGTCATTTGCTTTCAAGGCTTTAGTTATCGGCTCAATGTGGATAACTTCCAAATCTTAAATTTTCAGCCTCAGCCTCTCTCTTTAGTTCTAAACCAGGGATGGAGAACCTGTAGCCTCGAGGTCACATGTCGCCTACTAGGTCCTCAAGTGTGGTCCTTTGACTGATTCAAGGCTGCAATGTTGTTGTTACCACGTACAATGTTCTCCTGTTTCTGTTCACATTTGGCCCTCTAGGTCCCCAAACATAGCCCCTTGACTAAATCCAAACTTCATAGAACAGAGCTGGACTTGAGGACCTAGAGAGCTATATGTGGCCTTGAGGCTGCAGGTTCCCCTGCAGGTTCCTGTCTTAGATCATTGCATTACCTTGAAGAGCTAAGTCTATCAAAGTTGGTCATTGCTCTGTACAGTGTTCTCCTGGTTCTCCTCACTTCACTCAGCATCAGTTCATGTGCAATCTTCTACACATATATTCCTATTAAATGCATTTTCACCTTAGTTATATTGCATAGAAGAATTAAAATAAATGGGAGAAACCATGAAACAAAACAAAACATAATACAAAAGAAAATAGTCTACTTCATTCTGCAATCCAATTCCACAGTTCTTTCTCTGGATGTGGAAGATATTTTACCTCAAGAGTCCATTGGGAATTTTTTAGGTCCTTGTATTGTTGTGAAGGACTAAGTCTACCAGAAAAATTCCTCTCACACTGTGATTGTTGCTGTGTACAAAATTCTCCTGGTTTTGCTCCTTTCACTCAGCATCAGTTCATTTAAGTCCTTCCAGGCCTCTCTGAAGTCTGCCTTTTCATCACTTCTTATAGCATAATAGCATTCCATTACATTCATATGCCATAACTTGTTCAACCATTCCCCAACTGATGGGCATCCTCTCAATTTCCAGTTTTTGGCCACATCAAAGAGAGCTGCTATAAATATTTTTGTACATGTGGGTACTTTTTCCCTTTTAATGATTCCTTTAGGATATAGACCTAGTAGTGGCATTACTGGTTTAAAGGGTAGGTACAGTTTTATAGCCCTTTACACATAGTTCCAAACTGCTCTCCATAATGGCTGGACCAGTTCACAATTCCACAAACAGTGCACTAATGTTTCAATTTTTCCACATCTTCTCCAACATCTGTCATCTTCCTTTTTTTGTCATATTAACCAATCTGATAGATATGAGGAAACTACTCAGTCTTGTAGTGAGATAGGCAAATCTCTGAGACTATAAACTGCAAAGAAGATGCCAAACCTGGTAGAGGGAATTTCTTTGCCTGAGAGTTTCTTGTACTAATGAGATTATTGATCCAATCTTTAGCCCTACCCTATTTCTATCAGTTGCATTGCTATTCACTTGGCTTACTGTGCTTAAAACCTTAAATGCTCAAAACACTATGTTTAAAACATAATTGTATGACTTCTATCACTGCTCCTATCAAACCATTTGCTAAATTCTATAGATTTCAGTTCAAAAGTTTCTCTCCCATCAATTTCCCTTTTGTATTTCCACTGCCACTACTCCATGACCCGAACCATTAGAAAAGACTCCTAAGGTGTCCCCAACTCAAATCTCTCCCCTTCCAATCCACCCTTCATTTTGGTGCAAGACATAATTGTCCTTATGCAGAGATTTGGTCATAGTGCTGCTCTGCTCTGAACTCTTTGATGAGCCCTTCTTGCTGATTCTTTCCCTGATGTCAATGCCATCCCTATCTAGAACCAACCTAATTTTCCATTCTTATCTCATACTATTCCACCCCAGCCAAATGGGGCTACCCTCTGCCCCTTGAGCATGGTTAGTACTTATTAACATAGACAATTACTCAATTTCCACTCACTGCTCCTAGACTGAGCCTCCAGGGCCAAGTAGAACAATGTGACTGATATTCAAATACTTGTAGAAAGCTACAAGTATACAAGTTATCCTGCAAGTCAGTCATTCGTTCATTCACTCAGCCATTCATTCAAACTAGTAAACACAAGATCTTGGGTCCGTTATCCTGATTGCTGCTAAGAAGGCTAAAAAATAGCCCCTGACTTCATGGCATTGACAATCTAGAAGAGTAGATAAAACACATACATAAATTATGCTAGTGCAAGGAAGAAGGGGAGAAATACCACAGGTACAAAGTGCTGTTTTTGAACATGCTTGTATTGTGTCATAATAGCATGAAAAACTTCAAAAAACACCAAAAAGATGTATCTTTCATGCCTAATGAATGACTATCAAACGACGTCAAGTATGTTCTCTAGAGTTCATGCCTTTGATAAGAGGCATCATCAGTGTCAAGAGTCTGGAGCACTGCCGGGGAGCACGAGGTGCTCCTGAGAACTGCAGGAATCACTCTCTCCAGTGATTCAGAAGGCAGTAGCTTGTACTGGTGTTATTGGCATATTGGTTTGTGAGTGCATTGGAAGAGGTGAAGACTGACTGTCCTTCAGTGGTACAGAATAAGTACAGTGGAGTGTGTTATTTGGTCTGAGTAGATTTTGGGGGATATTGTTAGTGGAGTTCAAGATAGGAAGAAATCAGTGGAGGCTATGTGGCATGAGACTTAGTCTTCTTTTCCATTTCTGCTATCATTGTGATATAGATTCAGAGGTATACACATATACCTACATGTGTATCATATATACATATATAAATATAAATATATATATACATATGTATACATACATACACACACATTCTGAAGCCCATACATTGCACAACAATGGGTCCCTGCCCAAACTCCACTTAATGTCTCTTTTTGGGACCCTCCTGGCTTTCAAGTGATTATCAAGAGTAACTGTTGCTCTTTTCCTCCCAGCTTGATTTACTCATTTTTTTCTTTTGCTCATTAAGCCCATCACATCCTGGGCTTTCTCCAGTTATCCTCATGAATATCTGGTTGCTGGATCCAGATGGCTTAGGAGGGGAAAGTGAGGCTGGTGACCTTGAATAGCCCTCCCTCGTGCAAAACAAAGTCAAGTAATGGCAGAGTTGATTCGATCATGGTTCTACAACTGGAGAGGGGAGGGGTAAATGGCAGGCAGGGTTAGGGGAGCACAAGGGTATGAATTTGACAGCATGACAGCTGGTGAAAAGATAATTGGTAGGTTGAGAGTGAATTACTACAGAAATGTTAGCAGTCATTTTGTAATCATCATCATTGTCTTCATCATTGCTGAGATCTCCAGAATTTCTGCCTTGGGTACCCGTTGTCCTTATTGGGGACTGCCTCACCTGGGCCCATTATTTCAGGCAATGCTTCACTCCACTCTCAGTGGTTACCTGAGTAAGCCTATAATTCAAAGTAACTGTTAATCTGGATTCCGAGTAATTGGTCTTCATGCAACACTAGCAAGTACTATTCTGTCTTCCTTGTTTGACCATAAAAGAGTTGCATAACCTTTCTATGTCTCAGTTTCTTCATCTGTTAGAGATAATAATACCTTTAATCTTGTCATGTCAACCTCATTGTCAAGAAGTTAAAGTGAAACCATATATGTAAATCACTTGGCAAAACTTTAAAATTCTTTAAGTTGTTTTTGTCATCGTTAAGATGAGATTACTCAATCCAAGAGCTACTGACAACAAAATAATTTTAAGAACACGTCTGAGAGTTTAATAAAAACACTTGATGAACATGAATAGTGATGAACTCCTTCATCCTTATAGGATATTTTTCATTGTGTTTTCTGTTTCTCTTTATATGTGATTCCCACCTATTCTTAAAGAGAACTTCTCCCCCCCCCAAAAAAAATAACTGGATTCAGTTTGACCTAAAGAAGCAAAACAATTATAGAAAGTCATGTTCCAAAAGGAACCCCAGGTACTATGGAAGAAGGCAGCTCTGATGTTCCAGAGAACAAAGATAAAGTGCCTGACAGCTTCTGAATAGCACAGGGATATTCAGACACAGCTAATAAATTGAGTCAAATGTTCCAAAAATGTTTTCTAAAACCTAAATACTTCCTTCACATATTTGCAAACACACAGGAAAATCAAACTTTGTTTTAAAAATATGTCATTCACCATTTCCCCCTTCAATCTTTCATTTTATTGGACCTTCCCAATGGGGCAACCTATAGGCTTCTGAAATTCCATTTCCCAAAGAGAACTCATTCATTATCTCTCCCTCCTCTCAGCCCACTTTATTTTCAGATTACATTAGATTAGGTAAAACCTTTAAGCGTATACTAAGTGCTAAACACAGTGCTAAGTACTGGGAGCTAATGCAAGCAAAAAGAAAGTTCTTCCTCTTTCTCTTTAACAAACTTACATTCTAACAGAATAAAATCACATATAAAAGGAAGCAGGAAAGCAAACAGGATGGAGGGTAGGGGAAAAGAAATCTATACTGTGGCAAAGTGGAAAAGTCTAGAGAGTCTGATCTGGGCTGGAAGAGCCTTTCATACTTCCCTGTTTGTGTGAAGGATATGACTCTCCATCCAAGGTCCTCAGCTTTGGGGTCATCCTCAACTTCTCACTCACTTTTATTCTACATATCCAATCAGTTGCTAAATTTTGTGGAGCTATCACCCATATCATCTTTCACTTGGACTACAGCAATACCTTCTTAATTGGTCTCCCTGCCTCAAGTGTCTCCCCTTCTCAACACATCCTCCATATAGTTTGCTAGAGTAATCTTCCTAAAGTGCAATTTTGACCATGTCGTTTCCCTACTCAGGAAGCTTTTGGGGTTCTCTCATGTCTCTTGCATTAACTATAAATACCTCTGGCATTCATATCTCTTCAAAACCTGGCTCCAACCTATTTTTCTCCTATAATTTTAATTGTCCCCCTTCACATATTCTCTATGTTCTGTCAAAATGACCTTCTTGCTATTCCTGTCTTACAGCATTCCATTCCCTTTCTGTTATGGACCTTCGTATAGTTTTTCCCCATGCATGGAAGGCATGCCCTCCTTCCTGTAGCCTCTTAAAATCTCCAATTTCTTCAAACTCAGCTCAAATGCCATCTTCAACAGGAAGCTTTTTATGACCTTGATGTCTTTCTCCCACCTCACCGTCCAGTGGCCAGTGCCTTCCCCCATCAAAATTACTGTATCTTTACTGTTTATATCTTTTGCATATACATGCTATTCTTTCTTGGTAGAATAAAAACTCCTTGAGGGCAGAGATTATTTCATTTTTGTCTTAGTATCATTAGCACCTCTCATAGAGTCTGGCACAAAGTAGGTGTTTAATAAATGCTTTTGATTGATTTCTTTTCTTTTCTTTTTTGCCCTTAAATAACTTTGATGGTCTTTGGTTTGTTGCATTTATTGAAGAAATTTTGATACTCCCTGTTCTTAATTCAAAAAGTGGGTGAACTGCATGTTTTCTCTCTTTTTCTCCTTCTCTTTCCCTCTTTCTCTATTTGTTCCTTCCCTGTTTCTCTCTCCTCTCTGTCTCTGTCTCTCTGTCTCTCTCTGTCCTTTTCTTACCTTCCTCTCTCCTCTCAAGAATCTAAATTGAGTCTCTTCTTTATTTTTGTTCATCCAGTCATTGATCTTTCCTCCCTGTGGATCAGTGACCATTCATAGAGAGAAAGGTTTTCTACTCTTTATATAAGTTTTATAAAAAGAAATCCCAGTTTAGCTTAGCTTTCAGAAAGAAATGAAAAATTGGACCAAGGATGTTAGGACATAATCCTTTTCTTTTGAGTAAAGTACTAGTTATTCTTATTTGAGAAGATTTTTTTGGATGCGTGAAAAGTAGGACATGTCAAAATATAGTATAGTAAAAAGAACTGAACTTGGGGTCAAATGACTTAGAAAACCTGGATTTAAGTTCTGGCTCTGTCATTGACTAGCTGTATAACTCTAGGCCTCAAATTCTTCCTCTGTACAATGAAAAGGTTGGACTGATTGACCTCTATGGTCCTTTCCAGTTCTATCATTCTACGATTTTTGTGGTCTATAGAATCAGAAGTTGAAGAAGAAGACCAGGAATTTTTGCATATTCACCGCAACATTTTGTGGTGCAGGGGACTTGTTCACAGATGATGAGCTGAAGGACAGTACCTACAAATCAATCCAGATGGTTTTAAGCTTAAATAGCAGTGCAATTGGCATTGTCCTGACAATTTCAGTGTCAGAATTTAAAGTCTGGCTCTAGGCGTGTGGCCTGCCTCAAATTAGCCAGAAGATTTCAGTCTGGTTGTTGCATTACTGAACCGATCATGTCTTTCCATTGCTAGCTGAATGCATACATAATTAATTTTTCTAAAGTCTAGGAATTGGATAGGAAGTTGCTGAAATTTGATATGCTGTCTGAAATTAAGTAAGATTTTAATTTAGATGCAAATATTATAGGAAGTCTTGAGTTTTACAGCAGCAACTCAGACCAGTGCCTGATTAAAAGACAAGGCACTCCTAGTCTTAGTGAGTAAAGGAAAATTTATAGATTTATTCTCCAGGAACTAAAAGGCAGTCAGGCATAATGGATAGGGGCAGCTAGGTGGCACAGTCAATAGAGGGCCAGACCTGTAGTCAAGAAGACTCATCTTCATGAGTTTGAATCCAGCCTTAGACGTTTACTAGCAGTATGACCCTTGGCAAGTCCCTTAATTCTGATTGCTTCAGTATCCTCACCTGTAAAATGAGCAGGTGGAGGAAATGGCAAACCACTCTAGCATCTTTGTCAAGAAATCCTCAAATAGGGTCACAAAGTGTCAGATATGACTGAAATGATTAAAAAAAAATGATGGTTAAAGAACAGACCTCACAGCCAGTAAGATGAGTTCAAATCCTTACTCTGATACATACTGGCTGTATGACTGCGAATAGGCAAGACACTTAATTTCTTAGTGTCATAAGCAACCAAGACTATAAATTACAGAAAAAGTGGTGACCTGCATTGATGGAGGAAGTTTCCTCACCTGGGATTTTCCTATACTAATGAAATCACAGGTCTAGTTCCCATCCTATTCCTCAGGAAACTAGAGTGGTTAACCCTTATTTAAATTCTATTATAGTTACACATAGAGGTATCTTATCCAAGTTTGTGGAAAGAAATGTATCTTACTCATTTTTGTACCTTTCTTAGCACCTACCACATTACTTTGCACCCAGTAAATGCTTAATAAATTTTGTTGAATTTAATTCATTACAACTGAAACAACACCACTCTGTACAGATGAGGTGAATTGGGAGGAAGCCTGAAAGGTTGCATTCAATTTTTTAAATGTTGTTTTTACTTTTTTCAAGCATTCTTGAAACCAAATGCTAGGAAAACACTATGTAAACTGTCAGGCATGATATAGACTTAAGCGATTATCATAATTTCAGGTACCTTGTACTTGTCAAATTGAGATTTATTTTAGCACACATATGAGTTTATATTTTTCTCTATTAAATGTCATTTATTAGATTGGGCACAATGCTATAGCTTCTTAAGAACCCCATGGGTCCCCAAAGAGTGTTCTCTGTCACTTCTTGAACTTCATGTCATCCTGCAAATTTGATCCCTATGCCTTCTATTCTTTCATCTAAATCACTGACAAAAATCTTAGGACAGATTCCTTAGCTCCACCCCCAGTCTTTTCCACATTAATACCTCAAGTATCTGTGATTTTTAGCAAGATGAGGGATGCCCTCTCCCCATAGTAGCCTCTTCAGGCTCTGGTGGATTGTTTAATAGAGGCAGCTAGGTAGTACCATGGATAGAACTCTGGACCTTGACTTAGGAAAATCTGAGTTCAAATCTAGACTCAGATACTTAATCTTGTAAGCTTTGGCAAGCTACTTGATAACTCTGCCTCAGTTTCCTCATCTATAAAATGAGACAAAGATAACACTAGTCAGGGTTATTGTGAGGATTACATGAAATATCTGTAAAAACGCTTTCTCATACTTTAAAATGCTAGGTAAATGAATTGCTGTGACCAAAGGAATAGAAGGGAATAGGTATTTATTAAGCTCCTACTATATTCTAGGTACTGTGCTGAGCACTTTATAAATACTATCTCATTTGATCTTTACAATAACCCTAGAAGGTAGGTGCTGTTATTATTCCCATTTTAGAGTTGAAGAGACTGAGGCAGAGAAAGATTGATTGACTCGCCCAGGGTCACAGAGCTGTCTGTGGGGAGATTTGGACTCAGGTCTTCCTGATTCCAGGTCCAGTGCTCTACTGACTTGGCCGTTGAGCTGCCTCCAGCTGCTTCCTGGTGGTAGAATCTGATGATGAGCCTCTCTGAACTTGGAGCGATCTCTGGGTGGATAAAGGGCTGCGATCGGGTTATAGGCTCTTTCCTATGAAAGGACAAACCCTGCCAGAACTTGGGCTTTTGCCAGCATAGTCTTTGATTACCTAAGGTCAATTCTCTACCAAGATGAAGCATCAAAGGAGAAATTCAGTGCAGAGTTATGGCTGGTCGTAGTAGGATTGGTACTGAAAGAAATACCCTTGGAGTTTGTATTCGAAGGACATTATCAAAGCATTTCCTATTGAAAGTTCTACATTGTGATCTTTAAAGAGGTAAATTGAAAATCGTGTATACTACTTCCGTGCGATTGATATGCTTAATTCTTTGAAAACCATTTGCACTGGCTGTCCTCTCTGCCTGGAATGCTCTCCCTCCTAACCTCTTCCTTGTAGTGATGCTGGAGCTTTCTTTGAACCTCAGCTCAAATGCCACCACCTGTAGAGGTCTTTTCCTGTCTCTGTCTAGCTACTCATTCTTTCCCTGCTAGTGCCACGTTCAGCTATTAATTTATGTTTGTGTTGTCTGCTCCATGAAAGGTCTGGATGTTTTGTTTCTTCATTCTTTGCTTTACTTTGTGTTTACAATGACTCACACACTTTCTTGAATATTTTATGGTTGTTCAACTATTCAATTGTGTCCAACTCTTTGCGACCCCATGGACCACCGCAAGCCAAGCCCTTCAATACTATCCATGGGGGTTTTCACGGCAAGCCTCATGTACAGTAAGTGCTTAATAAGTTTTTCATGATTGATTGACTGAAGTATTCCAACCTGTCCATCCCATTATACTTATGGTGTTGTTTTGTTTTTTTTTTTGTTTTCTGAACCAAATCGTTTTTCTTTGTTTGTTTCATGCAAAAATAAACTTCATTCTTTTCTCACCTGAACTGTCTCAGATTCTGGATTAGTAGGAATCCAAATTACTGAGCTTCATCCAGTGCATTTCTCTCAAAGACATTGTTCTTCCCAGTTAAAACCCAGTTCAGACCAAACTTTTTTTTGAGGGGAATACTTAAATCCATTTGTAGCAATTTTTGTTTTTCATAATTATGAAACTGACTGATTTGCTGGTCTTTAGGTTAAAAAGGGAATTGGTACAAAATGGCAGAGTGTAGCCTTCTGTAGGTTTATTCAATAGTCAAGGGAGAAATTTACATATCTATCAGAATGGTAGAGCACTGGGCTCTCCTGCTCCCCTCCAACTTTTCTGCCAGACTGATAGTTTTCTCTGAATTCTATTATGTATTTATTTTCTAGGGAGACAGTATGTGCTTTTCCCAACACTGAAAGCGAGAGGAAAAAGTTATCTCAAGTAATCATTCATTTTCTAAGAGATAGCCCAATATTTCCATAATGTTGAAGACAGCAGTTATTTTATGCTTCTAAAACTGCAGTAGATTTAAAAGTTTGCTGTTGTATATAATCAATAGCTAAACAGGTTAGCCTATATTGAATACCTAGTGGTTGGGAATTCAGTTTGTAGATTTTACAAGGCCTTTTCTTCTCTTTTTTCTTCTCCCTGAATGCCAGCCTTTTGGACATTTCACTGGCCATTAGGTCCTCAACCAAGAGAGGGAAAGGAAATTGAAGGAGATGGAGTGGAAACAAGGCAATTTTATTTTGATTAGTATAGTCTCAGTGTAGCGCATAGGCTCTCAGTTCACTCACACTGGCAGGCTGTCATTAGAGATTGTCTATTTCTCTCTTCAGTGTTCTAGAGTTCCCTGGGGAGCTAAGGGGTTCTTTATGAAAAAAATGTATTCTGAATTTCATATCATAAAAGAATATTTCCATACACACAATATAAAACAAAAAGAAGATACTACATGAAAATATGATTCCCCGTTTCATACCGCTTACTTTTAAAAACATGCAGGTCCCTTTCAAAACTGTCCTTCTTATCTGTGCTTCCTTCTGAATTTCCTTCTATTACCTTCAGTGCATTTAAAAAATGTTTCAGTGACCCTCCCTTTTTTTTAGCAACACTATTGCTACTCTCTCCTCCTACCTCTCCTCCCCATTAGAACTAGAAGAAGGAAGGGGGATAAAACCTTGTAACAAACGTGCATAGTCAAGTTAAATTAATCAAACAGTGACTGTGCCAAAAATAAATATCTCTTTCTTTCCCTTGTGTCCATTAGTTCTCTATCAAGAGATAGATAGCATGCATCATCATAGGAACTCTGGTGACATGGTTGGTGATTGAACTGATCCAAGTTCTTAGAACTATAAATAAAAACAAACTGTGAATAAATACTGTAAATAAAAACAATAAAAGTTGTTTTTTATTTGCTGTGTTTTTGTCCATACATGAATTATTCTCCTGGTCCTGTTCTTTTCACTGTGTATCTATTCATATGACTCATCATTCTCTGAAATCATTGTTCATCATTTCTTATGGTAAAATAATAATCCATTTCATTTATATATCACCATTTTTTTCACCCATTCCCAAACTAAAATAAAATCCAAGACACTGGGAATATTTTTCTAATGCAGTTGTTTGTGAGCCTACGTTGATGTGCTTCCTTAAATGACTGTCGATTGATATCAATTAGCTAGCAAGACTTAAATACCTTTTAAGGGGTATTTATTAGGGTAGTATAATAAGAATAGTTGGTGCAAAGTATCCCCCCTCTAAATCTGGAGAGCATCCTCTCATAAGTACATATAGTGTGAAGGAGAAAATAGGTTTAAAACTTAGTGCACATGTGGCAAAGGGGTAAGTCATTTTCCTAGTTATTAGAAGCCATTTTTTTTTGCTTTTGTACAGTCACCATGAAGTTTCCTTTAGGTACAGCACAGTTTTCTGCCTAGTTCCTTGGAGAGCCCTGAAGCCATCTTTCTACAGTTTGTTTAGTCTGTCCTTGGTTTCTGATGCAGACAGTTCTTCGTAAGGCTATTTATTTTTCTAGGGACACTTCTAGGATACTGATGGGAGGTCAAAAATTTCCAACCTTTTGAAGTTCACAAGATCATCCTGTGGTTAAAGGGGGAAGGCAAAGTCTTTTCCACCCTCCTTCCCCCTATTCCCATCAAGCTGTTGCTTTTCTGGGGCTTGGTTGAACTACTCTCTCTTCTAGACTGACCAGCCATTTGAATGCTACTGTTCTGCACTGGCTCACTATTTCATACACACACCTCAGGGTGGGACGAGTCTCCTTAACCAATCCCATGACATTTTCTCCTTAACCAATCCCATGACATTTTCTCCTTAACCAATCCCATTACATTTTCTCCTTAACCAATCCCATTACATTTTCTCCTTAACCAATCCCATTACATTTTCTCCTTAACCAATCCCATTACATTTTCTCCTTAACCAATCCCATTACATTTTCTCCTTAACCAATCCCATTACATTTTCTCCTTAACCAATCCCATTACATTTTTTTTTTTAAGGAAGCATCATTTCATTCATTGGTTTTCACTCCTTCCAAATTGATCAAAGACTTTTCACCAGATTTAATGAATGTGATTGAATAATAATAATAGCTGTCACAATAGATTGCATTTATAGAAGGTTTTCAGGTTTTTAAAATACTTTACAAATATGATCTCATTTTTTTTCTTTCAACAACCCTGAGTGGTTACAGTTATGATTCTCATATTTTACTGTTTTGTTGAATTGTTTCAGTCGTGTCCAATTCTTCATGTCCCCATTTGGGGTTTTCTTGGCAAAGGTATTGGAATAGTCTGCCATTTCCTTCTCCAGTTCATTTTACAGATGGGAAAATTGAGGCAGACAGTAGTTAAGTGACTTGGCCAGGATCACAGTTGGTAAATGTCTGAGCCTTTGAACTCAGGCCTTCCAGACTATGTGTCCAACACAGTGAATAGAATACCTTAGGAGTATGCTTACCTGATAAAAGTAGCAGCACAGCACTGGTTGTTTTAAGTAGGATGGGGAGATTGATTCAATCAACCTTTACTTTTATATCAGTTTTATTTTTTTTAAGTCTTTGAGCCCAGGACATGATTGCCACCACAAAGATGCAGATGATTTTCTGAATCCACTTGGGCTTTAACAAAAGTCCTCCCACCTTTTCTGGAAAAGAATGAACTTTACCTCCATATGACTTTTCATTGCTCCAGTCTTCAGCATAACCTCTCTGGTGGCCAAAAGCAAAGCAAAATATTGGGGGAACTTAACCCTACCTCAGAATTTGCATTAAATTTCATCATGGCAGTTATTCTTTACCCAGGGTTTATGAATTCGGCTTATTTTGATAACTGTTATTTCAATATAATTCTTTTCCTTTGCAAGCTTGAATATTTTTATTTTATGCATTTTGAGAAAGGTTTCATTGGCTTCAGCAGACTACCAAAGAGGTCTATGATAAAAAGAAAAAAAAAAGGAATAGGAACCCTTGTGTTATCAAATGAGATAATATTTGTAAAGTGCTTATCACAATACCTGGCACATTATAGGTACTTAATAAATGCTTATTCCATTTCCAATATAGTCTCCTTCCAATCAAGAAAAGGATTGTTATATTGCTTTCTCACATAACCCTATTAATGTGTAGTATACACTAAATTACCTAAGCTTGCATACTAAACTGCCATAGTAGGTCACACAGCACTTTCAACTTAGTTTGTCCTTATTAATTGTGCTAAATTCCATTTTTTCTCTGAAAACTTTAAAAACATAATTGAATAAAAGAGACATTTTTCAATAGCTTTGTAGTGGTTTTCTCAAGTGGAGGGGTTAATTTGTAGATTTTAATTATCCTTGACTCCCATTATCTTTGCTAGATAATGAAAACTTAGGGGATAGAAATTAGAGCTTTGATCATTGGTATATGGAACTCTAGGGTGAGGAAACTGTCTACTAATGCAGGTTGGCAATGAAATGTTACAGGATATGATATATATATAGTGTGCCTATAAAGTAATGAGAAATATTCCACAAGCTTCATAAATCAGTTTTACTGCAACCATCCATGACTCTACATGTGATTTTACTCTTTTCTTTCACTAGTAACACTTGATTCATTGGTACCCCTGCCAACCCCAAACAATTGATAGTAGTAGTGACACTTCCTCAGGGAAGAGAGCCAGGTTCTTTAAACTGACTAGGTAAGAGATTTGTTTCAAGCAAACCAACTGAGGATGGAGAGGATCAGCCAGAAGTTGGAGGAATAAATATTGCAAAGGCCAGAGCAGCGAAATCTCCTCTTGAGATGAGATGAGGTTGCTCTGGGCAAGAAATAATGGACAAAAGAATAATTTTAAGCAAGCTTTGAAAAGTTTAATGAGGACACACATGAAACTAAAAATAGTGATGAAATCTTTCAACCTTATAATTTTTTTTTTAATTAAGTTTTCTGGTTCCCTTTATA
Organism: Bettongia penicillata ogilbyi; assembly: GCA_023548195.1. Taxonomy (NCBI): domain Eukaryota; kingdom Metazoa; phylum Chordata; class Mammalia; order Diprotodontia; family Potoroidae; genus Bettongia; species Bettongia penicillata. The sequence goes on along the minus strand of JAJHZJ010000055.1, from coordinate 6,624,705 downwards.
TACTATTTCCATTTGTCTTCAACAGGATCCCAAAACAATTGAATTTGTTCTGAGGGAAAGTCAAGACCTGAAGCCTAAGAGGAAGGTAGCCTGAGAAGCTATATATCAATTTCTCAACTAGATCTTGAGTCGGAAACATTTCCTGATCTAGAGTCAGAATCTTAGGGAGGCATGAGGAAAGATTAAGCGAGGGGGTATTATCATGCACTAGACCCCAACCCTCAGGACTGGTGCTGGTGAAGGAGGCTCTGAAAAGCTGATGTAATAATAGCTTGGCTGGACCGCATCTATCTCATAGAGTGCTGGAGACAAATGAACATTTGAAGATGGTACCTGACAGAGGGGAATCAATCAGCAGCAAGGGTGGGGGATGGAGAGGAAGGGAGCTAAGGAGAAGACCCAGCTCCCTAGAGTTGGGATACAGGACCCAGTTTTAAAGGACCACACTGAAAAGCATTATATAGTCTCACTCTTCAGTTTGCTAAAGTATCACCCCTTCCTGTCTCCATTGTGTTCTTTGTAATATTATGGTAAATCTCCTAAGAAATATCAAATGGGCTATTATTATATCCAAGGAACCGACAAACATAAAGGCTACAAAAAAAGACTCCTATTAAGTTATGTATTGCAAAGAAAGAAGAATCAAGACAATATCCATATTGATTATTATTATGTTTAAAAATTGTGTCATACTCAGATAATGTCCACAAGAAAAAGACTCACATTTATATAAGGCATTAAGGTTTACTCAGTGATTTACATACATGAGCATGTTTGTTTTAGAGGTGAAACAAGAAAATCATGACTATTTTTATTTTGTTAAAGTTTGAATATGCGTTTTTCTAACAAGTTGAGAAGCAGCAAGGCAGAAAGCTGGCTTCTGAGTCTAGAAAAGTTGAAGTTCTCTTCTGACACATATTTGTTGTGTGACCCTGGGCAAGTTACTTAACATTTCAGTGTTCTAGGTTGTTTTCGAATACTACCAATGGTTGAGAAGTTGCCAAATTGCATGAATAGGAGTTCTTTGTCAGGAACTCCCAACACCAATGAAATTACAAGTCTGATCCCTGTCTTTTTAACAGGCAATAAACAATTTGGGGTTTATGATTTTATGCATGATCTGTTTTTAAAAATCATTTAAATGTTTATTTGTGTTGATGGTTATTAACTATGTTTTTTTAAAAATCAAAAGAAAGATAGAGATTAGCTCATTTGCCCAAGCTCATGCAGCTAGTATCTGAGACTGGATTTGAATTTAAGTCTTCTTGATTCCCAGTGCAATTGTCTGTTCACTCTTCCACCTAACTGCCCCTATACAAAATAATTAAAGGTAATCTCAAGAAGAAGAGGATGCTAATAAACATTAAACTGTTATTTCACACTTTTATCATTGAGTAAAGGCATAGATAGCATCTGCATTAAATTTGCAGATCAAATTTGCATAGATGTCATGCTTATCAAATTTGAAGATGATAGTAAAGCTGGGAAGGATGGCTAATACACTAGACGAAAGAGTCAAAAATAAAAATAAATGGAAAGTCTGACACTTGGGTTTAAAAGTCAATTTCACAAATACAGGATGGAGAAAAACATGGTTAGGCAGCAGGTTATTTGAAAAGAATCTGAGGGCTGTAATGGCATACAAACTCAGTATTTTATTATTATGGGGCAGCCTCAGCTTCATTAAAAGAGGTATGCCTTCACTATCATTGTCATTAGGAAGACAATGTTGAAACAGACATTGTCATCCATTACCCGGTGGTCGGTCATGGGCCGCAACAATATCCGAAAAGTGGTCATGGATGTCATGAAGTTGTCAGGTCCCATGGCCACAGTCAAGTGACCAAGAACACCAATTTTGTAGGAGATATGATCTAGTCCAGTACTTCTTAAACTGTGGGTCATGATCCCTGGGCTAAGGGAGGAGAGAAGAACTCAACAATATTCTGACTGTCAGAAGGAAGGCTGCTGCCAAGAAAGACTAACCTTCCATACTTCCTCCCAACCTTACAAAGAACTGACAAATAGGGAAACTTCTGAATTATATGAGCTATTCAAGAGTAGAATGAGCTACCCTGAAGAGCTGGTGGGTCCTCCTTTATAGGAGATCTTTAAGCAAAGGCTAGGATGACTGTTTACCATACTGCTTGGTGCATAGTAGGCAGTTAATAAATGTTTATTGAGTTGCATTGACATGCTTATCAGGAGTATTAGAGCAGAGGTTCTTTTTTGGGAAAGGATTGTACTAGATGGTTATTTAGGTCCCTTCCAACTTGAAAATCCTGTCATTCTATGGGAGATCTGGCAAGTCTTTTTTTAAAGTTTTATTTTATTTATATATAGAAATTTATTTATTTTTAATTTGCAACATTCACTTTCATAAGTTTTAAATTTTCTCCATCTCCGTCCTCCCTTCCCAAGATGATGTGCAATCTGATACAGGTTTTACATATACATTCTTATTAAATGTATTTTCATATTAATCATGTTATGCAGAAGAATTAGAATGTATGGGAGGAATTGTGAGAAAGAAAACTACAAAACAAAACAAAAAAGAGAGCAAATAGTATGCTTTGATCTGTATTGAGACTCCATATTTCTTTGTTTAGACGTTGATGGCATTTTCCATAATGAGTCTTCTGGAGTTGTTTTAGGTCCTTGCATTGCTGAGAAGAGATAAGCCTGTCAAAGTCAGCACACAATGTGGCTCTTCTTGTGTACGGTGTTCTCCTGGTTCTACTCACTATGCTCAGCATCAGTTGATATAAGTCTTTCCAGGATTTTCTGAAGTACATCTGGCAAGTCTTAATGTAGAAAATTGCACCTGAGTTGTGCTTTAAAGTGTACTAGAAGTACTCTTTCTAAGCATAAGGCACAAAATTTATAAAGGCATGGAAGTCATAGGTGAAGTGCAATGTATGGGGAAAAGGTAGTAGGTCATTGCAACAGAGTATGTCAAAGGTAGTAATAGAAAATAATACTGGAAAGGTAGATAAGAGCCATGGTATGGCTTTAAATGTTATGGTGGAGTGTTTGTATTTTATTCTAGGGACCTACTGAAAATTTTTGGTCCATGGGGTCATGAAGAAGTGGATGTGACAATGAAGATTTTTGGAGTAACACATTGACATGATCAGGTCTGTGTTTTAGGAGCACCAACTTCCACTGAAGATTTTTTAATAGGGTAGTGACATGTGTGAGATATTTTTTAACAATATAAATTCGACAGATGTGTGGAGGTTGATTTGGAATGATGAGAGACTGTCAGCAGAGGAGCCAACCCAATTAGGCAGCTTTTGTAATAGTCTAGGCAAAAGGTACTTGAGGACCTAAACTAGAATAGAAACCATGTGAGTATATCAAAGGTGTTAGAAAAGGTTATGGAGGTAGGACAGAAAAGCTATGCAATGGATTAGATATGGGGGATGAAGAAGAAGAATGGGTCAAAAGTGACTGCAAAGTAGAAGCATGGTAGTACCTTCAATAGAAATGGGAAAACTGAAAAAGTGGAGACCAGGGAGAACAAGAAGGGCAAGCAGCATGGGATGGGGTGGACAATACAGCCAGGTGGAAAGTGATGAGTTATCTCCCTAAATAGAAGCTATAGGAGGAGCTCTGCAGTGGACAGTCTCCACAGTCTCCAATCAGAGGGAGAAAAGGACCCAAGGCTCAGGGAGTAGTCAAAAAATGCGTTTCAGAACAGGTATCATTTTGCAGGTAGATAAATTTCTGGAGACAATGATGAAGTCTAAATGAGCAGTCAGGTGAAAATTGAAACACAGAGAGATTGTGACTTGCCCAGGGAAACACATATAGTAAGTATCTGAGGTGGTATTTGAACCCTTATCCTAAGTCCAAAACTCTATCCACTATGAATTTGGGGGAAACTATGAGCACTACTCAGAATTGAAATAGCATTTTTGTAATACAGTATACCCTTTCCTTCTTATTGATCCCTTATTTACAAACGGGTACTTGCTAGCCTTTAGCCAAGGTTATCCCAACCCCTCCCTGACAATGACCTACCTGCTTTGAGACAAGATCTCTTTGTCTCATCTAGGCTGGAAATATAGTCACTTGCCCAATCTTACTATTGATTGGCACAGAAACTTTGACTTCTTCTATTTCCTCCCTGGGCTCATTTACTAGGTAGCCTGATTCTCCCCCTTCCCCTAATCCTGGTCCTCACCATCTTGGTGTTGAGCACAGTGTGAACACAGCTTAGCCCACTGCAGGTCAGATCTGCTAAACTCATGATCCTCCTGCCTCAGTAGCAGATTTACAGGCATGTGCCACCACACCCAGCAATAAACTATCTTCTAAATTATTTTAAAGTCTTCCTTTGATGCTTCATCATTACATGGAGATGACCCCAGATTCTCTAAGGTCAGCATAGTAGAGAATAGTCTCTAATCAGTCATACCAAACTACATAGGCTTCAAATAAAAACCTGGTGGTAAGTTAGATGACTGCTCTTGGAAGACCAGCCAAGCCTAAATTTGGAAAGACTTATCTCTACGTTGGCTGCAAAATGATGACTTTTTTAGTTACATCAACTCTCAAAGACCATGTTTTAAGTCAATGACCTTATGATTTGCACCAGTGAAGGTGCACCTACACCCATAAAACTACAGATCCTTGAAATATAAAGTCATAGAGAAAAAAATGGGACTGAAAGACCACATCTCCAAGACATGGAAACCAAACAAAGTTTTCAACGGGCTAGAATAAATAACAGTGTTTAATTAAATGAAATTTAATAGGAGTGGGGGCAGGGACAGGGTATATGTAAAGTCCTATCGTCTCATTTATTAGATGAGGAAATGAAGCAAAGATCTCAACAGGCTAGAATAAATAACAAAGTTTAATTAAATGAAATTTAACAGAGGGGAAGAGAGACAGATGTAAAGACCTATACTTGGGTTCAAAAAATCAACTACATAAATATATGTGGGGGATACATGGTTAGACAACATTACATGAAAATGATCTGAGGATCTTTCTAAGTCAATATGCATCAGCAGTGAGATTTAACTAGAAAAGTCAATGTGATCTTGGGCTGAATGAAGAAGTTAAGACACATAATATAAGAAAAATGATAAATCCTCTGAACTCTGCTGTAGGCAAACAACATATGATGTTGTTCTGGGTACCACAGACATTGATCAGCTAGAATGAATTCATAAGAGAGTGACCAGGATTATGAAGAGATTTAAAGCTATACCCTGAGAAGATCAGCTGAATAAAACCCACAGCATTTGTAGTCTGACTGCATACTAATTGTCTTCAAGTTTTTGACAGTCTGTCATGAAGAAGGATTATATGTGTTCCATTTGGACCTAGAGGTTAGAATCAGGAGCAGTATATCCTAACAATATAAGGAAAAAGCCCTAAATATTTAGAGCTGTGCAAAATCGTTGTGTTTGTGATGAGCATGGAATAGTGGACAAGAAAACTGATCTGGGAGTCAAAATGTTCTGGGTTCAGATACTACTAGCTGTGATGGTTGGGCTAATTACCTGATTTCTTTGTGCCTCAGTTTCCACACATAAAATGAAAGGGTTGTTCTAAATGAAGATCTCTTCTAGCCTTAAATATATGATTACTAGATCCTAAATCACTAAAAGTCTTTAAATGGAGGCTGGATGACCAAGGATGTCGTCCACAGAGTTATTCTTTAGGGGATGATGGTCTAAGAAATCTCTGAAGTCTCTCCTACTTTTGATTTTGGGCTGGGGATAGACAGAAACAGAAGCAGAGAGAAATGACAGAGACAGAGAAGGGAGACAGAGAGGAAGGAGAGAAAATGGGGAGAAAAGAGAGAGACAGAGGGAGGGGGAGAGACAGAGAGACAGGATGAAGATAAAGACAGTGAGAGAGGAAAGAGATAGAGGTATGGGAGAAAGACTGAAAAAAAGCAGTTAAGCTAATTGATAGATTTCTGTTTCCAGCCATTTTTCTGCTTACTAAGTGTTCCAAGCCCCTGGAGCACCCAGGCCAGTGTGTAGTAACCTAGGTAATAAATAACTCCTGGAGTGTGCCAGAGAGAGAACAGCTTCCAGGACTACAGACAGGAAGCCTTCCAACTGTAGCTCAAGACAGATAACAATGAATAATAATAAAAAGGACAATTCAGTGAGATTTATCAGTAAATTGCAACTTGTCTGATAACAAAATAACAGTCTAGGAAATAGGGTTAAAGTCCATAGAGTACTCTGTGCTTAGGTTTTCAGTTATTTTCAGTCCTGCCCAAAAGCGTATTTCTGGTATCTTTTTGTACATTTAACAGAGATCTGAGCTATACAATTTTTAATAAAGTGTTCAAATTTTGACATACAGAAAGGAAAGGTAAATCTGTGGAGTTTCTTCTGTTCCATCCTAAAAGGACTTGAGTAGCATGTGTTTGTACCCTAGCAAGATAACAGCACCTCCTAATGATAACTGGCCTAAATTACAGGCAAAAAAAAATCGCTAAAGTCTTAAAAAGTTTCTAAGGCACAGGCCCTGAAGAGTCTTCACATTTAGAAAATAGCAAACACTGCCTCCTCCCCCTTTTTAAAAAAAGACTCTTGGTTCCTGAGCATTTATTGCTTTAAAACATATGTGCTGTCAAAGTCCTGAAGATGCTTCATTTCATAAGGGTCATAGATAAATGATTAAAACTTAACTAGATTAGCGTTTGTTAATTTTGGAAGAAAATTAAATGAGATTTTAAAGGAGAAAAAACATGCATAGTTACTTGAACATCTATCTATGTCTTGAACTGTGAGCTCCTCCAGGGCTGTTAGTATCTTTTGCCATCCTTAGCACTTGGCACTCAGTGCCTGGCACATAGCAGGGCATTAAAAATGTCATCGAGTGATTGACTGACTGAATATTTTAAACCCAATTTAAACAAGGTTTTTGAATGGAGTTACATGGCAGGGTACAGGCAGGCTCTCGCACATTACAAACCAGGAATTACCCATGGGTATAGGTAAGAATGTCATAAAAAAAGACAGATTAATTCTATGATAAGAGCAGGGAATAGCTAGTGGGCAGATCATACACTCCACTGGCATACTTGGGATGTCAAGAGAATGTAAGGTTGCTAGTACATTGAATAGTGAACTTATGGGATACAACTGATGAGAGTCATCCAAGATGGGCAGATAAAGATGATGCATGATTTGCATTATTGAAAGGATCACAAATATGTGAATTATTTGGGCTTTTTTGTGATTTAATTAATTTAATGGCAAAGAGATTAGATTTTCATTATGATGAGTTGAAAGTTAAATCATATTGTAAGACAGTGGTGGTCAAAAGCTAAAAACAGACTCTATAACAGTTCAGAGAAGAAGGAAAGCATTAGAGAAGACTTTATGGAAGATGTGGTCTGTGAGCTGGTTCATGAAGGATAGGTAGTATAAGTAGGACAGGCAGAAAGAAAGAGGAAAACCAGATTTCCAGAGTGGGGGATAGGGGGAGGAAACAAGTAATGATAGAAGCAAAAAGTGGGAGTATAGAATATGTGCTGTATAGTACTTTCCATGATGGTCTTGGCAAAGAAGTGGGGAGTGTTGGTCTTAGAGTTTGTGACCTGGGTTCAAATTCTTCCTGAGACATTAATGAGGTATGTGGATGTGTGCCTGAAGACTTGAATAAACTCAGTTCTCTTCTCCTTTTCCCTGCTTTCCCCTCCTCCCAGCCCTCCAACACACACATACACTTTAGGCAGACCTAGCAAGGTGTAGACTTTGCTGACAGCCTTGGGAAATTTGAATAATGCCACCTATTTACTTGAGAGATTCATCTATAATTAAGAGAGATAATTAGGGAGAAATTGGGGGTGCTTTGTCAGCCCCTGAGCAAATAGAACATTCTCTCAGGTTGAGGTGCCTTTTCCCCTCCCCCAAGCCATAATGTGTCATAAGGATTAGTCTGTCAAGATGTGTAGAAACCATATCTGAATCTGGGAATTGCTGACAGGGGCCCTTTGGAAGTTGAAGCAAGAGAGATCTTACTCTCTAAGCAACATTTTCAGGTGGGTGGCTCGAACTCAGCAGGAATGGTAGCAAATCTTATATTCTCAGTGAGGTCAGGTTCTATTAGAGGCAGCATAGAATACTGGACCTGGAGTAAGGAAGATCTGTATTCAAATCCTGCCTCAGGCACTTATTAGGTGCTGCATGACCATAGACAAATCACTTAACCTCTGCCTGCCTCTGTTTCCTCTTTTGTGAAGTGGAGTAAAATAATAGCATCTATCTTACAGTGTATCTCATATGAGATAACAATATGTCAAATGCTGTGTAGACCTTAAAGTGCTCTATCAGTGCTAGCAATTGTTACTACTATTAATTCTACTGCTGCTGCTACAGAACAGAGATACAGAAAGAACTATGGTTCCTGACAGACAAGGGTAACTGTAGCAGGGCTTCCCCAGGGAAGCAAACTGTGTTCTAGGTTGTTGCCCTTTGTTCTCGAAGAGAACCAAAATGACATCACTATGATGAACTCAAGTTTCAGTGCGTCCATCTGTGGCTGATCAGACCAAGACAAGCTCGGAATGCTCTGCCACAGATTAGGCATAGATAGTCTATGTGTACATTTCGGGTGGATACTCTAAATTTGCACATCCTGTGTTTCTTTTGAGCTGTTTTAATTCAGTTTCTCATAGAGCACAGCACCTTCTCTAATGAGGGCATGCCATGATGGGTGGTCCTGTGCCAGTGTCTCCTATGTCACACAATCAATTTCAGAGTTCTTAAGAGAGACCTTAAGAGTGTCCTTGTATTGCCTTTTCTGACCACCATGTGAGTGCTTACTGTGCGTGAATTCTCCATAAAACAGTCTTTGTGGTACATTTTGCATTGGAAAAACGTGGCCAGCACATTGGAATTGTGCTCTCTGAAGCATAGTTTGAATGCTTGGCGGTTTAACTTGAGTAAGGACCTCAGTGTCTGGTACCTTCTCCTGCCAGGTGATCTGAAGAATCTTCCTAAGACAAAAGGGTAGTATCTTAGCTTTACTTGGCTTAGATCACACAGGTATGTGTTCTTCATATTTGTAACTAGATGACTTTTAAGGTCTTTTCCAGCTATAGTCATTGGTGGCACCTTCTCCTCCTTCTCTCTCTGTTTCTTGAGTGAATACGTGCCTGAAGACATAATAAACCCAGTTCTCTCCTCCTTTTCTCTGCTTTCACCACCTTCCCCTCCTCCGCAGCCCTCTAACACACACATACACCTTAAGCAGGCCTGGCAAGGTGTAGACATTGCTGACAGCCCTGGGAAATTTGAATAATGCCACCTAGTTACTTGAGAGATTCAGCTATAATTAAGAAAGATAATTAGGGAGAAATTGGGGGTGCTTTGTCAGCTCCTGAGCAAATAGAAGTTCTCTCAGGTGCTAGTGCTTCTTCCCCTCCCCCATCACCCCCACAATGTGTCTTAAGGACAAGACTATCAAGATGTCAAGATATCAAGAAAGGAAGATGATGGGAAAGCTGGGGTCGTGAAAGAGAGAGAGCACCACACCTGGGACCCCTGATGGATATTGGGAAAAATTGCAGGAAGAGCTTGGCTGGAGATCAGCTCCTGTTTTTACTCACTTACAGGGGAGCAATGAGAATGGTGTATTTGGTACTGGAGCCATTGGAAACTTACAATATATTTTTGAAAATTGGTTGCTTATTAGGTAGTTTCTGATTCACTTCCATGAATTTTACTTTGTGTTCTGTTTTGCCCCCTTATTCTATCAATAAAACTTTCCATTTTCTTTAATACTGCGAACTGTATGTTTACAAATTGAGAATCAGTCTCAGTAGATTGAGCGAGTACCATAAATACCTTCCCCCAGGTTTTCTGGGTGAGGACTAGGTGCAACAAAGACTCCCCCAAAGTGAACTCAGACTTTTTGTTTCAGGAGAATCTAATTTGAGAGTTATACTGCTCTTGAGATTCTGACATTCTTTTCCCTTCTACCACTACCGTCTAACTCTTCTAACACATACATGTACGTGTCCATTCACACACAAGATTCATGGGGAAAGGGCAGGAATAGACTCAGCAGGTCCAGAGAAAATATGGGGAAGGCATCTGGTATCAACAATAACTGTCCATGAATTTTCTTCCCCTAGAACTAAGAAACCTGCTTGTCAAATTTGAATTAGTTCACTGAAATGGATCGAGGGCCTGCTTTAATTGGGTTGTAGGTTCTGAGCTCCCAGCACATAAGAAAACATCTTCAGAGTGTTTAGCTCTCTAGGGAGGATCTGAAAAAGAAGAATTCTCTAATGTATTGTAGCCCATATCGATAGAGCTGGAAGGGCCAGTGAAGACCCTCACCATGTTACTGCTGTGGGGCCATAACTCTGCTTTTATTGCTTCAGGTGCGTAGGATGCCTTCATGCACCTGACCTGTTTCTTTTGAGCATTACCTCAAGCTTCTTTTCTCTTTCATTTCTTCCTGCCTTCCTTGACCTCCAGGGTTTTTGGAACTTGTCTTCAGAGTTGCTGATGCTCTTGTATCCACTTTCCAAATGATACGTGACAGGTGATTTCTTTTTAAAAACATAAATGGATGAGCACAGTCAAATAATTGTAGAGAGGGGAAAGAAAAGCAGAAAAGACAAGGAGCAGGGAGGAGCAGTGGTGTTTCTATGAGATGTTCTGTTAGCATAATCTGGCTGACATCCATCCCTGGGCAGTCATAGTGCTTGTCAAATAAATTACAGGCAAAGCCCTGCCTTACAATTAATTCAATTTAAAAATAGTTTTTACTCGGTTTGCTTCAGAGAAAGTATACATCAAATGTCAAAAATCTGAAGTTTATCATCCATTTTAATACTTTCTGTAGTATATTCACATAATCTTCCCTAGTCCCTCCAGGAAGAAATGATTTTTCCCTCTTGTGAATTATTCCAAAGCTGAGACAGCCATAGCAAACTGGAAAAAAAAATTGTTGGACTTGGAGTCATGATGAGCTGATTTAGAATTGTGCTTTTGACACTTTCTAGTAGTGTGACTATGAGCAAATCACTTAAATGCTTTAAGGCTTATTTTACCCAAATATAAATTGGGGTTGATAGTGCTGGTAGTACCTACCTCCTGTGTTCCAGAAGAGAAATGGAATGAAGGTCACCGCCAAAGAAGTATATGAATGAAAAAGAAAAGATGGGCTGGTCACATGGCAAGAACAAGGGAAAATCACTGGATAACTCATGTACTGCCTTGGTTTCTTTGTGGTATCAAAAGAAAGTAAGAAATCCCTGAAGCATGTTAGGCAGTCAGCCTGTGGAGAACTTTGAGGAGGTCCCTAGAGGAATAAGCATGAATGGATTATGCATAGTGATATACAAATCCATGAGATCATGTTCCACTTAAGTACTTGAGGCTCAAATGTGAGATTGCATGTGCTTTGCAAATTTTTAAGAACAATAAAAATTTTGTCTGCTGTTATTTTCTTTTTTTATGCTTCTCATGAATACTCACAATCTCTCTTGCACTGCAGTTATTTGTTTCTGTCTTATTTTTCCTACTAGACTATAAACCCCTTGAGGGCAAGAATCACATCTTATTCATCTTTCATCCCCAGTAAATAACTGGGTGCATAGCAAGTTGGATATTGAAGACCTATTTTTCTTGCTATTTTTTTTCCTGGAACAGAAATTATTCCTTGAATCGCCAATTGTTCCTTGAATCAAATTGGATATTGAGGTCTACCAGTAGGAATTTGATAGACCACACGAAATAGTAAAAAGAGCTGTGTATTTGGAGCCAAAAACAGAAAGATGAAAGGGAACTTTGAGGCCATGGATTCCAATCCCCTTTGTTTTACAGAGGCCCTAATTGGTTAAATAGCTTGTCCACAGTAACATAACTGGTAAATGTCCAAGGTGGGATTTTAGCTCACGTATTCCTGATTTCTAATAGAGTATCCTATCCACCTACATAGCCTTGGACATATTTCCATGTCTCTGCTGGGTATACATCATCATCCTCCACATCTCAGCATCCTTCTATACTCAGACTAAAGGGTTGTTCCTCTGTGAAGTTTTCCTGATTGGCCTTCGGCTGAGAATATTCTCTTCCTCTTCAAGTTCCCCTGGACACTTTGTCTGGATCTCTACCTTGCCTCCATGACTATTTACCTTATTTTTGCACATGTCATATCTCCCTGGTCCCACGTTTCCTTATAATAGAATGCAAACAAGTGCTCAGAGACTTGGACTGTCATTTTTCCTCCTTACATTTCTAGCATCTAGAACTATGGTTTTCATATACTAGGTCCTTAAGAAATGATTGTGGAACTGAGTTAAATACGCAGTGTGAACTTGACCTTCCTAGATTTGTAAGCCTTTAGCTGCACACTACTCAGTCACCCATTCACACTCATTCATTCTCTCTCTGCATGCCCAGCCATGTAAATGAAAAAGCATTGTAACCTCCTCTCCTTGGAAAATATTGTCAATCCTTTTACAATACTCTAGGAATAGAACTGCTTAAGTGGCACATCTTGGATCTATAAAAACATTCTTTAGGAAAATATGGGGCTTGTGAACATCAGACTGATCTTTGGAGTCCAGGTAGAAAAATGCAGTGGTGTGTTGGACCATTAAAAGGGGCTTTCAGGGGCAGCTAGATGGTTCAGTGAATAGAGCACCAGCCCTTGAGTCAGGAGCACCTGAGTTCAAATCTGACCTCAGACACTTGGCCCTTACTAGCTGTGTGACCTTGGGCAAGTCACTTAACCCCAAATGCCTTGCCTTTCCCTCCATCAAAAAAAAGGGGGGGGACTTACATCACTTTCCAAAGCATATCTTACCAACTCTAGGTAATGTACCATATTTTGTTTTCAGCTGTGCCCATATGTGACAGTCATATAATAGAAAGTTTAATGTTTCCAATACTGTGGAACATTAGTTGAAATGGAACATAAAAAAGGCTACTCTCATTTTATAGATGAGGAAATTGAGGTCAAGAGAGATAAAATGACATGGCCAATCTCACATAGCTACTCAGTGGTAAAGACAAGACTTTCACCCAATCCAGGTTGTTGATTTCTAGGTCAGGGTTTTTGCCTTCAATTATACTACATCTAGGAGCCATGAGAAATTTATGGGCACTGTAGAATCTACTTATAATAGTCTATGGCTACATTAATAGCCTTCTGACATCATAATTGCCTTTTTTTTAGCTTTTATCTTTGCCCACTTTACTGAATTACTCCTGTGATGCCTCATTGAAGTATAGATATGGCCCTGGGTTCCTGGAGGAGATGTCAGTGGAGTACAAGTACTGATAGGTCCCACCAAGCTCAAAATAAAAGTGAAAGATAAAAATAAATACTAATTTTAAAGAAAAGATACAGAAGAAAAATAAACCCAGCAATTGTGGGAAGTCCAGTATTATCTGTTTAAACAAGGTATTGATTTTGGAAAATGAAAAATGGATAAAAGTAAATCCCTTCACTCCATTTCCGTTACTTAGAAAAGTTTTTACCCAGTGCAAAATCAGTGACAAAATGAGGAGACTGACAGAACCCAGAAATTGCCTTACTAACAAATACAATTCTCTTGATAAGTAGAGAGACACAGAGATAGTCAAGGATAGCACTAATTTAAAGTACAAGTTCATTTGCAAAACTTTAAGGAAGACTGTCCTTAGACCCAAAGGAGTTGGGTCCCAGGTTTTCTGGGTAGGGACTGGGTGCCCAAGGCTAGGTAATGATAGAACCTTATGAATAGTATTGCCTCACAGAGCGGTAAAAAAAGTAGTTAGGAGAAAACCATGCTTGAGATGAAAAACAATTTCAAGATATTGTATGAGAGCATTTCTAGATGAAACAGAAAGGAGGACCACAAAGAAAGGAAAAATGGAAAAGATACGATTCATTTTTATCATGTAGACTCATCAAGCTATTATAGTCATTGTCAAATTGGGTCTTCACCAATTCAGTAATACATACATTCCTATCAAACACATTTTCACATTAGTCAAGTTGTGTAGAAGAATTAAAACGAACAGGAGAAACCATGAGAAAAACAAGACATAACACAAGAGAAAATAGTCTGCTTCATTCTGTGTTCTTACTCCCTAGTTCTTTGCCTGGATGTGGATGGCATTTTTGCATCATGAGTCCTTTGAAAATGTTTTAGGTCCTTGCATTGCTATTGTGACTATGTATAATGTTCTCCTATTTCTGCTTACTTCACTCAGCATCAGTTCAAATAAGTCTTTCCAGGTTTTTCTGAAGTCTGCTTGTTCATCATTTGTTAGATCACAATAGTATTCCATTACATTCATAAACCACAACTTGTTCAGTCATTTCCCAGTTGATGGGCATCCCCTCTATATCCAGTTCTTGGCCACCACAAAAAGAGCTGCTATAAATATTTTTTGCACATGTGGGTCCTTTTCCCATTTTTATGATCTCTTTGGTATGCAGCCCTAGAAGTGGTATTGCTGGGTCAAAGGGCATGTAAATTTTTATAGCCCTTTGGGCATAATTCCACATTGCTCTCCAGAATGGTTGGATAAGTTTACAGCTCTACCAACAATGAAACAGTGTTCCACTTCTTCCATATTTCCAACATTTATCATTTTCCTGTTTTGTCATGTTAGTCAATCTGATAGGTGTGATGTGGTACCTCAGAGTTGTTTTGATTTGCATCTCTCTAATCAATAGTGATGGAACATTTTTTCATATGACTATAGATAGCTTTAATTTCTTCCTCTGAATACTGCCTGTTCATATCTTTTGAACATTTTTCAGTTGGTAATGACTTATATTCTTGTAAATTTGACTTAGTTCTCCATATTTTAGAAATGAGGACTGAGGCACTAGTTGTAAAAATTCTTTCCCAATTTTCTGCTTTCTTCCTAATCTTGGTTACATTGGGTTTTTTTATGCAAAAACTTTTCAATTTAATGTAATCAGTTATTAATTTTGCATTTCATAATGTTTTCTCTTTTATTTGGTCATAAATTCTTCCTGTCTCCATAGATATGACAGATAAACTATTCTTTGCTCTCCTAATTTGCTTGTAGTATCAGCCTTTATATCTAAATCTTGTATCCATTTGGACTTTATTTTGGTGTATGGCATAAAATGTTGGTCTATATCTAGTTTCTGCCATACTATTTTCCAGTTTTCCTAGTAACTTTTGTCAAATAGTGAGTTCTTATCCAAGAAGCTGGTATCTTTGGGTTTATCAAACAATAGATTACTATGATTATTAACTACTGTGTCTTGTGTGCCTAGCATCTTCCACTGATCCACCACTCTATTTCTTAGTCAGTACCAAGTAGTTTTGATGATTGCTGCTTTGTAATTCAATTTTAGATCTGGTATGGCTAAGCCACCTTCTCTTGCATTTCTTTTCATTCCCTTGATGTTTTAGAGATGATCTTCGAAAACAAAGAATGAACATAGATTGTGAGTAGACTGAGTTGCCTGAGTGGGAACCCAGCTAGCTGGGTAACCCAGCTCATCCTCTGCCTTCTGTCTCCCTCTTTCCTTTCTTTGGGGCTTTGAGGTTTACTGACTAGATGTCCTTCCTTCCTTCCTTCCTTCCTTCCTTCCTTCCTTCCTTCCTTCCTTCCTTCCTTCCTTCCTTCCTTCCTTCCTTCCTTCCCTCCTTTCTGTTCCCAAAACCTTAAACCCAGTGCACTCTGAAGCCCATGGACTGGCCAATAATAGGTCCCTCCATGCCCAAGTTCCAGTGGCTGGTTTAGAGAGAATATCACTAGTAACAATTTCTGTTGATTTAGTTATTTTTTCTTTTGTTCATTAAAAGGGCCATTCCCTGACTACTTCAGAGGCTTATTCACTCAATGAGCATTACCTCCCTCTAAATGAGTACCTGAAAAGGCTGGCCTAAAAAGGCCAAGGTTTCCCATTGCATCCTGGGACATTTCCAGTCATCCTGATGAATGTCTGGTCACTGGACCCAGATGGCTTAGGACGAGAAAGTGAGGTTGGTGACCTTGCACAGCCCTCCCTCACTCAAATAAAAGTCAAGTGCAAGTCATGTCATCATTTCTCTGATGTCATGGTCTCCTTCAAAAATGAAGGATGAACACATACACAGAGAACCAATTTACTAAGTGTGATAGTGGCAATGTCACTTAGGATAGTTAGGAAAAATTTTTAGACCATTTCATATATATAAATATATATATGTATATGTATATATGTATATATACACAAACACTCTCTATATGCATGAACACATATACATATGTATATGTGTAGGCACATACATTTTATATGTCTATATGTGTATGTACACATGTGTATATATGTATATACATGTATATTTATACATATTTATATGAAATCTAAGGTGGCTACTCAAAAATATTTATAACTGTTCTTTTTGTGATGGCAAAGAATTGGAAACTGAAAGGATGCCCATCAATTAGGGAATAAACGAACAAATTAGAGTATGAGAATCTGGTCAAGTATTATTGTTCTATAGGAAATGATGAATGGGATGGTTTCAGAAAAACCTGAGAATACCTATATGAACTGACATAAAGTGAAGGGAGCATAACCAAGAGTGCAGTCTACATGGTAATATCATATAAAGTCAGCTCTGATTAATTCAGTGAGCCATCACAGCTCCTAAAGACTCATAATGAAAAATTGTGTCTACTTCCAGGAGAGAAATGATGGATTCTGGGTATAAATTGTGGCATATTTCCCCCTTCATTTTTCTTGCTATTTTTCTTTTCTGAAACATAGCTAATGTGGAAATGTTTTGCATGACTTAATATGTATAATGGGCATCATATTTCTTGCCTTGTCAATGAGTGGCGGTGGAGGGAAGGAGAAAATTTGGAATCAAAAACAAGTAAAAAATATATATATACATTTATATATGTATATATACATTATATGTATATGTACATTATATATATGTATACATATGTGTGTGTATATATATACATACATATATATAAAAGAAACTTTGACTAAATATCATGTCTTAAAGTCATTCTAAAGCTTGTGAAGTTATTTGTGAAGTCACTTGATTCTCAAGAAATCTCACAAAGGAAGACATTCAAAAAAATGGGAAAATTCTGAGTTGTACTTTTTATTAAAAAAAATAAAGTTGCTGAGAAATCATCAACAATAGTGCTTGCCTACTAACATATGCTTTCTTTTTCAGCTCCGCACAATCTTCATTAGAGTACTCTATGAGTGCCCCATGAATGTTAACAATGAAAAATGATAAGAAAATAGTTTTTTTTAATGATTTTCTACAACAGAGCACAATTTCATACACATGCAACTGACCAAGAGGTGTAACAAGTGTCAGATCCCATTGTATTGATTTTATATGGATTTTGGTGGGGGGAACCCTAGAACCTTTGACTTCTATAAAACAAAAATGAAGGGTTAAAGGTTATCCTTAGTTGAACTAACTTTCACATGTATATTAAAAGCATGCAACACTCCAGATGCAACTACAGAAATAACTTTATTCAATGATCTACTGAGTATAAACACTGAGAGAGACATGAACTCACACCTGTTATTTACTCACATGGTGGAAGAAGGTCTGTGCAAAGTTCTCCAATGCTCTTCCTCACATGCGGCTTTGGATCATTCTTCCCTTGACTTCCTCAGTGAAAGCAAAAGCAGTGCAAAAAGAGAGTGGCATAATCATCCACTTTGAATAAATTAAGTAGATGAAATGTTCATGTTGCCCAGACTATGACATGAAGCTGGAAAGGAAGCAAAGATTCTTAGTTTTCTGATAAGTCCATCAAGGAAAAGTACTGTAGATATCTTGGACTGACAATAAGCTGGGTCCAGAAGTGAGAAAGTAGTAGAGGGCTGGCTGGGTCACAACTAGAAAATTTCATAGCTCTTGTAACGATCACAGTTTGCTGGCTGTTGTTAGAGAATATACTTTTGGGCCTCCATATTGTCCTAGTGATGCTCTATGGTTGAAAATAATAATAGTAGCTAGCATGTATATAGCTTTAAGGTTGGCAAAACAGTTTACATAAGTGATCTAATTTGATCCTCATAAAAGCTCTGTGGGTTGCTATTATTATCTCCATTTTAGAGTTGAGAAAACTGAGGTAGACAGGAGGGAAGTGATTTGCCCCAGATCACTCAACTGGAAACATCCAAGGTTGGATTTGAACTCTGAGTCCAGCACTCTATCCATTGCAATCCTAGATGCCTTGAAAATCATAGGAATCATGCTCTCAGAAGAATTTCAATAGGAAAAATCCAAAAATCAATGTGGGTTTAAGTAGGCTGTAGCACATTGCCAACAATTGCTAGTATGGGAGATTTGGAGTAAAATACATTGTTGATGTATAAGTAGAAATGAGGGTGGATGTATCAAGGACCAAGGCTTAAATTAATAGTCAGACTGGTCTTTAAGAGTTAACTGGTTCTCCTAACCTGCTGTGAGAAGGCCGTTAGTGTGCTCTCTGCAGGATCTATGGAAAGTCACAGAAGAATGAGGAGTTATTGTGGGAGGGGGGCATGATGATCTTTGGCACTGAAGAGAGCAACCACATTATATGGAATCATGTGTTTATCAAAATATTTTCTCTAATTCTCCCTAGAAAGTAATCATCATTTTAAAGATACTTGAAAAAGATCTGATTCCATAGGTTCGGATCCTCCTTCTGCCAACACAAATCACAACCTTTCACAGATTTGCTTTCCTGAGGAACTATATAGTTAGAAACACTTATCACCTGCTGACCAGGTTTGTGGTCCTAGGTTCATAGATTTAGATCTAGAAGGGAATTTAGAGTCTACCACCCTTATTTTACAGGTAAGATGACTAAGGCCAAGAAAGGCTAAAGTTTTTGCCTTCTAGAGCCACACAATATTTATCTGAGAAGGGATTTGAACTCAGGTCTTCCTAGTTCTCAGTCCATAACTCCATCCACTATACCATGCTGCTTCCTAGTTAGATGAGTCCTTAAAACCAGCTGTACAGTTTGTCTTCAGACTTTAATCTCCTTCAGCTCAACAGGCTGTATCAGAGCTTGTTCTCCTATGGAAGAATCCAGGTACACCTTAGTGCCAATATAAGGGTGACTTTAGTGGAGACCAAAAAAAAGCAATAAAAGCATTTATCTGGACAGATTGGAAATGACGAAAGTAAACAGGTGGGAGAGACATAAGGAACTGTGCAGAACAAGACAAAACCAAGTGTCAGTGGCTGGCACCAGCCCATGGTTCACACTTCTCAAAGTGACCTGAATGGGTAAGAAGAGACCTGAGAAGCTGTAAAAAGTCCTGAGATTAGAGTCTATTACTCATATTTGTTTTAAATCAGTCCTCTGGGATTATTGTTATGCTAATTCCACCCAGTCTTTAGGTCTTCCTCACATGTATATATTCTTAATAATTATCTTTAGTGTACAGAAATAGCAACGATGACATTTGGTAATGCTCATCTCCACAATGAGGGGTTAGACCATTGACCTTTAAGGAACTTTTTGACTCTCAATGATCTTCTAAGTTCTAGGTCTCTTGTCAGCTTTAACAAGGAGTACCCTACATGGGTAACAGGGCTTACTAAAATTGCCAACTTGTTGCTTTAAACCCCAAGGACCCCTTGTGGTGGGGGCTCAGGGATATTTTCTAACTTGCTCTTTCCTTATAGATTACAGAAAATGATAGTACCCACTTATTCTAATGACTCTAAGCCTATGCCCTAGAAATCCATAGAGGTGAGCAGGTGCCTGACTGTTGAAAATATTTTAACCTTTGACTAATACTTAGACTTTAACAAAGGAGGCAGCTGGCACCAAATGATGGCAGAGAGCTGCATGTTCAGTTTGGGTGTATATGTGTGTTTGCATATGTGACTATTCAATTGACCCATAATTTTCTGTGACTTTGTTATTTGTAGCATTTTTTCCTTTGTTTTTGCATAAATTTCTGGTATCTAATTTTGTCCATCCAAGAGTATATTGGTAGATATTTAACAACCAGCTCTCTGAAAAAAAAGCATCCACAACACACTTTTAGGTTTAATCAGCATCATTAACATTTTCTTCATCACACTTCCTAAGTCTAGATAATCAACCAAATAATAAATCTAGCCCTGATTTGTAGCACTTGATTTCTGTGGTGTACATGCTCACACTGAAAATTTAGCAATTGACTCTCAAGAGCCAGTGTGACCTAAGTTCTAGGATACACCTGTGTCCATCCCACCATTAATAATTAAATTATGGTGTTGTCCTCTGGCTTGATCTTTTTGGAATTTTCTCTAGTTTTTTTGTTTTAACCCCACTATCCGTCTCCCTACTCTTCTTTCCTTTCTCTCCAATCCAGAGTGAGGACTTCTCTTTCTAATCTGCCTCCCACACCTGTGTACATTTTATTCTCCCTCTGTTCTCTTTGTTATATCACCCACTCCCCTTTGTTTATGATCTCTATTCTGTCACAAAGACAGTATTGGGAAGATTAGGATCATTTAGGCTTTCTCTCCCACAGTCTGACCAAAATGTACCAATTTTCATTTGATACAGGATGTGTTCTGTGACATGGTGCGTTCACTGCAGATAGTCAAAGCTCACGTCCTCTGTAAGATAGAGTATGATAGTGAACATTATGGAGTCAGGGCAGGAACAGAACACACTGGAGTGCCCTACATGGGTAACAGGGCTTACTGAAATTGCCAGCTGGTTGCTTTAAACCCTATTGTCCAAGGACCCCTTGTAGTGGGGGCTCAGGAATATTTTGTGGAGGTGTATTCTCTAAGCATGCTTTTACTTATAAACTGGCACCTAAGAAACCATCACTCTGAATAAAAGCAGGGCATAAAGTATTTGTAATATACTGGCTATTCAAGTGGTGGTATTCACCCATCACTTGGTGGTACCTAGCTTTCCAACCTCATCTTGTATTACTCACTTTGTTGTACTCTTATCTCCAATCAAACCAGACTATGTACTATCTCTCCTCTATGCCTTTGCTTATATAAAAGGAACTGCTCCAGAAAGTCCCTGGTCAATTTGATGAATTCTGATAAGAGCACATGGTATGTTAATCTGAGGGGCATCTCACTATAGAAGTAGCTATGCCCAGTGGCATACAGCTTAGAAAAGATACACCACACAAGTGTGTGCACACACAAATACTCCTTTGACTGGTGCTGCTTCCAAGGTGAAGAGATGATTGGAACTCAAAGAGACAGCCTTATGTTGGAGGAGGCATCATGTTCTATAGTCTATAAATGTGTACTAACCATCCTCCTTCCCCTACCAGGAGCAGTGCGATATATACACACGGCAGAGTTGCGTTTGTTTCCATTTTGGAGCTAGAGTGCTATCTTAGCATCAGGGATTCCTCTCATGGGTGATGCCAGGTTCAGAAGTCCAAGGGTTTTGAAAAATATACCTAGTAAGAAAAATTTTCCTGACACAGAAATCTCTTGGAGAAAGAAATAACTAGTCTATGTAATTCTTGTGTAGCATTATCCTACTTGAAGAACAAAGTCACTGGGCTACTCAAATAGTGCAGGTTAAGTGAGGAGATCATTTGTTTCTCAGTCCCCCAAGTATGTTTGCCTCCTCCATCAATTTCATCTTACATTTATATCAAGAGTAGAGGGAAAACAGGTAACCTGTCTGTCTGCTGCCTGCTGATTTACAAAATTCCCTATGGCTACAATATCCTCTTGTCATCTTCTCTGTCTTTTGACTTCCCACGCCTTCTATAAAGCCTAGCTCACACACTAATGCTCCAGGATGCCTTCCCAGATGTCTCTAGTCTATAATGACCTTTTTTCTTTCTATAACTCACAGAATAGGTTTAGGGAGGGGTACACACAGGGTCTAATACTGATTATTTTGATCTAGGGCAGTGGACATGCTAACAATGATGATGATAGAAAAGGAAGAGAAGAGGTGGTCAAGTAACCATAAAGGCAATACCAATTACTATAATATGGCTATGTGAGTTTGCTCCAAGCTGTCAAACAAGCATAGAGAGGCTGGGTGGAGGTGAGAGAGAGACAGAGAGACAGAGAGATATAGATGGAGATTCAGATGGAGAGACAGAGAGAGGAAACAAAGAAAGACAAAGATAGAGATGCAGAGAGCAGGATGGAGAGAGCTTCAAGATTGCTGGGGTCACAAAGCATGGACACGTCCATAAGAAGTGAGAGGGAGACAGGAGCTTGATTTCAGGAGATAACTCAAGAGGACAAATACAGCAGTCTTCCTTGTTGTAGTTAAGCTGACCAAAGGGAAAACCTCTTTAAATCTATCACTAGTAGATCTCAAAACCCACAAAAAGGCGTTTAACTGGGAGAATTGCAAGAGAGAAATATCTACCTCAAGTCTTAGACTCGCACATAAATCAAAGAGTTGGGAAAACAAATTTTAGAAAACTGAGAAATCAACAACTTTGTCACACCAAATAAAAGAGAGAGAGAGAGACAGAGACAGAGACAGAGAGAGAGAGACAGAGAGAGACAGAGAGAGACAGAGAGAGAGAGAGAGACAGAGAGAGAGACAGAGAGAGAGAGAAGGGGAAGGAAGAGGGGGGAAGACTTGATCTCTTATCAAGGATAAGACCTGGCAAGGAGTCAGAAAGGAAAAGAAAACAAAGAAGAGAGAAGCCTAATTCCTTTCTGTTGGCAAAAATTATTCAAGACCACAGTAAACACTAGTAATGACACTCCCCAAACCCCATATATTGTGTCCCAAAAGTCTTAGTGCCGTGCTAAACTTGGTTCCTTGTAGATCATAGCGGCAAATCCTCCAATCAACTCCAAAACTGTAAGTTAGGTCTTGTGATATTTCTTAGGATGGAGAGGCAGGAAAAAGGGAAATATATCCATGTTCTTCCTCACAACTTAACCTGGGTGATTGGGCACCTAGGAAACAAAGGAGAGGTGGTAGCAATGAGAAAAAGAAGCAGTGACAACACAGGAGCTGAACCCTAATTGTCTGGGGTTTACTCAAAGGTGAAAAGAAGTGGACCTCCATGGGGGTGTGCAGGTTCTCATGTTTCAAAGAACTGTAGAATTTCAGGGGGCTCTTCAAGGGAACTTGGGTACTATCCTGCATTATGTATGTGTGTGTGCGTGTGTGTGTGTGTGTGTGTGTGTGTGAAAACTTTGGAGTCTGAAGAGTTGAGTTCAAACCCCAACACTGTAACTTGATGCATATATGACTGGGCAAGTCACTTAACCCCTTTGAGAGTCATTTTTACTAAAATTTCTCTGAAATGAATGGGTTGAATTAGATGATACTTTTGCTCCCTCATTGCTCTACATCCGTGATCCCAGTACAAAGCACCTTCATTTTTCTAGAGGAAGAAGGCAAAGCTCCCAGGAGGAAACCATAGATCATAGAACCACACAGACCAAAATTTTGGAAAAGACCTCCATGATCATCTATTCCGACTCTCTCATTTAATAGGTTAGATAGATTGAGTGACTTGCCCAAGGTCACACAGGTAGTAAGTGATCTTTGATGCATACCTTATTTTAACCTTTTGGTAAGTGTTGGTAGTTATTATTAGAGGTAAGAGTTGTTTTGTTTTTATTTTGATTTAATTTCATTTTTGCTTCAAATACTCTCCCTCCCTTTCACCTACAAAGTAAGAACAATAAAATCCATTACAAATCTGTACAGCCATACAAAACATATTTTTGCCTCAGCCATATTTCACTCCTGCAAAGAAAAGAAAGAAAATATGCTTCAACTTGCATTCAGAATCCATCAGTTGTCCATGTAGAGGTAGATATCATGTTTCTTCATAAGTCCCTTTCCATTGTGCTTGGTCACTGTGCTGATTAGAGATTCTAAATCTTTCTATTATTATTAATAATCTTCTTAATAATATTGATACTACTGCAAATTTTTTCTTCTGCTTCAGTTCACTTCACTTTGCATCTTTTCATAAAAGTCTTCTCGAGTTTTTCTGAAACCACCACCATCATCATTTCATACAGGACAATCACATATACTGCAACTTGCTCAGCCATTCTCCAGTTGATGGGCATGTCCCTAGTGTTTCCAATTCTTTGCCACCACAAAAAGAGCCACTATAAATATTGTTTGTTTATATGCATCATTTTCTTCCTTCTTTGATCTCTTTGGGATATAGGCCTGGTAATAGCATCACTGACTCAAAAAGTATGTGCAGTTTGATAGCTTTTTGGGCATAGTTCCAGATTGCTTTTCAGAACGGTTTGACTAATTCACAGCTCCAGCAACAGTGAATTAGTATACCTATTTTCTCACATTCCCTCCAGAATTTGTCATTTTCCTCCTTTTTTGTCATTTTAGTCAATCTGATGGATGTGAGGTGGTACCTCAGAGTTGTTTTAATGTGCATTTCTCTAATGATTCATGGTTTGGAGCATTTTTCATATGGCTATTAATAGCTTTTATTTTCTCCCTCTGAAAACTGGTTATTCATACCTTTTGAGCATTTATTAATTGAGGGAATGGCTCTTATTCTTGTAAGTTTGACTCAAATTCCTTACATATTTAAGAAATGAGATCTTTATTAGAGAAGCATGTGTAAAGATCCCCCCATTCAGTGTTTTGTGTTTTTTCTAATTTTAGCTGTATTGGTTTTGTCAGGCAAAATCTTTTTAATGTTATATAACCAAAATTGCCTATTTTAATTTCTGTGAATTATCTCTTAATGGTCATGAACTCTTCCCCATCCATAAATCTGACAAATACTTCCTTCTATGCTTCATTAATTTGCAGATGATACCATCCTTTATGTTTAAATCATGTACACCCATTTTGAGCTTATCTAGTTATATGGTTGATCTATGCCTAATTTCTGTCAGACTACTTTCCAGTGTTCCCAACAGTTTTTGTCAAATAGCAAGTTCTTGCCCCAGTATGTGGAATCTTTGGGTTTATTAGACTGTGCTCATTTGCCTTTGCATATTGTGTACTTAATCTGTTCCGTGGATCAACCTCTCTATTTCTTACCGAGAACCATATTGTATTGATGTAACTTTGTAGTATAGTTTGAGATCTGCTAGTACTGCTAATCTCCCTACTTTCCCATTTTTTTCACTGTTTCCTAGAGACAGGATTTTAACCCAGGTCCTCTGAATCCACAGCCAATATTTGTTCCACTGTATCACATTGCCTTCCTGAGGTCACACAGGCTGCAGAGTTGAGATTCAAACTCATGTCCTCTGATTTTAAATCCAGTATTTAGATGCCCTTTGTCACATAACACGACTGTCACAGACTAAAATTTATGAAGATTTTTCCAATTCCTGTACCAACCAAATTTTTATTTTTTCTTTCATATTTTGAAAAAATTTCAATTGTTATAACAAACATTCATTTTCACTCCCTTCCACCTCACCCCAAATTTAAAAGAAAACAAAAACAAAAACCCTTGTGACAAATGTGCATAGTAAAGTAGAACAAATTCTCACAGCATTTAAAAATTAATGTCTCATTCAGCATCTTGAGTCTGTCCCCTCTCTGGGAGGAAGTGGAGAACACATTTCATCATCAATCCCCTGGAATTATTGTGGCCATTATGCCAGTAAGAGTTCTTAAGTTTATCAGAGTAGAGCTAGTTTTGACCTCTTTCAGGTACATGAAAAAGAAAATTCTCATCATTGTACCTCCTCATCAACAACCAAGGTCCATGGGGCTATTCAAAGTATATTCTGAAGCTGATACAATACTTTCCTTCAAAGAGTTGCTTGTTGAGATGCCATAAATTGAGTATCTTCAGCTAACCTGAAGAGGGAACTGATCAAGAAACCTCATGCTTGAAAATATCTGGGGATTAAATTTTTCCTGAGGTCTCCGAAGAGGACTAACCTTGAGAACTGGAAAGACAGAAGCAAAAGGGACATAAAAACTGCCTCTCAGTTACAAGTACCATATTGTCTGTCTGACCATGCTGGAACACAATGTGATAAATCAAGGAGGACCTCCAAGACAGGTGGATTAGCTGAATGGAACAGCTCAGATCTCAAACTTCACCTCTCAGTGGTTCAGAATTTGTCAGAGTACCAGGGAATGACTTAGGTCCCATACTGGAAACCAGCCTAAGTAAGGGGATGGAGCAATGACCAGAGCCATCCAATTGGCATAATGGGAGGCAAAGAGAAAGTCAGAGAGACAAGGCCAGATGAGTGGGCCAGATTCATCAATCTTGGAATGGGCAAGCAGGATAGCAGAACTAGAAAATAGGCCAGTGGTCAGAGCCAGATGGTTAAACATAGAACAGCCAGAGAGCCAAGCTGAGACATATCACAGAATTGCAGTGCTTTGTGCTGGTGAGTGTCTTTGCTGGCCAAAGTGAGCTGTCAGTATTGCCCAAACTTAGTCTCCCATTGGGAAAAAAAGAAATATCTGTAGCAAATATGCAGAGTCAAGAAAACAAATTCTAGCATTGGCCATGCCCATAATATATACATACATCATACACATACACACACACACAAGTATATACACATACATATTCTCCCTTCCTCCCTCCCTCCCTTTCCATTCTCCCTCCCTTTTCATCTTTCTTTCCTTCCCTCTTTCCTTCTTTCCTTCCCTCCTTCCCTTCCTCCCTCCCTCCCTTCCTTCCTTCCTTCCTTCCTTCCTTCCTTCCTTCCTTCCTTTCTTCCTTCCTTCCTTTTTTTTCTTCTCTCTCCACATAGGGTATTAAACCCTTACCAGCTGGAGATCTGCTGAAAGGCAATGTAAATTTTAATCTCTGAAACTTTTTTGTTGTGATTTTTTTCTGTTAAAGATCAGTCTTAAACCCAAATCACTCTGGTCCTAGACCAAGACCTACTTGGTCACTATTTGAGCCTTTATTGTCTCAGAATGAATGTAAATAATAATTGCTTCTGTTTTGGTCAGAAATATTGAGGGGCTTCCCTTTCCAGATCCATTTTTTAAGAGGTCATTCTTTGCCTCATTTTTTATTTAGCCTTAATCACTGAATGGGGGCTGCCTCAGTCAAACTGACATCTGTTAAAGACCTTAGCTTGAAAAAGCAAGGTCCCCCACTGCATCCTGGGCCATGTCCAGGTGTCCTGATCCATATCTGGCCACTAGATCTGGATGAGTCCAGAGGAGAAAGTGAGGCTGGTGTCTTTGCCCAACCCTCCCTCACTTAAATCTAATTCACTTGCATGTCATGGCATCACTTCCTTGGTGTCATGGTCCTTTTCAGGAACAAAGGACAAACAGTAGCAGTAGTAGCAGCATCATTACACATACATACATCTTGCAAGTGAAGACATCACCCTCCTGACGTCATTGGCTCTTTTTGAAAATGAGGGACGAGCAGAAACACATGCACATATACATACATACATGTGTGCATAAAATCCTGCTGTACTCTGCATGCATCACTTCTCTGTCATAATGTGCTTCCCCTTAACCTTTTAAATGGTAGGATGGTTCACTACCCTTGGGACTTGACACACACTCATCCTGCCCTGAACACAAGCAGATCAAAAGCATGTGCTGCTTGGTCAAATGCCCTGGTCTATGATCCATCTACCATGTTGTTTCTCCTAAGTGGATCCTAACCTAAATACAAGCTAAAAAGGAACTTTTCTTATGAATTCCATTATGTGCTTGTTTTATCAGTGCCACTATCGAGCTTGCATAGAACTTCAGAGAGCACCTGTGGTTTTTGGAACCTTCTGTTCCTAGAACATCAGAGCAGGAGGGGACTTTGGAAATCATCTGATCTAGGAACCCTTAACCTTTTTTTGTGGTGTGCACCCCAATGGCAGCCTACTAAAGCCTACAGATCTCTTCTCAGGATAATTTTTTTTAAATAATGGAAGGAAATGCAATGGTTAGCAAAATTAAAGACATGACTTTTTTCCCATTCGAGTTCACAGCCTCCCCTGAAATCTTTCTACAGACCCCTGATCCTGGGTCATGAACTTCTTCTTTAGTCTAACTCCCTCATTTTATAGATGAGAGCCAGACATGAAGTATCTTACACATAGTAGGTGCTTAATAAATGCTTTTATTTGTTGTATGATTGGCAGATTTTACATAGCTACCAAGAAATCAGCCCAGGATTTCAATTTGGTCATTCTAACTGACCCCTCCCCCAAGTCTAGATTTATTATTATTTTTGGATACTTTTGGTGTCAGTAGTCTTTCCACTATACCATATAAAGATGTATGTTTCCTTGAAGTTACAAACTAGGCATCATAAAAGTGTGGACTTTGAGTCATAAGGTCTTAGTTAAAGTCTCAGCCCAGATCTTGGCCAGTCAACTATGTGCTGGAATGTGAGGAAATCACTTAAACCTCACTTGGCCTCAGTTTCCTCATCTGTGAAATGAGACTAATAATCAACCCACCATTAAAAATTTATTAATCACCTAAAATGTCCTAGGCACAGTTCCATATGCTGGTTATAGAAAAACACAAATGACACAATCCCTGCCCTCAGGAAGCTTGTATTCTGTATAGGATAATGCTAATTTACATAGTGAAAGTGTTTTGCAAATTATAAAATGCTACAGAAATGGGAGCTATTATAACTGTAATTACTATAGCTTGCCATTTTCTCTGAGTGAGGATTCACCTAGAAGCCAGATATCAGAAGGTCATCCTGTCTCCTTCAGCTTTTTTTCTGAAATAATGCCTGTCTCATGGGGAATTCAATTGCCCCATCATGGTGTGGTAGACCTCAGGGTGAAGGGGAAGGGCAGGAACAAAAGACTGGTCAGTAGGTGAATCCAAAAGTCAAGTCAACAAGCCTTAATTCAGCAACTAGTATATAATAGTCACTGTGTTAGATCAAAGAACTTTCAGAGGTCAACTCATGTCTTTAGATGAGAAAGAGCTAGTCCCTTATGCCAACAGAGAATCTGATCATAATTAGATTATAACCATAATCATCAAAATTATATTCATAATCAACAAACAAGATGAGGAAGGTTTAGGCTGAATATGGATCCAGGTATGAAGTCACAGGTCATAGGACTCATGGGATCCTAGAGTGAGAGCTGAAAGGTACCCTACAAGGCCATCTACTCCAGCATCCTCCTTTTGTGAATAAGGAAACAGTGAACCAAAGAGGTTGGATGATGTGCCCAAGGTCCCACAGCTAGTAAATGGAAGATACAGATTCTCTGACTCCATACCCAGTACACATTTCACTAGAGACCATCATATTAGGAGGAAAATGCAGAAAAGCAGGAACTGGGGTCTGCAGGACTGTCTGAGTTTGGCAGCCTTGGGCATTATGCTTAGAGGATGGTAATGTCCTTTTTTTTAACTGCCTTCTTTCCTTCTCCCCACCTGCGCCCTCTACTCAAGTTTGATGAGCTACAACTGCTATACAGGAATCTTATCAAGAGTTACTCATGTGCCCTTGTATTACATGACTCAACCTTGAGGCTTAAATCCAGAGGAAAAAATGCCCCACCAACCTGTAACAATCTTTCTTGCATTTTTACCATTGACTTTGCTCCCAAGATCACAGACAAAAGATTGGAGATGGTTCAGTAGATAGAGCACAGGCTTGGAACCAGGAAGACTTTATCTTCATGAATTCAAATCCAACCTCAGACACTTATTAGCAGCATGACCCTGGGCACATCACTTCATTCTTATTGCCTCAGTTTCCTTCTCTGTAAAATGAACTGGAAAAGGAAATGGCAAACCAGTATCTTATCCAGTATCTTTGCCAAGAAAACCCCAAATGAGGTCATAAAGAGTCAGTCACCAAAAATGACTGCAGTGAGTAGTAGAGTCCAAGTCTTTAAGTCCCATGTTTTGTAGGTAAGGAAAGTGAATCCAGAGAGGGGCAAATACCATCGAAACCAAGGCCTCTGATTTCAAACCTAGTCTCCTTGGAACAGCACAGGGTTACAGAAACCACCCTCAGCTGCTTTTTGCAGAAAGCAAAGACACATCAGTGGTCAGCCTGGGCCTGGTAGTATGTTGTGTGTGCCACATTTGGAGTTTTAAATACAATTTTATAATTCACCTCCCTGCAATGCAGAATTAACCACTGTAAGCCCTAAAATCTCTTATTGTTTTCATTTCCTAAGACAATTTAAAATAAATTACCTGAAATTTTTCAAACCTGTGTATTTTTTCCCTTCAAGTGTATTTCTTTTAGGGAAGAGGGAAAACATTTTTCATGAATGAGGGAGTTGAAATCAGGGGTTCTTCATATGGGGTCTGCAAAATCATGGATTGACTTAGGGGGTCTATAAACTTGAATGGGAAGGAAGTTATAACTATTTTCACTAACTCTTGGTTATCTGTGCAATCCTATGTATTTTTATTTTATGCATTTAAAACTAGTATTGTCAGAAGGGGTCCATAGGTTGCACCAGAGGGGTCCTTCACACAAAAGGATTTTTACTCTGCCTGTGTGATGTTTAAGGTTTCTTTCAAATCAAAAAGCCTATAATGCTATAAATATGTGATAGAAGGTGTCAGAGAGAGCCTAGGAACATTCCTCTTGGATGTGCCAGGAAAAAATGCTTCCCATTTCTATAGCATCCTACAAAGTATTTTTCTCTTATGAATCCTAGGAGGGAGATTGTATCAGCATTATTATAACCAGGAGGAAACTGAATCTCAGGGAAGTAAAATGACTTCCTTGGTGTCATCTAGCTAGGTAACTATCATCAAGGTAGAGTATTTGGAAAACAGAGGCAGTTGCATTATTATCATTTGAAGTTTGGTGATTTTCAGTTCTAATGCCTGGGTCCAGCTCACTCAGAATGATACAGCTAATGCATGTCTCAGATAAATTCAGACAGGTCTTCTTGACTTCAAGTCCAGTACTCTATTGAGCAGTATGATATATTCTAGTCAGTTGGGGTCTGAGACACACCTCGCTGTAGCTGACCTTTGTTTAACACTGTAGATACAATCCTGCTACGATACCTAATGCCATTGTAAAGAGTGTCAATTGTAAAGAGTAGTACCAAAACCCAATGTTTTGTTAACCTGTCCATCAGAGTCCAAATAACAAATGAGTTATTTGACAATCTGATCCCTGACTCACACTGCAGAAAGGTGGGCATCAAAAACTTGATTGATTGAGCATTCTCAGTCTAGTACATGAGGCATTATGAGTGGAAGGGAACAGTTTACCATTCTTTTCTCTTGTCACCAAATAACAATTATCCCTCAACTAGTTCCTTTCACTACTCAGAACACTTATGGTGGGGTGGAGTGGGAGGGAAGCTAGAGTGGAAGCTCAAAGGGCCCACAAAAAATGCCAAAAGGTGGCACTATGTGTGTATATATTTCTTGAGAGACAATGTAGTACAATAGAAGGTCATCGATTTGGGCTTAAATCCTGTCTCACCATTCCATGTATGACCTTGGATAAATGATTTCACTTTTCTAAGTGTCAGTTTTCCCACCTAAATATGAGGGGTTGGAGTAGATGACTTCCAAGGTCCCTCTTGGCTCTAAATCTATGACCCCTCTGCAGGGTGTGACCACATGAAAGACAACTCCTTCCTTTCCCCGTTGGATTCAAGGTATTACTTTTCACTTGCCAATACACTACAGAATAGCTAGGAATCAACTCTGTTGTATCTCTGGGTCCTATAGAATTATCATGTCTAGCAAAGTAGTCTTTTAAATAGTGTTTTACTGTGAGAAAGTGGTCATATTAGACATTTATATGGCACTTTAGAGTTTACAAAGTATGTTATATAAAAACAAAAAAGCACAATAAACCAAAGCCAAATACTGTGTAATTATAATGATCAATCTTAGTTCCAGAGAAGAGATGAGGAAATATACCTCCCTTTTTTCACTGTGTGTGTGTATGGGGGTGGGAAGCAGGGCTATGAATGTGGAATGTTGCTGTATTTATCTGGTCTTATTTAACAGTTCCTCGTTATTGTTGTTAAAAGGGAAGGACAGGAAAGAGGGTGTTTAGAGTGGGGGGAGGGGTATTTTTGGAAATGGTGGTGATATGAAAGTAAAAGTCATCAATGAAACTTGTAAAATAATACATCATATATATGTATATATATATGAGCACATATTTTATCTTATTTGGTATCAACCAAGTATTATCATCCATGTTTTACACATGAGGAAAAGGAGGCTTATAGAAAATAATGATTTACCTAATGTCATAGGGTTATATAGTAAATAGTAAATAGCAAAGGAAGAAACAAAAAAGAGAGAAAGAGCTGGAAGTAAACTGAGTACCTGCCGATTGGGGAAATGGCTGAAGCAATTATGATGTTGTAGAATGTAGTGAAGTACTATTTTGCATATGAGGAATTTAGAGAAACTTGGAGAGACTTCCAAGAACTGATACAGAGCAAGGAGAGTAAAACCAAGAGAATGATATAAGAAAGGAGGAAACGAGCATTTTATTAAGCACCTACTATGTGCCGAGAGCTTTACAAATATCTCATTTGAGTCTCACAATAACTTTGTACAGAGGCAGACAGAGATTAAGTGACTTGGTCAGGGTCCCATAGGGGACTGAGTGGCTTTGGCAGGATTTGAACTTGGGTCTTAGTGACGCCAGGCCCAGTCCTCTATCTGCTGTACCACCTAGCTGCCTCTGTATGTACCACCATTACAATAATATATGCTATCAAAACTATGAACTATTCAGACTGATTGAAATGATCAACATGGACCTCGAAGAAGAAAGAAGAAAATATATTTCCTTCCTCTTCTTGGCAGAGGGTCTTGTTGCATTGAGTGTTGCATGTAATATCAGGTACTTTTTATTTGGGTTTTGCTTGAGTTTTTCTTTGCTATAACAGAGGTTTCTGGGAAATGAGGGGTATGTAGATTGTACAGTAGTTCCCAGGGCACCTTCCACTTTTTCATATCAGAAATGGAGAAAGTATGTCCACCCTTCAAAGCTCACGCCCAAGAATTTTATGACACAGAAACCTAAGCTAGGGATGCCATGAGGTGTGGTGGGCAGGGAAATCCAATCCTTCCTAAGGCCAGAAACTTCCAAGTTCCATTAGTCTGAAGTTCAAGCTTGTGACCTCACAATTACTGGGATATCTACATCTGGCTATTTGCTAATCTTGATCTATATTTCTACTTCCTGTCTAGTGCTTAATAACTAAAGAACTAGAAATGTCTATGATTCTGGTTCTCTTTCCCATTGTCCCTCCTCCCAAGTTTGTTTATATCCTACCTTATTTTCTCATTCTGACTCAGCCCTAACTTGGGGACTTTGAAGTCATATACCTTAAAAGTTATGGGCCTCAACAGGAGAAAACTGGGCCAGATGATTAAAAGAATCCTTGTTAAATATGGCACAGAAGAGATTCGTTTTTAGATAAAGGAGCTAGACCAATAATAGACTGACACTGAGATCCCTTCCACTGCTAAAATATTTTGTTCATTTAGAAACATTTTCTAGGCTGCTATCTGTTTAGTATGTCTACACAATTTTCTTAATTTTAATATTTTATTGATTCCAAGGAGCCAAATTGGAAGCCACATTTTGTCATCCTAAAGTATTGTAGCCAGTTGTTTGGGTATTTTATTTCTTTAAAAATTATTTATGAATTTTTAACAAAATATCCATAAGGCATTGATTTTAAGATGCCTAAGTGTAGGTGATCTATATTCTAGATAAGGGTACCACATTTCCTCCTGAGAATCTCAACAGGATAATAGCCACTGCCATATTGCTAGAGGGGTCAGTGATTTTTGCCAAACACAATCTCTTTCTCCTTTTGGAAGATAAAAATCATAACAAAAAAATGACTTCTTTTAGACCCTTTTTCTCCTCCTCTAGCCATGATTTGGAAAGCTTTCCAAAATGTACCTTTTTATATAGCACCATGTGGGGCAGCTCCCCCGAGTTGGGTTCCCATAGCCATGTTTCTTGGGCACATTTTTGTTGCTCAGGAAAGATTTCCCACATAGATTCCAGAACCCCTCCCCCTTCTTTTTGTTTAGCTTTGCACCCTAGCAATCAGCAAGTGCTACAAATCAGGGCTTAATTCATTGTTTTGTTGATTGACTAGACTTAAGAAATTGATAAGAAAATGCTCATGCAGGTTAAACTGAAAAGTATGTCAGGCATTACACAGAGCTTGTTGTGAAATATCTGCCAGCATATCCCTACCCTATACCATTAGGGGTCATAGAGCATAAATCATGGAAGAGATTTCAGAAGTCATTAAGCCCAGCCCTCTCATTTTACAAATGAGGAAACCAAGGCACAGAGAGATTAAGTGACTTGTCCTGTAGAGGGAGTGTCCACCCCTAGGGAATCCCTGATCCTTTGAACTGCTGAAGAATAACATTGCATGTTACAGCTACTAGATGACTATATATATATATATATATATATATATATATATATATATATATATATACACACACACACACACATATATACCCTTTTATATATTAGCAATTACTAATATGTACAAAGTTTTTATATATATAAAAACTTTGTACATATTAGTAATTGCTTGTTAAGGTTTATGTCCTCTTCCCCCA
The DNA here is from genome assembly GCA_023548195.1 of Bettongia penicillata ogilbyi. Taxonomy (NCBI): domain Eukaryota; kingdom Metazoa; phylum Chordata; class Mammalia; order Diprotodontia; family Potoroidae; genus Bettongia; species Bettongia penicillata. The sequence goes on along the minus strand of JAJHZJ010000055.1, from coordinate 6,590,263 downwards.
GTGAGCTATAAATTCCCAGAAGGGAGGAAGTACTTTCATTTTTGTCTAAAAAAACACTTGCCACATAGTAGGCATTTAATAAAATAAATACTTGTTGAATTGAATTAATGAATGAAAATCATTTACTCTGCGAATTCAGATTAGTTATGAAATCATTTTTATATTCTAGGGATGAGGAATTTTTAGATTCCCACCTCCACCCTTTAATGGGGTAGGTACCACTGACCCATCAAAAGCATCAATTCAGAGTCATATACAAATAACAACCATATTTGGATCTAGTTATCTAAAGAGTTACAAATAGGAGGGACTGATATGTTGTGAAAGGAATAGCTATTAAGGACCACATGTAAAAATAATTAAATGTATCCAATAATCCACAGGCAACATATCTCTATGTGTACTATAATAAGTAGCTTTTCTCTTGGTTAGTGGATTTCAATTTGGGGGTGGGGGTGGGAATTCTTTGTCTCTTCTATATACTTTTAAAAGATTCCCATCACGGATGGGCATTCTCATCCACTCCCTTCTGTTTTCATCAGTGATGTTAGAGTGGGAAATAATGAGAGGACAATGTCTGTAATGGACTCATTTGCCAGGATGTGGCAGCTGTTTGGGGGTCCATTTTAAATGAAGTCAAGTTCAAATACACCTAAGAAATCAGGGAGCAAGGTAAGCCAAGTAAGCACACATGAGCCAAGCCAGAAACAGCACTTTCTGTGGGCGGCAAAAATTCTATCTTCCATCACATTCTTAGGATAAGACATTGAACAGAACACACCATTAAATTAGAGATGCTATTGTTTTGTTCAAACCACAGCTTATTGTCTACATAATTAAATACACAGACAAAACACCAACCTCTGTTATTATCAAACAATACTCACAAAGTATAGATTTGAAGTACTCAAGACCAGCCATTATGAGGAGCCCCACCCCTTTTCTATTAGACCACTTAGAGTAGCTATTTAGAAGAGAGGTAAGGCTCTTTGTAAGGTAAAAGAGTCTAGTCCCCAAAGAAACACAGTGAATTACCTTCTAAGGGCCGCCCAACCTCTTACCACATTCTTTTAACGGATATTACTTCCTGGAATTGCTGGGCAGTGGTCCAGCACCTGTCCACTATGTTCCAGAAGGCTTTAGAGACTCCAGAACTCCCTCAGACAATAAGAACCAGGGTAGGCCCAAGAAATTTGCAACCTCATTAGCGAATTCTCTCAGAATCTTGTGCCACTTTTGAATGAAGGGAATTCCAGGGAAGCCAGAAGCAGCTTTAGACCTCCTTGAGGAAATTTCAGGGGATTATTTGAAGCAGAATGAAAAAGATTAGCTCTCTAGGTATGCCATCCAGGGGAGATGGGATGCTCCTTTGACTTTACTGGGTGTGTTTATAGTTGTGGTGAAAGCAGGGCTGGGTTGCCCAAAAGTCTCAGTTAATTTGGAGTAACTGCAGTGATTAGGGCCCTTCGTCCAGTAGAGATCTCACTGGGTGCTATTACTCTGAATCTACAGCAGTTTCTACAGACCCTGCTGGTCTATAGGAATTCTTTGATTCCCCTATAGTCTGCTTCTGCTAACTAGTCTACCTATATCCACTATTGATGAATATTTCCAGTATATGCCCTAAAATTTCTTTTTAAAAATGTAATTTTTATCACCTTTTATTTTCAATTATATCCTTCACTCCTCAGGAAGCTGTCTAATAACAAAGATCTTCAAAAGAAGGAGAAAGAAAAAAGGAGTTGAGAGCAAACAATCTATATTAATGGTGCCAGACACTGTAAGCAGTACTCCACATTCATAGTCCATAACCTCTCAAAAGAAGAGAGGGACATTTTCTCAGCTTTTCTATTGGATCAAGTCAATCCATTCTGATTTCTTTGTTGTTGTTCTTTTTATTTACATTGTTGTACTTATACATTCAGTTTTCCAGGTTCTGCTTCTTTACTCTGTATCAGTTCAGATAGTTCTTCTCATACTTCTTGGAATTCTCCATATCTTTTGCTAAAGCATTACTATGAAAATACTTTTGGCTACAATTTTATCCACAGGAGATGGGATAGATTAATTCAATTTAGGGCAATGACACATATACATAGATACATAGATAGATAGATGGATAGACAGACAGACAGACAGACAGACAGATAGATAGATAGATAGATAGATAGATAGATAGATAGATAGATAGATAGATAGATAGATATACCCTATAATGTGTGCGTACTGGCAATAGGAGAATGGTCAGAAATTTTACTTGCTTTTCTTAGTGTAGCATGTTATTTATGGAGTTCCCACAAAGTGGATCTTAATTCCAAAAATGTCTTCAGGATTCTGCTCCTAGTTTTTACTTGAGTTACCAAATGCCTTCAGACACCCATGCCTTACTGAAACCCTTCAAAAATTGGGGGGAGGTCTATATCAGGCTCAACACAATAAAATAAAACTTCCAATGATTTAACACTTTCACTGCTCTCCAGGATATCCATCATCAACCTCTGTTCCAGGGAATTTCTCCAGATGGGTCTTGTTTTTGTCTTTTTCTCAGTCCTACATTTGATTTCTTTACTACTCTGCTATCATTTGCCTCTATGTTCTTGAAACTTATAAACTTAAAAAAAGTTTTACATTAACAAGTTATGCTTAGTAATGGGAAATGCTATGTTACAGAGATGACCCTACTTCTCCAAGTTTATGCCAGAATATTATGAGGTCTGGTAGGTCCCACCAAACTGGAAAGCTTCGAGTATGGTTTTATAATAATAGATGACATTTATTTAGTGACTTAAGGTTTGCAAATTACTTCAGTTCATATTATCTCAATTGATTCTCATAACAGTCCTGGGAGGACTATTATTATCTTCATTTTATAGATGAGTAAACTTAGGCTAAGAAGGGTAATGTGATTGTAACCATAGACACACAGCCAGCAAGTGTCTGAGGGAAGATTCAAACTCATGCCTTCCTCAACCCCAAGTCTAGCTCTCCATCCACTGTGCCATTTTGCTTCCCTCCAAGTCTTTTGTCCCAGGATGAGCCTGGATTAATTCAGAGATGTTCATCACTAGAAGCTTGGCTTCCAAGCAAAGAATTTCAATTCTATAGCAACTCCTGAAAATATTTACTTGGACACAGAGACAGAGGGTCTTGTTTCTTGGTAGAATAACTATCCAAACTAAGGACATAATATATATTTTGAGACTATAAGGCAATGGGGTGCAAGGGTAGCACTGGACACTGAAATTGACAGGTGATATAACCGCATAATTACTCATTAGATTCAATTTCCAACCTCTCCCCTCTCCCCCCAAATATTTATCAGCAATAATCACCTCTCGCAAGATTTTATGCTTTGTTCCTGCTTTTGTATGTCTGTTTGGATGGCACTAGTACTGTTCCAAATCCAGAACCGGGGTGGAAGAATTGCCAACACCAATCAAATCACAGTGCTTGACAAATGACAAATGAAATTATACCTGTGTCTATGTAAGCTCCTTGAGGGCAGGGACTATATTTTATTTTTTGTCTTCTCATACCTGGCACAGTATCCTGGGCATGGTAGATACTTAATACATATTTGATGGAAGAATGAATGAAAGGTATATAAGCAATAACAGAGTGTTCAAATACAAATGTTTTCAGTCATGCAGTGATAGGAACATAAAGGTAAAAACACACAAATCAGCAAATGTGAAAGTTAGCATTCTTGGGGGCATATTCATACACCCACGTTTCAAGTCATGTGTCTACAGGTAGTCATTTAACAGCACTTTATAAGCACACATTAAAGAGAATGTTCATTGTGGGCGAGTTTTGAAGGTTGTTTAAATGCAAGTAACTCCACAACAATACACAGCTATAGTTTAGATGTCATTTAAAACTTCAAAACTGTGAATATAAATTGACACTACTTTTCAAGGAAATTCTTTCAACATTACTGAAATACAGATATTTCAAAGGAATCAGCCCATTAAATGAATTGCCAAGTAAAAAAATCTTCTATTTTAAGGGCATCAAAGTCATAGTAGATTCATGGGTTAACTGCAAGGGACCATAAAGGCCATCTGGTTCAACTACTTCATTTTACAGATGAGGAAACTGAGGCCAAGGTCACCTGTATAGTAACACAGGCATGATTTGAACTGAGTTCCTTTGCCTCCAGAGCTTGTGCTCTTTCTACTGTATTGATTTGCTTAAATCAAAAGAACCTAGATTAGGAACTTTTATTTCATTTAAAAGAGATTTTTCTTTAATTAATAGATGCAACAGATATTGTTGACCTCCTACCTGCTTCACCGATATCCCCTGCACAAACTGTCGCTCCTTTTGAAATAACTTGCACTGTTGGGACTACTGACCTTCAGTTAGGAAATATTTCTTCAGCCTATCACCCTACTCAGGAGTGTCTTTCTCAGAGTGACTTTGTATCCAATTTATGTTCCCATGGGCTTTTAGTTGTTATGCAGCCAGTTTCTTTCCCCTGGTGCACAAATTTTGGCACCCTTTCATCACTCACTCTTTCTGTGGGATACCAGTGGTCCCATTCATTGGCACATAGTCTCCACATCCTGACTACTGTCCAGCATTAGGGCACATCAATCCATGGTGCTCAGGGTTTTCCCTTGAGCTTACCTTGCTACTAATAGCAGAACACAGTTATTATTTATTTTTTCAGCACTTCAGGAGCACTTCCAATCTACAGTTCATTAATAAGTACCTAGTACTATTATATTAATTCTATGCCTGGTATTGTGGGGAATACAACAATGTGGTCCCTGCCCTGTAGGCCAGGAATCCCCACAGGCTTGAGATCATTGGCTTGGGGCAGAAAAGGACAGCTGGCAGTGGAGTCTAGAGTCAGAGCTATGGGGAAGATATCAGTCTATAATGCTGAGGGAAAGAAGCATGACCAGAAGCTAAATTTTGCTCTCTGGGGATGCATTTTCAGAAATAATCATTCAGCTGAATTGCAAAGATTTATGCTGATGTGTGCACACACAGGCAAGCCTGCTAGTGCTTGTGCATGCATGTGTGTGTGTGTGTGTGTGTGTGTGTGTGTGTATAAAGTCACCAAAGCCATCTTCTAGTCCTTAGCTATGGATATATTTCTTACCGTTTCTTGAAATATCTTTCTGATTATAGGTTAACTTAGGACCCTGACTAGAAACTAAGCTAACTCATGGCTACTTTGTATATCCTTTATATTTATTGAAATATATTCCTGTTGTATCCTTCTAATAGAATATAAATTCCTTGAGGATAGGGATTGTTTTTGTTTTGAGTTCATACCAACTAGCAAAGTTCTATATACACAATAGACACTTAAATATTTGTTGTATGGAATTGAATTGAACCTCGGATGACTTAAGAATCACTTCTACCACATCTCAGTGGGAACCTTTCTTGTTGGTTGATATAAGAGCTAAAAATCATACTTTTCCCTGGTTAAGTATTATCAAGGACCAGCTAGGTGGTACAGTGGATAGAGTGCCAGGCATGGAGCTAGGAAGATTCATCTTCCTTAGTTCAAAACTGGCCTCAGACACTTACTAACTGTTTGAACCAGGACAAGTCACTTAACCTTGTTTGCATCATTTCTTCATTTATAAAATGAGCTGGAAAAGGAAATGGGAAATCACTATGTTATCTTTGCCAAAAAAAAACAAACAAACAAACAAATGGGGTCACAAAGTGTTGGACACAACTGAATGGGAGCAGCAACATGGCACAATGTATCATCTTACTTCATTCACATTCAGAATAATGGATAGAAGACCAGCTTTCATATCAGAAAGACAGTTTTAATTCGACCTCTGAGGCATATGAGCTATGTGACCCTAGAGAAGTCATTTTACTATTTGGTGACCCAGACAACTTTCTAATACTATAAATTATAGTGTGAGTTGGACACTTTTAATATTTTTGCTTCTTTACTTTTAACTGTAAGATTTTATTACACTAATATAGTCAATCTATGTAAAGGTAGCATGAACCACTCAAAAAAGGTATATTCCTTTGTATTTCCATTGAATTCTCCCCAAATATCTAGCATATCTAGCTTATCTAAAAGTCTATTCACTTCCTTATTTTTTCCTTTTTTTGTTAGATTTACCTAGTTCTGAGAGGGAAAGATTAAGGTCCCCTACTATTATAGGACTACTACCTATCTCCATCTGTAATTCATTTAATTTTTCTTTTAAAAATTTAGATGTTATAGTATTTGGTCCATATAGGTTCAATATTGATATTGCTTCATTTTCTATGTGTTGATCTGCAACAGATAAGGTTGAAGAGGGGGATTTTGTGCCCTGGGAGTTCCCTTTACTAATAAATTCACAAGTCTGTATTGAAAAAAAACTACCTCACTTATTCAGAAATCATTTAACAATAATGTAGTAATGATATTTGAATATTTAAAGGATCTTTGGTTTCATCAGTGAATAATGGATTCTCCTTCCCACAGCATAGATCATCTGCTCTTTCTGCTCATACCCCAATCACTCTACAATACTCCTCGTGATTGAACCTCTCCACACTTAATTCTGCCAATGATGGACAACAACTGTACAAGGTTCAGATCTTCAGATTTGGTTGGACCTGACAGAGTTTCAGCAGCTCTGGCATTGTCTTTGAGAATTCAAGGTCAACTTAATGCTGTATTAATAACAATTTGTTTCTATAGCACATTATGGTTCAGAAAGTTCTTTGCTCATAAAAATCCTGTAAAGTAGTACTATCTCCATTTTACAGATGAGGAAACTGAAACTAAGAGAAATTATTTATTTGTCTATAACCATATAGCTGGTAAATTACAAGTCACAGGACCCAGGCTATTTATATTTTAACACTATAATTCTGTGACTTAAACTATCTAGAACACAGTCTTCATCCCTCTAATCAGCTGTTTCTAATCTGTTGAGAGCACATAATCTAAACGATGAGGTTTTATGGTGATTTTAGCAAGCAGTCCATTTTGACAGCCTTCTAGAAAAGTGATGAGTAGCAGGGCATGGGAAGTGGGCATTGTAATGACCTATTTGACTCCTTGCACCCACTTCTCTCCCATCTTCACAATTGGAGTTATTTCTCCTCCTCCCATCTGAAGGTTCACCTTAATCCCAGTCTTGGACACCATTCTAGCCCCAAAGCAGGGGAACCTTTGTATTCATTGCTCAGGACTCAAATTCAAATCACCTTTACTTAGGATTCTTCCCTGATCTTTCAGGGTTTTTTATTTCTTTTCTGTAAACCTCCTTCTTCACCTGTAGGAGTTCTATAGACTGTTATCATGAAGAGCCCCCAAAACTCTGGCACAGGCATCTAGAGAAGAATGAGAGAGTGCTCAACCGGTATAAACAAGGATGCATCCATCACTGACATTCACCATGGCACCATAACCTCCCAAGTTTACAGTTTACAGCATAGTTTACAGCATAGCCCACTACCCAAGATGCAACACAAAGAAAAAGGGAACACATAGGAAAAAGTATGTCAGCTAACTAGACTTTCTAAAGCTACCTTGCTTTGCTCCTAAATGTCTCGCCAGGCTGTGCTTTCCATATAGACAAAAGTCAGCTCTTGTCATGAGAGTCAGTTTCAAAATACTGGCCCAGAAATTTGAGTATGCTTAGTTTTTAGAAGCTGGTTACAGGCAGTCTCAGAGGGAAAGAGAGACTGTGCCTTCATCAGGGTTTTTGACAGCAGCTTCAGCTTTCCTGATTTGGGGAATGGTATCCCATTGGGATCCCAAATGGAATCCCTTTCTTTTTAGCAATAGCAAGAATTTACATGGCTCTTTAAAGTTTTCAAAGTGCTTTACGTAATTTTTACCCCAAAAAACCCTGCAAGGGAAGTTTTTTGTTTTATTAATTTTTTTGGGTGGGGAGGCAATTGAGGTTAACTGACTTGCCCAGGATTACACAACTACTAAGTATCTGAGGGAGAATTTGAACTCAGGTTCTCCTGACTCCTGGGACAATTGCTCTATCCACTACACCACCTAGCTTCCCCTGAGGTAAGAATTATTATTCCCACTTGATAAATAAAGAAACTGAGACCAAGACTAATTAAATGACTTTCCCGTGATCACATAGCTAGTAAAAATCTGAGGAAGGATTTGAACTCAAGTCTTTCTGACCCCCATTCACTTTGCCATCTAACTGCCTCTTGTTCCCCCTAGCCTTTGACTTGCTACCTAGTACACCATTTCCTTCATAATCGAGATTCATTCTTGTCCTTAATCTTCCAGGGGAACACTGTAGTCTTACCTCTGCACCCCATTTCTCAAGGCAAGATTACTTTGTTATCCTAATGCTATGTTCTGCTCCTCTGCTTAGGCACCTCCTTTTGCCACTATAGTTCCTCCTTTGATGTTCTGTGACTTTCTGGTCTTCTTATTCTTATAAGCTTTTTTTTTTTTCAGAGCAGGGGGAGGCATCCTGGATCACATGCCTTGACCTCATTGGTCTGCGTTAGGTTCTGTCTCCCAGTCATCTTCAGGTTAATTTGGTTCGACTACTGATGAATCCTTGGTTCAGAAAAGACAGCTTGGTACTCATTTCAATGGGATCTTCTACAGATGTCTTTCCTCTTGTTTAAAAGCAATACTGACCTTTACCAACCAAGAGACATTTTGCTTCTTGAGGAGAGTAATTGCAAGAAAGTCAACTGAAATGAACTTGACTTTGAGCGGTGGCAAATGAAAAAAGCAGGCTGAAATTAAGCGAGATGTTTGAGTGGGGACTTTTAATAACGTAGAATTGGAATGTAGGAGGATAAAATTGTTCAATGTCACTAGTAAAGTAAATAGTGATTTAGTATGAAGTGATTATGTATTATCTTCTGAGAATAATCTCTGATGAATTTTAGTGTGACATTTTTGTGTATAAAAGCAGCAAGATAAACTGCCGAGTTTTTGACTAAGCACTTTGAGTTGTAGAGATTTACCAAAAAAATATGTAACTCCCAAATAGCAGAGGATTCTGCTTCTACCTATAGAGAGATAAATAGCATCAAGCAAAGCTCTAACCTTACCTTTCTAATGCAGAGTTTCGCTGGGGACACTGCACATGCTGGGTCTTTTATCTGGGGATCATATCTGCTCTTTGTGCCTCAGAGTGCCTTTGGCCTGGCAGAAACCAATAAATATTAAAGAGCAATAATAATGTTTTTGACATCACACTCAAGCCCAATTATTATTTATTTCTTCTGCTTTATTTAGGTAGTTATATGGAATTTTCTTTCCTGAACCAGTAAGACAAGCAACAGAAAGAGCAAATCACTTTGGCACCCAATCATGTTGAGGTCGTTGTATTACAGATAGAGGAAAAGATCACTTGGTCCAATGATCTCATTTTACAAATGGGAAAACCGAGACCCAAGTGGGTCAAGTGAAGAGGTTACACAGGTAAATGGTAGAGCCCAGATGAGGACCCATTGTCCTCTGATTAAAAATCCAGTACTGTTCTTCTTTGGGTTTTTTGTTGTTTTGTTCTGTTTTTGTTCTTGTTTTGTATTGTGTGTCTCCATGGTCAGTAGCAAGAGATTGTGAGGAAAGCCCCCAGAATGTTAAGGGGAGCCCCTGTGGCAGATTTGTGGGAAGGTGGAGATAGGAGCTGTACATGATTAGTTCTGTGTGTTCATCCTTCATTGCCGAAGAAGACCATGCCATCAGAAAGATGATGACATGACTTGCACTTGACTTTCTTTTGCATGAGGGAGGGCTATGCAGGTCACCAGCCTCACTTCTCCTCCAGAGCCATCTGAATCCAGTGATTCAGGATGCATTCAGAATCCATTCATCAGCATTCAGAATCCATTCATCAGGATGACTAGAGATGACCCAGGATGAGGCAGTTGGGTTAAGTGACTTGCCCAAGGTCACAGAACTAGTGAGTGTCAAGTGTCTGAGATGAGATCATGATCTCATCACATGAATAGTAGGCATGAATTTGCATTGTTGGAGGGAATGCTCGCATTTATGAGATCACAGGCCTGTTTCATTATTATAGTAGATTTTGTGCTCCTCGAAGGTGGGAGCATATATGCCTTATACTACTTTTTTGTACTCTACATTATCTGACACAGTGCTAGGCACATAGTAGGTACTGAAGAAGTACTTAAATGATGAACTGAATGTCTTCTTTCACTCCTAGCCTTTGAATAGGTGGTACCCATTGGAATTCCCTTTATGTTAATAGCATTGTAAGTGCTCGTCAACCTATTAGCAACAATATCAGTACATTACCAGGTTGTTGGGGAGAGAAAGCTTTGTAAACCTTAAAGTGTTACAGAAATTCAACCATTTATTATTATTTAATGAGTTCCTATTATGTGCTTAGTACTGTAATTGAGGACATGAGGGATAGGAAAGAAGTAAAATATAATATGAGCCTTCTCTTCGAGGGAGTTATACTCTGGTTAGGTAAAGTGAAAAGAGGATTCCTCGGTTGTCTAAAAAAAAAATCTACTCAAACTATTTTCTTTAAAAATACAAATGCCAGGAGACATTGCATCATTGAACAACAGGCAACAGCTAAAATAGAATTACGATGATGTTTTTAAATGTTCTAGTAGGGAAACCCATCAGAAGTAGAGAAATAAAGTTTTATTATGTCTTCCTAAGTGCCAGTCTAGTAATGATCCTTAGAGCTGTCAGTAAATGCCCATTATAATTAAAGATAAATGTTTTAAGATTATTGTGTTGCCATCCCAGAAAGGCTGTGATTCAAGTAAAAATTACCAGCTCTGAGTCAGCTTGGTACCCCTGTTTCACCTTTAAGGATCTTGTCCTACACTTTGAGAGAATGAGCACTCATCCCAAACAGAATAATTAATGAGAATCATTTCTTCTCTTTGCTGAGAGTTCTTTAAAGACCTGAGATGACTAATACCAGCAAAGGAGAAAACCAATGGAAATATTAATTATAGTACACATAGCAGTAAACTACTCCCTAAAAAGTCAATAGAAATATTAAGTTCCTCTTCTCCCAAAATGAATTTGAAACATCTGAAGCATTAAGGACTAGGTGAGATCTATCAAGTCTAGTTATAGTAAACTTCAAGGAACAGTTACCCAAATCTTTTTTTATAATGACTCCATTACTAGAAAAAATATTTCCAGCCTACAGAAAGCCTCCCTGTGTCTCTGAAAGTGATTTTTCATTTAATAAGTGAAGAGAAGTACTTGAATATAGTAGGCAAGAGAGGGAGAGGGCATTCATACAACCTAAAACTTCATGATACTTGGGTATGTTTCTTACTTTGTTTTAGAAGGTGTATTGGGATGGTTTTTTTTGTCTGTGTTAGTTTGGGATGCATGAAGTGAGGAGGGATTAGGGGAGTTAAAGGGTAATTTGACAAACAACAGCATTAAAAAAAAACATCGCCTAAGAGTTTAGGTACTGCTCAGTGCCCTCTTCTCATAGTTTTAGCTTTCACAGTGAATTAATTAGCTGGGGAATTGCTTAGCAGCATACACTTAGGTTTTTGTTTTTCCTCACTATAGAGAGTGTTTGGAGGTGGCTAATAAAAGCAGCATTTGTTGCAAGCTGGTCATGTATTGAGAGCTAGGAGCTGCAGATGGAATGAATGAATGACTGTGGTGGGGGGGAAGCATTTATTAAGCACTTACTATTCACAAAGCACTGTGCTAAGAGCTGGATATACACTTAGAAAAGACAGACAGTCTCTGCTCTCAAGAAGCCCATATTCTAATAGGGGATAATAACATCTATAAGAGGTTTCAGCTGCAAGTCAAATGGAATGGCCCCATGATCCTTAAGGTGCAGTGGCAAAGCAGATGGATAGTAAATACATCTTTTTAAAAACTTTTTAAAATTTAATTTAATTTTACTTGAAGTTCCAAATTCTCTCTCATCCACACATTGAGAAGGCAAAAAATAAAAAAAAAATATTACAAATGTGTATAGATATGCAAAACAAATTTTCACATTAGCCATGTTCCAAGAAAAAAATAGAGGGAAATATGCTTCAGTCTGAACTCTGAGTCCATTAGTTCCTTTCTGGAGGTAGATAACATCTTTCATTATGAGTTCTGTGGAATTGTGGCGAATTGTAATACATCTTCTTTATGGTCACTTCTAGGAATAAAATCAGTACCGACTTCCAGATTACTGTACTAGCCTCTGCAAGACATAAAAGGAGTCAGGAAAAAGGACTTCAGCACATGGGATAGCTCCTCTGCAGAAAATTTATGGCAAGATATGGGCAAAATAGCACAGGGTAGGATTTCATGGATGGAACAGAGGTTGTACAAGCAGCACTTACCATATCCAGGGAAGCCCTCAGATGGATCTGTGATTTCCTCTGCACAGGTTTTCCTTACAATGACACAGGCTACCCATCTGTGATCTCCTCTGAGTTTACTACAGGGAGTCTTCCCAGTGTGCTAGGGAACTTTGTTGATTTCTTTTGAAATCACACATCTATAAGCAGAGCCCACAAGTAGTCCAATGATAACCCTTCTCCCTCTTACCACCCAACAACCAATCTGTTTTCTTCTTTAATATATATTTCAGAGGTTTTGGAGCTGGAAGAGACTCCTGAAGTCATGTGGTCCAACTCTCTCATTTTATAGATAAGGAAACAAAGGCCCAGATATGCTAAGTTATTTAACCAAGGTCATACAGGCATAAGCCTCATAGACTCTACTTCTTTGTAGTTTCTTATATGTTATATGTTATAACCTGTCCCTAACCATCACATAATCAATACTACATTTAAGTACCAAATTAAAATTTCAGACCAAATTTTAAAATTATAGTAAATTTTTGCTAAAATGAGTCTATTATCAGAAACCTCCTTTCTACTCTGTATGAATTGGAGATGACATAGCACCCAACCCCTCTAGAATAACTATGTATATAGCTATAACTACTAACATAGAATGATACTTATATATACATATTACATACATGTATATACATACACATATTACATATACATACAAATATATGCAGATATACATACACATATACATACTTGCACACCCACATATATGTATATATGAAAAGAGGTACTTTGGAACCCAGTAGAAGAAAAGGGGTGATTGTCCCAAGCAAAATATCACCCTTTTCTTTGTATTTTCATGTTTTATTCTGAGGACTTCAAGGTAATATTTCTGGCTGCCATAATGAAATGTTTGAAGTAGAAGGGAGAGGTAACATGTGGGTTTGACTGGTCTTTGAGTAGAATTTCTTCCTAAAATCTTGGGGTCAGCAGTTATGCATCCTTAATCTGGCACCCTGCAACTTGTCTCAACCTGTCTTGCTGAGGCTCAGTGGAGAGAATACTGGAACTTAGAATTAGGAGGCATGGACTCAAGTTCCTGACCTGCAATTGGCTAGATAGATGACTTTGGGCAAGTTACTTCATTTCTGACTTTATCTGCCTTAGAGGATTGCTGCAAGAAATGGAACATTATAACATACTTCAAATACGAGCTATTAAAAATGTCTTTGCAACTTTTATCTTGTGTCTTTCCCCAAAAACAAACCTTCCACTCCAGTCTTTTACTTACAGGATACATTTTACTTTCCCATCTCCACACCTTTGCTCATAGCATTCCACTTTTGTAGATATTCAATCCTCTCCCCTTTGAATCTAACTCCTAACCACTCCTCCTGGCATCATCCTTATCCAGGCCTTCATCTATCTCATGGATAAGACGACAGCCTCCGAACTGCTCTTGGACTTCCTTCCCCCTTCTATCTGTCTCGCATAACAAAACCAGACCAAAATTCCTAAATCTCAGATTTCCTCCCCTAACTGCCATCCTCAAAAGCCCCTATTACTTTCCTAGTAATAAAGTCCAAACTTCTCATCATTTCATTCAAAGCCATTCAAGTCCCTCCCTCTCTAACCTCATGCATTCCTGCTCTCCAATATGAAAGCTAAAGCCAAACCAGTTCCTTACTCTTCCTGAAATAGACCATGCTTTTTTTCAGATTTTGCTCATGTTGGCACCAGTATCTGGAATGATTTTCCCTTTCCTGTCTGCCTATTTGAATCCTACTGATTCAGTGGCACTGGCCTCCTTGCTGTTCCTCAAACATAACATCTCCATCTTCCAATACCTATTCCCAATGTTTTCATTGGCTGTCCTCTATGTATAGAATGTTCCCTCTTATCATCTTTTCCTAACTTTCCTGTCTTCCTTCAAGTGTCAGCTGCACAAAGTCCCACCTTTTGGATGATGCCTTTCCCAGTCCTACTTCATCTTTGTGTCTTCCTTTCTAAGAATATCCTCCTCCCAATTGATTTTGTGTATATCTTGTTGGCACATAGTTGTTTGCATGTTGTCTCTCCCCTTTAGAATGAGTTCTTGAGAGCTGGGGCTGTTTTTGTTTCTTTCTTGGTAAACTCAGAACTCCACATGGTAACTGGCAAATAGTAGGTACTTAATGAATACCATTTGACTGACTAATTATCTTCCAAGTTCAACCAAAGTCTCATCTCCTCAATGAAGCCCTCTTTGATAACTCTAGCTCACATAGATCTATCTTTTTTCTGATTTATATAAAGTGTTTGAGATTTTAAATTGGAAGGCACAATTTCAGAGATAAGGAAACAGAGACTCAGGGAAGTTAAGTGATTTGCCCAAAATAATCTTGATAGTGTCAAAACTGGGATTGGAACCCAGCTCTTCTTACTCCAGATCCAATATTCTTTTAATGATAACATACTGCCTGTCCCTGTTGCTTATCTCCTGTAGTATTTATATAACTTATGTTTGAATATAATCACATTCTGCTGTAATTGGAAGGTTTTCCCAGTTAGATTGGAAGTTTTTGGTGAACAGCACAAGACGGTGCCTTGTTTGTACCTTCCTCAGAGCCCCCTGAGTATATAACAGTTAACATTTTAGAATTAATGAATGAAAGGGGCACACACAGACAGTCAGAGTTTGATAAGACCCTGGGGCCAGATAGTAGTAGGAGAGGATATGAAGGCTAAATTGCTCCTAGATGACAAAACAATAGATGTGTAAGGATAGCTAACTTGCTCCTCACTCTGGCTTCCTCTCTCTCCTTTCCTGCCTGCAGAGCAGTCCTTAACTAGGCTCTTTTATTAATAGAGAATGAGTAGCTGGTAGACAAAGGTTAGAGAGAGCTTTTGTTTTACTGGATACATCACTGCAAAAAATTTATGATAACTAGGACCAGAGCATGGTTAGAACTACAGAAGTCCTCAGAACATAGAAAAATGTCCATACCCTTTGACCCATGATCCCAGTGCAAAGAAAAAAGACTCCCTATAAACCAAAATATTTCTGGTAGCACTTTTTGTGGCAGCAAAGAACTAGGAAATAAGTAGATTTCCAATAACTGAGGGATGGCTAAACAAATTATGGCACAAGAATGCCACAAAATGTTACTGTGCCATAAGAAACAATGAATATGAAGAACATGGAGGTGAGTGACACAGGGCAAAGTAAGTAGAACTAGGAAAGCAATACACAATGACTAAATAATGTAAATAACAAAAATTGAAGTGAATTATGTCATTATACATTATATTTTAGAAAGTATTTATTAAGCATCTATTATGCCTGTCACTTTACAAATTGTGTCTGTCTCATTTAACACTCATAACAACTCAAGGAGGGAGGTACTATTATGATCCCCATTTTACAGATGAGGAAACTGAGGCAGATAAAGGTTAAGTGATTTGCACAAAGTCACACAGCTAGCAAGTGTTTGGGGCTGCATTTGATTTCAGGTCTTCCTGATACCACACCTAGATCTCTATACAATAAACCATCTAGCTGCTTCTAATAATGATCAAGTTTAACCCCAAACAAGAGGAGAAAAAAATGTACCTTCTTTCTTTTTTTTTTTTTGCAGAGGTACATAGAGTATGGGTATGTAGCCAAGTTGATGTGTTGGTTAGCTTGGCTGACTTATAAGGTTTGATTTCTGAAACAGGAAGGGGGCAAGATGTAATGGGAAATATAAGTGGTTAAAAACAAAATATAACAATATTTTCCTATTTATTTATTTAGTTTTGTTTTCAACATTCATTTCCACAAGATTTTAAGTTTCAAATTTTCCCCCTATCTCTCCCCTCCCCCCAAAATAATGTGCATTCTGATTACCCTTCCCCCAACCCACCTTCTCTTCTATCACACCCCGTCCCTTCCCTTATCCCCATCTTCTCTCTTTTCTTGTAGGGCAAGATAGATTTCTATACCCCATTACCTGTATTTCTTATTTCCCAGTTACATGCAAAAACAATTCTCAACATTCATTCCAAAAACTTTGAGTTCTAGCTTCTCTCCCTTCCTCCTTCCCCACCCATCCGTTACACTGAGAGGGCAAGCAATTCAATGTAGGCTATATATGTGTAGTTTTGCTAAAGACTTCCATAATAGTCATGTTGTGAAAGGCTACTTATATTTCCCTCCACCCTATCCTGCCCCTCCATTTACTCTAGTCTCTCTTTTGACCTTATCCCTCCCCCACTCTCATTTGCCTTCCCTTCTATCATTCCCCCCCCCCAGCCCACTTAGCCCCTTCTCCCCTACTTTCCTGTAGTGTAAGATAGATTTTCATACCAAATTGAGTATGCATGTTATTCCCTCCTTAGACCAAATGTGATGAGAGTAAGTTTCACTTTTTCCCTCTCACCTCCCCCTTTTTCCCTCCATTGAAAAAGCTTTTCTTACCATTTTTATGAGGTAATTTCCCTCATTCAATTTCTCCCTTTCTCCTCGCAGTATATTCCTCTCTCAGTCCTTAATTTTATTTTAGATATCATCCCTTCCTATCCAAATCACCCTGTGTCCTCTGTCTGTAAATATGTGTATAATCCCTCCAACTACCCAAATACTGAGAAAAGTTTCAAGAGTTACAAATATGATCTTTCCATGTAGGAATGTAAGCAGTTCAGCTTTAGTAAATCCCTTATGATTTCTTTTTCCTGTTTACCTTTTCATGCTTCTCTTGTTTCTTGTGTTTGAAAGTCAAATTTTCTATTCAGTCCTGATCTTTTCATCAAGAATGTTTAAAAGTCTTCTATTTCATTGAATGACCATTTTTTCCTTTGAAGTATTATACTCAGTTTTGCTGGGTAAGTAATTCTTGGTTTTAGTCCTAGTTCCTTTGACTTCTGGAATATCTTATTCCAAGCTCTTTGATCCCTTAATGTAGAAATTTCCAGATCCTGTATTATCCTGATTGTATTTCCACAATACTCAAAGTGTTTTTTTATTGGCTGCTTGCAATATTTTCTCCTTGACCTGGGAACTCTGGAATTTGGCTACAATATTCCTAGGAGTTTTTCTTTTCAGATTTCTTTCAAGAGGTGATTGGTAAATCCTTTCAATATTTATTTTACCCTGTGGTTCCAGACTAGCAGGGAAATTTTCCTTGACAATTTCATGAAAGATGATGACTAGGCTCTTTTTTTGATCATGGCTTTCAGGTAGTCTATAATTTTTAAATTGTCTCTCCTGGATCTATTTTCCAGGTCAGTTGTTTTTCCAATGATATATTTCACATTGTCTTCTATTTTTTCATTCTTTTGTTTTTGTTCTGTAATTTCTTGGTTTCTCATAAAGTCATTAGCTTCCATCTGCTTCATTCTAATTTTTAAAGAACTATTTTCTTCAATGAGCTTTTGAACTTCTTTTTCCATTTGGCTAATTCTACTCTTCAAAGCATTCATTTCCTCATTAACCTTTTGGGCCTCTTTTTCCAATTGAGTTAGTCTATTTTTAAAGGTGTTATTTTCTTCAACATTTTTTGGGGGTCTCCTTTGGCAAGCTATTGACTTACTTTTCATGATTTTCTTGCATCTCTCTCATTTCTCTTCCCAATTTTTTCTCCACTTCTCTTACTTGATTTTTAAAATCCTTTTTGAGCTCTTTCATGACATGAGACCATTGCATATTTATTTTGGAGGTTCTGGATGCAGAAACCTTGACTTTTAGGTCTTCTTGTGATGGCATGTGTTGCTCCTCCACATCTGAAAGGATGGAAGAAAATACCTGCTCACCATGAAGGTAACCTTTTATTGTCTTATTCTTTTTCCCTTTTTTGAGCATTTTCCCAGCCAGTTACTTGACATTTGAGTTCTTTGTCAAGGAGAGGGTATACTATGGGAACCTGTAAGCTCTCAGTTCCTCCAAGGTGGCACAATCAAGGGAGAGGAGTTTATTCCTCTCTTGGCCTGTGCTCTGGTCTGTGAGCAGGATTCCCTCTCCTGAGCCTCTACCATCTCCCTCATAACCAGCCATCACTCCTCCTCATCCAACAGCCACCACTCAGGACTGAGATTCAGATCAGCTGCTCAATTCCCCTAGGGGTTTTAGGCCAGGGCTCCAACAGTGGAATTTGCCACTGCCTGAGGCCAGGGCTAGACCACTGTGTTCCCATCTCAGCCAGGTGAAAGCTTTTTTACTGACCTCTGAAGCTGTCTTTGGTATTTGTAAGTTGAGGAATCTGAAACCCACAGCTGCTGATGCTGGTGCCTTGAAGCCCACTTCACTCCTGTCCTTGCCTCAGCATGGTCCACACTGTGCTGTGCTCTGCTCTGCACCCTGTGTGATAGACCTTTCCTGTCAGCCTTCCAGACTGTCTTGGGCTGGAAATCTCTTTCACTCTGTCATTTTGTGGCTTCTGCTGCTCTAGAATTTGTTTAGAGTCATTTTTACAGGTATTTTATGGGCTGTGTGAGAAGAGCTTCTAGAATTGCATCCTTCCACTCTGCTATCTTGGCTCTGCCTATAACAATATTTTTAAAAAGTGACATAGTCTGTGTTCTAAAGGTACTCACAAGCTAAAAGAGAGGGTAATGGCATGTAGATATAGGTATGACACAAGGTAAAATCTGATAGGGGCAAAGGAGAGGCATTAATAAAATATTACATATAAATTTTATAAATGCAATTTGTTTTTATTTATATTTAAATATAATTCATTAAATCTGAGTTTATATTAAATTTTTTTCAAGGTGTTATTTTCTTCAGCATTTTTTTGGGTCTCCTTTAGCAAGGTATTGACCTGTTTTTCATGCTTTTCTTGCATCTCTCTCATTTCTCTTCCCAGTTTTTCCTCCACCTGTCTAACTTGATTTTCAAAATCCTTTTTGAGCTCTTCTATGGCCTGAGCCCATTGGATATCTGTTTCGGATGTTTGGGATACAGAGGCCTTGACTTCTATGTCTTTACCTGATGGTAAGCATTGTTCTTCCTCATCCAAAAGGAAAGGAGGAAATATCTGTTCACCAAGAAAGTAACCTTCTATGATCTTATTTTTTCCCCCTTTTCTGGGCATTTTCTCAGCCAGTTACTTGACTTCTGAGATTCTTCTCCACCCCCGCCTCACTAGTGCTTGGGGTCTGAGATTCAAATGCTGCTTCCCAGCCTCAGGGTTTTCAGAGGGAGGGTGCTGCTATTCAGTGGGATTAAGTTCAGGTGCTCAGGTGGGAACAAGGCCACCTCACAGGGCTCAGTTCCCTCAGGCAGTTTATGTGGAGACCTTCAATAATGGATCCGGGGTCCTGCCTGCTTTGGGAGCTCCTGGCCACTGCTTCCCCCCACTGCTGCCTCCTGAGGGGACCTGAGTTATGGAGACACCCCGCTCCCCTCTCGGCAGGCCAGATAGGGTCTCTCACTGACCTGTAGCACTTGTGGGTTGAGGGACCTTTGAGGCAGCCAGAGATTCCATCCCTGAAACCTGCTCAGATCTACTCCTCTCAGTGCTGCAAGGCCAAGGCAGGGCTGGGCTCCGCTCCAGTCCGGTGTGCAACAGACCCTTGGGGTCGGTTTTTCAGGGCTCTCTGGAACAGAAATCTCCTCCACTCCATTGCTGCATGGCTTCCAGTGCTCCAGAACCCATTGGGAGTTCTTTTTATAGGTAATTTATGGACTGTAGGTTCGGAGCTAGCATATGTGAATCTTTCTACTCTGCCATCTTGACTCCTCCCCCTATATTAAGTTTATATTTAAATATAAATGATACTTAACAATATTGGAAGAGAAAAGTACATAGAACATAGGTCACCATAGACTGTCACATCTGGAAGGGAGCCTAGAGACCTTTTAATCAGTTTTACAAATGAGTAAACTGAGGACCAGAAAGAGTGAATAACTTGTAACTTTTTATTTTAATTGAAATCCTAACAAACAAAAACATTAACAAACATAAAAAACATTTTTTTTTAAAAAAGGAATTGTATGTGAAACTATGAACCTCAAGTATATATAGCTTTCACAGAGCCAGGTAAGCATAAAACTGGGACTAGAATCTAAGTCTTCTCATTCAGAATCTAGTTTTCTTTTCATTATATGATAACCTGTGGACCACCTCGGAGATAAAGAAATAATTTTGTTATGAAAAAACGTTCATTGTAACCGTATCTGCTATAATAGGATGTTACCTGTCTGGGCATCCTTTGCTTACCAGAAACTCACTTCAGTCAGTCAATAAGCACTTATTTATCACCTTCTATGTGCTAGACCCTGTGCCAATTGCTGGAGACCCAAACAGTTATTTCTGGTTTATCTCTGGAGTTAAAGAGTCTAGATTTGTATCCCAGCTCTGCTACTTACTATCTATGTAATCTTAGGTAGGCCCTTAACTTGTTTGGTCCTCAGTTTCCTCATATATCAAATGAAGGAGTTGGACAAGATCATGAGAACTCTTTCAGCTTTAGATCCTGGGATCCTATTTTTACATCATTTAGTGACTGGGAAAGGATTATCAGCACAGGAATGTTCAGTCAGAAATTTTGAGCTGGCACAGTGTTCAGTGACTGACTGATAGACTTAGCTCTTCTCAGCAATGCAAGGGCCTAAAACAATTCCAAAGACTCATGACAGAAAATGATATCCACATCCAGAGAAAGAACTATGGAGTCTGAATGCAGACGGAAGCAACTCTTTGCTCTCTCTCTTTTTGTTTTGTTTTGCTTTGTTTGTTCTTTCTCATGGCTCCTCCCCTTCATTCTAATTTTTCTATACAACATGGCTAATGTGAAAATATGTTTAATAAGAAGTATATGTAAAGCCTATATCAGATTTTATGCTGTCTTGGGAAGGGGGGAAGGGAGAGAGGTGGCAAAAATTTAAAACTTATGGAAGTGAATGTTGAAAATTAAAAAATATTTTATTTAAAAAAATTTTGAGCTAGAGCAAACAAGATTTATTTATTTTGGAGTAGGATGGTTTCAGAAAAACTTGAGAACACTTAGATGAACTGATACAAAGTGAAGAGAACAAAGAGAACATTTTACACAGTAACAACACTGTAAAGATGATCAACTATGAATGACTTAGCTATTCTCAGTAATACAATGGTCTAAGATAGTTCCAAATGATTTATGATGAAAAATGCTGTCCATCTCCAGCAAAAGAACCAATAGTGTCTAAGTACAGATTCAAGCATAATTTTTTCACTTTCTTTTTTTTGCAATATAGTTGCAGGCTTTCACATATATAATTGACATTACATTACTTGTTTTCTCAATGGGTAAGGGAAGGATGGAAGAGAGGAAGAGAGTTCAGATCCTCCAATTTTTTTTAAATGAATGTTAAAACAAATAAATATTTTTAAAATGAAAAATTATTCTGTTTTTTTCCATTCAAAAGTTCAATCATTAAGCAAAGGTGCCAGTTTAGTTTTTAGTGCAAAACAAACTTTTGGGCATAACCCCTCAATTAGATTTCCTGTGCGCTATATCTGCTAAATAACAGAATATCCTGAAATAACTTAGTTAAAGTATTTTTATCATAGTCTAGTGAAAAGAGAATTGATTCTGGAGGTCAAAGATTACAGGTTTCAATTCAGGTTCTGTCTTGTACTCCCTGAGTGTCTTTGGGCAAATCATTTAACCTTCCTTGTAGTTAGACAATAAACATTTAAGAGCCTATTAAATATACCAGGCACTGTGCTAGTTCTAGAGATACAAAATGAGGCAAAAGACAGTCGTTGCCCTCAATAAACTTATCATAAACTTATAATCTAATGAGGGCGGGGGGTGGGGAAACTATAAACAGTTTCCTCTCCTAAAATAAAGAAGTTGGTCTCTCAGGTCCTTCCTAGCTTTAACTTCATAATCCTAGTAGATAGAGTGCTGGACTTGGGATCAAGAAGTACCTTAGTTCAAATCTGGCCTCAGATCCTGACTAGCTGTTTGACTCTGGGCCAGTTACATAAGTTCTCTCGGCTTCAGTTTCTTCATCTGTAAAATGGGGCTAATACCAGCAATTGCAGCATGTCACTTTTTGTGAGGACCCAATGAGATGAGATACATATAAAACATTCTGCCAACCTTAAAACACTGTATCAGGATATCAGAGCTGCTATTGTTATCATTACTACTGTTATATAAAGACACTTCTTGGCAAGTAACTCTTTCTGATCTTCACCAGGGCTCTTCAGCACTACAGAGGATTTTGAAAGGCCAAGATGGGTCAGGGCAGGGCTGGGATATGTGGTGGGGGAAGCCTAAGAATAAACTCAGACCCCAAAGTTCTGAGCACACGCATTCAACTCACCCTGTGAACAATGAATATTTCTCTCTTTATTGTATTAGGACCAAGGTTTTTCCTCTTTTCTATTTCCTCATTCAGAAACCAACCAGTGTGGGAAATTTCTCTTAGAGATTTACCCAGGCCAAGATCTAATCACACAGTAAACGAAATTCTGAGTTTGGGTTATTGGGTATATTCCGGCTGATTGGATTGCTTAAGTCCTGGGAAAATGTTGATTCTCCCTATTATCAAGACAGGTGATACAGAAATTGATGTCTCTTTGACCAAGATTTGAGTGACCCAAGTCACATACCCTTAGGTAGCCCACCTTCTATTTAATTAACTAATCGGAGTTGGCTAGGCACCCCTCAGGAACACCTCCTCTTTGAAGGGTGCATAAACTGTGACTTCACCACCATTAGGGGTCTTTGGTCTAAGAGAGAGGCCAAATGACCATCCTTTTATTAATAACCTGCTGGCCCTATTAATGATTAAATAATCCAGAAACTATATCTCTTAAACATTTTTAAACATCACAACTCTTAGCAGCATGATGATTCCATGCTTACTTCTCACATAGTTGAACTCTCCATATCTTGCTCCACCTCTAGTTCCTTGGTAACATTTCCTGAATTTTCCTTCTCAGATACCATTCACTCAAGCCCCCTGATTTTTCCCCTGACAAATTTCCTCAGTATTAACTTGGCCTCCAGCCAGATCCCTACCTCAGCACTAACTGTCAGCATACTATGAGCAACTCCAGGGCCCTGTCCTTGCTGGGTTGATTCAAGAACTGATTGAGAAAAAGCTTTCCCTATCCTCCAGGGTGTGAGACTTTGGAAAGGTTGATGGAAATATTACACTATCAAAACTATTTTTTTCCAAATTCCAAACTTGTGCACTGTAAAAAATCACTGGTTTTAGATAGTTTCTCTGGTCCCTGATACTTTACTAACCTATATCACACAGTAGCTATGGTACCTAGCTTTTTGAAGTACCTACCTTTTTCTAGGAAAAAGATTATAAGCAGTTCATCAAATTCTTACTTGCATAGATAGGGGCATACAAAGTTATCACACCAGTTGAGCCATGGCTCACGAGACAAGATAACTAGGCAGCAGAACCAAATTGATGATGAAGGCAGAATTTCTGGCTAGACTGGAGAAGTGAAAATGACTCAATACATTTCTCAATAAACCTTGTGCCAGGCCCTGAGCTGAGTCCTAGGGATACGAAAAGAGTCAAAAGACAGCCCCTGCCCTCAAGGAGCTTTTAATCTAAATGAGGAGGCAATGTGCAAACAAATATATACAAAGCAAGCTATGAACAGATAAATAGGAATTAATTACCAGAGAGAAGGTGCCAGAATTAGGGAGGGTTGATTAAGGCTTTCAGTAAAAGGTGCAATTTTAGATGGAAGCCAGGGAGGTCAGTAGCCAGAGCAGAAGAGGTAGAGAGTTCCAGGCATGAGGAACACCCAGAAAAAATGCCCAGTCTAGAACTGCAGTGCCTGGTTTATGGAACATCAAGGTCAGTGTCACTGGATCAAAGAGCATGTGGTGGGGAGTAAGGTGTAAGAAAACTGGAAAGGTAGAAGGAAACTAGGTTTTGAAGGGCTTTGAATGACACACAGCATTTTGTATTTATTCTAGAGGTAATAGAGAACCACTGGAGTTTATCGAATAGGAGGTGCTATGCACTTCAGGACTAAATGGAGAGCTAATAGAGTGGGGAGAGACTTGAGGCAGGCAGACTCACCAGTAGATTATCACAGGATGGTGCAATATAGCTCCAAATCCTTAACACTTCTTGCTCTGTCCAGCACCCATGTTGGTAGTTTGGAGTGGTTCACCAGATGGAGTTTCTTACCTTGCTAGAGCTCACTCTCAGGGCCGGAGAGGTAATCCTGATGTAGGACCTTTATGTGCTACTTACACCTACATATCTGAGCCCTCACATGTAAACTTCCCACTTAAATGAAAGTCCCAGGATGACATGATCGACTCTTTAAATATGGGACACTAACAGAAGGCAAAGTAACCACAATTATAATACAAACCTGGGTCCGAGTCTCCCCCAAATGTACAGTTTCCATGGAGAAGGGTGGGCACAGAAGCAATAGGCATGAGTAGGAAAAATCCATCTACCCAGACCAACTCTGGACTGCGGGTTTTGATATCTCTCACTTGCTGGTCGAGACTTCTGGACTTCTCCACAGTCTTGCTGGATGCCACTGCTTTGCTGCTACTGATGGGCTCCTGATGATGAATTAAACTCTTTTAGCAAATAGTAGCTGTAAGCCTGGGATCCACTGAGCTTCCCAGGTTTCCTTCTTTGGAAAGGTTCTGAGGTACCATTACATCCTTTCAGCGAAAACCAGTTCTCTTGTGTCTGGGATCTGCAAAGACATTCAGGTCTGCTTGCTGACTTGGAGAGTTTTTTCTGTCAAGTCACAGAGGATAGTGAAGGGCAGCATAGTCAGGCCTCTGCGAAATTTCCCCTCTGTCAAGCTGTAGATAGTGCTGGAAAGCAAGGTGGCTTTTTCCCTGTCAGTTTTCAAATAGCAAAGGATTCTGCTTTTTCCGCTCCTCTCCCAGCATCATTGCTTTCCTTCAATCAGATGAGCTCCCCAAATCAACTACAAAGCCCATTTTTATAGAGGGGATTCATGATCCAAACATAGGTTAGACAAGTCCACCTCAGAGGACCTTTCCAACTCTGATATTCCATGACTTTTCATGGTAAATGAATTTTGGATGTATCCAAAAGCACTAAACAAGTCATATCTTTCCAAAAAGGAGGGAAGGGATTTTCTTATATGACCATACTCATTATATGTTACTATTTCAAGATATCTAATAATTGCTCTCCTTTTTTATGTAAGGCAATGTAGTGAGATGGAAAGGGCATTGAATGCGGAGTCACAGCTCCAGAATTTGAATTCTAGTTTTGTCATTCGCTACCTATATAACCTAGGTCAAGTCAATTACCTCTTTGACCCTGTTTCCTGTTTTGTAAAATGAAGATGTTAGACTCTATGAACCCTTAGATCTAAATCCTCTGACCTCATTACCTGCAGGGCATGTTGTATGAGACATTCTTGCTCACACAAAGGTTAGTCTAGATAAAATCTGTGTTCCTTCCAACTCTGACATTCCATACCTCAGTGAGCAGGTGCGAGTTTCATTTGGTTCCTGCAATCTATTTGTCTCCGAAGGCTCTTCTTGACCGAGGAAGTATTCGTTTAAAAGGAGTTTAACCACTAACCCCCTCCCCCAAAACTGTGCTTTCTGGGATGTGGTTCAATTGAGCTGATAGAAGGCTTCCTGCAATGGGGGGAGGGCAGGGGAGATGGGCGAGAGAGAGAGAGAGATATTTTTTGTTATTTGGAAAGGGTAATGCAGAACCATTGTATGAGCAAGCAGCAATTGGTGACCATGGATACAGACAATCCTTGGAACTAAAAGGGCCAGGCTGTAGCAATGTTTGAAGTCAAAGCCAAGGTTAGTAGCTAAGATTGCCAGTTGTGGAGCAGAATGGGTCCAAGGCAGTAGCAATGATTGAAGAGAAGTTTGGGTCAAAACCAAGAAAGCAGTCAAGTCCAGGATGGCTAGTGGGAGACAGAGTCTGCAGTCCAGGAATCCTGGGTGAGTGACAGGGTACTGAGCTAGATAAAGAAAATTCCAATTTGTCAAACTTCCCAGTCACTGGGCATGTGCATGTTCTCAAGCTCAGCTGTGCTTGAGTCCTGTCCTCCAACTTCTCCTGAATTCCCTTCAGTTGGACAGCTCCTACTGCTACTGCCCTCATTAATTTCCATAGCAACTGTGGAATCTATGTTGCCCAGAACATCAACTATGCTATTGACACTATCATCAGATTAGTTAAGAATTCTGTTAATGGGGATGTTAATAAAGCTGGCACATTTTCAATTTAGAGAACAGAGACAGTGTGCAGGCAGGCATAATGAATGCTAATACAAAAATATCCGGATACGTCACAGAATCAGCAAAGATGTCCAATATCGAAAACTGAAGTCAAATAACGGAGAAGATATGTTCGAGCATGCTTTTAGACTAAATTGCACTTCTTTGAACATTTGTATACAATATTCACTATGCATAAAAAGATTCTGCAATGTATTTGCATCATAACTAAAAATAGAGATATCTACCAAGTTATGGGACATTGCTTATGAGTTTTGAAAATGGTAACTATAAATATGGCAGGTATGGTAAAAATAGTTTTGTATTTTTCACATACAAATTGTTGTATCCATTTTAAAGGGGAGAATGTAAAGAAGATTTTTTTTGATGTGAAAATCATTCATAGTTGTCATGAAGATATGAAGGAATAGAAAAAGTGTGGGAAAATTCAAGGGAAGAATGTCCCTCCTTAATGAATTTCCTTTGCCTTTTATTGTCGTTGCATTTTCATTTTCTTCGCTGGATGTGCTTTGTTTAAATTTTCAAACTGAAAATTTCACCTCAGCCACTTTCATTCTCAAAAAATTTTCAATGGTTTCCTTTTGTCTATTGAATAAAGTCCAGTCTCCTTAGCCTTTCATTTGAGGTCCTCCACTGTTGGACTTCTGCCTGTATTCCTACTCTCACACCATCCATATCTTCCATAGCCCCACCTTGAGCTTTGCCCTATAGTTCAACCATATAAGACTACTTGGGATTCAGACAAATCCTGTTCTTTTCTATCGCTATGCCTTTGCTCACATTAGCCAAGCCTTTCTTACTTATGCCTTCCTCAAGTCGACCTAAAGAAATGTAACTCATCCTTGCCTGATTCATAGGGAATTTCTGGATCCTCTGCTCTTTCCTCTCCACCCTTCCCCCAAAGCTGGAAACATCTCTTCTTTTGATGTCATAACATTTATGTTTATATCCCCTCTGTGCCCTTACCACATTCCATTTTGTATCATATTTGTTTGTGGAAGTGTCTTCTCTCGCCATCCAGATGCTAAGTTCCTTAGGGTCAGACAAGGGCTACGTCTTAATCATCTTAATATTCCCCTCAGCAGCTAGCACATTTCTTCACACCTAATAAAACCCAACAAAGCAATAAAGACATTTTAAAAAATAAATGAGTAGTGAATACAATGTCCATGATAAATGTCAGTAAGGACCCAGCATCATGGCAATTGCCATTATGATGGCAGTGGTGGGCAAATCTTGGGTAGGTGCTCCTTTATTTCAGAGTTGTTATATAATAATAGCTAGCATTTATAGCACTTTCAGGTTTGCAAAGTGCTTTACAAATATTATCTCCTTTTTATATTATTTGTTGGTTAATATTATGGTATCCTTTCGGAACTTGAAATCACATCTCAAATACATTTTGCTTAGATCTGAATTATTCAGCACAATACAGTGGAAGGTTGGGTTTTGAGTCACAGTATCTAGGTTTACTGTATAGTTAGGCGGTATAATAGATAGAGTGCCAAGCCTAGAATCAGGAAAATTCATCTTCCTTGATTCAAATCTGGCCTCGGACAATTATTAGCTGTTTGACCCAGAGCAAGTCCCTTTACCGTATTTGCCTCAGTTTCCTCCTCTGTAAAATGAGCTGGAGAAAGAAATGGAAAATCACTCCAGCACCTTTGCCCAAAAAACCCCAAATGGGCTCATGAAGAGTCAGATATGACTGAAACAACTCAACAACCATAACAACATTTTGATTAAAACCCTGGTTCCTACTACTCTGGAAAGGCAGGGCACTCATACTTCCTCCTGGCTGTCCAAAGTTTCCCAATGTAATCCAGTATATTTTCATAGATTGATGAAATCATTGATTTAGAATTAAAAGTCTTAGAGACTGTCAACTCTAATGATGAGAAAGCTTAGGCCTACACAGCCTATAAGTGTCTGAGGTAGGACCTTGACTTCAGGTCCAAAGCTTTACTTATCCATTATATTCCACACCACTTCCTTCTAGGTCACATCCTCAGAGCAATAGGAAACATTCATCAAATGAATCAGATGATTTGGTTAAAGTTAGCTAGTGCGGTTGGATTTGGATCCAGAAGCCCTGAGTTTAAATCCTGACTCTGCTACCTCTTTCTGTGGTGACTGTGGGCAGGTATTTGGATTTCTCTAGGATTCAGATTCCTTATTGGTAAGGTGAAATGGTTGAACTGAATAATCCTGAAAGTGCCTTTCAGCTCTGGGTATATGCTCTGTGAATTAGAGAACCCTAATTTAGGGGGTACCCACTAAAAGACTATTCATTACAAAAGATTTTGAATTTGGACTACTTTTTTCAGAACTCAATAAAACCAATAATCTGTACTCTACCAACATTAACAGGGATGTCAATGTATCATGCAAATCCAGCCCTTACAAATGCAGAATGAGTTTGCCTATGAAGTTGTGCATGTATGTGTTTATGTGTGTGTATACATATTTCTATAAATCTTAGCATTGATTTGGGTATGAGAAGTGAGTGGAATATCACCTTTTATTGAAAAAGAGAGAGTGAGGTAGGAATCATTCTCTCTTTAGTCCCCCTTCTATATAAAGATGTAAGATTTAGGGTTGAGATATGAGGCTTTTTTGGGAGGGACAGAATATTTCTGATTCCTCTCAAATTGATGAGAGTTTAATTTATCTGCTCCATTCATGGCAAGCAGCATAAGTGTCTTTCTTGAGTGGCAGGTACTATTTTCTAAGTAATTCTGTTAACTCCAGAATCTTCAAGAGGGCTTACATATTTTATTCTGTTGTTATACTAGCAATAGGATAAGGGCTGTACTGATAGCCATGAAATATTAAGAGTCTTAAGAAGGCCTCCAGTGTAGTATTAGGGAGATCCTATGTGAAAGAATTGATGGAGTGAACTGGAGAGTCTGGTCAATTCTATGACACATTTCTCAGAGCTGTGACTTCTCTCCATGTACCTGGCCATTGTTTTGATTCATGACTTCATCACCTCTCACCTGGGCTGCCATAGTTGGCTTCTAATTGTTCTCCTTGCCTCAAGTTTCTCTCCTCTTCTGTCAGTCTTCCAGATAGTTGGCAATATTTTTCCTAAAGCACAGATCTGACCATGGCCTGCCTGTGTTCACAAAGCTTTACTGGGGCCCTCTTTCTTCTATGTTAAAATACAAATTCTTCTCTTTGCTATCTAAACCTCTTAACAGTCTCGTTCCAATCTAATTTTTGATACTTATACCTATAATTCCCTTTTACACAGTTTACATCTCAGACAAAATAATCGACTTGCTATTCTTCATACATGATATTCAGTTTTCTCTCTCCACCCCTTTGAACAGATTACACACCATTCCTGGAATGCATAACTTCTTCAACTCTTCAAATACATCTTTAGAATCCATAGCTTCCTTAAAATCATAGATTAGGCATAGGATCATCTTCTGATCATTTCAGCTTCCTGTACCTCCATGGCCCCCAAATTTGGCAGTATTTACTTTCTATATTTTCAAATTTACTTATATTTTTGTGCATATATATTTTGAATCATTACAACTTTTGTACATCAAGAATGAACAAGCTACAGTAATATGTCTCAAATATAAGTTTATTTTATTATTATTTTTGAAAGATTGCATCTTCCTTTATCAACCTGGTTGGAAGTGCCGTGGTTACTCATGGACCTAATTCTACATCTGATTAGTATGGAAACTTCAACCTACTCTGTTTCTAAACTGGACCAGTTCACCCTTCCTTAGGCAACTGGCAGTCTCCTCCTCCCAGGTGTTCATCATATAGTTGCTGAATTTCATGTGGATACCTTATTGATTTCAACCAGTGCTACTCAAACCTCCAAACTCAAGAGATCCACCAGCCTTCATTTCCTTGTTAGCAAGGATTACAAGCATGTGCGATTGCTCCCGGTTCAAATGTCAAATCCACATGGATTTCTGTCTTCTGGGGCACAGCTTATTATTGTGCCTTCCTTATTTGTTTCTTCTTTTTGTTGACTTTTAATCTAGGATATCTTCCTGCTCTGATTCATTTATTTGAGTACAAGCTTAGAAACAAGAAGTGTATTGATCTGCTTTCTCAAAGTTTTGAGCTGGAAGGAGCTGAAGGTATTCTTGTTTATTGAAAGGTAAGAGTTGGAAGGTATTTAAAATACTTTATCAGCATTAATGCATTGGCATAGCCTTTGTCAGCATGTCTGAATTTCTGCTTATCTTATTTTTTGTGGCAGAATCATCTGCCTGACCTTAGCAGTGAGGTGTGCTCTACTGAATGAAAAGTCTTCTCTGAGGCCAACTTTCGATCAGTGTAGACATGCTGTTAGATAGTATTTGAATTTAAACAGTTAAGCCACATTCTTCTCCTTTTTGCCCCTTAGCAAAATGGTGAAGCCATTTGTCTTCTGCTACATGGAAGAAGATCTGCCCTGTGAATTTTTTCTGAGGAAAGCTGATAAAACATTATATTCTTTTGTGTGCTTGATAACTATAGAACAGAAGGCAGTGACCAGCATACAAGAACCTACTCTAAAGGGATACATTGGAAGAAGAGGTGCTGAGCATGTCAAACTATCATTTAGTGGCTAAAAAGATATCTGGAGTGTCAGGTTAAAGGAAAACCTCAGAGGCTATCCCATACCTGAGCATGGGACTTTGTCTACAACATCGATGCCTCCTCTTAAAGGCCTGGAATAATGAGGAAATTACTATTTCCCAAGGTAGCCTAGGCAACTCCTAATTTGCACTTGTTGTAAAACTGCCTATCTCTAACTTCCAGCCATTGATTGCTCCCATTGCAGCTTCCAGGAGTAAAGCAGAACAAATATAATCCTTCTTTTTACATTATAGCCCTTCAAATACTTGAAGACAGCAATCAGTCCATTCTAGGTCTTTTCTCCAGGTCAAACAACTCTAGTTGGTTCATCATATTTTCACATGGCACAGTCTTCAGTCTTCTTGCCCTCCTGGTTAAACTTCTTTAGGTGGACCCCTGGGTAATGCAAGTTGTCCCGGTATCCTGACAACAGTCACACATGGAGCATGTACCAGTACACAATGGAGTAATCTTTCCATTGGTTCTTCTTTTCCCCCTCTAAGGATACAAAATATAGATACAGAAAAAGGAAAGGTATTATGTTGTTTGTGGCACTACCAGCTAAGGGTGAGGGTAAATAGAAATGCTCCCCCAGTGCTCCCAGTCCATGTTATTTCCATGTTATTTGTGATATCTATGGATGGATGAACCAACCATGGTCCACTCATATGGTCTTCATGATAGGGAATGACTTAAACTTTGCAATAACAGAAGATAGACATGTTGGGAAAATGTAACAAATGTAAAAAAAATTCTGCTGAAGGGAAAGAAAAGTCAGAGTATTTATACATGCTGACTAGAGCATGGGAGATCATAATGGATAAATAGCCACATCTTGCTAAAAACATGCATCAGATGACCTAAGTTTTGAGGTATTACTAAAAAAATCAAAAATATTCTTCAGCAAACAGTAACAGTTAAATATCTTCAAGTAACCAGAAATATAGAAAATATTGAACACTATGAGGATGTCTTCTGAATTCAGCTACAAAACTACTTGAAGATTCTACAGGGATTTCTTCAGTAATCACTGTCTGAATCAGATAGTGTCTCATATTTTAGTCAGACATTTGTTAAGAAATGGATCAGATAAAATCAACTGTTTTTGAAAATATGCATATATTTCTGCTTACAAGTACACAAAAAAAGTAAAATGAAAGACACCATTAAGAAACAGGAAGAATAGTCGTTAGTCATTTCACATGAACACAACTCTCTTGGATCCAAGATGCAAAGGGAAAGATATATATAGATATAGATATAGATATATAGATAGATAGATATAGATAGATAGATATAGATATAGATATGCATAGATAGATAGATGTGCACACACACACATATATGTATATATATCTCTGTCTCTCTATCTCTGTCTCGCTGTGTGACTGTCTATCCTCTGTCTATCTATCTATCTGTCTATCTATCTATCATAGCCCTGGTGCTGCATTGGACTGGGTCACAGAGCTAAGAACAGTTGGCATTTGGTGTTAGAATAGCTCTTTCAATTGTGCAGAACAAAAACAAAGAAACTTTAGGTGTCTGTCCCAGAAAGGAAGTCTGGGATATAACCAGTCATGTGCCTTCTGGAAACCATCACACGAAATCAAGAAATAAACCAGCACATGACAAAATAAAGAAATTTGTCTCAATCTAAGCAAATCTTCAGTTTTCAGAATAAAAAATGCTGAGAATAAAAATAAAACATCTTTAGAAGCAGAAAGTGCTGATAGTGACAGCTGATGAAGTGAAACTGCTCAAAGTTCTATTGGCAAAAGTTGCATCCAACAATGGAGCTTTAGAATTTTTCCCCTCCTTTTTATCTCTCCTTTATCTTAAATGAGCCTTTTTATATATCTCTTTGACACTGGGGGAGAATAAAGGTGGACACTGAGTCCAGAAAATATAATAGCTTTGTTTTATCATCATATCTTTGTAATTTTCTGTTCAAGATTTTGCCTGTGTCTCATAGACTGGCACCAGCTGGTAGATGCTCAGTGCTTTAAAATTCAATGGTTTGTAACAAAATTAAAAGCATTTAAAAGTAACTTCAGGTAATGTTTTTGTGGTTATCATCTGAATGTTCTGATTGACTGGTCATATATAACAAAGACCAAACTTTTTGCCAAAAAACTGAAAAATGCAAAGGAAAACTGAAACCTTAGAATATTGCTACATGAAACATACAGCTTCAATTCAATTTAGCAAACACATCTACTACATTCAAGACCCTACTTTAAACAGTTTAAGACAGTAACTCCTCTTCCTTTCATCCAACAACAACACAGCTAAACCATCGGTTAAGCAGGAAATTCTATAAAGATCAGCACATTCACCAATGGTTTTGGATTAATGAACTACCCTGTAACTTCTTTTTCATAGTTGTTTTGCATTCTTTTGACTTCTCATGTATACAAGTTTTCTCTCCTCAGTTTGATTAGATCACTTGTGATCAAGTGAATGAGTGATGAATGCTAAGGCATTGGGTGCTTACCCTGCGCTAAGAGCTGGAGGACAAAGCCAAGTCCTTGCCTTCAAAGAGCTTATATTCTAAAGGGACCAGACAACACATAACATGGAGGTTAAAAGAAAGGGGTCAGGCCAAGAGCTGGGGCTAGCAACTAGTGCCAGCAAAATGAAATGAGTTATCTGGAGTCTGAGGCCAGGATAGTTTCTTTTTTATTATTTAATTTATTTATTTTCAGTTTTCAACATTCACTTCCATAAGTTTCAAATTTTCTCCCTCTCCCTCTCTCCAAGATGGCATGCAATCTGATATGGGCTCTACGTATACATTCCCATTAAACGCATTTTCCCATTAGTCATGTTGCATAGAAGAATTATCATGAATGGGAGAAACCATGAGAAAGAAAAAAAAACAAAATAAAAGAGAAAAGAGTCTGCTTCATTCGCGATCCAACTCCATAGTTCCTTCTCTGAATGTGGATGGCATTTTTCATCATGGTCCTTGCATTGCTGAGAAGGGCTAAGTCTGTCAAAATCAGTCCTCAAATACTGTGACTGTTACTGTGTACAATGTTGGCCTTCTTCTGCTCACTTCACTCAGTGTCAGTTCATACAAGTCTTTCCAGGTTTTCCCAGTCTGCCTGCTCATCATTTCTTATGGCACAATAGTATTCCATTACATTCATACACCACAACTTGTTCAGCCATTCCCCAATTGGTGATTTCCAGTTCTTGGTCACCACAAATACAGATGCTATAAATGTTTTTGTACATGTGGGTCCTTTTCCCATTTTTATGCTCTCTTTGGGATACAGCCCTAGAAGCCCAGAATAGTTTCTGAGGAGGAGGATGGGCAGAGTATAAGTGGCATGATATGAAAAGATGGCCAGGAAATATTCATAGATAGCTTCCCATAGGAACCAGCAAATGTAGGCACAAGAAATATTTGTTGGTTTGGCCCTTGGCAATGTGACTTAGTAAGAAGAGAATAGGATGTGGAATCAAAAGATCAGGGGTTGAGTATCAATCCTCTCACTAGCCATGTGAATGTAGGCAAGTGACCCTACTTCTTTGAGAGTTAGTCTTGGAAATCTAGAAATCTAGAAAATGAGGGTCATACAAGACCCCCCTTACAGGGTTATTGTGAGGAAAGTGCCATGTAATTCTTAAAAAATCACAGGTTGGATTATGCTATTCCCCTGCTTAAAAAGCTCTGGTGGCTTTTATTTCTTCATAAATAAAATGGAGACAATAAGAGTACCTCCCTCCCATGGCTGTGAAGATAAAAATGAAACAATATTTGTAGAGTGCTTTGCAAACCTTAAAGCACTTTATAAATGCCATATTATTATTAACTGAGTCTCCATTTTCCTTCTCTCCCCTTCCTATCCTCTCCCATCCTTTCTTATCCTCTCTGATCTTGACTTTATTTATCCTATCCTTCTGTCTTACAGTCTACCTCCTCTAGTGATGTTGGGACCACCTAGCAATCCAACTGTGAAAAAATAAATATCAGCTGGAAAGCAGGACAATTCACCAGATTTGAAGTGAACTTTACTGCACAGTGGCTAGTGGTTCAGGGCAGCTGACAACATGAGTATTTTCTCAGCTGACGTGCTCTGGGGCTCCTGAGTACTTATCCAGAAGAATATAAACAGACCTGCATCTGCTTTGGGCACTACTACTGCCCACTAGTCAGAACTGTTAGCTGAAACTCACCATCAGCGTGTTGAGTGCTAACGGCTACCACTTTATAGGTTCGGGTTGACAAGTCCAGCGTTTAGAAAACTAATCATTTCTTACTTTGCACTATGCTATTAATTGAGGCACACTAACATCAGTTGTTACCTGATCTACAGCAGGATCCAACGTTATATATAACTGAGAGATAATAGAGATAGCTCACTTTCCAAGTCAGTTGTGATTTTTACCATGTAAATATTAATTCAATTTCAAAAGTAATCTATGCTACTATAATTATTAGATGCTATTATGACCATTTGTATGCTATTAAAATCAGTTTTATTATTTATAAATGCATTGTAAATATATATTATAGATATAATTCTATTCAATTAAGAATAAAATTTAAGGAAATATTACACAGATGCCTTAGTTTTCTTCCCATGAAAAGTCATCTTAGTAATCTCTACCTAATGTAACTCCAATTTTTCTTCTCAGAACTAAATAATGATGATGATGATGATAATAGCAGACATTTATATAGCACCCTAAAGTTTGCAAAGTGCATCATCTAAATTGACATCTAAATTCACCTAAATTGACTTCATCTAAATCATCACAGCAAACTTTTCAAATTAGGTAATATATTATTATCATCGTCATTTTATAAACAAGGAAATTGAGCCTCAGAGAGTTTAAGTGTCTTGACCATAGTCACACAGTTATGAAGTATAAAAAATTCAGCAATTTCTAAATTCATCTTGAGCTTTAGGGACAAAAGCCAGTTTGGGCAGAGACACAAGTTCCTACCCCAATTTCAGCATTTCAGAGCTTTAAGTTAACTTGGTATCAAGAGCTATTGCAGGTAGTTTTTACTGCCCCCCATCCTAGGATTTTCAGGAGAAGTTTGATTATACCTTGTAAGAGAAAAGGTCTTAAGTTGTATTCTTTAGCTCTAATAATTAACTTTTTTGCTCTCTAACTACACAGTCACTCTCTTTTTTGCCTGAAGGAGAAATGAAATCTTAGAAAAAAAAGAGGGATTATGCCATATTATGCACAACTGTATCATGAATCCCCAGTGATGGCTTTCCTTCTCCCCCAACCTCAGCTCTTCTTAGAAACTTACTTTACTGACCTCAAAGCTCCCTGCTCCCATCAGAAAGCAGGAAATTATCATCTATTTCTTCACTAACCTCTGCAGGCTGGGAGCTCACTTTTAGACCTACTTCTTCTTTCTAAAAGGGTCATGTCATTTCCTGAAAACACTTTAAAATACACTTATACAGGGTGCTGTATAAAGACTTAGCACAGTGTTAAGCTTTCATAGAATGCAAGATTTGGTATTGGTTTTGTTTTTTTTAATGGAAATGTGTGTATCTTGGCAGGATATGTCCTTTAAGAAGACCAATGAATATAAATGAATAGACAAAGGATCCTGATGAATAGTTGGAGGGAAGAACTGAAAAAGTATTATGATGCTTTGAGATTAATTTAATTTTAATTTTAATAGACCCCAAAACATGGTAGATAAAGTCAACTAGGTAGCACAGTGGATAGAGAATGGAGCCTGGAGTCAAGAAGATCTGAGTTCAAATTCAGCCTCAGACATTTACTTAGCTGTGTAACCCTGGCTGAGTTAATTAACCTCTCTTGGACAATTCTCTACAAGACTCTAAGTTGTAGAGAAGGTGCCAACCTGAATTGGTAGAGGCAGTGTCTTCATCTGGGGGTTCCTGTAGGTCCAGTTGCTGTCTCTAAATGTAAATAGTATCATTAGTTACTCTTAGAGGCAAAATGGGATCATGAATAAAGACCTGGCCTGGGGGCCAGAAAGATGTGGTTTCAAATTCTGCCTGTTATTCTTTACTTGTTTCTCTTAAAAATTTCCCCCAATTATATATGACAGCAATTTAAACTTTTTTTCAAGTTTTGAGTTCCCAATTCTATCCCTCCTTCCCTGAGGTGGTCAGTAATCAGATATAGGTTATAAGCATATAAAGTCTTTTCGTATTAGTCATTTTGTACAAGAAGTTCAAACAATATCAGCTCTTTCTCTGGAGGTGGATCGTATGCTTCATTATTTGTCCTTTGGGATTGTCTCGCATTACTGTATTGCTGAGATGATCTAAGTCATTCACAATTCATCATCATACAATGTTGCTGTTACTGTGTACAACATTCTCATGCTCTGCTCATTTCACTTTGCATCAGTTTATATAAGTCTTTGCAAGTATTTCTAAAATCATCCTGCTTGTCATTTCTTATAGCACAAAAATATTCCATCACAATAACATACTACAGCTTGTTTAGCCCCCGTCCAATTGATTGGGATCCCTTTGATTTCTAATTCTTAGCCACCACAAAAGAGCTGTTACAAATATTTTTGTACAAATAAGGTTCTTTAGAAATGGTATTGCTTGATCAAAGGGTATGCAGTTTTATTCCCTTTTTGGGCATAGTTCCAAATTGCTGGATCAATTCACAGCTCCACCAACAGGGAATTAGTTTCCCAGTTCTCCCCCATCTCCTCCAACATCTATCTACCTCTGTCATTTAATATCTCAGTGCCCCCTATCAAATATCTAAGACTGTTGATTGTAGAGAAGATGTTCATATGCATTGATAGAGGCATCTCTTTATCAAGAGCTTTCCCCACCAATGAAACCACAGATATGCCCCACCAAAATAAAATCCATTGTGTTGTTTCTCAGGGGTCTGTCTCCTTCCCAGGTCCTGGAGCTGTGTGGAATCCTGATGACTCTTGGTATCATCCTATCTGGACCAACTGCTTCTCTCCTCCTGCTGTGACCCAGCTTGTAGTTTGGCACTGGCTCCTTCCAGCTCCCTGGCTTGTCACTCAGACTCCCTCCCTGGCCCTGGCCCTCTCTCTACCTTCCTGGCTTCAAACCAACTATGCAGCCTATACTGACCCTAACACCTCCCTCCTTCCTCCAGAGCTGGCATTAACTCCTGCTGTGTCAAGTAGGATGTGATAATATACAGGTTTTTTCCCTCCTCCACATAGATAAGCATGCCCATATTGCTGATGGAGCTGTTGTCTAGCCTGACAAGATTCCATGAAATATCTGTCTGAAACCATCTAGTCTGTTTGAGTGAGGGAAGGTTTCCAGCTGAAATTGTTTATGAGTGGCTGGCCACAGTGGTTTGTCCACCAGGTCTGGGTGCTTGCCTGTGATAAGTAAACAACATATGCTAATCTTTCTCAGTCTGTGGCTGTTGATCAGTCACATGCTCTAGTAAATAAAGTGCTGGGGCTTTTTTTGTCCTGAAGGAAGAAGTTTTTCAAAAATCAGACTCAAAAATAAAAAGAAGTATGATTACTAGCACTTTTAGAACATTCTAAAGGTCCCTTGAAATTATGATACTATGTATTTTAAGACATCTTTAAAAAAAAATTGGCCCATAGTCCCATAGGGAACTGATCTTTCTGACTTTATTCAAAAGTCAAAGAGAAGGGTCCAGAAGTGTGAAGCTGCTGGAAGTAAGGGCAGCCAACCAAGCACACATGAGTTTTAGGGGTATTGGCCAACCTGTTGAGAAAAGGATAAGGCATGGACTTACGATTTTATAGAGAACTCCTGAATGAACAGACTTTTTCTGGGCGTGAGCATAAACACTGTACCCATGGTTTTGTGGACACAGGGAATTCCTAGATGAAGAAATTCTCCCTATTGTCCATGCAAAAATGGAGATTGCCTTTGTTTCAATTTTCCTTTTTTTTTTTTTTGTAAACACTGAAGCCAGGAAACAGAAAAATGTACTTGGAACTCATTAACACTATTGGATTCTGTCTGTTTTCCTTGTGTAGACATGACTTTGGATTGATTTGCTTTGCCATGCCTTAAATTTGGCAGAATATGGTATCAGATCTGGTACCTTTTGGGGGGAGGGGAGTGTTGAGAAGAGGGCACAGAGAAATGTGGCCATCTGGGATGGAAGCAAGAGGCATATGGTCATTTTAAAAACGATTAAATTTCAGTCTTTTCTTATTATTATTTGAAGAAGATGGATAAGCTCTCAGAAAAACTGTGACAGAACTTTCCTTTCTGGAAAGTATGGCTCTATTGTATTAAAAAGTCACTTCAGTAGAATTCACTAGATGGGGTCGTGGGGGTGTGTGGGGGTGTGTGTGTATGTGTATGTGTGTGTGTTCCACAGAATCCCCATTGACCATCTAAGAAATAGGGTTCTGATTTAATCCAACAGGCATTTATCAGGTAACTACTAAATACAAGACATTATGATAGGTGCTGGTAGACAGAGGCAAAATAAAAAAATAGTCCTGACCCCTGAGGGGCTTACATTCTACTGAGGAGATTAAAAAAAATAACTATATGAAGGATGATTTGAGAAGGAACAAGGGTATCAAGAGTTAGGAGAGTGGGAATATTGTTCATGCTAAACAAAGAAGGATACCTTGGGGAAAAGCCCAGAGGTGCGAGATGGATGGTCAGATGTGAGGCCGGTAGGCAAGTTTGTCTGGAGCAGAGTGAATCCAAAGAAATAGTGGGAAATAAGTCTGGGAAGATAGATTGGCTTCAGACTGTGAAGGACATGTAGTACCAAGCTGAGGCACTTGTGTTTTATCCTAGAGGCACTAGGAAAATGAGAAATAGGAGATGGGAAGGATATGATCAGACTTATGCTTTCAGAAGTTCATTTTGATATATGTGTGAAAGATGGGTTGGAAACTGGAAGTTGGGAGTCCAGTTAGGAAAGCTGTTGTAACAGTCCAAACAAGGGTCAATGACAACCTGAATTAGAGTGGTAGCTGTGTTAGTGGAGAGGGGATAGATGTGAGTTGTTATAGAAATAGAATTGACAAGATGAGAATTTGCAGCTGATTGGATAGGAGAGGGAAGGTATTAAGGGAGAAGGAACAATCTGTGGTTATGAACCTGGGTAACTAGGTTCTCAAAAGAAGTAGGCACATTTAATGAAGGGGTACATTTAGGAGAGAAGATAATGAGTTCTGTTACAGACATTGCAAGTTTGAGAGGTCTACTTAGCCATCTAGTTGGAGATATCTAAGAGAGAAAAGAGGAGACAAAAGAAGAGAGGAGAGAGGAGGAAAAGAGAAAAGAGGAGAGGAGAGGATACTGAAGCGGTTTGCCACATCCTTCTCCATTGAATTGAAGCCAAAAGAAGTTAAGTGACTTGCCCAGGGTTACACAATTAGTAAGTGTGTGAGGCCCTTATCTGAACACAGGCTTTCCTGACTCTATCAACTGAGTCACCTAGCTGAATCATATTATTATATAAAAAATCACTTTGCAAAGCTTCAAGTGATATGTAAATGTTAACTGTTTATTATTAGTGAAGACATTAGCTGAGTGAAAACATCCAAGTTAGAACCCTGGGCATATAGTCCTGAAATTATTACTGGTTTACTAAAAGTGGCTACTTAAAAAAAAATTCAAACTGACCAGGTAGAGTGATCATTGTCTGTGACATGTAGATTGTAGGCCATATGAAGGCAGGGTATTATCTAAAGTTTGCATTAGCAAAGCATGTAGTACAGTGGTCTGCGTGGAGTGGTAGGTATTTAATAAATATCTATCTGATTACATGTGGAAGGACAAGCTTTAAATCCTTCTAAGATATTTTTCCCTGCTATACTATGAGTTCCACACTTATCTGTCCATTCTCTGTCCCCCTTACCAGCACCAAGTCTGGTGGAAGTGATGTATTAACATCTACAGCTGAAGAACAAGAAAGCCTCCCCATCTGACTTGCAGTTAAAAATTCTCACATGCATGGTCTCTCCCTGTTGTTTCTCCTTGAGAACAAGGACTGTCTATTTATATCCTCATCACTTAGCATAGTGCTTTGCATATAGCAAATACCTAATAATGCTTTTTCACTCGTTGACACACTCATTCATTTGTTCATTCACTCATCTGGTTCCATGGTGGTGGTATCAGTCACAGGGCAGGCTACCATGGGGTGAAAGTTAAATTAAATCTCAAAGAACCACCAGTCTATCCATAGCCAATCTGTCTCTGCCTACACACAATTTCTGTAATGAGTACTGGAGCAACAATCTTCCTTAAAAATGGTCCGGCCTTCTGACTCAGACCAGAAATAACCTGGAAGATTGAAAGAAATAGAGGTTTATGATTTCTGATTCATATTGGTGAGGCCTTTCACAGACAGGGCAAACTGAAGGCACTTGAGTTCCAACTGAATTGGTTGATGTATATAGCCACAGACTGAGAGACCATCTGTTCCCAGAAAGTGGGGCCCATTCCTGTCTACCTCGCTCTGCATGGTCCTTCACACGAATTTCTATAGAAACAGGCCTTTTAGAAAAAATACAGAAGATAGCAATAGGAGAAAGTCAATTTTTAGTGCTCGTTACAGTTTACCTTAAAATTGTGTGTGTGTGTTTGTGTGTGTATATGACTGTGTATGTGTGTGTATGCATATGTGTTTGTGTGTGTATGTGTGTACGTATGTGTGTACATGTATGGGTGTATGTACTTCGATATTTGGGGCAGCCACAGTGGATAGAGTTCCAGGCCTGGAGTCAGGAAGACTCATCTTCCTCAGTTCAAATCTAGCCTCATATGTTTCCCAGCTGTGTGACTCTGGGCAAGTCATTTCACCCTGTTTACTTCTGTCTCCCCATTTGTAAAATGAGCTGGAGAAAGCAATGGAAAACCACTCCAGCATCTTTGCTGAGAAAACCCCAGATGAGATCACGAAGCGTCAGACACAACTTAAACAGCTGGACAACAACAATGACATATGTGTATATGTGTATTAGCCTTGAAAACCACTGACAAAAGAGCTAATTTTTTAAAAAAGAGAGTAAGAAGTAAAATAATGTTTTCACTTTGATAACTAAAGTAACTCCTGCAAAGGCTCTGTCGAGGCAGCACGAAGTCTGAAACCATAAAACAAATTGGCATCTCATGGGAGGCAGAAGCACAGTGGAAGTTTGTCGTGTCCCATCCTAACTTCTGTAAGACTCAATTCAACAACCACTTATGAAGTGTGTACTGTGTGCCTGGCACTGTGCGAGGCGCTGGGGTGTAAAGATAGTCCCTGCCCTGCGAGAACCTAGAATAGCAATTCTACAGCACTGAAAGCTCTATCTCTTCATAGCATTTTAGCGTAGTGCTTTATGTACGTTACCTTACATACATATCCTGGGAGGTAGGTGCTATTATTAGCTCTACTTTACCAATAAGGAAATGGAGGCCAAGAGGAATGAAATGACTTGCCTGGGGTCACAAAGTCAGTAAAGGTCTGAGCCAGGATTTGAGCTCAGGTCTTCCTAATCCCAAATCTGGTAGTCTGCCCACAAGGCCGCAGGGCTTATAATCCAGCGTGGGAAGAGAGTACATACATATAAATATCTATCATAATCAATTAGTAGCCAATTTTTAGGTACCTACTATATCCTAGGCATTGAAGATACAGAGACAAAAGAAAGGGAAATGTGTATACATACATATATGTATATGTGTGTATAAAATTAAAAATATACACACATGTATATATACATATATACGTGTGTATGTGTGTGCATGTATGTAGTGTTTCTATACATATCTATACATACACATACATATGTGCATGTATATATGTGTACGTGTATGAAATAAATACCAGGCAATGGGGTAAGGGGAGTCACTAGTGATTGGGAAGGTCAGAAATAGTCTCTTAGAAGAAGGAGCATTTGGACTGAGCTTTAAAGATAACTAGTATTTCTACAACTCTCTAGTTCAGTTGTTTCTAATCTTTTAGGACCCCTATTTGGACTTTTCTTGGCAGACATATTGGAGTGTTTGCCATTTCCTTTTCTAGCTCATTTTATAAATGAAGAGCTGAGGCAGACAGGGTTAAGTGACTTGGTCAGAGTCACCCAACTAGTGTCTGAGGCCTGATGGGATCTCAGGTCTTTCTGACTCCAAGCCTGGTGCTCTATCTTCTGGTGTACCTAAATGCTTCTCTCCATTCCTGGAGAGCAGTTAATTCGTTCCTGCCCTAGGGTCCAACTCAGTTGGTTGATGACTGAATCTGTGCAAACTTAGCCCATTATATCAGGCTGGCCTTCACCACTAGACCATGCTTCAGTTTTATATTCCATCCAGCCATCCACCACCTCATCTCACCATCGGCCTCTCCCTCTCATTCCCTTCTCCAGAGAAAAATACCCATGCCAGGTTACCATTCCTCTTCCCCTATTACAGTGTAAGTTCCTTGAGTGCAGAAAATATCTCTTTTTAAATATTTGAATCCCTAGCACTTACCATAGTGCCTGGTGCAAAGTAAGCTCTTAAGAAATGTGAGCCATCCTTTCTTTGTTTCATTCATTATTTTATTTATTCAAGAGTCAAGGACAAAAGAGGTAGGGCATTTCAGGCCCACCTTCAGGACAACCTGTGCGAAGGCACCAATGGAGCCAGTTTGGTTGGACCAAACAGTGTGTGAAGGAGAGTAAAGTGTAGCAGTTCAGCAAGCACTTATCA
Organism: Bettongia penicillata ogilbyi; assembly: GCA_023548195.1. NCBI lineage: Eukaryota > Metazoa > Chordata > Mammalia > Diprotodontia > Potoroidae > Bettongia > Bettongia penicillata. The sequence goes on along the minus strand of JAJHZJ010000055.1, from coordinate 6,546,566 downwards.
AGGTCTTCCTATTGTGCCAGGTACCATCAGAAGGACCAGGGAAACAAAGGCACAAGCGAAGCAAAACTTACCCTAAGGACTTTATATTTTACTGGGAGGACAGTGATAAGAAAACAAAATATTCTAAAAATGACTCTGTGTGTGTGTGTGTGTGTGTGTGTGTGTAAGAGAGAGAGAGACAAAGAAACAGAGACACAGACAGAAACAGAAACAGGGGAGAGAGAGAAGAGAGAAAATGAGAAACAAAGAGAGAGAAAGAGGAGAGAAAAGAGAGAGAATGAGAGAAAGACAGAAGGGGAGAGAGAATGAGAGAAAGATGAGGAGAGAGATGAGACACAGAGACAGTCAAAGAGAGAGGCAGAGAGAAATAGAGACAGAGGAGAGAGAAGAGATATAAAGAAAGAGAAGAGAGAAAATGAGAGAGAGAAAGAAAGACAAGAGGAAAGAGAAAAGGAAGAAAGAAAAAGAAGAGAAAGAAGAAAGAGACAATGAGAGAAAGAGGACAGAGAGAATGAGAGAAAGAGATGAGGAGAAACAGACAGAGGGAGAGACAGAGAGCATCTATTAAGCACTTTCTATATTTTAGGCATTGTGCTATTTGCTCCACAAGTCCAAGCAAGACAGTCTGTGCCCTGAAGAAGCTTCCATTGTAAAAGAGAGAAGACAACACTTAGAGGGACACTGAAAAGGGGAGTGGAGGGGGAAGCGGTTGCCTGGTGACGTGGTTTAGAGATGGTTCGGGAATGAGGTAGAACCTTGGCATCGCTTTAAAATGCTCACCTGTGAGAGCCCAGGAGGGATTCGAGAGCAGAATGCAAGTTTCTAAAATCTAGTGGTTAGTAAGGGGAAAGAAAGCTGAGACATCAGAGAAGTCTGCAAATGCTTAGATGCTTGTTGACTTGATTTAAACTGATAGGGACTGAACCTGTCATTTCATTGACGTCAGGACCTCCCAGGTGGGAAAACTACCTCTTCCAACATCATCTCTTTCACTTAGATGGAAAGCAGCCTTCAGCACAGAGAAATTAAGTGACTTGAGCAGGATCACACAGCCAACTTGTGTCAAAGGTTAAACTTGAACCCAGGTCTTCCTAGTGTCAAAGATTGCCCTCTATCCATTAGGCCATGCTCATAATTACTATAAAAATAACAATCATTTTTATCATTATTCCTTCAAAGTATCTTGAGAGATTTTTGCATTACATGAAATCAGTTTTTAAAGAATTCCTCAAGATCTGTGAAGGATCTTGTTACACTTAAAAAACAAAACCAACATAAGAAGTGTGGCATTTTCCAGGAAAAGTTCATATAAATTTCCTAAAAACCAGAGCTGGGTTAAGCTAATCTTTCCATCCTACTTGGAGTGTTTCTGAAGTGTTCAATTTGCAGTGAAAAGATAATCTGTCTGTATCTTCAGCTTTTGTTGCAGGTACAATATATAAATTGGGAAGACACTTTGAGAACAGATATTTATAAAAATGGAAAGCCTTGATGGGTCTTCAGGAGAGTGTAGAGCTCACTTGATCTACCCCACACCCCTCATATTTACAAAGAAACTGAAGCTCAGAGAGGGCAAGTAATTTATTCATGGTCATGTAACAAGTCAGTCACAGCGCCAGAACTAAAACCAAGACCTCTAGATTCCTGATGTGACTTCTACTTGAACACAGCATGTCATCTGCTCAACTGCTCATTTAATATGGAAAAGTATCATTGTTAGTATTATATCAATGGAGGCCTTATTTATAATTAAAATACAGACCCCCCCACCCTAAGCTTTGTGCTATGATAGCTTGTGTGAACATCCTTGATAGATCTTGATAATTATATCTTATATGGACATGATTTATTATATAGGATCTATATAATGGACTTGGTATAATATATGTAGTCATGTTATATAGATCCTATGTGTGAGGTCTCTATAGTTTTCTAGACCCTATATGTAGGGTATATGTAGTAGACCTTATATATCATATTATATGGGATTGACATAAATCTATGTAAGTCTTTGGTCATCTAGTCTATCCCTTTTATTTTACAGTAAACCAGGACCACAGAAGCAAACTAACTTGTTCAAAGACACATGGGCTTTGTCACAAAGTCAGAAGAACCTAGATGCAGATCTTCATCCTGTAGGTCCACTACCCTAATTATTCTCGGTCAGTCTTTGCATGTGTTAAAAGTTGGTGTTTTTCAGTCATTTCAGTAGTGTCTGACTTTTCATGACCCAATTTAGGGTTTTCTTGGCAAAGATACTGGAGCGGTTTGTCATTTCTTCTTCCACCTCATTTTGCAGGTGAGGAAATTGAGGCAAACGGGGTAAAGTGACTTCCTCAGGGTCACACAGCTACAAAGTGTCCAAGACCAGATTTGAACTCAGGAAGATGAGTCTTCCTGTCTCTAGAGCTGGCACTTTATCCATTGACAAAACCTTTAGGAGATTAAAAAGAGACATGCCAGTTATTTAACAAGTCTCACACCCTCCATTTTTCCTCTGCCCATGATGAAGCAGACAGTTATCTATAGACATGCAAATAACTTGGTTGTTCTGATAGTCTGTGCCGTCCATCTGTGCCCTACACCAGAGTCTACATCTCTTTTCCTTTCTTTCTGAAGACCATAATGACTGGGGAGGAATTAGATTAGAAAGAAAAGTCTCACTGATTAAAAGAAAGGCCAGGCTGATTTTTTGAAAAGTCCAAATTATGTAATATTTTGAAAACAGTGCATTTCATTACTTAGGAGTATAGTAGATGAATCTCAACTACTTTGCTAAGAAGATTCAGGAGACCCCATATTAAATGCTTCCTTATCTCCTGGATAATTCCTTCTTTCCACTCTTCAAACTATTTAAATGCCTCATCATTGATCTTTTTCCTTTATACTGATCCAAAGTTGAGTCGACCTTACCAGTTACAAATGCTGGTTACTTATAAAACTCCTCCATTTGTGCCTTCACCTTATATCCTTCCTGCTCCTTCTGTGACCCTGTTTTGCCAATCATCAGCTCTATCCATTTTCAGTCATTCCCCTCTGCCTACAAGTATTTTCAGGTCTCTCCTATTCCTTTTCTTCACTTTTCATTCTCTCAATGGTGTGAACGTTCTCACATTCTAGAGTTCTGGACTTGGAGCCAGGAATATATGAGTTCAATCAATCCTGCCTCTAAAACTTACTGACTGAGTGACCCTGGGCAATATGTACGTCTCTATGCTTCAGTCTTTTCCCCTATAAAATGAGGAGATTGGATTTGATTGTCTCTAAAATCTCTTCTAGGGTAACTGGGTGACACACTGGACCAGGTCTGCAATAAGGAAGACTTCTCTTCTTGAGTTCAAATCTGACCTCAGACACTTACCATGACCCTGGGCAAGTCACTTAACCTGGTTTGTCTTAAGTTTCTCACAATTCCTCCAGCTCTAAGTTTGTGATACTATCATCCTCCCCTTTGGTGCTAAACTTGTAGGGAAAAAACACAATCTCTATTTTCTCACTCCCTAATACCTTGAAATTTGACTTTTGTACTCACTATTCCAATGAAGTAGTTTTCTTCTTTCTTCAGAGTTGCTAATGGGCTCATTATCACCAAATCCATAGGGTTTTTTCAATCCTTATCCTATTTTTGTATTCTATAACCGCTGGTACTGTGAACTCTCCCTTCTTGACAATCTTTTCTCAGCTAGCTCCCTTGAAGCTTTCCCATTACTCCCATGGGTTACTCTCTCCTTTGACTCCTAATTTTGTCTCCTTTACTGCCCTCCAATCCTCAGACTGCCCTTTCAAGGCCAGTTTCCTGACAAAGCTTTGTTCTCAGTTCTATTCTCCCTACAATCTCTCCTTTGGTGAGCTCGTCTGCTACCATTGTTTCCATGAACAACTCTATGCAAGTGACTCCTAACTCTATATCTCCACCTTCAAACTTTCTCCATAGTCCTAGTCCCTTATTTCCATTTATTGGCTATCTCCATCTAAGATATCAAGCTAGCACTTCAGGCTAGACTTATCTAAAACAGAATTCATAATCTTTCCTTCCAAATGCACCCATTTCCCTCATTTCCCTGTTTCTGTGTACAGCCCTGTCATCATCTCAGTACAAGCCACCCAGGCCTCAAACTTGAGAGACAGTTTTGGCTTTCCACTCCCTTTGCTTCCCCAAATTAGATGAGTTCCTAATCCTTATTGATTCTCCCACAATATTTTAACATGTCTCCTCCTTTCTGTTCTCACTGCAAATATCCTGAGTTGAGATCTTATCCCCTCTCACCATTGTTAGAACCTCTTTATTACCTTTCCTGGGTTGTATGGGGTATTCAGAAGGACTAGTGTGAGAGCTTACTGAGTCCTTTTCAGGCCTGCTTATCTACCTTTGATGTCCACCTGTCACCCAGCTCTTACTTGCGACTCCAAGAAGCTGCACCATGATCAGTGACAGCACTCAGGTAAAATCGCCTTGTTAGACAGCTCAACCAGGTTGAGGGTAACTGATGGGCCTCAAATGTATGAGTGAGGTAGGGGGATGTCTAACCTAAACATGTGAAGATCCCAGGGGAATGGGTGGATGAGAACCATTTGTTCCAATAGCCATGAAAGGTACTGAAGTAGGTGCTGTGGAACACTTGGAACTTGGTCAGGCATTGAAGACACCAAGGTCATCCACTGAAGGCACCAAGGTCATCCACTGTCATCAACAGTCATTCTTGCCTTTTATCTTGTCACTAGGCTCCACTGACTCTGGAAAAGAGATTGAGACTGATGACTTTGTGTAACTCTGCTTCACTTAAATCCAAATCGCTTGCAGTCAAGCCATCACTCCATGATGTCACTGGTTCTCTTCAAAAATGAAGTACAAACAATAATAACTATTCCTGCCTCCACTCCCTCTATCTTCAAACTCATCCTTATGTGGCTGACCATGGAATCCTTCTAATATGTGGATCTGTTGGCAATGTCCCTTTCCTCAAAAACCTTCCAAACTAGCTCTCCTCTACCTACTGAATATAATATAAACTTACAATTCAAGGCTTCCACAACCTATTTTTCCAGGTTTATTGTATACTCTTCTTTTTCATATACTGTACTTTCAAATCAAACTAAAATATCCGTTACTTTCAATTCTCATCTGTTTTTTCTTGCTTTTATACCATTGGTATTTTTCATGTGATCTTCCATACCTGATACAACTCCCCCATAGTTGCTTATTGAAATTCCCCCCTTCCCCTGAAGACCTATCTCAGGGTGTGACATCCTGCATGAAGCTCTCTGACCTTTGAGAGACACAGTATGGTAGAATATAGAGTACTAAAACTAGAAACAGGGCAGATTGGTATACAAAGTCTTCTTTTGACACTATTCTGTGACAATGAGAAAATCTCATACTCCTGTAAAATGGAGCTAATATCAACTATAGTATCTATCACAGAGCATTATTGTAAGGATCAAATAAGGCAAGGGTGTGTTGAAGTCAGTTTTCTGAATCCCAGAGAGCCAATTGTTAAATTTTCGGTGTGAGCAATTACATCTCAGAAATCGGCAAATGCTACAAATGAGGGTATGATTTATCGTTCTCTTGATTGTCTAGACCTAAGAAAGTGATGGTCAAAATATTAATATCCAGATTAAACTTAACGGTGTACATTTGGGGTTTTTTGTGGGAAAAGCCAGTTGTTATACATTTATCAGTACCCTTCTGACATAAATTGATATGTGTATTTACCTGCATGTTCCAAAAGTCTTAGGACAGTTTTAAGCTATTATAACTTTAAACTGTCCTAAAACTGAAGGGATACTGTGAGTGTGAGTACATAGCACTAAATAAATGTAAGCTATTATTATTATCCATTCAACAGAAAGTGATTTGTTCCTTGAGTTTTTAGAGCACTTTTCTGAACTCAATGTATTTTACCTTTTATTTTTAGATTTGTCACAAAATCCAGAAATTATCTTTTCATTAGGTTATAAGATTGTTGAAAACAGAATCTGTGTCTTATTTAATTTTTGTATTCATAGTGCCTATCATGGGGCTCTTAACAAATGTTTGTTGAAATAAATGGAATTGTACATAATGAAAAAATTAGAATTCATAATAGGTGTACATTATGATACAATGAAACATAAGATTTAATTGCTGGAACCAAATTTTGAAGGCATAACAGAATTGAATGACCAAACATTTCAGCTATAGCAATAATGGCTTACATTAATAGTAATGGAAGATAGCTGCAGAATTAATCAGAGCACTCCAGTAGTGGAAATGATTTGGTTGTTAACATGGCCGGAGTAACTGGAGCATGGCACCATTGATCCAGTTATCTCAACCCTCTTAGTGTCTATTAGCTAATTTATGAGCTTGGAATTCTGTTTCAGATACCTTTACAGCATTTGAATGAGCTGAAACAATTTTTGTATGGTAGCCAAACATATCCAAAAATGATATATGAAGGTCACTGGCCGGGCTACCTAAGCTTTCTAGAACATGACTGAAACCTTGAAAGTAAGAAAAAAATTAAAGAAAAGTTTCTGAGCCACCAGAAAAGCTGTCCCAGTAATCATGTATGTGCCAGTACTCGTGAATTTTACTCATAGAAGAGTTCCTCAAATTCTGATTCAGAGTCCATTTACTCTTACTTTCCATATTGTTCTAACAAGGGTGATTATTCAGCTTCCTAGTTCCAGCCTATTAGCCATAAATTGGAAGACACTTAGGGAGAAGAAATTGAAATCAGCTGATAGAAAACAGTGCAAGAGGAAAGCAGAAAAACTATATAAACCAGTCCTCTTAATAATCCAGTGCCTCTGTGGGTATTCCTTCCAATGATACAGATAACAACCAAGTTAAGCAAAGGAAAATTCCCCAAAAGCTCAGCAATCTGAAAGCATTCAGTGTAGGGATGAATATCTCATATTCACCTCCATAGACCTCAATGCTGCCCTTATATCATTACACAGAACACTTTATGCTAACAACCATCACGTTATTAAGAAAGAGTTATGAAGAAAAGGTTGTGAGATTTTCTTTATGCTATTTACTAAGGCAACTCTCTAAGACATTTTAAAAGGAATTTCAACAAAAAGTGTGCAGGAAGTAATTTTTCTAACAGTTTGAGGCCTAAAAGGAAGTAAATTTCAGTCACTGGGAAAAATCCACTAATGTAGAACCAGTAATGTAGAATCTACTTCCCAAGCAATTTTCAGATAGAAGATGTGTTGCTCTAAATGTTTCACTATCCCTAACAGGAAATTCAACTCAGCAGTTAGCACACAAAATACAATTAAATCTTACATTTCAAAAAATAAAACTGTTTTCACAAGAATTCTGTTACAAAAGAAAAACTGTTGGCTCTCGTCAGATGGCACAGGTTCAAATTCTGACTCTGACACTTTCCTATTTTTGTCACCTTCGGGGAATCACTTAGTCTTTCTGGGCCTTGGTTTCCTCAGTTGCAAAATGAGGGAGGTGAACCAGATGGCCATTGGAGTCTAGACCTTGCGGGTCTAAATCTGTGGTCACATTATGTATTGTTTAATTTTCATTTATTTTGATCAGCTGGATGCCTCAGTGGATGCAGCAATAGGCCTGGAGTCAGGAAGATCTGCCTGAGTTCAAATCCAGCCTCAGACACCTACTTGCTAGATGTGTGTGACCCTGAAAAAGCCTCAATTTTCTCATCTATGAAACGATGGTAATAACACCACCATCCTCCCAGAACTGTTTTGAGGGCCCAAAGGAGATAATAATTATAATGCACAGTACAGTGCCTGGCACATAAAGTGCTAGAAAAATGTTAGTTATCATCTTCCTCAATTATTATTACTTACATACCAAAAAAGAAGAAAAAAATACCTGTTATTCCTCTTGAATAACAGGTCTTTCACTTCTTTGTGCTCCTCACTTTCATCTCCTGGCATCTGCTTTTCTCCACCCCTGAAACACAGAATACCTGATTGCCCAGAGCACTAGTTTTCTCCCAAAGTTTGCCACGGCTGGAATTCCTTCCTCTCCTTATAATGTATATAGCACTTTAGAGTCAACAGTGCTTTTTCTTTCATTTGAACCTTACTACAACCTTGGGAATCAAATAGAGTAAGTACCATTACTCTTGCTTTAGAGATAAGGAAACTGAGACTCAAAACAGTTGTAAGTGATTTATCCAAGACCATTCAGCTATTAAGTGAACGAGTCAGGACTTTCAATACCAAATTCAATGATGAAAAGTTGCATCTTCCCAACATCCTCAAAATTCCTATTCTTTCCCAGAAAAATCCAATCCCTCCTTTGCACTAAGCTTTCCATTTAAATTATCAAATATATTTATTAGATATCTATTATGTAGGCAGGGCTCTGTGCCAGACCCTGGGGAATACAAGGGGAAAAGTAGACAGTACCTGCCTTCAGGGTATTTACATTCTATTTGAGGAGGTACACTATGTACACACGTTTAAAAACACAGCCTAATTTCTTTTTTTAATTATATATTTTTTTCACTCAACAAAAATCTCCCTTCTCTCCTTCCTCCCACCCTGACCCCACCCCCAGATTGAATGAAAGAAAAACAAAACACCTGTTGCAAACATATGGAGTTAAGCAAAATAAAACTTTACATTGGCACAGAGAAATTTCAAGAGACGTTGAGTGTTAGCAGTTGGGGGATCGAGAAAGCCTTCATGGAAGGAGGTGGTACCTAAGCTGCAATTTGAAGGAAGCCAGGGATTCTTTGAGGTAGAGGTGACAAAAGAATCCATTCCAATATGGTAGGGAAGTGGGGAGGGGCTTGTACAAAAGCATATAGGCGAGAGATGCCCTATTGTATATGAGGAACAGCTAGCAGATCAAGAATGAAGAGTGTATAAAAGAAGGTAAAAAGTATGATAGGAAAGGCAGCTAAATGGAAGCCAAAATGTAGGGGTGCATTGGGAGATTTTAAATGGTAGGCTACAGAATTTATTTTTATCCTATAGGAAGGCACTAGGCTATAGTGTGTACCAGCCTACAGAGAGAGTATTTTTGAGTAAAGGGGTAATGTGGTCAATTTTGTGATTTAGAAATATCAATTTGGTAGCTTCACAGAAAATGGATTACAGATGGGATAGACTCTGATGTGTATGAAGTTTTGAATGACAGCCTGGCTTACAGTTACCCTCTTGTGCTTTTGAATTTTATAAAAGACATTTGTTAAACCAAAGTAATGAATCTTTAATGGTGGATTTTAAGCCGTGTGGAATATTTGCTATCATTTTAAGCAGTGTGGAATATTTGCTATCACTTCATCACTTCAATTTTATGGTTTTAATTTCCAAAAATGATCCATTCATATTTCAAAAACAAATTTTAAAAAATTCCAAAGATACAACACTCAAGTTGTTCCTGCAGAGATGAAAATGGTGAAGGACTCTTCAGTTCTGGGCTTCAGTTTGGGATGATACAGCCAAATGAGCGGATATGAATAAACAATTAAGCTGTGCTGCCATTAGGTAACCATTATAACCAAATGGTCTAAAACAGTAACTCTCCAGCCATGGACAAATGTGAGAGAAAAATAAAAATGCTTTTCCTCTTTCTCATATTAAACAGCTAAACTTAAGAAAAACCAATCAAGTAGAAGATTATTTTATAGAAAGGAGAAGGGGAAAGAGAGAGACAGAGAGAGAAGAGAGGAGAAAGAAGAGGAGAAAGAGAGAGAGGGAGAGACAGAGAGAGAGAGAGGGAGGGAGGGAGAGACAGAGAGACAGAGAGAGAGACAGAGAGAGAGGGACGGAGAGAGAGACAGAGAAAGAGAGAGAGAGACAGAGAGAGAGAGAGGGAGGGAGGGAGAGAGAGACAGACAGAGACAGAGAGAGAGAGAGAGGGAGGGAGAGAGAGAGAGAGAAAGAGAGAGAGAGAGGGAGGGAGGGAGAGACAGACAGAGACAGAGAGAGAGAGAGAGACAGAGAGAGAGAGAGAGTACTGAATGTCTAAGGTACAGTTTAGTACCCTTCTCACTCATATTTAGCTTATCAACTCATTCTGAGTCTTAACTCAAAGTCAAGAGCTATAATTGAAGCTCTGTCCATAATTTCTAGTTTTGTTTTATGTCAAGGATCCTAGACTGAGGGTGGGAAGAGACCTTGGAGGCCGTCTTGTTCAATCCCTTCACATTAGAGATGAGGAAACTTAGGCTCAGTGGAGTTAAGTGACCAGCCCAGGGTCACATACTTAATACAGGCATGATCCGAATGTAAATCTTCCTAACTCAAACTCAAATAACTCTCTGTTATTACAACATGCTTCCTCAGCTTCTCTCAATAGTTGTTTCTCAGTCATTTAGAAGGCATTTATTCTGAACCTATTTATGAATCTAGGGGCATCTAGGGAATACAAGTGGATAGATTACCTGGCTTAGAATCAGGAAGATTTATCTTTCCCAGTTCAAATCTGGCCTGAGACACTTACAAGCTGTGTGAGCCTGGGCAAGTCACATTACCCTATTTGTCTCAGTTTCCTCATCTGGAAAATGAGCTGGACAAGGAAGCAGCAAACCACTCCAGGATCTTTGCCAACCGCCAAATGGGGTCACGAAGAGTCAGACACAAGCGAAATAACTGAATGACAAAGAACAATTTATGAGCCCAACACTGCAGGAGGCCTTGTTGCTGTTTGGTCATTTTTCATAGCATCTGACTCCTCGTGACCCCATTTGGCGTTTTCTTGGCAAAGATGCTGGAGTGTTTTGTCATTTCTTTCTCCAGCTTATTTTACAAATGGGGAACTGAGGCAATCAAGGTTAAGTGACTTACCCAGGGCCATATAACTTGTAAATGTCTAAGTCCGAATTTGAACTCATGAAGATGGGTCTCCTGAATCCAAGCCCAGTACTCTATCCACTGCACCAGCTAGCTGTCCCAGGAGGCCCTCTAGGGGATAATATGGTGCCCTCCCTCCAGAAGTTCACAGTCTAATTATGAATCAAAATTGATCCATAAGGAAATAAAAGTGGTTCATATAACATGATGAATTGCTTTCTTGTATGTTGAATAGTGGTGGCCCCATGAAACATGAGTGGGCATAGACTTGAGTATTGTCCACTTCTGGAAACATATATTATAGGGCATAGGTTCAGAGAGCCTTGGGTGTTGTAGTTAAGAAAGAGATTGAAGACAAGTGGAATAGTCCCAAACAATCTCTTGGACAACTTGGAACTGTAGATCACCAAGCCACATAAATTCCCAAGGCTGATGGAGCTCACTAAAAGGAGGTCTGGAGTTTATACTTCCCCATTTCTAATCACCTAGACAGAGGCAGGCCACTCTTTCTGGCTACTGTACCCTTCTATTTCTCAGTTTCTCTTTCTTTCTAAAAGTGGAACGATGCACCAACAGCAGTATCTCCTGAGTTCTGTTCTCATTTTTCTGTTGTGTTTGGATATGTTTGTCTGTTGAGCAGCACATAGAGGCTATTTGACATCTTTCTCCTGAATTTGAAATAAAAGGATTGTAGCTTACCAATGTAACCATGATGCCGATTTGCCCTGGCAACCCCCTTAGCAACTGTCTTCAACTCATAAAATGCCTCCAATGCTGAATTTAAAGTTACAAAACCCAAGCTCAGAACAAAACACAGCCAACAGTGAAGAGATTTAGATTTTCTTTAACAGATTTTTTTTTTATTAAAGGTTTGCAGTAGATTTCATTACACAATGTAACAAAGGAAAATGAATAATTTCAGGCAGTATGGAGGATGGCAGTATGGAGGTGGGACTTGCTGGCACCCCTCACGGTCCCACAGCGTTGGTCACCACCTGCTTCCTCCCATACGTTAGGGCAGTCTTGTTGGCAAGGATGCCTTCACACTCTGCATGGAAACTTCCAGGCTCACCAGCCTGAACAAAACACATGATTCTGTCTTGTGGATAGCAGAGGCCTAAACACTGAATCAGCCTCCTTGTTGATAAGAATGTAAAACACATTAACTAATTCTGACTTTTTTTTGGTTATGTGAAAACTTTTTATTGTTCCTGTCTTTACAACAAAGCATATTAGCAATGGTCAAATAAGGTTCAAAGAATGAAACAGGTTTGTGAGCTTAGCTAAAAATAGAAAAAACATTGTGTCCCCTGGAAATAATAAAGCCATTTGTATTCTGATAATTTTTCTCCCAGTTGATTGTTTAGAATGAGAACAGATTTTTCCATGTTACACGTGGTGGTTAGGTTTACATGTGAGAAGAAGTAATGAGGGCCATTGTTCCCATTGAAAGGAAACTTAGACGTCACATAATCCTAGATCATACCATGCTTTAGAGAGTGTTGTATATTCATTTTACAGAAAAGGAAAATGAGACCCAGAAAAGGTAACTGTCATTACTGGATGCTAGAAAGTGATCAAGGTAAAATCGAAACTGACATCTTCTTGACTCCATGTTCAGTTCCATGAGAGAATCGTCTGGTGAAACGTTTACCTCAAGTATGAATTTAAATTTGAAGTCAACTGACAGGTTAAAATTCAGATTGTATGTAATTCTCTGAAAATAGTACTGAATTCAAAGGTAGGAAGACCTCAGTTCAAATCCATATTCACTAGCTTTATGACCCTGGACAAGTCAATGAATCTCTCAGTGTCCTGGATAAATTTCTAAGACTATGAGTTATATGTGAATACCTGATCTGCATTGATAGAGTGAATTTCCATACTGGGACTTCCCCATATGGATGAAATCACAGGTCTGAGAAATACACATGGTACTTTTCTCATAAGGTAATTGTGAGGCTCCAACAAAATAATATAAGTAAATCATTTTGTAAACCTTAATGTAAATTTTTGTTAGGCAAATCAATTAACTTCATTGGCCTTCAATTCCCTCATCTTAAAAATGAAGGAAATAGACTAATTGATCATTTCTTGCCTTTAACAAGTAGTCATGTAACCTTTGCTTGGAAATCTCCAGTGAATGGAAACTCACTACTTCCTGTGACATTTTCGAAAAGTTCTAAATCATAGGAAATTTTCCCTAATATTAGGGAGAATGAAATATAAACTCAATCCAACATCTGCTTCCCTGTAATTCCCATCCATTGTTTCTAGTTCCTAGTGCCTTTCAAATCCACAAAGGCCACCATCATACCTGCCCATGACTTTCCTTCTCCAGACTGATTTTCCATATTCCCTAACTCAGCAGCATGTTTTGAGGGATGATGCAGTTGCTGTTGACCCAGTGGATTACTCAAACAAAGCACTTCCCTTGTCTTCATGAGTCTCTTTTTTGCAATGACAGCAAAACCAAATAACTTGGATTCCAGATCTTTGGGTGGTAGAGTTAAAAGGGCCATAGAGACCATCTGGTCCAAATTTTTAAATCACATTTTTCCAATTAACAAGCATTAATTTTCTGTCTCTCCCATTTCTCCCTCTCCCTGGAAAATAAAAAGAAAAACAAAACCTTTATAACAAATATGCGTGCGTAGTCAGGCAAAACAAATTCCCCCATTGGCCAGGTCCAAAAATGTTTGACTCGTGGTAAATCTTTAATATTTAATATTTAAGTTCCCTCCCCTTTTAAAAAATATTTTGGACCATACCTGTTATTCAATTAGTATGGGGAACTCCTGGTCAGGAAATAATACTTCCTACATAGCAGATAGGCATCTACTCTGCAATTCATAGGCACAGATAATTGTCTGGATGCATTGAGAGATTAAATGGTTAGCCAGGGTCATACAACCCACTGTGTCAGAGTGGAACTTGAAATCAGGTCTTCCTAACTCTGAGACTTTCATGAACATCCCCTCTACATGAAGAATTAAGAACATGATATTCTGTAGTTTCCTGTAGTTTCCAGATCACAGTTCATGGAAAGACTAGGGAATTATCATGGGGTTGGGATCCTGTGAGAATGGCAGTTGGAGAGGTGTACAGGTATCATGTTTCACTACATCAAGGGAGAATTTCCTCCACACTTCTCATCACAGTGGGAACAGCTAAAGGGGAGCAGCACCCAACTGTGCTGGCATTTCCACATAGATATTTAGGGTGTCCGGGAAGAATGAAGACTACTGGTATATAAATGACTGGGTTGATGCAGAAAGCATAAGGGTTATAGTGCTCACAAGCTCATAAATTTAGAGTTGGAAAAGACTGTTGGGGCCAACCCTTCATTTTACAGAGGGGAAACTGAGGCCCAGAGAAGTTAAATGAATTGTCCAATGCTACTCTGACAGTAAAAGGCAGAGCTAAGATAAAAGGACCTCTGACTCCAATTCCTGTGTCCTTTCTCTAGTAAGAATCACTAAATGTAGAAAGGGGAGTGTGTACATGTATGTGATTATGTGTGTGATTGTGTATATGTGAAGTTGTATGATTTTTGTGTATACATGTGTAATTGTGTGTATAGTTCTCTATATGTGTGTGATTGTGTATTTGTGAGATTGTATGTGATTGTGTATGTGTGTGATTGTGTATATGTGAGATTGTGTGTGGTTGTGTGTATGGTTATATGTATATGAGATTGCTTGCAATTTTGTGTATGTATATTTAATTGTATGTCATATGTGTGTGTATAATTGTGATTATATGTACATACAATACATATAATTGTATATTATATGTGTGTATAATTGTGAGGCTGTGTGTATGTGAGATTGTGGTTATCTAATAGTGTATATATGAGATTTTGTATGAGTGTGTATGTGTGTGTGTGTGTATGTGTGTGTGTGTGTATGTGTGTGTAGGGGAGGAAAGGTGTTGGTGTCATTTTCTTTTTCATAATGCTCTAATACTCCCAACCTGTGTGTACTCATGGGAAAGCAAGTGATGATAAAGTTGTGAAATGAGATTTGGTCTAACATTTTCTATCCAAGTTGAACCAACTAAAATCACTCTTGATTTACTGCCTCTTGTCCTCCTCAGTCCTGCCTGAACCATAATCTGGAGCATTTCACTGTCTGTCTTCCTCCAGTACCTTACTGTGTCACAGAGGTGACCCTGGGTTCTCCAAGGTTATGCCAACAGAATACAAATGTTTTTAAGTCCTACAAAGCTGGAAAGACTTCAAGGAGGGGCCTAGTTCTTTGAGGGCCTGAGTAAGAAACTCATTCCCAAGAAGTTGTTCACCAGGTGATGATGGTTTGGCCACAGCTACCCAAGAAGATCAGGCATTTCTCTTGAAGCAGAGAGTCTCCACTCCAGTAAAATTTCTTTTGAAAGACTAAAGAGAAACAACTGAAAGCACACACACGAAACAACACATGTGTAACTTGTTTAGGGTCCAGATATGTGATTTCATTAGCACAGGGCAGGAGAGTTGGCGGAGGTGTCAAACTCGTGGCCCACTTATAATTACAAAACTCCCAAAGTCTCCTGAGCCAGATTAAAATGCAATTGAGAAATGTTTAACAAAATAAATAAAAATACAATGTAACACAGAAAATGTTAACTTGTGATTTTCTGAGTCAATAGGGAGCTACAGGGATCCATTTCTATTTAAGTCTGGCACCAATAGTAAAGGGAATTAAAGGGGAGGAAATCCTCTACTGAGATATGTTGGTAACTCTTTCTGCAATTTGCAGTCCTAAAGATTTTCCTGGAGTCATAAGAGGTTAAGTGATTTGTTCAGGATATCACAGCTAGTATGTGTCAGAAGAACTTGAATCCAAGTCTTCCCAACTCTAAAGGGCAGTTAAATGGCTTAATGGATAGAGGGCTAACCTGAGCTTAAATCCAGCCTCAATCATTTGCTGTCTGTGACCCTGAGCATCACTTAACCCTGTTTGTCTCAGTTTCCTCAACTGCAAAATGAACTAGAGAAGGAAATGGCAAACCATTGTAGTGTCTTTGCCTAAAAACCCTAAATGGGAACATGAAGAATTGGTCTTGACTGACCAACTTCTTTCTTAACTCTTAATTGACCCATTATAACTCACTGCCTTTCTCCATAATGTAAATATAAATAGGCTAGGGCTAGAAATGATCCTTTGATTTATTGGTGTAGAAAACTCTCATATGAGGGAAATTCCTCCACCATACAGATTACTACCTTCTCTGAAGTCTTAGATGGTAGCCTCTATAAATATGTAATCTCATCCTTGCTCACCATGGCTTGGGTATCTCTGAAGCTATTGTACATTACAGTACATCTTGAAGAGGAAGTTAAAGATCCCTACACAGAGTGGCTCCAAAGTCTTAGCGCTGCATTTTATTTTTGGTATCCCCTTTTGTATCACCTCAACTACACAACTTTTTCCCTTGCTTATAGGCCTTAAGGACAATGACTATTGTATTTATTATTTCATCGGTATAGGGAAATCTCAGGTAAGGAAGTCACCTCAACTAATGCATAGCATTTTAGTTATTTTTTATATTATTTTTTTTACATTATCTCTATAATTTGCAGTTTCAGAGAGTTGCCTTGACCACTGAGGAGTAAAGTGACTCAGCTAGGGCCACACGGTCACTGTATATCAATGAACCCACATTATCCTTTCTTCGAGTCAGATTCTCTGTCTATGATACCATGCAGACTACCTTAGACCACAGATTGCCTTTTAAAATACTAACTTTTAGGGGCAGTTAGGTGGTGCAGTACATAGAGCACCAGCCCTAGAGCCAGAAGGACTTGAGTTCAAATCTAGCCTCAGACAGACTTACTAGCTGTGTGAACCTGGGCAATATCACTTAACTTCAATAGCCTTACAAACAAATTGTGATTTTGTGTGGTTGTTTTCCCTTGAAAAAAAAGATGACAGCTAGTCTAAGAAATGACCCTTGTGCTTTGAACATAGAGAAGGTTTACTCTGTGAAAACAACTCGTCTTCGTGCAGGTGGCCTGGCCTAGTGAAGAGTCTGGTAGTGAGCACCAGAAGATGTGAATTTCAGCAACCTACTAGATATGGAACCTTGAGCAACTTAGGTTAGTCCTATGAGCTTGTTTGCTTAGCTATTATGTGGTGATGATAATGATTGCCCTACCCACCTTGCAGGATTCTTTGGGGGGAAATTGTTTGTATTCTACAACGCACTCTAGATATGCAACCTATTGTTATGATTGTAGCATAACCTCTCCTATACGGAGGAACCAGATGTTGGTGGTGGACAGATTCTGCTGACTCCAGCTGTTTAGTTACACAGAATTTTTGCAGCAAGTAGGAGCAAGGTAATAAATGACCAACTCCTTTAAAGCTGAGTCAAAGGATCTTTCCTCTAACACAATGGCCTTTGAATTGTGTCCGGAGAGATTGCTGTTACAGGGATTGATTTCATAGACTAGAAGCTCCATCCACAAAATGAGTTCTTTGGGGATGTATGTGATATAATGAACCATTTGCCCACAACCTCTCCAGCAAGTTGCTAAAGCGATGGGTTTCTAGGAGATGGTATTCTATGCTGTGGGATAACTACCTCAAATTCTAACATAAACATTCAGAGATGAGCTGATGCAATAGAAAGCTCACTGGCCTGGCAGTCATGAGACCTGGGTTCCTCCCGTGAGGCATCAAGGCACAGTCATCTGATTTCTGTACGTGGAATCAGGAAAACAGGCTTAAACTCTGCCTAAATAGCTGCGTGACTATGGGCAAGTCATTTAATTTCTCTGTACTTCAGTTTTCTCATCTGTAAAATGGGGATCAGTAACATTAGTCAGCAAATATTTTTTAATATGTCAGGTACTGTGCTAAGTGGTGGAGATACAAATTTGAAAAAGTAAATCTCTGTTCTGAAGGAGTTTAAATTTTATCAGGGAAATATATGTTTTGGTTTTGGTTTGGTTTTGGGTGGATGTTTTGGTTACATTTTAGTTCCAAGCTGTTTCCTTCCCTCCTTCCCAATCCCGAAGGCCAATTGTTGACATAGATATATATGTGCAACTGTATAATGCATAGTTCCATATATCAGTGCTTTCTCTGGAGCTGGATAGCATCTTCCTTCATAGGTCCTTTGTAGTTTATTTGGATGTTCGTATAACTCAAAATAGGTTAATCATTCACGTTTACTCTTTGAACATCGTTGCTGTTACCGTATGCAATATTCTTTTGGTTCTACTAATTTCACTCTTCGTTATTTCATGCAATTTTTCCATGTTTTCCTAAAATCAACCTGTTCATCATTTCTTACAACACAGTAATATTCCATCACAATCACATACCTACTATAACTACTTATTCAATCATTCCTCTATTGATGAGCATCCCCGCAATTTCCACAAAGAGAAGTGCTATAAATATTTTAAAACATATAGGTTCCTTTCATTTTCCCCTGATCACCTTGGGAAACAGATCTAGTAGCGGAATTGCTAATTCAGAGGGTATATACAGTTTTATATCTGTATATTTAGCCAAATTTGGCCAAAGATATTTTATCTTTGAGCATAATTCCAAATTGTTCTCCAAAATGGTTGAAGCAGTTCACAGTCCCACCAACAGTAGGGTCCCAATTTTTCCACATTCCCTCTAATATTTGCTATTTTTTCCTACTGTTATTTTAGACAATCTGATAGGTGTGAAACAGTTTCTCAAAATTGTTTTAATTTGCATTTCTCTAATCAATAATGATTTAGAGCATTTTGACTACATACAACTTTGATTTCTTCCTTCAAAAACTGCCTGTTTATATTCTTTGATCATTAATCACTTGGGGAATGACTCATTTATTTAAATTTGACAACATTCTCTGTATATTTGAGATATGAGCCCTTTATCTGAGAAACTGTCTATAAAATTTTCCCCCAATTTTCTGCTTTTCTTCTATTCTTGACTACATTGGTTTTACTTGTCCAAAACTTTTTTAACTTAATGTAATGAAAATTACCATTTTATAGTTTACAATAATCTCTATGTCTCATTTTTTTCATAAATTCTTCTCCTATCCATGAATTTGGTAGGTAATATGTTCTGTGGTCTTCTGATTTGCTTATGATATATGTATAGGTCATGTATTCATGTTGACTTTATTTTGGTAAATGGTATAAGATAATTGATCTATACCTAGTTTCTGCCAGAGTACTTCCCAAATATTCTTTAACAAACAGTGAGTTCTTATCTTGAAAGTTTAAATCTTTATATGTATCAATACAAGGTTTCTGTAATCATTTACTACCGTGTATTGTATATCTGGAAGCTAGGTGGCACAGTGGATAGATCATTGGACTTGGAATCAGGAAGACTCATCTTCCTTAGTTCAAATTCCACCCTAGACATTTAGCTGTGTGATCCAGGGCAAGTCACTTAACCCTGTTTGCTTTCATTTACCCATCTGTAAGATGAGATGGAGAAGGAAATGCCAAACTACTCCAATATCTTTGCTGAGAAAACCCTAGCTGCAGTCAAAAAGAGTCAGATACCATGGGTGGTTGTTGTGTGTGTCCTTTTTCTTGAAGAGAACCATGACATCAAGATGATGACATGACTTGCAGTTGACTTTGATTTGAGTGAGGGAGGGCTGTGCAAGGTCACCAACCTCACTTTCTCCTCCTGAGCCATCTGGGTCCAGTGGCTCCTTCTTAGCCAGTACCAGAATGTCTTAATAATTATCATCTTATAATACAGTTTAAGATCTGGACTATTAGACCTACTTCCTTTACATCCTTTTTATCCATTCCTTTAATATTCTTGACACTTTGTTTTTTTACATGAATTTTGTTATTATTTTTTCTAGTTCAATGAAATAATTTTTTGGTAATTTAATTGGGATGGCACTGAATACGTAGATTAATTTAGGTAAAATTGCCTTTTTAATTACTTTAGCTCAGCCGACCGATGGGCAATTAATATTTCTCCAATTATTTACACCTGAATTTGTTTGTATAAAAAGCGTTTTGTAATTATGTTCATATAGTTCCTGGGTTTATCTTGGCAGGTATATTCCAATGTATTTGATATTGTGTATGGGTGTTTTAGATGCACTACCTCTTACTATCTCTTCTTACAGGGTTTTGTTGGTGATATATAGAAATGCAGATGATTTATGTGGGTTTATTTTATATCCTGCTGCTTTGCTAAAATTATTTGTTTTAACTGGTTTTTAGTTGAAGCTCTAGGATTTTCTAAAAATACCATCATATCATCTGCAAAAAGGAATAGTTGTGATTCTTTCCATTTCTTTTTCTTTTCTTATTGCTATTACTAAGCATTTCTAGTACAATATTGAATAATATTGGTAATAATGGGCATCCTGGTTTCATTCCTGATCTTACTGGGAAGATTTCTAACTTCTCCCTGTAGCAAATAATGCTTCCTGATTGTTTTAGGTGGATACTTCTTATCATTTTAAGGAAAAATTCATTTATACCTGTGCTTTCAAGTGCTTTTTCATAGGAATGAGTGTTGTATTTCATCAAAAGCTTTTTCTGCATCTATTGAGATAATCGTGTAGTTTTTGTTACTTTTGTTATTGATATAACCAATTATGCCAGTAGTTTTCCTTATATTGAACCAGCTCTGCATTCCTGGTATAAATTCCACTTGGTCACAATGTTTGTGATATATTTTTGTAGTCTGCTAGCCATTATTTTGCTTAGGACTTTTTCATCAATATTCATTAGTGAAAGTGGTCTATAGTTTTCTTTGTTTTTGCACTTCCTGGTTAAGGTATCAGCACCATATTTGTTTTACAAAAGGAATTTGGTAGGACTCCCTCATTGCCTATAACTTATTTACTATTGGAATTAATTGATCTTTAAATGTTTGATAGAATTCACTTAAAAATCTATCTGGCCCTGATGATTTTTTCTTAACAAGCTCATTTATGACCTGTTCAATTTCTTTTTCTAAAATAGGATTATTTAGGTATTCTATTTTCTCTTCTGTTAATCTAGGAAATTTGTGTTTTTACAAGTATTCTTCCATTTCACTTAAATTGTTAAATTTATTGATATAAAATTGGAGAAAATAACTCCTAGTCATTGCTTTAAATATATTTTCATTAGTGGCATATTCACCCTTTTCATTTTTGATACTAGTAATTTGGTTTTCTTCTTTTTTAAAAATAAAATTCATGAATAGTTTATTTTATCGGTTTTTTCATAAAACCAACTCCTAGTTTTGTTTTTTAATTCAATGGTTTTCTTACATTCAGCTCGATTAACCTCACCTTTAATTTTCAGGATTTCCTATCCTGTGTTAAATTGGGTGTTTTTAATTTTTTCTTTTTCTGGTTTTTATTACATAACTCAATTCATTGATCTGCTCTTTCTCTATTTTACTGACGTAAGCATTTAGAGATATAAATTTTCCTCTGATTACTGGGAGTAATGCAGTCGGATTTGTGCTTTAGGAATCTCAATTAGGCAGTTGGGTGAAGGGTGGATTGGACAGAGAATTGACTGGATGCAGGGAAACCAGTTAGGAGGTTAGAGATACAGAAGAGAATAATGTGAGAGGCACTGGAATAGAAATTATGGTTGAAATCATAGTTCAGCATCATAAATGTGATTATATCAATGAAAGTGCACTAAAGAAGATATATTGCCCTTTTCTATGTCTCTGCATTCTATGATTCCACCTGTAAGAATGGGAGCTCCCCAACAGGAAATTTCTTGCTCTTTTATTCATATTCACTAGTACTTAGTATAGAGCTTTGCACCTAGTAAGGATTTAATCAATTCATTTATCATTCATTCATTCATTCACTCATTCATGGGATCTGATTAGATCACTAGGAGGGTCCATTGGTAGAAAATGAAGTGTATAGGACAGGCCCTTGAGCCATATCTTCACTTAATGGCCAGGACATGAACAATGATCTTGAGGAGAACCAAGGGGGATCTGCCAAATAGGTGGTAAAAGAACCCTCACAGATTGGTGAGTGTCACAAGATCCTGAGGAAGAAGCACTCTCTGGTCAACAGTGTCCACCACTGCAAAGGTTGTGAAAAATAGGGGCTGAAAAAAGGCCGTTAGATTCAGCAATATCATTGAAAAATCATTGGTGACCTTTGAGTCAGGTGGTGCATACTGGGCCTTTCTATTTGCCCTGTAATTGGACTTTGTTGTTTTTCAAAATGATCTCCTTGAGAACAGGAACTATTTCAATTCTTTATTTTTTATCTCCAGTCAGCATTTAGCACTCAACGAACATTAATAATAATGATTTATAAGTGATTTTTCATTCATTCAACTAGGTGGCCCAGTGGACAGAGTCAGGAAGACTTTCCAGTCCAGCCTCAGACACTTCATAAGCTGTGTAACCTTGGTCCAAAAAATCATTTAACCTCACTTTGCTTTAGTTTCCTCAATTGCCAATGTTCCTCTTCCATACCATCATCATTCAATGATTCAAATTAATTCCACATCTGTATGCTAGGGAGTAGAGCTACATAGTTGGAATTGAAAATAATTCTTGCCCTTGAGAAGCATATATTCTATTGGAGTGATGGATGAAGAGGGGATACAATATGTACATAGAAAAATGAGTACAAAGCAATTTTAGGAGGACATCATCAGAAGAAATCTGGAGCCCTACAAGTTCCCTACAAGTGTGTCCTTTCTACGTGTTTGCTTGCCATACATATTCCTACCTTTGTGCTTCCCATGTATGATCCCATTTCCTGTTAGACACCAACATCACCCCCAGTCCCCAATATCTTTGCTTTGAACTAATTATGTCTCCTGACTAACTAGTAAAAATAATCCCATTGTTTGGAGGTTGGATATGAAGCCCCAAAGTTGAAGCTGAGGTTGTTTTCTAGGTGTGAGAGGGTACTCTTGTGTGCTACATAAGGAAAGTACTATGTAAGTTGTAATTCTCTATATAATTGTCAGTTACTATGATGATGATCATTATGCAAGGTCATATGGTAGGTTAGAGGCAGAAATGGAGCTAGAACCAAGGGCTCCCAGTGCCCTTTACTGTTCCCCATTGCCTCATCAAACTTCAAATGAGAGTGAAAGGAAATAAGGTCAAGTGAATATGAGTCAATGAAGAGGGAAAATCAATAAAGTGGAAACAATGTATGAGTGAATGAGAAGACAAAAAAAATAGCCTGAATTAGGAAATTGTACTCAAGAGGGCTCTACAAATGTCCTTGCGCAACAAAAGATAGCTCCCTCTCCTCATCCAACTGGACCCTCTTCTGGTTGTAACCACCTCTTTGAGCTCCATAGCTATCCTTATCCAGGATTCATTATCATTCCAACCTCTAAGATCAAACTCACTGTCCATGTCTACAATAAATGCATAGGACAGACAGAGATACACATTAACATAGAAAAATTGCTTACTTTGACATTCTTGGGAAAGAAATACTCCCAGGCAAAATCTATAAGCATATAAAATCCCAAGAACTAATTTTCTACTCTGATGTCCCTGTCAAATTATTAGAAATGCCACAAAGCTCCCTAGAAAGAATAAACAACTTTGGGAGATACTCAAGACCCTGGGTTTGAATATTTACAAACTTTGCCATCCAGTGGAAAAAGCACTGAACACTAAGTCAGAAGGACAGGGTTTGGAACTCTGTCCTAGTGTTTGGCAGTAGTGGGATTCTGGGCTTCTCATGGAACCACCCTGTCTCAGTCTCCTTCTCCGTAAAGATAATGATACCTATACAACCTACCAGAGAACTATTTCAAGGGTCAAATGAATTAGTGTGTGTGTGTGTGTGTGTGTGTTTCTGTCTGTCTATCTCTGTGTGTGTGTGTGTGTGTGTGTTTGCTGTGTTGCTTTATCAAATTTTACATAATGCTTTATAGGGGTATATAAAAGTGAATTGGCTTTTTTCTAAGCTAACCAAAATCTCTTTTGGAATTTAATAATAGTTGATGAGTCTGAATATTCCCAAAGTATTTATTGTAACCCAGGCATACACATATCTACAGACAGAGACAGCAGTTAAAACTTTACATTGACATCTTATGCATTGGGAAAAAATGCTGGTAATGATCTAGATAAAAACAGATCCTGTACTTGGTTTGCTGGACCCCTGTCTCATAAAGTCATAGGTTATTATTGGGGAAAACTTAAGGGACCAACTAATCTAGCCCCTTCATTTTATAGAAGAGGACACTATGGCCCAGGAGTAAAGTATGATATCTAAACAGCACAGCTATAAAAATAATAACTGATATTTGTATATTGCCTGAAGTTTTACAAAACAGTGTATATATATCATTTAAACCTCATTGCAGACCATTACACTTCTCCTTACTAGGACCAGAATTTGCAGAGTGCGGCATCTCTTCATCCATTTGCCATTGCTACTGCCCAACATTACCAGAGTCAGAGACCTTGCCCCTATCCCCACCTCAAAGGAATTAATCAACTTAGCTTTGGAGTTGGTCCTGGAGGAGAAGTCCCTGTCTGTGGATTTGAGGGTGACGAAATCAATCATGCCTCAGTTCTACATCCTTGACCAAGTCCCAGAGTGGAGTCTTACTCCATTCAGCCATCCAGCATTCAGCCCCTTCCCAGGACCAGGGCTTGGCTAGCATGGCCATCATGCCATCTGTTCTGACATCTCCTTCACCACAACCTCTTGTTCAGGGGTTGGAAGTTTGCCCCATGAGGGAATGATGGTGGGAATTATTATTATTATATCTGGTGGAAATAATGATCAAGTCAATATTCCCATTGCTACAGGGAAAGGTCTAATAAGACACTGCCCTAAGCATCTGAGCACAATCCCTGTGGTTCAGTCATAGGTAGCTTAGGGAGGATTCTCTTCCCATTCCCATATATTCATCCATGTATACAATCCAGTGTCTGTTTCCCTCTCCATTCTCCTCTTCCATTGTACTCTCTGAAGTCCCTGTCTTATTGTTAACAAATTATCCTTCAAATTCACATCATTTTATCTGCTTAAAATTAGGAAACCAAGTTCCCTCTCAGAAGACTCTTCATTACTAGTCATCCTGCTCAGTACTGTGTGTTCACATTTCCATACGTTGATTGGATCAGGAGGAGTAGGAGTGCACAAGTCATGATTTTTGCTCCTCACTGCCATTCCCAGACCCTCCATGTATCTCCATTACTCAACAATTTCTCCTTTAACTTCACTATATCTGGTCATAAAAGCTAATCAAGATGCTGTTGGTCCTCAGGTCATTGACCCTCCTTCCTCAAAGAGTTCAGCATAGCACTCAATACATAGACTTTCTCTCTACTCAAATCCCAGTTATTTCCCTTGGAATCTTCAGCTTATATATTCATGTCCCTTCAAGTGCCCATGTTTTTCATGTCCAGATCCTCCTCCAATCTCTGCACCTGCCCCCAAATTCCACCTCAACCCCACACAGGGGCAGTTTACACTTTACATCACTATCACCCCAAGATGTTCCTTCTCCACAATCCAAAACTCTGACATTCTTCTGATCTTGACTATCCATCCTGCCATCTCTCCCTGTACCTTATTCTTCCAAATCTATTCTCCAACCTCACTGCCACTCCTTGTCCTTCCACCCCCTCCTTGCTTTCCCAGACCATAATTCTTGTTCTGGGTCTGATTTGCTTCCCTTCAAATCTCAGCCCTTTGGTCAAAGAGTTTAACTTCATACTATCTCCTGCCCTAGAATCCCTTGCACCATTGTCCTCTTACCTCTCATTCCCATCTAAGACATAACTCTCAATTATTTCCACCATCTAACTTCATAATTTTGCTGGCTATGCCCATTACAGATATATTATTCAGTTTTTAAAATTAAATTAAATTTTTCTCCATTATATGTAAACAAAAAATATTTAACATTTTAAAAAATAATTTTGAGTTTTATATTCTTTCCCTTACTTCTTCCTATTCCCCTTCCTTGAGAAGACAAGCAATTCAATATAGATTATATATGTGCAGTCATGCAAAACATTTCTATATTAGCCATGTTGCAAAAGGAAATGCAGAACAAAACAAACAAACAAATAATAAAAAAAGTAAAAAAATGCTTCAATCTTCCGTCATATTCCATCAGTTCGTTCTCTGGAGGTGGATAGTATTTTTCATCCCAAGTCCTTCTGATTATTATTCAGTTTTAACAGGGGTCTCATTGCTATACTCTAACCCTTTACTTTTCCCAGGTTGACTCTCTTGAACTTCTCATAGCACAGGGGTTCTTAACTTGAGGTCTTGGATTCCCTTAGGGTCTGCGATCAGATTGCAAGAGTTCCACGAACTTGGATTGGGAAAAAGTATCACATCTAAATTTTCTCTAACATCTAACTCAAATTAAGCATTCCCTTCAATTGAATAAAATTGTTATTTTGAGGACTTCATAGGTTTTTACCAGATTGTCATAGGGGTCCACCACACAGAAGGGTTAAGAACCCCTGCTAGAAAAGTTATTTCAAACCTTTTTTTATTCCAGTTCACTTGTAATGTTCCTCTTTCCTTTCAGCATATGACATTGCTTCATAGTTCACTGAAAAAAAGTGAGGCTATCCTTCAAGAGTTCCTGGACTTTTCAATCCCACAATACAAGCCACCTTAACACAATTCCCCATTCTCTTCACCTTTGCTATATTTTCAGATGATGATGAGGCTCTCATGGCTACCACAAACCCTTTTACGTGTGCCCTTGATGGCATTCTTTCCTGTCTCCTTTTTCATCTCAAACTCTTTTCCCCAATTTTCGCCCTCTTTTTCACTGGCTTTTTTCTTGCTGCCTCAAAACATGGACAAATTTCCTTATTCTTAAAAACAAACAAAAAAAAAAATAACCTTCATTTGACTTTTTCTAATGTTATTGTCTGTTAATATTTCTCCTCCCTTTCAGAACTAAAATCCTTCAAAAAGCTCTCTTTTTACTTAGAATTTATATCCCAATGTCCATGGAAGGAAGGAAGGAAGGAAGGAAGGAAGGAAGGAAGGAAGGAAGGAAGGAAGGAAGGAAGGAAGGAAGGAAGGAAGGAAGGAAGAAGGGGAGGCAGGAAAGAGGGAAGGAATGAAAGGGAGAGGAATAAGAATTTATAGAGAGTGTCTACTATGTGCCAGGCAAATATTAACTCATTTGATCCTCACCACAACCCTATGAGCTAGGTGCTATTATTATCCCCATTTAACAGTTGAGGAAACTAAGGCAAGGAGAGGCTAAATGATTTTTTGAACCAAGGTCCCACAGCTTATAAGTGTCTGAGGCATAATTGGAACTCAGGTCTTCCTCTGATTAATGCAGTCAGATTTGTGCTGTAGGGATATCTATCAGGTAGTTGTGTGAAGGGTGAATTGGACAGGGAAGAGACTGGATGTAGGGAAACCAGTTAGGAGGTTAGACATACAGAAGAGAATGACATAAGAGGCACTGGAATAGAAATTATAGTTGAAATCATAGTTCATCATCATAAATATGGTTATGCCAATGAAAGCTACACTAAAGAAGATACATTACCCTTTTCTTTGTCCCTATATTCTATGGCCTACTGGGCCTTTCCATCTGATTTTTTAGCTATATGTGGTGTCTCCACCTATTAGAATGGGAGCTCTGTGAGAGCAGATAATGCTTTACTCTTCTATTTATATCCACCGGTACTTGGTATAGAGCTTTGTGCATAGTAAGGATTTAATAAATTCATTCATCATTCATTCATTCATTCATTCATGGGATTTGATTAGATCATCCAGAGGATTCATTGATAGAAAAAGGGACAGACCCTTGTGCCATATCTACATATAAGGGGCAGGACATTAACAATGATCTCATGAAGACCAAGGGGGATCTGCCACATAGGTAGTAAGAGAATCATGACAGAGTTGTAGATGTCACAAGATTATGAGAAACATATATTTAACCAGCAAGAGAGCAAGAGACGCTTATTCCGGGTCCATGGGGGAACTTGTTTCTCTCTCTTAACCACAATTTTTAATTCAATTCTACAACCATTTACTAAATGCCTACTGCATGTGAGGCATTGCTCTAGGTGCTTGAGTTACAAATAAAAAAAATCCCTGTCCTCCAGGAGTTTACAGTCTAATGGAGGAAGACAACACAAAGGAAGCTGGAAGAGGGAGTGAGGGAAAGATCACCAAGAGGTATCTTGTTCTCTGGAGTTTGGACCAAGCAGAGCTTCAGATGAAAAGTGGAGTGAGCTGCAAAGTCCAGGTCCAACCCTCTATAAAGGAAAGTTCTGGGTGAAATTTAGTGCTCCACCCTCCAGCCCTCCAACTGGAGAGGAGAGAAGATTGAGGGAGTTGGAATGGGCCCCATGACAATCTTATGAATGAACGCTGAAGGTGGAAACTCTTGGCTGAGTTCTAAATTCTAAATTGTTCTGACTGATTCATCAATCAAGTTATCTTTTCCAAGGATCAGGGCTGCAAAGCTTCAGGTGTACATATAGTTGGGAAAGTAGAATATATATATAGATATTTACATTTCTATAATATACATATATACATATGTGTGTCTATATCTACATCTATATCTATCTATCTATCTATCTATCTATCTATCTATCTATCTATCTATCTATCTATCTATAAAGAGAAAACTGGACTGGGAATTAAAAGACTTGAATTTAACTCCCAGTTGCCATTTTCTAACTGTTGGGTAAAAAAAAAAGTCACTTACCCTCTTTGGATCTTGGTTTCCCCTATCTATCAAGCAAGTAAGTTGGACTTGGTTATCTTTAAGGTCTCTGCCATTGTGGACCAGAATGGTGGTACCATCATGGAAAAAAAGGAACACGTTTAACTAGGTATAGATAACATTAATGTGGCAATAAATACTAGCTTCCAAGGGATTTATTAGTTGGCAAGATTAAACCAGAACAAGTGTACCTGTACCTGTTCATCTCTTCAGAGATGATAGAAGTGCTAGATGGAATAAAGGTAACTTTCTAGAAAATGAAATTATGAAATTCTAAAATTGATTATGAAAATTTAGATAAACTTCCCTTTTTCACTTCATGCTGGTCAATGTAAAAACTCAAGCAAATCTTGCCATCTGTCTTGGAGAGTCTTTATTGGCAAGAAGCTAAAATTCTAGCATATATAGACATCACCTTACTTCTTTTCTGCATTTCTTTCCCATTCTGTCTGCCTCTGTCCTCTCAGTCTTCTCCTCTGCCTTCCCCAGAGGCTCCTACATCCCCAGTCAAAGGATAGCAAGTAGCGCAGATGCAAAAACAGCTGCAGATACAGGTGGAAGCAGTGGAGTGTCAGAGTTTATTTGATCCCCTCACCTGGAGGCCAAGTAGGGAGTCAAGCTGGGCTTTCAAATTTCATTTGGTTCAGAGTCATAAATGCAAAGGAGCCTATAAGCTTCCAGCTTTATTCTTCAAGGATAAATGGGTCCTCATCTCCTGGATCCCTTTCCATCACCGCCTGCCCTTTTCTTCTGAAACCAGTACAGTCTCTGCTCACTGGGTTACTTTATCTCTGGTCCTCTTGCAATTTGAGGACTCTGGTCCTCCCCATTTACACAACTAGGCTCTGAATTGTACTTGAAATTAAATGTCCCTTTCCCAATAAGTATTACTATATTTTTTACAATGTTTTATTCTTTGAATATATCCCTTTTTTAAATTAATCGATAAATTTTTAGTTTTCAACATTCACTTTTATATGATTTTGAGTTCTAAATTTTCCCTCCTCTCCAAGATGGCATACAATCTGATATAGGCTATACATGTACAATCATATTAAACACAGGAAATATATTTTTCATGACTGCACATGTATAACCTATATCAAATTGCTTGCCTTTTCAATGAGGAAGGAAAGAAAAAGGATTTAGAACTCAAAAACTTTTAAAAACAAATGTTAAATTTTTTTTAAAGTTTTTGAGTTCTAAATATTAAATATTTTAAAAGAATGTGAAAAATAAAATGTCCATCCTATTTAGCCCCCAATTCCCACTGCTAGGATACCCCAAGGAGGCCAGTGATTTTTTTTTAAAAAAAAAGGTCCTACATACAACAAAATAGTTATAAAATCTTTTTTTTTTTTGCAGTACCATAAAGCTTGAAACTTTTTAGATGGCCATTGATTAGGGAATATCTATCCAAACTGGGGTACATTAACTTCATGTCATATTAATTAGCACACCATAAAAACGACTTATGAACATAGACAAGCATGGAAAGACTTGTAAAATCTGATGCAAACTCAGCTGAACTGAGAAAACAGAATCTATCCATAACTGCTGCAACAATATAAATGCAAATAAGAACAACAAAATAACTGAAATACAGGAAATATAGAAATGTTTCCAATAGGAGATGGTATGTGAACTGAGCCTTGAGGGAAGTTAGGGATGTGAGGAGGTGAAAATGATGAGAGGTGTTTATCTCAGATAGTTAGATCTAGAAGGAAGGAGGGAGAGGGAGAGACACAGAGACAGAGAAAGAGAGACAGAGAAGGAAGAAAGGAATCAAGATGATAGATAGATAAATAGATACATATATACATACATACATAGGTACATACATAAATGATAAAGAATATAATACCATATGCTAGACGTTGCACTAAGTCAGTGTCTACCCTGAAGTGTCTACATTCTAATGTGAGAAGACAACTCATTAAATGAATTGGAAAGGGAGAAGAAAAGTATTGCCACTGAAGTAGTATGGCAGGTGAGAAGGAGGACAGAGAGTCTAGGCATAGATTGAGGAGAAGCATGGCCACAACCCGTTTTCAAATGATGATCCCAGAGCGGGAATCCCCAATGGAAAGAGGAGGGCAGGAGGTGGGAGGAGAGGGAGTGCAATATGCCAAGCCAGCAGAAGGAAGATTTGAGAGAGAATCCAAGGATTCACGATAGCCTGTATTAAGGTCCAAAGTGGTAAGTTAATTTGTCTCTTCTGTCCTCCACAAGACATTGCCATTTCCTCTTCCTCTTGGTCCCTCTTTTCTGTGTCTCTTCTTCTGTACTTACTACAACTGCTGAATTCCAGTTTCTGTCCATTCTCTGAGATGGGAGCAAGGCCAAGACCCCTTATGGTCAGACTTGACCCAACTATCAGGAGTGAGGTCAAGAAATCTAAATATGTATTTTATTTTATGGATATAAAAATATTATTCTGAGAAGGGGTCTGTAGGGTTCACTAGACTGACAGAGGGGTCCATGACATCAAAAGATTACAAAATCCTGCAACAGACAGGCTGCCATGCTATTGTTACTGTCCTTGGTGCTGAAAACGAAGAGCCATACCTAAACGTGACTTCCTCAGGGAGGGAAAATATGTGGGTAAGGAGCTACATACAGCATGCATGATCCAGAAAGATACTGTTGGTAAAAGTGCAATTCTGCTGGCTGTGTCATAAGTCCATTACTGGTAGACTGATCAGAAGGTCTATCTAAGGGTGGCATCCATTTCTAATTATTTAGAACATCTCTTAAAAGCATGTCTGAACTGTGTGACTGGGCTCGTCAAAGTTCATTCATCTCTACAGAGATTGGACCAGATAATTCTGGATGTCTCTTGTTCATTCTCAACCAATGATTCATGATCTCCAGAAGACTTGGTTCCCAGAATCCAAAAAACTGTGACTTGGACACAAATACAAACCCCACTCCTTCTGCAACCATCACCACCACCACCACATACTCTTCAGCAGAAAGTAGAGATGACTGGAAATGTCTTTGTCACGTAAACACAGTTTGAGTGGATTTCAATTCAGTAGCAATCTCAAGTTTAAAAAAAAATCCATGAGGAACAACTGACAACTAGTAATATTTTTACAACTCTACTGAAAAGAGCATCAACCCTGAAGAAAGTAATACCATGTCATATTTTAGTTTTGTGACTGAATTTTTTTAATGCCATACCTGCCCATTTACTGAGGAACACTGGCATGATTTGTCATTCTTGACAACTAATTAGCTAATTAAGAAGCACAATTTGTGTCTACAAATCATCCCAAAACATTTTGTAAATTGTATAATTGATTGGTGCAACCAAGATCATTCCATCATCTCTGAATAACACAATCTGGGCTCATCTAAGAATGTAGAATAATAAATAGCCAGGAGATGTATGAAAGACATTTTTTTTTTTTTGCATTTTCAGGAAAGACTTTTTGAGACAGATTACCTATTCAACACCTCAGGGAGCAGGATGTAAAAACAACTTGATATGACTAGAGTAAATAACATCCTTGGGACAGAGCTGGAAATATAACTACATTTGTTTTAGTTAAGATGAACTGACTCATTCATCTAGTAATTTACCACTAATTAAAGCCTTGTAGGTGTAAAACACTGTGTGAGACTGGGGAGAAAAAAAATGAGACATAGTCCCAGCCGTCATGGAACTGATAATATAATTATCTGGGGCCATCTCCAATCATCCTGATCGATATCTTGCCGCTGGACCCAGATGGCTCCAGAGGTGAAAGTGAGGCTGGTAACCTTGCACAGCCCTGCCTCACTTAAATCCAATTCACTTGCAAGTCATAGCACCACCTTCCTGATATCATGGTCCTCTTCAAGAAGGAAGTTCAAACAATATAACTATCTAAATCTGTATACATATGTATACACACAGAACAAGGATTTTTCATTCTTCTTCTGTAAACACAATACTTTGTCTTTTCAGTTATTCTAACTTAATCTACTTCTAGGCAACCCTATTCCCACCAGCTCTCTTCCTCCCATCATAATCTAGCTCCACCCCTCCCATTTGTTACCCATTTCCTTAGCTTTGGAGTTTAGCTTTACCATTAGTTTCTTTTTCTTTCTTCATGTTATCTAGTATTTTAATTCTTCCCCTTTTTTTTCCCTCTCAATTAATTAGCCATGCAAAATTCCCTTTCCTCCCCTAGCCTTCAACTTGATATGTTAGTTTTTAAAATTTCATTTTCTATGCCTTTCTTTAAAAAAAAGAATTTCTTTCCCTCATTCTCTTCATTATTTATCTTCTCTTTCTTTTAGAATTTCCCTTAAAATTTAATTCTTAATCTATGAATTATGACCCTTCTACCTCTTTAGTCCTTTTTTAGTCTCTTTATTAAGTTAATCGAATTAAAGCTTCTAAGGCAGCTCTCTCTTTTAAACAATTTCTTTGTTATTTCCTTTTGTGGTCCCCTTTTTCTGTTGTGTTTCACTCTTGAAAATGATCATCCCTGCAAGTGAAAGAGAGGATATTAACCCCATGGTATGAATTTTCTGTTGTGTCTGTGCAGGTCATTATTATATTATTTATATTACATGTTATATCACACACACATTATATATTTTGCCTTCCTCCTATTCATTTTGTCCCCATTTACCATGAAATCTCTTCCCTGGCTTTATGCCTTCCTACTCTGCTTGCTGTCCATTGCCCCCAGGAGTTTTGATCTCCTTTTCCTGAGGGAGGATGCGTGGTTTCTCCAAGCACAAAAAGCCTTCAGATTATACCCATTGTAAGGTCCCCATGTCCCATTCTAGAACATCTCTTCCCCTATGGGAGCATGCATCCTTTTTGTATCTCCAGTCTTAGCACAGTGTCCAGCACACAGTAAGTGCTTAACACTGGTTGCCTGATATACAGTGCCAGACAATAAGCAGAGTGCAAACTATACTATAATAAAAGCATAGAGGAGGTACATATTGTTTGATAGGGTCAGAGGAAGGAAAGACTACTTCTACCTGAGGGAAATAAGGGAATAAGGGATATTTTCACGGAAGAGATGGCATTTGAACTGAATCTTGAATGTTGAAGAGGATTTCAAAAGGCAAAGATGAATACAGAAGTGTATGTGTTTTCAGGAATTCAAAGTACAATAAATTGAATCATGAAATTAGGGAACACAGTTTTGCTCATGGGATAAAAAACTACATAAGCTTAGTATATATGGAAGGAAATACATGAGATAAGTTGCAAAGGCCGGAAGAGCCTTGAACACTAGAGTTTAGATCATCAGATCTGTACACAAGAAATATTGGTCAAGCAGAAATGTTAAGGAATGATTAGAAAGGAAAGAGACAAGAAGCAGTATTGTTATAGTGGAAAGAGTACTTAATCTGAGATTTCATCAGCTCCTCCTGTGAGTTATTATGATGTCCATTTTATAGATAAGGAAACTAAGGTTCATAAAAGTGAAGTGGCTTAAGTCACACAGTTAACAAGCTTCTTGGGCAGAATTTGAGCCCAAGTTGTCCTAGACTCCATGCCCGGCATTTTATCCCCTATGCTACATTGGCTCTTAACTTATTAGATGCCCTTCATGAAATATGGCATTTGAAACTAAATCCAGTAGTCCTAATGGGCTCTACAACAGGACTGTTCTCTCCCTAGTCCTGTGCATATTTTTGGCAACTATGCCATACTGTTTACACATATTGTATTTGCAGTCCACTGCAACTCCAAACATTCCATTTTTTCAGCTGTGTTTCCATCATCTTGAACTGGTGGCATTGATTTTTTTAAACTAAGTGAGAAACTTTCCATTTATTCATATTCATTTTCATCTTAGTTAGATTTTGCTCCATGTTCCAGCCTGTCAAGATATTTCTTGGATCCTGACCATCATCCAATGTGTTAGCTATCCCTCCTAGATTTGTATTATCTGCAGATTTAATAAGGAAACCATCGATGTCTTTATCCAATTCATTAATTAAAATACAAACCAGCACGAGGCCAAGCAGAGCTCCCTGGGGTACTCAGCTAGAGAACTCACACGTCTGTACAGAGAGACCAGAATATTTGACAAAGAGGGATTGAATGTGTAAAGGAGGACTTGAAAGGAAATTGTAAAAGTAGAGAAGGAAAGATACAGGCTGAATAAGAAAGGAAAAAGCAGTGTCCTTGCTTTGAGAGTTGCTATGACAAAAAGTTTCACTGCCCTGATACCAAAGTGGAAATGAGCCTCTCCAACCTGGTCTAGTTTGATTTTAGAAAGCCTGTCAGCTGAGTCACTCTTGTTCAGTCGTGTTTGACTCTTCATAACCCTATTAGGGGTTCTCTTGGACAAATTACTGGAGTGGATTGCCATTTCCTTCTCCATATGAGGAAACTGAGGCAAACAGAGTGAAGTTACTTGCCCAGGGTCACACAGCTTGTAAGTGTCTTGAGGCCAGATTTGAACTCTAGAAGATCCATCTTCCTAACTCCGGGTTCAGTGCTCTATCCACTACCCTTTCAGTTGAGTCGAATCTACCATTGCTTATGTTACACCAACATAGCCTTTGAAAATTTAGGATTACCTCTTTGCCCTCCCCAGTGTTCAACTTGGCTTGAAGTGGAATGAACTCTCTCCATACACCTCTGAAAGCCATTTTGTCAAATTAAGTAGCTCAGGTCTATGATTCCTCAATTGTTTTTCTATTTCCCAGATCTCTTTTAATAATGGAATATTAAAGGTCTCCTACAATCAATTCATTTCTATCTTTTTTGTTTGTGTAGTGCTCACAGCTTTTCTTTTATGTATTTAATTGCTGTGTTATTTGGGACTTGTCATTTTGATGTAGTTGAGCTTTAATAGTTTATTATGCCTTTTAGTATTATTTAATGTTCTGGTTTATTTCTCTCAATGTCTTTTAGTGTACGCTTTGCTCTATCTGATGCCATAATTGATACTTTTGTCTTTTTTATTTGTCCTCATGTGATCAAACTTAGGTTCTCAAAAAACATTTACTAAGTACAGTGACAGAGCAAGGTTCTTGTTCAGTCGTTTTCAGTAGTGTCTGACTCTTTGTGACCCCATTTGGGGTTTTCTTGGCAAAGACACTGGAGTGGTTTGTCATTTCCTTCTCCAGTTCACTTTACAGATAAAGAAACTGAGGCAAACAGGGTGAAGTCACTTGCCAGTGTCACATAGCTAGTAAGAATCTGGAGGCCAGATAGGAACTCAGGAAAATGAGTTTTCCTCACTCCAGGTCTAGCCCTCTGTGCACTATGGCACCACCTAGCTGTGCAGAGCAAGGTGCCCTGATCTCATGAAACTTAGAGTCAAACGAAAATAAATCACCTACATAGATTAATTATAGTATAAGTGCAAAATTAGAAAAGTGCAAAATAAAGTGTTAATGTAACATCTAAGATGAGGTCAGGCTAGGTTTCATGATAAAGGTTGAATCTGAGTAGAGTATTAAAGGCAAGTTCGAAATTCGGCAGGCAAAGAGCAGGGAGGGAGAATGTAGAGAATATAATATGTACAAGGGGTGGTGGAAAGAGACAGAAAGGTAGGGAGGGGTAGGTAAAGGTTAAGTCCAATTAGCAAGAGCATTGAGTTAGTGGAAGACAGTAAATTAAGGCGATATTTTAATTTTAACTTATCAGCATGTTTGGCTCTAAATTTCTTTTTAATAGGTTATCTATTATTTGTATTTGACTTTCTGTCTAATTCATAGCATTCTCCCTTCCTTTATTACAAGGAATTTGGATAGTTAACATTTAATGTTATAAGCATTAGTTGTCTCATCTCCTCTGTCACTATTTATTATCATTTTTCTCCTTGAAGGTTTATTTTTACTCTTTTTTGCTAAGGGGTTTTGGGCATTGTTGGAGTTTGTCCTTTTTGAATGGAAGGGAATATTTCTTCTTTTTATTACATGATTATTCTTTTGCTTGTTCTATGGTTGATTCTCCATTCCTGGTTTTAATCTACCTAAATAAAGTCTATTCTTGATAACTGTAAATTTGATGTAAATTTGAGCAGATTTAGATCCTTCTCCCATTTACTAGAAATTAAAACAATGGTTCAAGATATAGACACTTCTGCACCCCCATTTTCTTTATGATTGTAGGGTTTTTTGAAGCAGGGTATGATTTTTATCAGTGAAGGAAGATTCTTGATGAGAAAAATGTTCCCTATCATGCAGATTGGCAACTGTTCTGCACTGAATGGTCTTAGAATGTTGTCTGTGACAGATACTGAGAGGTTAACTGAATGGTTTGGAGTGAATATACATCACTGTGTGTCCCAGGTGGGACATGAGTCAAAGTTGTCCTGACTCCTGGAGAAGCTCTTCAGAAACAAAACCTTGCTGCCTCTTTTTTTCTTTGTGACTTTATCTTGATATCATGAATCATCCCTTTGATACTCTCTTTCTCTTTTTACTGATTCCTTTTATTTTTTTACCTTTATATTTTATATTACCTTAAACAGTCTATTGGATCATGCTGTAATAAATTAGCAGCTTCTCTTTTAGTAACCTATATTTAACATATAACTTGTGTTATACATAGATTAGTATATATATGTTATATATGTGTGTGGTTAGTATATATTTATATATAATTATTTATACATATATAATATAGGTTAGTAACCTATATTCAACATTTTTATCACACATTTTTATCAGCATCAATTTTATTTTATCTGAAGTACATAGTTCAGATTTGGAACAGATATATAACATGTTAGACAATGGAAGGGGAACTCTAAGGGATATGGATAGGCTGCAAATTCAATTTTATTTTATTTTAAGATTTATATAGAGAGTTGGGGACAGAGTCAGGAAGACTCAACTGTTAACTCTATGACCCGGGGCCAATCACTTAACCACTCAACCTCACTTTCTTCATCTGTAAAATGTAGATAATAATAGTGCAAATTTCACAAGATTGTTATAAGACATTCAAATAAGATAATAATGATGATGATAATGATAGCATTTATATGATGTTTTATGGGTTGAAAAGAGCTTTATAAAGGCTAGCTCATTTGATTACAAGTATAAAATGATTTACAAACCTTAAAATGCTATGTAAATAAATGTTATCATAAGATTTAAACAAATGTATAAAGATTTAGTCTCTTATTCCTTAAAAGGGCACATGTTGTTCCAGTGTTTAATTGGACTTAACTTTTTCAGTGAGGGCTTTTGACAGTGAATTCCATAAGGGAGTATTAATTGCTCCAGTTTATTCTTTTGCCTTGTAAAGAATGATCCATTTTGTAGGATAACTGTCTTTGGATCCAAAGCCCTTTATTTCAGTTTTATGTAAATTTTGGATCATGTTTTCCTTTTAGCCATTATTTCTGATATGTTGTCGAGATCTTACCCCAACAGAATCTTTTTTTGATATAACAATTTTCCTTCCCTTTTTTGCTGCTTGATAGAACTTTATCTTTGAAGTTTAGGAACTCGACAGTTAAGAGCCTTGGGCATATTTTGCTCTGGGGATTTTTACTAGCGGATACTCATT
This sequence comes from Bettongia penicillata ogilbyi, assembly GCA_023548195.1. Classification (NCBI taxonomy): domain Eukaryota; kingdom Metazoa; phylum Chordata; class Mammalia; order Diprotodontia; family Potoroidae; genus Bettongia; species Bettongia penicillata. The sequence continues at coordinate 6,508,605 of JAJHZJ010000055.1, read as the reverse complement.
CTGAGAATTCTGTTCATTTGACTAGCTCCTTTTCAGTTCCAAATCATGTTTTTCAAATCATTCTCTGAATTCTATCCAGAGGTGGCTTTCCTCTCACTTTCCTTTAGAATATCCATTATTTCCAGCTTAAATCATCCTGTTCTCTTTCCTAAGTTATTCGAGCTGACTTACTTTGCTGACTTCTATTTGTTTCAACCCCATGTATCCTCAAATTGTCATTTCGGTCTCTTCTCCTTGTTACCAACTATACTGTGTGCTCAGCAGTTTGTACTTACCTTAAATACTTCCAGTGATGCTTTTAGGTCTTCAACATATGTCAGACTCTCAATTTCTTCCTTTATCTCTCTCTCTTTTTTTAAAAGAACATGTTTCTTTTAAAGAAAGAATGAACCATTCTATCCTCTTATTAGAAATTTCTCAAGTTCTTCTGTACTTTATCCCTGGTCTTATTGCTTGATTATTTTCTAATATTCCAGAATTTTGCTATTGTGCCAGGATTACTTTTATTCATATTGTTCATTATTTTTCCATCTTGTCATTATTAGTATTATTTTGCTATTATACCTGTTGTACATTTCCAAGTTATCTGTGCTTATAATTGATAGGTTGGTATTCAACAAGTGGTTTTACTCTTCCATCATCCTGAAAGTCAATTAAAACCCTTTCTTTTGTTATTATTATGTTATTACACAAATATACACACATTATACACACATATGTAGTTTCCTGTGATATTTTTGGTCATTTCTTCTACCTCTTAATTTGAATCCCTTTGTAGAACGGGACTAATCTTGAACTCTCAACATCCATGCCAGTAGATCAGCAGCAGCAGCAGCAACAGTAGAATCTTTCCAAGATGTCTGTTTCTGTATTTATTCAATATTCATCCAATGATCTGGTTCACTCTTCCACTGTCCCAAAAGTTAATCAACCTTACTTAACCTTAGTGTTGCTATTTACAGTGGAAACCCTTATAAATTCAAGAGGGTAAACCAAGACCAGCAATTTATCAAACTTAGCTGGATAAAGTGATTAAGGAAAGTATGTTGTGTAATGGAAAGAATATCTGATTTGGTAGTCTGAAGACATTAATTCTAGTCAGTTACCTGCTATTTACTTTCGCTTGATCTTGTACAAGATGTTATAAACCTTTATGGCCCTCATTTTTCTTAGCTGCTTAAAAAAAGATTGTACTATATCAAATGTTCTTAATCTGGGATTCATGTGCTTTTTAATATTTTAATTGTTGAATTTCAACGTAATCATTTCCTTTGTAACCCTCTGTATTATATTTTATGCATATAAAAACATTATTCTTAGAAGGGGTAAAAAGACTGCCAGAGGGACTGATGATACACATACAAAAAGGTTAAGAACCCTTATATCAGATGATCTTTAAAGTCCTTTCTAGTTCTAATATTTTGTGATTCTATTATTTCATGACATGTTGTTTCAAACTTGAGTAATAACAGACAGCATTGAGAGACAGGGTGATAAGACTGAAAGAGCATTAGATTTGGAGTTCAGAGTTGTGGGTTCATATCCCAGCTCCAAAATATGTATATTGTGACATTGAGCAAGTCACTTTTTCTCTCTGAGTCTCACTACCTAAAAGAAATCTACCTACATTTGGACTTTATGCAGGATATTTTCTGGGACAATAGTAAGCAATTTTCTGAATAATCAGTCTCTGAGTGGAGTTAAGTCTGTGAATGTTGTTATTAAAGAATGTTATATGATCTTCAAGTATGCCCAAGATTCCTTGTTGGTGGAAGCCTTTCAGGTTGGTCTGCTAAGTCAATTGCTTTTTGCGCTTAATCAGCAATAATCACAGTGGGACCTTAGGATCACTCTATCTTTCAGTCAGTTGCTTGACCATAAAGATGTAATCTTCCTTAGAAAATCCTTTTGTTAAAATCTACGTGTTCCCTTCTCGTATATCAAGATTACATCCTTAATACATGAACAGAACATTCTCATATCAGTATAATAAAGCTGAATAAGTAGGTATGTGTGTCAATAAATATTGGCATACCCTTGATTGCTTTTTTAGGTTAGTAAAACCACCCATGACACTTCCCATTCTTTGTGTATCTTTCTCTCTTTGAGCTATATCAGAAAATGGTCCATCAATTCTTTCAGAATTAGATCAACTTCAAACTCATTTTCTCAGTGTGGATTTCACTTATGCTTGTTATAAGCACTGAACAATAAAGTCTTCAAATTTCTTTTGTTTGCTTCTCCAAAAAGAACCTTCCATTTAGCTGCAACTTCTTCTTGTTGTGATAAATGTTTCACCACTTTTTCATTGTATTCTCAACACCCAGCATAGAGTCTGGCACAGGATAAGAATTAACAAATGCTTGCTGATTGAGCGATCATTTTCTGACTTTGTTTATTACAAGAAAATGAGCTTTTAATGTGATATATATATAATACTTTATTTTTACCCAATTACAAGTTAGAACAATTTTTAAAAATATTTTTAAAAGTTTTGAGTTTCAAATTCTATCCTTCTCTCTTTCCCCCTCCTCCCTTCTCAAGACAGTAAATAATCTAATATAGTTTATACATTTGCAGTCATGTAAAATATTTCCATACTAGTATATATTTCCATACAAGACAGGAAGGAAGGAAGGAAGGAAGGAAGGAAGGAAGGAAGGAAGGAAGGAAGGAAGGAAGGAAGGAAGGAAGGAAGGAAAGAAAAAATAGTATGCTTCAGTCTGTATTCAGAAATTATCATTTCTTTCACTGGAGATGAGTAGTATGCTTCATCATTAATAGATGTCATTTACAACTCTTCATCATAGAATATTGCTATACCTGAGCACAGTGTTTTCCTGGTTCTGCTCACTTCACTTTGCACCGGTTCATGTGAGTCTTTCCAAGTTTTTCTGAAATCGCCCTGCTTATCATTTCTGATAGCACAAAAATATTCTAACACAATCCTACACCCACATTGTTCATTCTGACAAATAATTTTTCAGTTTACTAGTCAATATTTTGTACTTTTGTACTTCTAGAATACAGCCAAATCTCAATTAGTGCAAATAATGAGACCCCTGAAGTGATCTCACATATTGGAATTTACACTATTTGAAGTTTAATTATATAAATATGATCACTGAGTCAAAGATTAAACTGTTAGTATACCTAGGTCCCAGTTAGTGAGACTGGCAAATGCTTTAAAGTGGCCACATCATTCAAATAATGTGGCTACTTTAAGGCATTCTTTGAGGTGTTTTGAGTGATTCTTAGTAACTTACTTTCTTTTTCCTGCCACTCTGGCACTGGTACTACAGAAACAAGAATGAGCTCCCCAGGACTGATGGCCATAGAAATATTTTTTTCTTTGTTTCCAAAATTACTGTAGACAAAGAATTTATTTCTTAGTGGCCAACCTATGTGTAATAGCTTTTTGTATACTTAGCTTGATTTCTGGACAGCAGACTTCAATTTGCAATAGAAGTCATTCTTAATGCTTTATAGAATTTTGAAAAATGAGAACAAAATTCATGTGAAGGAATATGACTTCAATATATTAGAGGTCTTTGATTTCTTGACTCAGAATGAAATGCATACAGTAGACTAGTATTTGTGAAACCCAAGATCATAAAAATCTGCAGAAGGAATTCATTATTCAGGAAAAAATCATTAGAATAATTGGATGGTAGTTTGACTGCAAATGGGAGTAGATGTCACCTCGCTCCATTCAGCACAATAAATATCAAGACGAACAATTATCTAACTATAAAAGGTGCATCATTTTTAAGAAATGATAATGAAGTATTGTATCTTTCACTTGACTACTGTGGAAAGGGGAAATTTTCTGAGCTATGCACAACTTAGAAGGTATTATAAGAGACATAATAGGTGAATTTGATTATATAGAAATAAATTTTTGTACAACAGAAATCAATATATCTAGAGTAAGAAGAAAGACAGACTAGGGGGAAGATCATTGCAAAAATAAATTCTGACTTAAGTAAGACATCCCAAATCATAAAGAAATGACTCAAATTAGTAAATGTAAGAGCTACCTCCTTGACTATAAGTAATTAAATTATATGAGTTTTCAAAAGAATCACAACTAAGAATAACAAAACAAAAAAATTAAAATTATTAAATTATAGAAATGCAACTTAAGTCAACTTAATATTTTATATGCATCAAATTTGGCAAAGATCAAAAAACTCAATACTAGCATAACTGCCAAAGCACAAGTATTCTAGCAAATGAGGCTCTCACAGGTTCATAGATCTAGAGTTTCAAGGCACCTTTGAGGCTACCTAGTACAACTTCATTATTGTACAGATGAAGAAATGGAGTTCCAGAGAAGGGAAATGGTTTGTCCAATGTCACCCCAAATCTTACGTGGCAGAGCTAGAATTTGAACCCAAATTCTGACACCAAATCTAACAAGCATTCTGTCTGTTGTTTTTCTATAAATTGGTTTGATCTTTTTGGAAAGGAGCTTAGAATTAGGCACGTTACCAAAAAAGTTCATATCCTTTCACCCAGTTATCCTGCTCCTAGAATTATAGCCTAAGGTGATTTTTGATAAACGTTAAAAACAATCTACACAAAGACACTCCTAGAAAGAAGAGTTATAATAACAAAATACTAGATATAAGTTATATGTATTTTGATGGAAAGAGGGCTAAATATGTAAGAAGATCATATGCAAATGTACTGTATATAACTTCCCTCAGACTCAGTTTTGTCAATGGTAAAATGAGAAGGGGGTGAGGAAGTGGGCCACCGAACACCCTTCCAGGGCTAGACTTTATTACACACTATGAGCCTATATACATAAAGAAAAGGGTAACAATAACAAAGACACATTACATATATAGATAAGAAGTTCAGAAAGGGGTGATCAAACAGGATATTTTGTTGCCTATCATGCTTTCTATCTTAAATTTAACAATTTGAATTTAACAATCTGGAGGAAAATTGTCCCTGGATTTTTTATTTTGTTTTCATTTTTACCTTATTTATCTAATTCACTTTTTCTTCATGTTGATGGAAGCTGAAATAAATTTTATTTTGAAAAACAAAGCAAAACAAAAAAAGAAAAAAATGAGACTGAAAAGATTGGTTTATATTTAAAATAATATTTATTCTAGGATCCTACCTGTTCAGTTGTGTCTGACTCTTCATGACTTTGTGTCTTCTTGGCAAAGATACTGGAATGGTTCACCATTTCCTTCTCCAGTTCATTTTACAGGTGAGGAAAATGAGGCACACAGAGTTGAGTAACTTGCCCAGGGTCACACAACCAGTAAGAGTCTAAGGCCAGACTTGAACTAAGGAAGATGAGACTTCCTGACTCTTCCTGCCTGGCACTCTATCCCCATTGTATCACCCAACTGCTGTTATTTTTAATTAATTTTTATGTGGTATGGTTCAGTTTCCCATCACAGTGTTTATAAAATGGTTATATAACATTTTAAAAAATTTCTGTTTTGGCTCGGTTTTCAAAATGTCATGGTCATCTCCTGAGATGCTCCACTACGAAATTCCCCTTATAGTAAAGGCAGTGGTGCAGTACATAAGTTCAGGAACACTCAAGTTCAAATCCTACCTCTAATTGGGAAGACAACTTATGTGTGGAGTTTTCTGCTACAAGATAGATGTCTTGGCCTCCTTTAATGAGAAAATTGAAGCTATCTGTTAGAACCTCCTTTCTTCCTTTTCCCTACTCCATATCTCAAAACTCTTTTCCCAACCTCTCCTCTTATCCTTTAGTCTCTGAAGAAGTGGTGATCTTTCTTCTGACCCAGGTTAGCTTGACCCTTCTTGCTCTTTTTCTCCTGCTCCCTCCAGCAACTTGAACTCATTCATTCCCAGTCTTTCTCAGCTTGTTGCATCATAATTTCCTTATCTGTTAAATGAGCAGTTGGATGACCTAACCCTTCTACATGTAAAATTGAGCTGTGCTCCAACTCTGCTTCATGAGTACAAAAGTAATTTTTTATCAAACTTTGTGCCAAACACAGGACTATGCATACAGTAGGTACCTAATTAATATACCTTCGATTGAAAAGCAACTAGCAGATGGGGGGAGATATTTAATTTTTAGTTCTTCTTGAGTTATTCTGATTATTAATTTGTTTAAAGATTTATTCAGTATACTCTTATGACTTTAACAGGGCTGTTATGAGGATTAAATGAGATAATGTATGCAAAATAAGCCTTTAAAACATTATATAAATGTCAGCCATTATTACCAGCATCAATGCTATTGAACTATAAGAGGCATTTTAAAATAAATGAGGGAGAAATTCAAATGGTATTTCTTATTTTTTTCTGCCGAAATAATGGTGAATCAAACACTTTCTGAGGCCTGACAATAAAAATGTAGCAGAATTTGATTCTCTGCCTAGAAAAGAGACAAGATTACGTTTTGTCTGGAGGTATAATGTTGATTATTTAAAAATTGGGATCGTCATTTGGCCTCTATTAGAAGACGATTTGCCAAGACCATAGTGTGTCACTGGTAGAGCTGTTTTGTAGAACAAAAGCTTAAAGCTGTCTTGACATTTAAAGACAAAACATTCAGATTCTGAAAATAAACCAATCAACTTATTCAAATGAATTATTCTCACATTGAAATGCCAAAAGAATTCTTTTTAAAACGTATTTATTAGCTGAAAATTTACTTGTGAAGCCTTCAAATTCAATTGCTTTTCAAAGTGTAGCCAGCAAGAAGCCATTGTCCCCATCATCTGAATTAAGGCAAAGTAATTGGCTGGTGTCTGGCCCTGCTCTAACGTTGTCAGTCACCTCCAAGAAGAGAAACATTTGAGTGAGAAAGAATCATGGTCACGCTGATTATCTTTATATAATTTTTATCATACAAAATTTACATAACATGCCTCTACAATGTTTTCATGGAGGTAATGATTCATATGTAATGTTATAGATCTCTAATATTCTTTGGGGTTCATAACCTGTGTTTTTGTCAGTGTGGGAAACTCTAGCATGGGAATTCCTTCCAGTGATGCTGATCACCAACTTTTCTCTAATCTGTAGTCTTAGAGGTGCCTGGGAGTCTGAGAGGTTAAGGGTCATGCCCATAACTAGTATATGTCAGAGGCAGGACTTGAACCTAACTTATCTTCTCCAAAGACACTCTATCCATTATGCTATGTGTGTATATATGTATGTGTTTGTGTGTGTATCTGTATGTATGTGTATATATGCATATATATTATATACAAAATTGCTGTTGCTGAGTCATTCGATCCTGTCTGGCTTCTAATGACCCTGTGGCCCACCAATATTGTCCAGGGGTTTTCCTGACAAAGATACTGGAGTGCTTTACCATTTCCTTCTCCAATGGATTAAGGCAATCAAAAGTTAAGTGACTTGCCCAGGGTCACATAGCTAGTAAGTGTCTGAAGCTGGATTTTAGCTCTTCCTGGCTCCAGGCTCAGTGCTCTATCCACCAAGTCATCTAGTTGCCAAATATGTGTGTGTATACATGTATGTGTGTATATATACACATATATGTATATACACATACATATATATTTATATACACAAATGTACAAGAAATGTGTGTATTATGTGCGTATATGTTATGTATATTATTGATAAAGATATATGTTTATATGTGTATACATACACACAGAAGGATAAATAGAACATATATAAATATAAATCTAGAGCACTTAATATATCTACTTAGGCACAGGACAAAGATCTCCTATTTAGAATATTGATAATCTATATGAATATATGTAAAACAAAACAATTTCTTAATGTGTCTATATTTTACTTCAACTCAATTCAGTAAGCATTTATTGATTGCTTGAGTGGGAAATTATTCAGGAAGTTAAAGGGACAACAAGGACAAAAATTAAAATCCCTTGCCATCAAGAAGTTCTTATTTTAAGTGCTTCAATGTGTAAAAAGATAAACACAAGGTAATTCCTAATATACCAATGATGTTTAACTTATTTCTTGAAGATATATGTATATGTATGTATACATATGTATATGTGTGTGTATATATGTGTGTACACACACACACACATATCATGTACCTAGAAAGGTAGGTTAGCATAGTGGAAGAATTGGTGTAAAGAAGACTTGGGTTCAAGCCTTGCTTTGGCATATACTGACCGTGTGATTGGGTATCCTCTCAGTGCCCTAAGAACTTCTCTAAGACTGTAACTTAGAGAGGAGTTGCTGATCTACACTGATCCAGTGCATTTCCATACTAAGGGCTTAAATCTACTAAACTGTGAACTTCTTGAGGTCAGGGTCTATCTTTTGCCTTTCTCTGTATCCTCTGCACCTAGCATTATGCTGGGTACATAGTAGTTGCTTAATAAAAACTTATTGGCTGAACGACTGATTCCTCCCACACTAATGAAATCACACTTCTAGTCCAGGAATAGTCTTTATCTATATCCATATTTTATGGATATACATGTACATTGTGTGTGTGTGTGTGTGTGAAATTAGTACTTATCCGTAATGCATAGTTTAGCTGCAATTCTAGCAGTCTGTAGGATAGTTGTGAACCAAGGGGAGGGGTGGGGAGAAAGGGGGATTGGAAGAGAGAGAAGAATGTGAAACTGTAGCCAGGGAAGTTTGTCTTGCAATAGATTGTATACAGAGAGATGATCATGTTGCCAAATAAAGATTTATCCTATGGGTTATTGATGCAGGATGACAAGGCAATGGTAGGGCCTCTGGTCTGCCTGAGGGTCTCAGAGCTTTCCAAGGGGCACAAGCTGAATTCTGCTTTGCCTTTGCTTGGTCTCCTAAACTCTCTGAGTTTAGGGGCAAAGCTTAGCTTTTCGGGAGGGGGAAAGGGGGGGATGATTAGCATCAATATTAATGTGGCTGACTCTTATTAATATTATATTATCTCAAGGCAATTTACTAGAATTGTCCTGAACCACAGATTAGAAAACAAACTAAATTTTATTAAAGTTAATTCAATAAATTCAATCCAATCAACTGGACTCAGAAACAGGGTGAAAGACTCAAATTCTTCTGTTACATTTAGCTGTATGGTAACACGGATGGAGATTTTTTTTTTCTCTTAAAGATCACTGACCTACAAAGAAGAAAAAACAGGTGGAATTGGTTTCCCCTCTCCCTCAGTGGAATCTTATAGCCAGGTCTAATGGGGAAAGTGATGGGCTTGAGCTCATGAGATACTCGAATCTGCTTCTGACATTTACTTGCTGTCTAACTATGGATAAATTATTGAACCTTAGACTATAGTTTCTTATCTGCCAAATGGTTATGAACATAATGTAATACCTATCTCACAAGGTTCAAGAGATAATGCGTATTTGTGCCTTCTAATGGAGATTCATGTTAGTTATTACTGCGTAATCCATCCATCATCTTAATCTGATTCATGAATTCCCCTTACAACATCCCTGACAATCAATCATCCAGGTTCTCTTGAATACTTGAGTGATAAGGAGCTCATTACCTGAATAGGCAGCCCCCAGAAGTCTTGAAAGAGATAGGGGAGGTTAAATTTATCCATTTTGAAAATTAAGAAAATAAAACATAATACTTCATTCTGTATTATAATACTCTTAATATTTACATATGTGCTTCATTTATATATGTGCTTCACATATGCTCAGTTAAGGAAGAGATAGGAAAAAGAAAGATAGAGAAGGAAGGAAACAAGCATTAATTAAGAATTTGCTATGTGCCTGGGCACTGTCCTTCATGCTTTGTAAATATTATCTCATTTGATGGTCACAGTAACCCTGGGAAGCAGATACTATTATTATACCCATTTTATAACTGAGCAAAGTGAGGCAAACAAAGGTTAAGTGACTTGCTTTAAATGCCAGACAGGAGAGAATGTTAGTTGATCCTAAAGGTAAAGGGGGGCACTAGAGTTCATTGGATGAAAAGGGAAATGATATGGTCAGATCTGCCCTTTAGGAAATCACTTTGGCAACTACAATCCAGGGGCAGTTGGGTGGCACAGTGGAGTGCCAGACCTGGAATCAGGAGGACCTGAGTTCAAATCTAGCCTCAGACAATTACTAGATGTAGACCCCGAGCAAGTCACTTAACTCAGTTTCTTTGCCAAGAAAAGTCTAGCAACAAGTGATAGAGAAATTCCATTGGAAATAACTGTAGACAAAGACTGCCTGCCAAGGCAAACTCAGGAACTGTATAAACACAATTACAAAACAGTGACCACACAAAGAAAGTCAGATCTGTATTAACCCTGTTTGCCTCAGTTTCCTCATCTGTAAATGAGCTGTAAAGAAGAAGGAAATATCAAGCCACTCCAGTATCTTTGCCAAGAAAACCCCAAATGGGGTCACGAAGAGTCAGACACGACTAAACGACAATATCAACACTGGCAGCTGCAATCCAGTGGGGAGAAATTTGAGACAGAGAAAAATTTAAAGGCTGATGCCTTCAGTACAGTATGAATGGCAGCCTATGCAAAAGCACAAGATATGGGAGAAGGAATGTCACGTAAGAGGTGCAGCAAGTTGGTCAATTTGAATACATTATAGAATGCATGGATGGGATTAATGTGAAATATGCCCAGAAAAACAGGCTTCTGTTTTATTCTAGAAGCAGCCACGAGTCATAGGAACTTCTTTAACAATGGGTTAATGTGGTCAGAGATATGCTTTAGGAATATCAAGGTATCCTTTTGGAGGATGGATTGGAGAAGTGAGAAACTGGAGGCAAAGAAAAAATTTGGGAGGCTTTTGTAAGTCAAATTAAGAAGTGATGGGGACCTAACTGGGGTCGTATTAGCATGAGCAGAGAGAAGGGGATAGATGAGAGAGATACAGTATTTATTGTCTATATCGGAAAGATCAACCAATCCTCTTCCACGCCTTCCCTTCACATGTACCTGCATTTTTCTCCACTATGGCTAGGGTTTGGTAAATAAATTGGATATGTTATATCGCAGTGCAAGAAGCAGCTCAGACTCTATCAATCACTCTATAGTAATCAAGTCAGTTAAATATTGACTTGTTGGACACCTACCTTTGAGCCACATCAGGCTGTCAGAAGACTCCATCCATCCCATCTTCTCCAGAAATTGCACCCTCTATCATTTCCATTCTTTCATTTCTCTTCAATCTCTGTCTACTGGCTGCTTCCATATCACCTCCCAACATGATTATCTCTCCCATCCCCAAAAAACTCTCCCTTGATCCATCCAATTCCCACCAACTATCATCTCATATCTACCCTCCCTTTGGTAATTAAACTCCTTGAAAAGGCTCTCTATGATTAGGTGCTTCCATTTTGTTTCATCTCGCTCTCTCCTTAACTCTCTACAATCTACGTTTCAACTTAATTATTCAACTGAAATTTTCTCTCCAAAATTTCCAATAATCTTTTAATTTCTAAATCTAATGAACTTCACAATTCTCATTCCCTTCTTCCTCTCTGCAGCTTGATACTTTCTTCTCTCTAGGTTTCAGTGACACCACTACATTCTGATTCTCCTCCTATCTATCTAACCTCTCCTCGGTCACCTTTGCTAGATCTTTATTTAGGTTATATCTACTAATGGTGGGCATCCCCCCCAGGGCTCTGTCCTGGGCTCTTTTCTCCCTCTGTATTGTTTCGCTGAGTGATCTTGGATTCATTCATCTCTATGCTGATGATTCACAAATCTATTTATCCAACTCTAACCTCTCTCCTCACCTCTATATTGACATCTTCAACTGTCTATTTAGACATCTCAAACTTTACATCCCATAGATATCTTAAACTTAACATGTTCAACACTTAACTATCTTTCCCCCAAATCCTTTTCTCTCACTAGGATTCCCTTTATCATCAGGGATACCACCACCTTCTCAGCTACTTAGTCTCAAAACTTTCATGTTTTGATCCCTCATTCACACCCCTCTCCCATCCCCCTCTACATACCGAATCTGTTTTCAAGTCCTGTCAGTTTTACCTTCATAACTTCTCTTGTGTGTGCCCCCTTGTCTCCTCTACTATTGACATCACATGATGCAGGCTCTCATCCCCTCATGCTTGGACTGCTACAATAGCCTTCTGGTTGTTCTCCCTCTTTCAAAGCTTTCCCCAGTCCAGTCTATTGATCTTCTGAGCTTGACCACACTACCCCCCATTAAATCAATTCCAGTGGTTGTCTAATACTTCAAGGATCAAATATAAAATCCTCTGTCTTTCAAAGTCTTTCATCACCTGGCCCTCTCCTACCTTTCTTCTCTTACATCTCACTCCCTGTCATGTGCACTATAATTCAGTGATGATGGCTTCCTTGCTATTCTTTGAAAAGGATATTCCATCACTGGACTATGAATTTTCACTGGCTGTTCCCCCGCTACTGAAATTCTCTCCATCTTCCTGAATCCCCTGTATTTTTTCAAGCCCCAGATAAAATCCCATCTTTTATAAGAAGCTTCCCATGATCCACCCAAACACTAGTGCCTCCATCTGTTGATTATCTCCAGTTAATACCATTCATACCTTGTTTGAATATGATTATTTTCATGTTGTGTCCCCCATTAGCTCGTAAACTGTCTAGCGAACAGAAACTCTCTTTTGCCTGCCTTTGTTTGTATTTCCATAACTTAGCATAGTTTCTGATATATAGTAGGCACTTAATAAATGCATATTGACTGACTGACCCCCAAATCATATACAAACCTTTGTCCATATAAATATGTACTTGGAATGATTAGTCTCTGTGAAGAGAAATAGTTTTAGAGAATGTTATTACAAAGGATTATTAACTGGAAAAAATTCACCATTTGAATTGGAGACAAGTGGTGTGTCACTTAAATGTCATTAAGTATATCCAATCTTTTATTATGATTTATCTTTTTGTGTGTATGGCTTGTCTCCCCAAAGAGATTTATGGGTAGGAACTTGCTCATTCCTCTTTGTATTCATAGCAATTAACATAGTAATAGTGATTTTAATACTTAACAAACTTTGAAAGATGGAAGAGAAGGAAGAATGACCCTCCACTGACCCATGCCTCTTGGTGGCATGGAGGTGACTCCAGATGCCCAAAGGCTATGTTAACAAAGTCTAAGCTATGACAGTCTTACCAAACTGGAAAGGCTATGAGTGTGTGTTGTATATCTGAAATGTAGCTAAGTGCATAAAGGTTTATTACCAGAGGGTTACCCACCAGGGATATTTATTCAGTTTCCCTAATTTATTAATATCATCTACAAAGTCTTTCTGAGTCCTTGACATGTTGAAGAATATGAGAACTGTCATTCTCTTCACTCTCTTCCTTGTCCTTTTCAAAAATGCTCTTTTTAAAATGCAGATAATTCCTGGAAGGGACAAAATATTAATTCCCTAATATCTTGGTATGAGTGAGTTTGTCATGTACCCAATTCAGGATATGCGAGAGGAACAGAATGTTCTAGGAAGCACTGAGATTATGGGATGAAAGGAATGCTTAAATTGAGTGAGGCAGCAAGGGGCTAAAGGAAAATCTAAGGAAATAAGGACAAAATTTAACTACTTGACATTTTCCATCAGTCCTGCATCCCTTCACCAAAACTCAAGGTTTGGTAAGTGACTATCTTCGTAAGCAAAATCCAGCCCAATGGAAAGAGTTTTGTGTTTAAATGTATTCTTGGTAGTGGCCAGGAGAATTACTTTTAATACTAATTTTTCTCTCTCTTTTTCTCTGACTTCTCCAGTGTGATAATGCAAAAGGGCTAAAAGCATTCTACGATGCAATAAAATATGGGCCTAATCACCTCATGGTTTTTGGAGGAGTCTGCCCCTCAGTCACATCCATCATTGCTGAATCTCTCAAAGGATGGAATCTGGTACAGGTAAGAAAGGTATAAATACAGCACCAGTTACTGGTTGAATGAACATTCTTTTTAAAAAAATTCAAGTAAATGATAAATACATCTTTAAAAGTAAGCTTGGTTGTTTTTGATTTTTTAAGTCAGTGTATAGTATGATTCAAATATGAATGACTCAGATGTTCTCCCACAGCTAATACACACTTTTGCATTAAGTTGTGGGCTTAGAGAAGAGCATGACCTCTTTCAGACCCTCGGGGTACCAGTGTTACTGTTGTTTGCAAGTTTGGTTCATAAGGTGTGCTTGTTTATTATCTGCGGGCTGGCAAATGGGCAACGGATAGCATTAAGGTTATAACCTTTTGTCATGTCATTGGCAAAGCTTTGGGAGATTCAGGTGCCATGGTCTTAGAAGTCAAGTAGGACCAAGATGGCCAGGAGGCAAAACTTTTGGAAACAAATGTTCTTCTAAAGCAGGGAGAAGGGAGAGATTAAAAAGAGGAGTGTAGAAAGCTACAGAAAAAAAAGTGGCAGAACTGAAGGAAAGTTGAAGCTATGAATTCTGGAATCCTGGATAGGTATGCAGGGAGGGTGAGGAGGGAGAGGGACTGGGCAAAGGAAGACCTTACTTAGGTTATAGGAAAGCTCAGGCTCCCATCTTTTATGTAGAAGCCTTCATCTTTATTGTTGTCACAGAGGGCTTTTATCTCACTTTTGGGGTAAAGATGCAAGAGGGAAGGTTCATCCTTTCCTTCACCTAAGTGTGGCTCTGTGACCTCCCAAACCCCAAGAGGAGATGGCAGGGACAGGGAGAGGGAAATGACAGAAAGAACATCAGTGGTGTCCCTTGACCCCAGAGCAGAGGGAAAACATGAAACAGATACACTAACAGGCCATGGGATCTGTCACGTAGGCTGACTGTGGCATGGACCAGAGAAGTTCTATCACAGGAGGAAGATCAAGCCTCTATAGCTTCGTACCCTAGAGCAAAGCCCCCCAGTTGCCTTGTTCTAGTTATAGCTCTGATCTAAAAGCAATTGATATGGTTATAGCACACTAATAGCAAGAAAATTCCGATGTGCATGCATAAATCTAGAGTCAAGAAAAGTGGCAGTCTTTAAAAGATCTCATGCCACAAATCAGTGAGGGAAAGTAGAAGAGAAAACACCTGGAGGGAAGGGTGAAGAGGGGTCTGTGCAAGAGGGAGGCGTGTCAAAAATGGTGGTTTGACTCTGGGCTGAAGAAAAGAGCAGAAGACCAAAGACAGGACTTTGTCCAATATGCAGAGAGTGGAAAGAGGGAGAAAAATTAAAGAAAAGGAAAGAAGTGTTAGAAAAAAAGGAAAACCAGGAGAGTTCATGGGGTTCATGGATAGATTTCAAGGGAAGAAGGTCCTTGAACTTGGATGGTGAAAAATTACATCTTTGTTTTCACTAACTTCTGGAATTTAAGATTTCTTTTAATTATTTAAAATATTGTTATGAGGAGGGATTCATAACTTTCAACAGACTGCTGAAGGGGTCTATGACATAAAAAGGTTAAGAACTTCTGGTGCAGACCATGCATTTGAGCAGTGGATCTTTTCTCATATAGATTCTCCAAAGTGTAAGGTATCTCATGTATCTGTCCCTCCTTGGCCACATCCTTGACAGGAAGTCATCCATCCTCCATTTGAAGACCTCCAGTGATGGTGAATCCATTTTCTCCTGAGGCAGCCTTTTCCACTTGGACAACTGCAGGTTTTTTAGGAGTTTGTTTCTTTCATTATCCCTAAGCCTGCTTTAATTCCTTTCCTATAGGATAGCCCTTGAGGTATTTAGCTTTTATGACCCCTTCTCTAATTTTTCTCTCCTTTAGGACAGACATACCCAATTCTTTCAATTAATGCATTGTCTCTAGTATTCATTCCTCCAAGGTCCTCCACTGAACTCAAGAAAACTTGAGTTTAAATCTAGCTTCAAACACATCCAAGCTGTATGATGCTGGGCAGGTCACTTTACTTCTTTCTGCCTCCATTTCCACATTGTAAAGTAGGGATGAAAAAGCGCCTCCCTTCCAAGGTTGTCATGATAATCAAATGAGGTAACATTTGTAAAATGCTTAGCACAAGATCTAACATATACTAGGAACTTAATAAATTCTTATTCCCTTCCCCTCCAATCTCCCCAATATTCTGATAACTCTTCCATGGAGGACTCTGATTTGTCAGAGTCTTTACCAAAATATGCCCAGCACCAAATACTGTAGCTGTAGGCTGACCTGGGCAGTGTAGAAATGCATGCAGCTTACCTCTTTCCCTAATACCACCTGAGTTTGCATTTTTTTTTTACTATGGAATAGTACTCACTCAAACTGAGACTGCAGCCCAATCAAAATCTTCACTCTCTTCCACACTAACTACTTTCTAGTCATGCCTCCCTTGTTCCATACTTGGAGGTCTAAAGGCTCAACTGCAGCTGATTATCAAAGCTATTTGGTACTGGCTTTTATGATTAGTGGCTTGGAGCATTTTTCATTTGCCTGGTGGTAGCATGCATTTCTTCTTTTGAGAACTGTTTATATCCTTTGACTACTACCTATTGAATAGTTCTAGTTCTTATATATTTTCGGTTATTAGAACTTTATTAGAGAAATTGAATATAAAGATGTTTTCCCAGTAAAACTTTCCCTTCTAATTTGAACTTCATTGATTTTCTTTGTGCACAACCATTTCAATTTTAGGTCATCAAAATTGTCCATTTTATCTCCTATGATCTGCCACTTGGTTGCTTATTTGGTTAAGAATTCTTTCCCTATATGTAAAAAAAATGAAAGGAATGTTCTTTTCTCCTCCTGTAATACTTTTATGATATGACCTTTTCTATCTACATTGTGTATCCATTGGGAGCTTACTGTGGTATATAGTATAAAATGTTGGTTTAAGTATAATTTCTACAAGACTTTACCAATTTTTCCACAAGTTTTCAGTACCATGTAGCTAGGAGGTACAGTGAATAGAACACTAGGCCCAGAGTTGGGAGGACTCAGAGATGACCTCAGACAGTGTGACTCTGGTCAAGTCACTTAACCCTGGGTTTGCCTCAGTTTCTTCATCTGTAAAATGAGCTGGAGGACGAAATGGCAAACCACTCCAGTATCTTTGCCACGAAAACCCCAAATGGGGTCACAAAATGGTGACATGACTGAAAATGAAAATGACTGAATAACAATATTTCTATAAAATAAAGTTTGCAAGTGTATTCATATAACTCTGTATAAGTTTTCATAAGTAGATTCCCAGAGACACTTTAGATAATTTACTTATTTTGAAAGGACTATTTTTTCTACCTCTTCTTGAAGTTTGTTTTCTTTCTTTCTTTACTGGTAACATATAGAAAAGCTGATAATTTTCATAGCTTTATTTTATATTCTGCTATTTTACTTAAGTTATTAAAGATTTTAATTTTTAGTTGAATTTTTAGGGTTTTCTCAGTAAACCATCATAACTTCTGCAAAGAGCACAGTTTTGCTTTTTCTTTGCCTTGCTCTTGTTTTCTTGTACAATTATTACTCTGGCTGGATTTTCTAGAATTATGTCAAATAGTGATTTCAATAGATGTCTTTCCTGTCTCTTTGTTCTTATTGGAAAAGCCTCTAGCATTTCTCCATTATAGATAATGCTAGATCTTAGTTGAGAGATGATATTTGCCATATTGATGAATGACACATTTGTTCCTATGCTTCTTAATGTTTTTAATAGAAGTGTGTTTAAAAGCTTTTTCTGCATCATTAATATATCATGCCATTATTATTGTTTTTGTTATTAATAAGGTCTATTACATTTATAGTTTCTTCTAATATTAAACCATAATTTTTAATATGTTGCTGTGACTTCTTTGCTGTGGATAAATATGCTATTTAATATTTTTATCAATATTCATTTAAGATATTGGCCTATAGATTTCTTTCTCTGTTCTCTCTTTCTTATGTATTAAGACCATACTTGTTTGTTAGAATTTGATTGGATATATTCTTTTTTCACTTTTGTAAATAATTTATGTAATATTGAAATTAATTGTTCTTTGGATCAAGTTCATTTAAAAATGTATCTGGTATTGGGGTATATTTTTGGTTTTACTTTTTAAAGAATTCATTTATTGCTTATTCATTGTTTTTTCCTGAGATTGGATTGTTTACATTCTGGGTTTCCTGTTCAGTTAACCTAGATATTTTATATATTATATATATGAGATATGCAAATATCTCAACATTTGATATAAGTAATCAATTTTGGGCAGCTAGGTGGCACAGTGAATAAAGTATTGGGCCTGGAGATAAGTCGTTCTTCAGTTGTTTCAGCATGTCTGGCTTCTTGTGACCTCTCTTTGGGATTTCCTTAGCAAAAATATTTGAGGGGTTTGCCATTTCCTTCTCCAACTTACTTTACAGATAGAGGAAACTGAGGCAAACAAGGTTAAGTGATTTACCCAAGGTTACATAACAAGTAACTGTGTGAGGCCAGATTTGAAGTCAGGAACATCTTCCTGACTCCAGGTCTGACACTCTATCCACTACAGCACCTAGCTGACCAAGAAGGTAGGAAGATTAGAGTTCAAATCTGGCCTCAGATGATCATTAGCTCAGTTACCATGGTCAAGTTACTTAACCTCTATTTGCCTTAGTTTCTTCAACTGTAAAATCAAATCAATAATAGCCTCTACCTCCCAGGATTGTTATGAGGACCAAATTAAATAATAATTGTAAAGAACTTAGCATAGTGCCTAGTACGTAGTAAGTGTTACGTAGATGTTAGCTGTTATTATTACTATATAATTGGAGGAAATAATTGGTAATAATTCCCTTTATCTACTCTTTATTTGTTGTGAATTTTCCTTTAAAATTTTTAATATTGACAATTTGGTTGTTCTTCCTTCTCTGTTTTTTTTTATTTTAAATTATTTTATTTGTTTTCAGTTTTCTACAATCACTTCCATATATCTTAGATTTTTTCCCTTCCCTCCCCCTCCTTCCCTCTTCCCTCCCCACCCCACCCCTGATTAGCGTGCAGTCTTATATAGGTTCTACACATATATTCCTATTAAATACATTTTCACCTTAGTTGGGTTGCATAGAAGAATTAAAATGAATGGGAGAAACCATAAAACAAAACATAATACAAGAGAAAATGGTCTACTTCATTCTGCAGTCCAATTCCATAGCTCTTTCTCTAGATGTGGAAGGCGTTTTGCCTCAAGAGTCCATTGGGAATTTTTTAGGTCCTTGCATTGCTGTCAAGGACTAGGTCTAAAAGAAAAGTTCCTCGCACACTGGGGTTGTTGCTGTGTACAAAGTTCTCCTAGTTCTTCTCCATTCATTCAGCATCAGTTCATATAAATCCTTCCAGGCCTCTCTGAAGTCTTCCTGTTCGTCATTTCTTACAGCACAATAGCATTCCATTACATTCATATACCACAACTTGTTCAGCCATTCCCCAGTTGATGGGCATCTCCTTCATTTCCAGTTTTTGGCCACCATAAAGAGAGCTGCTATAAATATTTTTGTACATGTGGGACCCTTTCCCATTTTTATGATATCTTTGGGATATAGTCCTAGAAGCAATATTGCTAGGTCAAAGGGTATGCATATTTTTGTAGCCCTTTGGGCATGGTTCCAAATTTCTCTCCAGAATGGTTGGATCAGCTCACAGCTCCACCAACAATGAATTAGTGTTCCAACTCTCCCACATCTTCTCCAACACATATCATCTTCCTGTTTTGTCTTGTCAATATGATACATGTGATGTGGTAACTCCCAGATATTTTTATAGTGTCTACCATAGCTTTAAATGGGATTTCTCTTTCCACGTCTTGCTGTTGGGCTTTGTTAGCAATATATAGAAATGCAGGTGATTTATCTGGGTTTACTTTATAATCTGCAACTTTGCCAAAGTTGTTTATTATTTCAAGTAGTTGTTTTGATTTGCATCTCTCTAAACAATAGTGATTTAGGGCATTTTTTCATATGACTATAGGTAGCTTTAATTTCTTCCTCTGAAAACTGCCTGTTCATATCCTTTGACCATTTGGCAATTGGGGAATGACTTGTATTCTTGTAAATTTGACTCAATGCTCTATATATTTTAGAAATGAAGCCTTTATCACAGACACTAGTTGCAAAATTTCTTTCCCAGTTTTCTGCTTCCCTCCTAATCTTGGTTACATTGGGTTAGTTTGTAAAAACTTTCCAATTTAATGTAATCAAAGTTATCCATTTTGCACTTCATAATGTTCTCTATCTCTTGTTTGGTCAAAAATTCTCCATTCTCCAAAAATCTGACAAATGCACTATTCTCTGCTCCCCTAATTTGTCTATAGTATCAGTCTTTATGCCTACATCATGTATCCATTTAGACTTTATTCTTGGTCTATGTCCAGTTTCCATCACACTGTTATCCAGTTTTCCTAGCAATTTTTGTCAAACAGCGAGTTCTTATCCCAGAAGCTGGGGTCCTTGGGTTTATCAAACAGTAGATTGCTATATTCATTGACTACTGTGTCTTGAGTACCTTGAGTACTCTACCCCTCTATATCTTAGCCAGTACCACGTGGTTATGATGATTGCTGCTTTATAATACAATCTGAGATCTGGTAGGGCTAGGCCACCTTCCCTAGCATTTCTTTTCATTAATTTCTTTGATACTCTGGACCTTTTGTTCTTCCAGATGATTTTTTTTAACTTTAGAAAATTTTTTCTAACTCTAGAAAATAATTATCTGGTAGTTTGATTGGTATGGCATTGAATAAGTGAATTAATTTAGATAGAACTGTCATTTTTATTATATTAGCTTGGCCTATCCATGAGCAAGTGATGTTTTTCCACTTACTTAGATCTGACCATTTGTGTGAAAAGTGTTTTGTAATTGTATTCATATAGTCCCTGGGTTTGTTTTGGCAGGTAGACTCCCAGATATTTTATAGTGTCTACCATAGCTTTAAATGGGATTTCACTTTCCATCTCTTGCTGTTGGGCTTTGTTAGCAATATATAGAAATGCAGATGATTTATCTGGGTTTATTTTGTAACCAGCGACTTTGCCAAAGTTGTTTATTATTTCAAGTAGTTTTTTACTTGACTCTCTGGGATTCTCTAAGTATATCATCATATCATCTGCAAAGAGTGATAACTTAGTTTCTTCTTTGCCTATTCTAATTCTCTCTTTTCTGCCTTCTTTGATGAGATTGAGTAATGATTTATTTTAATTTTGTTTTAAAGTTAACTTTATCAACTTACTGGGAATTTTTTTCATTCTTTCAAACTTCCTCTTTGATTCTCAGAATTTTCCTTTTTGTATTTGTTTTCATATGCCTTTTCTCATTTTTAAGTTGCATACACAATTCATTGATATATTATTTGTCATTATCGTTGTTGAAAGTGTTTAGAGATATAAATTCTCCCCTAAGGACTCGTTCAGCTGTAGCAGAGAGGTTGTGTTTTTTCATTGCTGTCATTTCCTTCATAAAATTATCTGTTGTTTTTATGATTTATTTATTCCTTGACTCACCAATTCTTAAATTATTTGTTTAAGTTTTAATTGTTTCTTTAACTTCCCTTGATCAATTAAAATTTTCTTGCACTGTTATTGAGAAACAACGTGTTCAATATTTCTGCTTTTCTTGTTTGGAAACTCCCTTTCACCAATATAAATCAACGATTTATCTGTCACTTAAAGAATTGTCTGAGTCTTAACAAGTTTTCTGGGGTACTGAAAGATTGAGTGACTTGTCTTTGGTCACACAGCATCTGAGAGAATACAGTAGGAACTTAAAGCCTATGGAATTTCCAACATCTGAGGGTCACAAAATAGTGTGTTCCACCAGAGTTGGAATACCGTTGAGACAGGCAGACCTGTGCTAAGGCATTGTAATAGAGCTCCCAGTAACTGTGACTCACATAGGTCAGGGATGCCTTCCCAAAGCTCTTAAGAACAGTCTGTGTACAGCTAAAAGTATGGCCCTCCTTACTCACCTTCTCCAGGAGAATAAGAGGGATTCTTTTTTGTGACAATAAAGTCACAAACTTGTTACCCTACTAACCCAAGCTCCTAAAACAGCTAAAGCAAGTTTACTTTTAGGCCCCCTTTAATTATATATGTGGTACCATGAGAGGCACTGGAGATACAAAGACAAAACCAAAACAATTCCTGAGCTTAAGGTCCATACACTTTCTTTAGCTTCCTACCCTCTCCCACACCTAGTTCATCAGTGTTGAAATTGCCTGAAGTTTCCATGCCCTGTGTCTGGAGCTTGGTTTTATTTATACACAGTCAAGGGTCAACCAGTCAACTAGCATTTATTAAGCACCTACTATGTGCCAGCACATTTCCTCTCTATGATAGAGATTGACTTACATTTCGTATATTCATAGTTATTACATGGAATACAAGAAAAACACAAAATTAACTGAAATTTTTTCTTGCCTTCTCTACTTTCTGGGAGGGAGATTCTCGTGTTCTTATTGTTAGACCTTGTGGGCTTTTCTTGGGGACTATTGTAGCAAAATGCATGCTAGCCATACTGGCAGCTTAATTAGTTAGACTCTAGGGGATCCTGAGCAAGTCTTAATTTATTTCTAGCAGGCTTCCTGCCCTTTCCTCTTGATAAGAGGCTAGCTTGTTCAGTTTACTTTGATCCCTAATTAACAGATTTCTACAAAAAAAGACCTAAAAAGTCCCCAGAAACTTCTCTCAACTCATCCAGGCACCTAAACAATTCACAATAAAAGAGAGATTTGATACTTGGAATTCTGAACATATATCCTCAAGGGTAAATAAAGTTGCCTTTCTAGACCTATTAGACCCAGATCTCAAGAAGAAAAGCGAAAACAGTTCTGCCAAAGTTCCAATTAACACCTATGCAAGTAACTGTTCTCCCACTCAGCTCAACCTCTTACATTCCAACCATTTGACTGAGATTATTATTTCCAAGGTCAACAGTGATCTCTTTGTAGGGAAATCCAATGACCTTTTCTCAATCCTCATCCTTCTTTACCTCTCTCCAGCATTTGACACTTATGACCAACAGTATCTTCCGGGATTCTCACTCTCTTTTCCTCCTTTTAATTATCTTTAGAATGGAATACAAATTCTTCTGTTTGGCACTTGAAACCTTTTGGCCCCAGCAAACATTTCCAGACTTCTTATATAAAGTCTCCCCACCCTCTGTGCACTACTGTCCAGCCAAATTGGTTTTGTTCCTATTCCAAACACATTACACTTCAGCTTTTTCACTAGTTGTCCCTCTTGTCAGTGTATTCCCTTCTCATCTACACTCAGGAGATTCCCCTCAGGCTCTGTTTCTGGCATAAAACCTTTCCTGATCTTGAAATCTAGATCCTAGTACCATCTGTCTCTCAAACTACTCTTTATTCATTTTTGGTATTTTTTGTATATCCTTATAAATGTACACACATATACACATACACACACATATATATACATATACATATATATATATATATATATATATATATATATATATATATATATATATATATATATATATATATATGTTGTTCCCTATGTCAAATGTAAATTCCTTCAGGACAAGGACTATTTTCTGTCTTTGTATTCTCAGCCCTTAGCATGGAGCCAAACATATAGTAGGCACTTCATAAATGTTGGTGAATGAGGGTTTTGTGATGCTTCGCCCTATGTTTCTCCTCCCACATGTTTAACTTGTCTCAGTCTTCTTTGTAGAATCATCATTCATGCCTTGCCTTCCACATGTGGGTTCTGTCCTGGACTTTCTTCTCTTTTCTTCTTCATTTTATTTAATAATGGTTGTATCAATTACCTAGGAATCCACTGCCATCTCTATGCTGATGAATCCCAAATCTCCACATTCAATTCTTTTGTCTCCTAAATTCTATTACCACACCTCCAGCTAACTGCCTGCTTCATAAATAGACCTGGATATCCCATAGGTATCTTACAATCAACATGTCACCAAATGAACTCATTTTCTTTCTGTCCCTTACACCTATACCTCATTCTAACTTTTCTACTTCTGCCAGGGATATTTTTCTAGCTATCCAGGTTTGCAAACCAGAAATCTTTGTTCTTACTTAACTGCCCCATCTACAGAAGTGATAAGTCTTGTTGATCTTAATTCCACAGCACTTCTCATCTCTCTCTCTTCATAGCACAATCATAATTAAAGCCCTTATCACCTCATATCTATATTACTGCATTCACTTCCTACTTGTTCTTCTTGTATCCCAACTCTCTCCTCTAAAATTCATCTTCCACACAGTGTCGAATCATTTTTCCTAAAGCTGACCTTGTCAATGTGATCAGAAAACTTCAATGGCTCACTATTACCTCTAGCAATAGGTTCTCAACCTCTTTTTTTATGACTTGGACCATTTGATAATCTGGTAAAACCTCTAGACCTCTTTTAAAAATAATGTGTTGTTGCCTACATTCATAATAGAAAAAATGGTAAATTTTAGTTAAAGATTAATAAAAATAAAGATTGTTTTTCCTATCCAAGTTTATAGATTTTATCCATAGACCACAGATCCTTGGTTAAGAACCTCTGCTCTAGGATAACATACACATTCCTCTGTTTGTCATTTAAAGCTCTTCAGTCTGAAATCAATCTATCTTTGTAGGATGACTATTCATTACTCTTCCTTGGCACTCCCTGTTCCAGAAAGACTATCCCATTAACTTACATACTACTTTCATTTCTGTGTCTTTATACAGGCTGTAGGCCATACCTGGAATGTTCTCCCTCTTCACCCCTACCCCTTTGGAAATCCTACCTCACTTCAAGTCTTGGGCTACATGCCACATCCAGTGGCTTTTCCTGATTCCTGCAGTTACCCGTGTTCGCCAGAAATCACTGTACATAGATTTTTATACATGTGTATCTGTTTATATCCCCCTAGTAGAATGCAAGCTCCTTCAGGGAAGGGACTATTTCATTTTTATCTTTGAATATACAACACTAACAGAGTGCCTAAAACACAGTGGGAACTTAATGACTGCTGAATTGAATTTCCAATTTCTGAGGAAAGAGTGGGTTCAACCAGAGACTGAGTACCATGAAGACATGCTGAAGTGCAAGACATTTGGATTACAGTTGCCCAGGACTATGATTCAATTAGGTCAGGGCTGCCTTTCCAGCACTCCTAGAAACAGTCTATGTGGTATGCCCTCAACTTGGTCATCTTCTCCAGGAGAACAATAAAAATTCTGAGGATGGCAAAGCCCTGACCTTGCTCCGTCACCCTCCTAACCCTAGCACCCTAAATTAGCTAAAGTAAGTTCACTTTTAGGCATCCTTTAATTATTTCAAAGGGAACAAAATACCCCCAACATCCTAGCCACTGAGGGATGAGTAAGGGAGAGGCTAGAGACTGAAGACTGAATTTCATGTATTTCATAATATTGCTTAAGGCATTTCATGTATTTCATAATACTGCTTAAATTCAGAGCTTTATTCCCATTAGATTGTGAGCCCCTTGAGAGCAGGGATTATTTGTTTTTTGCCTTTCTCTGTATCCCTAGTACTTAGCACAATACTGATGGAGTCAGGTACTAGCCTCACTCACTAGAGGACCTCAATGGCAGGTGATTCATGAGAATGTTTTGCTTGATGCCCCAGATGTTACAACAGCACCTGTTCCTAGAGTCAAATCTCCTGGTCCCATTCAACAGAACATAATCCAATCTAGCTCATCACTATAGAGAATCCCACTTTGAAACCATCAGCACTCTCACTGTATACAAAGAGTATATATAGACTTATATAAAGACTTATTTTTAAAGCTACAGAGCTTAAATTACCATGGCCATGGAGCCAATTAATGTCAGAAGCGAACCTGAACCCTAGTTTTTCTGATTCTGTTCACAACAGCAGACTGCCCTTCTCCATAACAGCACCTAAAACATACATAACCGCATTACAGCACCAGAATTATTTTCAGAGCAAAAGAAGGGGTTTGATGAGATTAAATCCAAACTAATTCAATTCAATCAGACAACTGTTTATTGAGCAATGAATAGAGACTTTATCTGGGCAATGGGAGGAAAACCCCGTTTAGATATGACGTAGCATCTGCCCTCAAGGAACCTGTAGACTGCGTTGGATTTTGGGACACATACAAAGAGAGCCATCGTGGAAATACTAGGTAATTACTATGTAAGTAAAGCAAACTTATATGAAGCCTGAGGGAGAAAAGGTCTTTACCAATAGTGGAGGGGTGGAGGGAGGGTAGAATTAGGCATGTCTTCATGGAGAAAAATCCTTTTGAGCTCTGCTTCAAAGGATGTGTAGGAATTAGATAATAAAAAGAAGGAAGGATTCCCCAGGCATAGGGAACATGGTAACTCAAGATAAAAAGTCAAAAAAGCCACAGAGCTTATTTGTAGGACAGAGAATAGAATAGTCTGACTTTGTTGGTAGATCATTCTTTCCTTTTATACTCTGATGATCCATGAATTCCTCAGTGAGGATACTCTGTTGACTCAGATGGCATCTCCTTTATACCTTTAAGTCCAGTGTATCCTTTATCTCTGTTTTCCTATAAATTCTGGTAAACTGCTCACCGGAGGCAATCCTCATTCCAATTGTACCTTGGAAATCATAAAACCATAGAATTAGAGCTGGAATGGATATTGGAGATCATCAAGTCTAACCCTCTTTCCTCATTTTTATATATGAGGAAACTGAGGCAGAAAAAGGTCAGTTGACTTGCACAGCTAGTAAGTATCAAAGACTGGATTTGAACTCAGATACCCCTACTCTTAAATCCAGCACTTTTTTCATAATTCTCCCTAAATGCATCAGAAGGTCTGAGAAAAATGAGTGAGGGCTTCAAGAGATGAGCAGTAAAATCAGTGACATTCAGAATCTCTATCCCTGCCCAGAATTTAATGAGTTGAGCTGAAAAGAATCGATTCCCCAGGGGCAACAGGTGAAAGGAAGACTGGCCCCTCCTCCAAGCATCTCAAAGCAGAAGACTCATGCTGACGTTCCTGGTTATACCCACCCAGCTCTTCAGGAACTGAGGGAAGTTCCCCCAAAAAGTCTGCTCTTTATCCAACTTACCCTTCCTTTGCCTATCCAGTAATTGCAATAAAAAAATAGCCAGACTTTTCTCTGAACGTTCAGAATTTTTTGCCCCTAATTTGGGGTTCTGAGATACTTTAATTTTACTACCAATTTTCCATCAGACCAACTCTGCAAAGCAGCAGAGAAGGGGACCGCATGAATTTCACTATGCCAGTGTATTGTCTCAGCCTAAAAAATGAACTAATTATTATAACAAGGTGTGGCTGATTAAATGTCCAGAGACCAATAGGAGGGAAAGGAGAGGGCAGTTACAAATATCAAACAATGCCCTGTACTCACCCCAGGGAATCCACCATTACTAAAGTAATAAGCTCATTGGATAATAGATTGAGACTTGGGAGTGATATGCGAGGTCAACTAATCTAGTTTCATCCTTTTAAAGGTAAAGAAACTGAAGTCAAAGAGATCAAATATCTTGCAGGCGTTAGGTCACATAGGTACTATTTGGCAGTCAGGATTCAAACTGAGATCCTTTGACTTTATAGTCTTTCCACTGGTCTCTGGTTGTCCATCCATTATATATTATTTTTGATATTCAAGTGGTCTATCCTCCTTTTAGGGTCAGAGACAACATGGTTGAGAACAATGAGTGCTAGACTTGGATTTAGACTTGAGTTTGAGTCTCAGCTTTGCCACTTATTACACTTGGTACTGACTTCACCACTTGATGACCTTGGATAAGTTATTTGACCTCTAGAACTCATTTATAAAATAAGCATGTTAGACTAATTGACCTCTAAGATCCTTTCAGCTCTAAATCTATAATCTTGTGTCTTTTACTCTGCTTACCTATAAATCATCCTTGGTAAAATGCTGCAGCCTACTTACACCCACCATGGGCCTTTCCATTTCCTTTCAAATTGTTTGTAATTGTAATTCTTCTGAGATCATAGTGTTCCATGATTCATAGCCATAAAGCATCACCAGGAAATCCTTCTACACACTGAAAATATTTAATGCAGCAACTCCTTCCTGCCAAGGCTCTGAGTAACTTGTCAAAAGAATACTGGGGTGTTTCAACCTAACTTACAGTTTAAAAAGCACTGTATTTATACAGGGTCACCTGTTGCTCCTTTCCAGTCATTGACCAATTAAGTAACAAAATGAGGTGACCTGATTGGGTAGGATGGCGACAGAATTTGTTTAGCTTTTCCAACGTGGTCAAATCCTATGGAGTTAAAGCACTAGGAGCTTTTCAATGATCATATCACTAATTTCGGATTGTTTTTCCACATGCTAAAATATTTTGAGGCTAAAAATTCAAAACCATATCTGTGGCAAGGCTCCTAACCCATGGGTCTGCTGCAACATGGACTGACAACAGGCATCATTCCAGGTTACAAGTACCAGGACTTAATTTTGTGTTTCTGCTGTTCCAGAGTTCTGTCTACTTCCCATATGAGCCTAGTTGCATCTTTGCCATTTTATTCCTTTCAATATGTGATCCTAAATCTCAAAAGTGAGATAGTCCTTGCATTAAAGATGCTGGTTTTCTTCCAAGGGCATGTAACACAGAGACAGATTTTCAAAATGCAGGATATCTGTAAAGTAAATGTACAGTCATTTGTGGAGCAGGGTTCCTACCAACTGGGGAAATCAGGAAAAGAGGTAGTAGTATTTAAGCTGAGCCTGGAAGGGAGGAAGAGCAGAGCAGACAAAGGCATAGAGGACAGTCCATCAATAAACATTTATCAAACACCTATAGGATCAGACCAAGAAGACTGGGGATGTCTGTCCTCAGTGTCTTACAATGTCTGAAGGACTGTTCTGTGAAAAAAGGATTCAGTTTGCTTGTTCCCAAAGGGAAGAACTGGGAGAAATGATTTAAAGTAATAAAGAGGCAGATTTCAGCTCAGTAAAAAGAAGTGTTTTCTAATAATAAGAGATGTCCCCAAAGAGGAAATGGACTGACTTTTAGATGAGCTATGACCCTCTTACTGAAGGTAAGAGACTGGAGAGAACAGGAACAGAGGCTGAATGAACATTTCACACATGTTGGACAGTTTCCCAGAGACTCCTTTCTGAAGAAAGGCCCAGACCTTTGGACTTTGCCACCATGCTTTAGCCATCCTCTCCCAGGGTCCCTGTGGCTCTCTACCCCCATTGGTAAGTTCCTCCTTGAATTTCATTTTAAGGAAGGGCCCAGAACAGCCACCTTCACTTTCCAGATCCTACCACCATCCCCTGCCCCAATTTTTACCCCCACCCCCACTGCAACTTTTCAGATCCCTTCTATATATTATCCTCTCCCATTAGAACATAAGCTACTTGAGGATAAGGACTGTTTTTAAGTTTGCCTGTGTTTGCATCCCCCCCCCCCCATTCAAACTCAATGTATCCAAAAACTGCTTATTATCTTTTTTCCCTCCCTGACTAGTCTTCCAGACTTCTCTGTCTCTGTCAAGGGTACCACCATTCTTATAGTAATTCCCCTCTTGGCTTTGCATTTTACTTTATAGACTTTGCCACCATGCCTCAGCTTCCACTTCACTTGGGAATTTCTCAGTGCTCAGAACCTCTTCACCCTGGAATGTCCATTGGTTCCTGCAACATTCTTACCTGGATACATCTGTCTGCCATGTTGGCCCTCTTCTCCCATTGCTAAGTCCTTCCTGATGCCTCCATTTGGGGGAAGGCTCATTCCCCTCTGGCTTTGCCACTTTCTGACTCTTGAATACCCACACTTGTACCTCCCAATGTCCCCCTAGCCACCAGTTTTTAAGTTCCATTTTGTCTGTTGGTTCCCCTTATTACAAAGTAAGTTCCTTGAGAACATGGGTTTTCTTTCTTTTTTTTGCTTTGTCTCCCCAGTACTTAGTACATGGTCTAGCATGTAGCAAGCACTTCATAAATGCATGTTGCTTTGCCTAATCTTGACTCACAAGTTCTGAATCATTAATTTTTCCATCTTCCTCACCCCTACATATATGGAGCTGCTATGTCTGGTCCACTGTACCTTCTACAATAACTCTTGCATCTATCCCCTTCTCTCTGTCCATATGGCCACTACCCCTATTCAGGCCTTCCTTACCTCACATCTGAATTATTATAATGTCCTCCCAACCAATCTCCTTCCTTCAAGTCTCAACTCAGCTCATGCACTCCCTTCTGTCACTTTGCCCCCTTTGCCTCTCCAAAGAAAGGTAAGTTTGGATGGCCAGAGGATGCCCAGTTAGCTTAGAGTTTATGGGTCAGATTTCTTCCTTCCTTCTTCCTTCTTTCCTTCCTTCCTTCCTTCTTTCCCTCTCCCAAAACCTTAAACCCAGTGCACTCTGAATCCCATACATTGCACAACAATAGGTCCCTGCCCAAACTCCACTTAATGGCTCTTTTTGGGACCCTCCTGGCTTCAGAGTGATTATCAATAACTCTTTCACTCTATCAGTCTGATTTACTTATTTTTTTCTTTTGCTCATTAAAGGGGCCATTCCCTGATTACTTCTTAAAGTGGCCATTCACTGAATGGGCATTGCCTCATTCTAAGTGAGTACCTGAATAGGTCAAGGTCTCCCATTGCTTCTTGGCCCTTCTCCAGTCGTCCTGATGAATATCTGATCACTGGATCTAGATGGCTCAGGAGGAGAAAGTGAGGCTGGCGACCTTGCCCAGCCCTCCCTCACTCAAAACAAAGTCAAGTGCAAGTCATGTCATCAGGACGGACACAGGTAGACTCTAATCTAACCCACCCTCTTCACAGCTGTCAAAATAATGTCCCTAAACCACAGGATCATATGATCATAAATTAGAGATAGAAGAGAGTTTTGACACCCCTTGTTTACAGATCAGAAAATTAAGTCTGAGAGACCTTAAGTACCTGATTATGACTTAACCTCAGGTATGACCATATCACTTCTTTACTAAGTAAACTCTAGAGGTTTATATTACCTGTAAGATCAAATATAAATTCCTCTATTTAACATTTAAAGCCATATACCCCTTGGCTCTGACCTACCTTTCCAAACATTATCCCCTTAATGCACTCTAGTCTTCTTGCTTTTTACTGTAGATGACATTCCATCTACCACCTCCAAGCCCCAAGTCTTTGTGAAGAGTGTCTGCCATTCCTAGAATGCATTTCCTCCTCTTCTCTGCCTCTTTGGATTCCTAAAGTCCTTCAAATCTCAGATCCAAATGGCACCTCCCACAAGAGGCCTTTCCTGATCACACAGCTATTAGGATTCCCTTAAATTAGGTTAATTTTTCCTGTATATACTTTATATACCCTTGTCTATGTCCATGTTCTCTCCTCTGATAGGATAAAAAATCATTTTTAACTTTGCATTTCAATGGCTGGCACATAGTAGGTGCTTCATAAATAAACACATAGCACACAAGGTGATTGATTGATTGATTGAGCACATCTCCGAAATGGTCATTAAGCCTCTGCTTGAAGACTTGGAATGGGAAGGAACTCACTACTTGCCAATTTAGCCCATTCCAATTATGGAGAGCTCCAATTTTGATGAAGTTTTTCCTGACATAAAAACTAAATTTGCCTCTATACAACTTCCACACATTATTCCTGGTTCTCCCCTCTGGGGCTATATAGAACAAATATAATTCCTCTTCCACATGACAGCCTTTCAAATACTTGAAGACAGCTATTATTCTCCCCCGAGTCTTCTCTTCTGTAGGCTAAACACCCCCAGTTCCCTCAACCTATTTTTATTTTTTTCCATGTATTGCTATTAGGTTTCATCTCATTAAATTCAGGTCATTGTTTTAGCCCATCAAGATCCTTTTGATTGCTGAGTCTGTCATCTAACATGTTAGATATACCTCCCAGCTTCCTGTCACTTCCAAATTTGATAAGCATTCCTTCTGTGCCTCCATTCAAATCACTATTAAAACACTCAAGAGCACAAGGCTGAGGATAGAGCCTAGTATGGAACTAAAACATCTTGCATGCCTCAGGCTCCCATCCAGATACTACTCACACAATCCATTCCTCAACCATCATGTCTCTTTATGAACGTGGTGGCTCAGTGGATAGACCACTGAGGATAGACCAATCAGGAAGATGACTCTTCCTGAGTCCAAATCCAGTCTCAGACACTTATTAGCTATGGAACCCTGAGCAAGTCAGGGTTCCCCATTTGCCTCAGTTACCTCATCTGTAAAATTAGGTGGAGAAGGAAATGGCAAACCATTCTAGTATCTTTGCCAAGAAAACACCAAAATGGGGTTACAGGGAGTCGGACATGAATGAAAATAACTAAACAATAGTCCATGTGTATAAATGAATTAATTTGCAAGTTGGCATATGGGAACTGTCCAATAGGGGCAGGAGGGAGGGATCAGCAGCCTTGTTCTCAAGTAAAAAAAATCACAACACAATGAGCTATGTCTCTCTTTACCCACCTTAGGTAGATTGGGGGTGCTTCTGGTTGCCACCTGCAAAGATCAAAAGGGGGCTCTATTTAAAGACAAGAATTATAACATCCCTTTTATCTCCAAAATTCTATGCTTCTAAGAAAGACTGCTCTCTTTGTGTTGGCCTTGCTTCACTGCCTACTTCCTGACCATACTTCTCTCTCTAGGTATACATCACATGAGGTGAGTTCACAATGAAGCAGTGAGGGACCAAGGGCACAATGCAGTATTGCTTTGGCCTCCTTTCAGAAGGCTCAGAGGGGTATTCCTTCCCCAATTTCCCTCACAGGCCTTGCCTGAAAGACTCACATTATCACCAATCAATCCAGCTTTCATTGGATTGGTGTTTGATGGGGGATGGGGAGAGACTGCGATTCTCAGAGAGCTACCGCTCTTTGGTTCATCATCTACATTAGCGAAAACTTAATTTTTGTGGCATCTCAACTTTGTTTCAACTTGAATAGTGTCAATAACTCAAGGGAAAGGCTAACAATACATTGGAGATATGCAGATGATGCAGAGAGAGTCCTTGAAATCCTTTCACTTATTTTTTTTATAGATTTGTTCATTTTTCCCATTATGTTTATATACTATATGGACTTAACTATAGAATTAAATATAAAATAAAATGGGACAGGTAAGTGGCACAGAGAACGGAGTACTGGGCTTGTAATCAGGAAGAACTGAGGTCATATCTGGCCTCACACACTTACTGGCTGTGTGACCCTGAGCAAGTCATTTAACCTTGTTTACTTCAGTTTCCTCATCTGTAAAATGAGCTGGAGAAGGAAGTGGCGAACCACTGCAGTGTCTCTGCCAAGAAAACCTCAAATGGGGGTCACAGAGAGTCAGACAGGACCAAAATGACTCAACGACAACAAGCAACAAAATAGAATAAAATTCAGAGCAGAAAAAAATAAGGCAGTGTGGGGCAATACACAGAGTTCAGGATCTGGAGTCAGAGGTCTTGAGATCAAATCCTGGCTCTACCAGGCATTATCCGTGTGACCAAAGGGAAGTCACTTCCCTTCCTTGGACTCCAGTTTCTTCAACTGTAACATAAGGAGCCTGGACCTAGATAACTTCTGAAGTCTCCTCCTTCCTTTAATCTATGATCCCAAGCAAACGGAATGAGGGAATTTTACACAACCTACGTTTCTACCTTTATTATTCATCTCTCCCCTTCATGTACTTTGACATTTTTGCTTTTCCTTGCATGTGACAAACCATCTTGTGCCACCAGCATATGGGATGCATTCTCTCCTCACCTCTGCTTTTTTGACTCCTAATGTCCTTTAGAACTCAGTTCAAATTGATTAATAATAAGGAATTGGGAAAGGGGGCAACAGAAAAGGAAGGAGTCAAGGAATAGAGTTAGGGAGATCAAGAAGACTGATGGTACAATTGAGAGAAATAAATCTAAAAAGAGAGTGGGTTTGGGGTGGTTGAGAGTAGGGTAGGTAATGGATTTAATTTTAACCATGCCAATGGTTAAACCAAGCAATGAGATATTCATCTGTAGATAGTCAACAGGCAGTTTAGAGCTGCAGGAATGAAATTCTGAAAGGAGACATCTGGGCTGGAGAAGCGGATTTGGAAATCACCTTCATAGCAGTGATAGTTAAAACCATGGAGTGGAAGAGAACCTAGAATGAGACGAGATTTATCTTCCTGAGCCAGCATCCTCTACCAGGCTTTGCTATTTTGACAAAGCTGATTTCATGGCCAACTGTAGTTTTTAAAGGATTAACTATTCCCCATTTAACACTGTCAGCTTGGAAACTTGTTGGGAATTTGGAAGCATGCTTTCAGT
The DNA here is from genome assembly GCA_023548195.1 of Bettongia penicillata ogilbyi. Classification (NCBI taxonomy): domain Eukaryota; kingdom Metazoa; phylum Chordata; class Mammalia; order Diprotodontia; family Potoroidae; genus Bettongia; species Bettongia penicillata. The sequence goes on along the minus strand of JAJHZJ010000055.1, from coordinate 6,474,512 downwards.
AACCTGAAATCCTTTCTTCCTAAATCCTTAATGCTGCATTTTTGACCCATTTCATCTTTCTTGTTCTGACCTTGAGGGAGATGAAGAGCAGGTGTTTAACATCCCTTTTTAAATTCACTTTTTATATTTTCAAGTAGTTACTGTCAAACATTTTAAGGGATAGGAACTGGACCTTGGATTTTTTTGGCATAGGGAACTCCTACCAATGCAGGTTGGGACCTTCCTTTAAGCTTAGTAGCTTTAGAAAGTTGTGTAGAACATTGAGAGGTTAGACGCTTTGTCTGTAGTCACACAGTCATTATGAGTCAAAGACGAGACTTGAACCCAGATCTTCTTAGCTTCAAGATAAGCTCTCTATTCACCATGCCATGCTGTCTCTCCATCTATCCTTCTTTAGGCTAAATAATCTCAGTTCTATCACACTTTCCCAAAATCATTGTGGTCCACGTCCAAGCATTATGGCTTTTATTTCTGAGTTGTACTATTTATGACTTTCCATGTAAAAATTTACCTCCCCACAAAATCTCACCATCTGTCCATTGGACAGACAAAATGCAGGAACCAAGCTCTGGAACATTATTTCTAGTACTGACTATAACAGCAGAGCCAATGCAGTTACTTTATTGTCTACAGAACAATCTGCTATAAAAATTCCATTCATCACTCACCCAAAATATATACTTTTATGCAAACTATTGTGAGTTTTTTTTTCTTTAGTTCTTTCCTATACTTATCCCACACATAGCAATTATCTCAGTTCTTAGGGTATACATGTTCCGTAGGTAGCCAATGTTGCATGTAAGTGGGAGACTGCCAACATTCCATAGGAGTCCTTCAGTTTTGGCCCTAAATTCTAGGCAATCAGGTTTGGTTGGCTACTCCAAACTTGTGCACAGATGAACATCAGGAAATTGGAAGATGAAGCAGTAAGTGCCCTTCTCAACCATGCAGGTCCTAAGCCCTGTAGTTAGAGGCAACATAGTATATTGGAAAGGGTGTGAAATTTGGAGTCAGAGAACCTGGGTTTGATTCCTGGTGTTGCAAATTAACAAAATGTTGCAGGCAGAATCAGGATCCAGAAAGATCTTGACAGACTAGAGCTTTAGGCTAAAAGTAATAAGATGAATCTTAAAAGGAAAAAATGGAAAGTCTAACACTTAGGTTAAAAAAATCAATTTCACAAATACAACAACAGAGAAACATAGTTAGACAACAGTTTAGCAGAAAGAGATGGGAATGGGGGACGAGTTGAGTATATTGCAAGCTTAATATGTATCAACAGTATGACAGACAAAGTTGTTTTCTTGAGTTTCATTAAGAGAGGCAAAGCAACCAGGAATGTGGAGGTGATGGTTCCACTTTACCCTTGCCAAGTTAGATAACAGAGTACTGTATCTGATTCTGGGAACCACAGTCTGGAAAAATATTGATAAATTGGAGAATGCCCAGAGGATATCAGGATGGGGAAGGGCCAGAATAGTGACGTTCATGTTACATGAAGATCAGTGAGAAGAACTGGGGGTGTTTAACCTTGAGAAAACTCAAAGGAAATATGATGACTCTCTTCAGGTGTTTGGAGTTTTATGTGGGCTCAGAAAACAGAATCAGGAGCATCAATAGAAGGAACAAAGAAGCACATTTAGACTAGAGGTTAAGAAACACTTAACAGCTAGAACTATACATCACTGGAAAGAACTTCTTTGAGAAACAGTCAGCTAACATTTACTAAACACTGTTATATGCCAGGCAATGTGCTAAGTGCTGAGGATACAAAAAGGGGTAAAAGACAGTCCCTGCTCTCAACTGCTTACAGTCTAGGAGGAGGCAACAAGCAAATAGATATGCACAAACAAACTCTATATAGAATAAAAAGGAAATAACTAAAAGAGAGAAGGTACTAGAATTAAGAAGGGTGAGAAAAACTTCCTGTAGAAGGTAGGATTTGAGTTGGAACTCGAAGGAAGTCATGGAATATAATAGACAGAAATGACGAAGCAGAGTGTTCCAGGCATGAGAGGCAACTAGAGAAAATACACAGCCAAAAGTTGGAGTGTTTTCTTGGTGGAACAGCATAGAAGTCAGTGTCACTGAATGGAAGAGTACATGGCAGGGAGAAAGGTGCAATAAGGTCAAAAGGGTAAGAGGGGACTAAGTTATGAGGGGCTTTGAATGCTAACAGAAGACTTTTATTTGATCCTAGAGTTGATAGGAAGTCAATAGAATTTATTAAGTCAGGGGTGACATAGTAGGTCATACACTTTAGGAAAACCTCTTGATGGCTGAATCAAGGATGGATTGGAATGGAGAGAGACTTGAAGCAGGCAGATCAACCCTCAGGCTATTGTAGTGATCCAGGCATGAGGTGTTAAGGACCTGAGCTAGAGTGGTAGCAGCATCAGAGGAGAGAAGAGGGAATATTCAAGAGTTGTTGTAAAGGTGAAATCAGTAGGCCTTGGCAACAAATTGGATACAAAAGGTTAAAGATAAAGAGGAGTTGAGAATGACACTTGGTTGTAAGCCTGAGAGATTGGGAGGATGATGTTGCCATCTACAGTAATAGGGAAGGTCAAAGAGGGGAAGAATTTAGGGGGGAAATAAGTTCCATTTTAGACAGGCTGAGCTAAAGATGTCTACTGGACATCCAATTCAAGATGTCTGAAAGGCAGTTGGAGATGAAAGACTGGAGGTTAGCAGAGAGGTTGGAGGAGAATAGATAGATATGAGAATCCTCAGTAATGGTCATTATATCCATGCGAGTTGATGAAATCATCAAGTAAAGTAGTACATAGGGAGAAAAGTAAAGAGCGCAATACAGAACCTTGTGGAACATCTACAGTTAGATGTCATGATCCAGATGAGGATACAGCAAAGGAGACTGAGGAGGAGTGGTTGGATAGTTAGGAGGAGCACCAGAAGTGGATGGTGTCCCAAAAACGTAGGGAGAAGAGAATCTCAAGGAACAGAGGGTGTTTTCAGTGTCAAAGGCTACAGAGAGGTCAAGGAGAATGACAACTGAGAACAGGCCATTGGAATCGGCAAGTAAGAGATCATTAACAACTTTGAAGAGAGCAGTTTCAGTGAAATAATAATATCAGACACCAGATTGCAAGGGATTAATAAGAGAGTGAGGGATAGAAAGTAAAGTTCCTATGGTAGACTGCCTTTTCAAGAAATTTTACCACAAAAAACAGGAGATATATAGGATTTTAGTCAGTGGGGAGAACCAGGTGTGAGCTTTTTGAGTTTGGGGAAAACAGACATGTTTGTAGGCCGTAGGGAATGAGCCAATAGAAAGGGAGAGATTGAAAATAAGTTAAGAGTGGGGATGGCAGAGGATGCAATCTGTTGAAGGAGATGGGATGGAATCAAATGTCTTGAACAAGTAGAGCAGTTAGCCTTGGTAAGGAGTAATGCTACCTCGTTATGTGAGATGAGGTGAAGAAATATAGTGACAGGAGGCATCTGAGTGATAGACAAGGTAGAGGGGAGAAGAGGGAGCTGACAGTGAATAGCTTCCATTTTTTTCTCTAAAATAGAAGGCAAAATTTTCAGCTGAGAGGATGGGTGGACATGAAGTCAGGGATCAGGATGGATGGAAAGGTCTGGAAGAGATACTGTGAAGGGCAGAAGAGTTGATATGGGAGGTAGGGTAAGATTGCCTAGCATCAGTGAGGGCCTGGTTGAGACTGTATAACTTAAACGTGTAATAGACCCAATCAGAATGCTTGTGTGATTTTCTTCACCTTTGTTCAGCAGCATATGTACAGGAGGAAAGGCAACAAATGATGGAAGTGATTCAAAAATGAGGCCTGGCAGGGCACAACTGGTAAAATGATAAGGGGGCTAAGGACTCAAGAGTAGTGGTTAGTATAGAGTTGATTAATTGACCAAAGAGTCAAGATGAGGAAAAGAAGAAAGAATGATGGTCCAGGAGAGATTTGAGGGGTCAAGGGATTAAAGAGTCATAGAGTGAATAAGGAATAGGGTTTATAAGGACAAACAGTAGTTTTTACAAAGAGTAAGGGAAAGGAAAAGGAGGGCTGGAAATCCAATAGATTATGGGTGGATAAGAGGATTTCTGAATTTTTGAACATAAAAGTGGCACATTTGCAGGTGATGGAAAAATCAAGGGTGTTTGTATACTTATATATCTGTGTGTGGAGGAGTTGGTCAAGGGATGTGAGTTAGGTTGAAGAACTGAGTGGTTAGGATGACAGAGGGAGATTCAGTATGTATGTTGAAGTCTCCTTGTATGAGGACAGGAGTTGGGGAGGAGAAAAATATTGTGAACCATATACTGAACTCAGTGAGGAAGGAAGCGGAATGACATGGAGATTCGTAGGCAACAGGTAGCAGGATTTTTACTGGGTGGTTGAGCTGAATTACAAGAACGTTCAAGGAGAAGTGGCATTGGAGGACAAGGAGTATCTCAGCTTCCCAGTCTTAACAAGTAAGCCTAAAGGAATTAATGAAGGTGTAACAAGGTGCCATCACCTGCAAATGTGGAACTTTCATGTTAAAAAATTCAGCAACAAGTACTGAAATGACACAGAGTGTTTGTGTCATCAGTTAGGGAGCCATTTTTCAGTAAAAACTAGATGGAAATAGTGAGAGAGGAAAAGATATAGGATGAAAGGAAGTGTGTTGCCTCTGGAACAAGCTTTCCAGAGAGCACAGTGGAAGGGTGGATGATTGGAACTTTGAAGTGGGAGAGTTAAGGAGGGATGGAAACAAGTAATGAGATGGTAGGTGTTGGGAGCGGGGTTTGGTTGATGACTGACTCATAAAGGTGCAGAATTGCTGGAATGTGAAGCATATGATCAGGCATGAGAGTGTTCATCATTGAGAAGGCACTACTCCTCTTCCTAAAGGAGACAGAGTCTTCAAGCAGTGGAGATCTTCAAGCAAAGATTGGGTAATAAGTAGAGGGGATACACATTCAGATGTGGCATCAGAGGTCTGCTGCATGTATGAATCCGTGTGATTGTGTATGAATATCTGGTCTGAGAAATCCTAGATTCAAGGATACTAGCTGACTAGTTACTTCTAGTAACTAGTATATCTTAGATTCAAGGATACTAGCTAACTAGTAAAGAGAAAAAACATGCAAATCAAGGAACAATCTGAATTATCTGGACTTGATGGAAGGTTTTTACTAATGCTATCCCACCAAGTTCTAGGGAGCATTCTAGGGGAATGGATAGAGGCCAAGTCCCCAACTGTATGGCCTCTTTTCATATAGAAAAGGAGCATGATTCATGTTTCACAGCCATAAAAAGATGCTGTCTTGGACTGGTTACTTTTGTGAGACAAACTGTCAGTCACTGAATCCCAGACTTCCTAATGTTTTCCTTGATCCATGAAGACATCTCTCTCTGCACCCCCGCTCATCTCTACTTACCTAGGCTTCAGAACTTTTATTCATTGACTCTTGAATTTTCCTTTCTTCCTTCCTTTCTTCTTTCCCTCCTTCCCTCTTTCCTTTCTTTCTTCCTCCCTTCCTTTCTCTCTTTTTTTTTACCTAGCCCTTTGTTAACTCTGTGAACTTTTGGCTTTGACTTGCCTCACAGGTTACTTGGAGTTCCTCTTTCCCCAGGTTTTAGAAAGAGAAAAACAAACTACTTGTGAATTTGTGAATCATCCCATCGTATATCATCTCCACCCCACCCCCAAGCCCACCCTGGGAATAGGAACTGATATTTTATGCTAAGCACTCTGAGCCCTGATCCCATCCCTGACTGATCATCTTAGATGGTGATTGTTATCTCTGTAAGCAAATATGGCTGAAGAACTGATGTACAATTAGCAGTCACTCCCTCCCTCTGCACATCTTTGGTTTGTGGCTGCAAATTGCTGTCTGTGACTTTGCTTTGTAGCCTCTAATTCACACCAAAGCTTTTACTAAAGGAGAGTCAACACGGCCTTAATTGCTTCATGCCAGGCTGGGCTGCTGGCTGTTGTTCCCCAGCTGTCCACAGCTGTGACACATTACTTCAAGTTGTGCTTCAATAAACCCTTAAAGTGCTCCTCCTTTCCCCTCCCCTGGGAATTGCCCCACTCCAGTGCTCCATCTTGCAGCTGCTGCTTCATCTGGATCATCATTGGAAATTTGGGATGGCCCTGAAAATGGAGCCTCTTCTATTCTGCCTTCCTAGAGTGCTCTATTTTCCAGACTAGAGGAAAAAGCATTAGCCATTGGTGTTTAACTGTGTCCTGTTTGTGCTTAGGACTATATCTTGACTGAGTCAAGTATGTATTGAGTCATTTGCATGAAACTGTCTCTTAACTGAGTCAAGCGTACACTCTAATTTTGTCCCTAACTGTGCCTATTACTGTCTTCTAAATGACACCAACTTTGGTCTAGATATGTCTTGGTTTGCTTTAATTTGGTATGTAATTTGTTGCCTTTAACAAATTAGAAATCTTTGAGAGAGCACTTTTCTACAGATTTGACTGAAGCAAGGCTTCCCGACATAGCTGTGTTTGTTGGCCAGAACAGACATAAGCTTCTGACTGAGTGATAAATCCCCTCAGTAAGAAAATGAGCTGTTAACTAAAAAGTTAGGTAGTTCTCATTGTTACCACATGACCCTGGAGCCCCTTTGATCTGTCTCACAGGGAAATCTTCTTCCAAACTTTCTTTTTTTCCTAGGGAATTCAAGCCCCAAGTTCCACATGATTATTTCAGATAAACAGTTATGAAAATCAAGACTTGCAAGCCACACTCTATTTCCAGACCATTCAAGAAGCATATAAATCTAATAGCAAAAACATTTAATTAAGACATAAAAATGGTAACTAATAACAAAGAAATTAGAGTCAGGTTGTTTCCTGCCCTATATGGAAATGGAAACAATCTCCCCCAGTTTCCCATATGAGATAGAAAACTTTTAAGGGGGTAGAGAAATTGTCATTCAGTATCTAAGTAGACATGGCGAGGAAACAGATAAGCAATGTCCAATCTCCATTCGGTCCACTCTCGGTGGCTAGCATGAAGATTGGCTAATCTCTCAACAGGAAGGCTGATATCTGCTGAAGCACCTCACCTTGGCTTTTGGGTTTAGGATCCTACCTGAACTCTTTCCTGTCCTTGCCTCTTGCATGCCCAATTCTCCTCTTTTTCTCTTTGAGTTAATCCCCCTGATCACATATCTTTGATTTCTCCAAAGGCTCAGCCCAGTCTCTTCTCTAACCTTTTCAGCCCCTCTTTTTTTTTTCATCACTTCATGCTTCTGATATAAACTCTTGCTACAGACCTATTCTCTCTGAGAATGCTCCCATTCTCCACTGAACAGGAGCTCCCCCATCTCCTACCTGAGGATAATTAAGATAGAGCTGGAGAGTTTCAATTAAGTGTAATCTTCTTCTTATATGGAAGGAGGGTCAAAGAATTATCCATCCCCCTCTATTGATTTCTTCTAGTACAGGTGATTTTACCAAGCTTTCCCAATGTTTTTCAAGTCATTCCTCTTTCTAATTAATTTAATTCAATAAACATCAAGTGATTACTGTGCACAAGACACTTCATAAAGTTCTGGGAATATAAAGATGAAAAACAACACGGTTCCTGCCTTCAAGGAACTTACAGTGTAATATATTGGAAGGATACAACACATAAAGAAATAAGCATGATACAAGGTGGAGTGCAATAAGGGCAAATGAGAGATCAAAATAAAATGAAAAGGCAAAGTTCCCTTTCAGCTAAGGCAAGCAATGAAGGCTTCATTGTGGAAGTGACATCTGAGTTGTCTTAAAGGGAAGGAGTTCAATCAGAGGTATCAATGTTCCAAGTTCGGGAGGACAACAGGAGACAGAATAAGACCATGGAATGCGTGGTCATCCATTTTTGGTTAGAACACTGTTGCCCGTGGGCTCACCTTTCCAATCCCAATTCTCACCAGTCTGTTGGTTCTCCAGAGGAACATGGGCAACATCTCTCCCCAGGCTCCAGAAGTAACCCTGAGAGGTTGAAGGAGCTGACTAATTCCATTGCTTGCAAAATCCCATCCAGTATATTTCTCTCCAATATCCACCTACAGATATCTCCCTATTACCATCTAACCAATTAACCACAGTAAGCTCTTACAGAATTCATTGAGAGGGTATAGCAAGAACCAAAGGCATTTGAGTTTTGCTGTTAAAAGAAGTAAAGCCTTAATGTCTTCCAAAGGTTTTGAGGGAATTAAATATGACAAAGAACCTGGGAAGTCATTAATAATGTTCCGACAATTTTAAGAGGAGAAAAGGGGGAAGGTAAAAGAATTACACTAGAAGGTAGAGTGTGTGCAAAGAATAGTGTACAGACAATAAGGAGAGGATTGTAGAAGCAGACATCAGATGATCCTGACTCTTATGTGAACCAAAGGAGGGTTAAACACACACACGTACACACACACACACGCACGCATGCACGCGCGCATCAGGTTGGTGTCAAAAACTCAATAGGGAAACAGACAGGAATAGGGAGATGAAATTAAAAGGGAAGATAATACTGGAACAGAAATGTTTGCAAGAAAATAAACTTTAGTTTTAGAGAGTAGATCCTGAAAAGGAGATTAAAAGAAAAATAAAGAACTGGAAATCAAAGGAGTGCCATCAGTTGTAGAATGGGTGAACAAATTGTGTTTATGAATGTAATGAAGTTATATTTTGCTACAAGAAATGACCAAATGATTTCAGAGACTCCTGGGAAGATTTACATAAACTCGAGGCAGATGAAGTGAGAATAACTACCAGGCGGTCAATTTTTGTAAAAACAACATTCTAAACAGAAACAGCTTTGAATGTTTTTTTAAAAAATCTTATCAAAGTCAACCACATCTGCAAAGGACCGAAGATACAGCATGTCCCCCACTTCTTGATAGAGAAGTGATGTGCTCAAAATTCAGAAAGAGATATACAATTTTGGACATGGTCATTATGTGGAAGATGATGATGATGATGATGATGATGATGATGATGATGATGATGATGATGATGATGATGGTGATGATGATGATGATGATGATGAAGATGATGATGATGATGATGATGATGATGATGATGATTTGTTGACCATGCTTAAATGCCATTAGATTTTATTCCTCTTTTATTTGGAAAGGATTGGGGAGGGGTAGAGGTTAGAGTGAGTCTAGCAATAGTGATCCTAAAGCAAAAGAAGAAAAGTAAAAAAGGGAGTCATTTAATTTTTTAATGCACAGAAGGAAACAGAAGGAAATTCAGAAGAAAACACAAACAAGCAGAGCAGCTGAGAAAGACAGAGGGGGGAAGGAGGGAGAGTGGGAGGAAAGGAGGGGAGGAAGAAAGGAAGCAAAGGAGAGGAGGAGATGGGAGGGGAGGAAGGAAGGAAGGAAAAACTAAAGAAAAGAAGAGGGAGGAAGGAAGAGAAAGAAAAAAAGAAAGAAATTAATTCTATGTATTATAAATCTTTCTCAAAAGATTACTTATTATCTTTCCTTTCCCTGCTCCCTCCATTGAATTTTTCAAAAGAAAAAAAAAAACAGAACCTTCATTATGAATATACATAGTCCAGGAAAAGAGATTCCCATATTATGTCCAAAACTGGATGTCTCGTTCTGCATTTTAAGCCCACGTCCTATCTGGCAGAAGATGGTTGATGTGTTTTATCTCCAGTCTTTTGGACTCAGTTTTACATTGCGTTGATCAGAGTTCTTAAGTACCTCAAGATGGCTTTTCTCTATAATGTTGTCACTGTATAGATTGTGATCTCTGGGGTCCCTCCTAGCTTTGACTTTAGATAGTGTGTTATTCTATGAAAGGATAAGGAGGAGGAGGAGATCAGAAGAAACATTTATATATCACATTAAAATTCAAAAAGTATCTTTTACTTTTACATATTACCTCATTTGTTATTCACAACAACTTTGTGAGGTATGTGTTATTATCATCTCCATTTTACAGATGAGGAAACTGTGGCTGAAAAAAGTCAAATGACTCACTTTGTCTAGGGCTCCATAGCTAGCAAGCTGTATAAAAACTTCCTGACTCATCTACCATTCTCTGCACTATGTCAACCAGCCTTACACAGAGCCTAGGGAGAAAACTGTGACGTGTTAGATCTTTGTATTCTCTTCTTTTATAATCATAATAAATTATATTTATGTTATTTACATATATGTCTACATACACACATTATATAATATGTATATGTATATAATTTCCTAACAAAAGCTTCTTTAACACAAGTCTAAGCTTGTCTCAAATAAAGTAAGGGGGAAAGTATTTGTCTGTACCTAAACTAGGACAGCTGAGATCAGAAGAGCAGACTGATTACTGGCTCCTCTCTATTTGGAGAAAACTCTTAGCTTTGTAGATCCAGCCCTACTTAATTTCATTCCCAACCCTGTGTCCCTAATTGCCTATTAGACTTGTTAAGGATGCTTACTCCATAAGCACCTCCAACTCAACACATCCCAAACAAAATTCATGATCTTTTCCCCAAATTCCCACTCCCCCTTCTAAACTTAATTATTTTTTGTCAAGGGCATCACCACCCTTACAGTCTCCCTGGTTCACAACTTTGGTAGCATCCTCAAATCTTCCTTTTCTTTACTCCGAATATCCAATAAGTTGTTAAATTTCATTACTTCTCTCTCTACATTTATCACATAAAATTCCCTTCTCTCTATTCATATAGTCACAATCCTAGTTCAGGCCCTCATCGCCCTTTGCTTAGACTATTATTAACATAGACTCCTGACTGATCTCCTTGGCAACTAGATGGTACAGAAGATAGAGTGCCTGAACTGGAGTCAGGAAGTGACTTTGTGAGTTCAAATCTGGCCTAGCCGTGTGATCCTGGATAAGTCACTTAATCTGTTTGCCTTAGTTTCTTCATCTGTAAAATAAACTGGAGGAGAAAATGGCAAACCACTCCATCATCTTTGTCAAGAAAACCCCAAATGGGATCATGGCCACTTGGACAGGATTGAAAAATTATTTAACAATAACGTAACTGATTTCCTTGCCTTGATTTTATCCACAGTTTCCAAATTGCTTTTCCTGAAGTGTAGGTCTGACCATGATACCCCTATATTCAATAAATTCCAGTGGCTCTCTAGTTCCTCAAAGATTAAATATAAACTCCTTTTGGGGGGTGTTTAAAGCTCTACACAAGCTTACGCTTACCAACTTTAAACCTTATTACATGTTACTCTCCTCCACAAACTCTGCAGTTTAGCCTTGCTGACCTTCCCACATCTTCATGCCTGTGTATTGATTGTCCCCCACGCAATAAATGCTCTCCTTTCTTACCTCCACCTCTTCTAGTCTCTGGTTTACTTCAAAATTCAGCACAAAAACCATCTTACTGCAGGAAGGCTTTTCTGGTTCCAGCTACAATTTCCTCTCCCCACTCCTTAACAAAGATTCAGAGGAAGTGCTTTATATAGTAGATGGAGAGATGGATAGATAGATACATAGATAAATGTAACACCAATGTGATACCCATAGCAGCTGCAATGAATATGCATGCATATTTCCAGGGTAAAGTCACAAAATTTGATAAACTCTCTTCCTCAAAGGCAAAACTAAAATATTTATTTGGGACATCATTAGAATACCAGGAGGCAAGATTTAACAGTGTACTTATCACTAATCCAGGGAGCGCTGACATCTTAAACCTCTTTCTATTAGCCCTCCCCACGAAAACAAGTTCCCCTAGACAAATTCCTCCCTCTGCCCACTCACAGCTTGCTTCTCTCTTTGTTCTTACTCTCTACTCATGCTGTCTCTCTGTCTCTGTCTCTCTCTGTCTCTCTCTGTCTCTCTCTCTCTCTCTCCTTCCTTGGGCAAGCTCCTCCCAGTGTGAGCTTTATGTGACCCAGGCTCCATTTGACCCCAGGCTCCATGTGTTAGGCCTATTAATGGGTGGGGGAAGATCTTCCTATTCTATTAACATAGATAGATGGATAGATAGATAGATAGATAGATAGATAGATGGAAGGATAGATGGAAGGATAGATGAATGGATGGATGGATGGATGGATGGATGGATGGATGGATGGATGGATGGATGGATGGATGGATGGGTAGGCAGATATAGGTAGAGGTAGATATAGAACTATGTATGTATGTACATAAATATATATATATATGTTGTTTCCTCTGTGAGGGAAGTGTTTTTCACTTTTGTCTTTGTATTTTCAGTGCCTAGCACCATATCTGGTACATAGCAGACACTTAATAAAAGTACAATAACTGTCTGGAATACCAGATCTTCCATCACATGAATACATTAAGAAAATTCCACAATTGTCTCCACACTCCAGTTATCCTCCACTCAACTGTCAAAGCTATTTTCTTAAAGCACAAGTCTGACCATGTCACCCTGCTCTTCAATAAATTCAATGACTCCCTATCACTTCCTTGTTTGTCATTCAAAGCTGTTCCTACCCTATCACTCCACTACCTTTCCAGTTGTCTTAAGTCTTACTCCCTTCCTATACTCTGTTATCCAGTGACAGCTTCTGTACTATTCCTCCTGTAGGACAAGCTACACACACACACACACACACACACACACACACACACACACACAGAGTTTGCATATTTTTCTTCCTCATTAGACTATAAGCTCTTCAAGGGTAGGAATTATCTTTTATTCTTTATTTGTATTCCAATACTTAGCACAGTATCTGGCACATACTAGGCCCTTGATAAAATATTTATTGACTCACTATTACCTTTACTCTCAGGGGAAACAGCTGCCTCTAGAGGTGTGCCTAAGGATCCTGGTAACCTACAGAGTACGGATGGAGGGAATAATGAGTCAGTCAGCCAGTGCTTATTAACTGCTGACTCAGCCAGGCACAGTGCTAAGTGCTGGGGATATGAACATAAGCAAAAAGGAAGTCTCAGACCTCAAGGGACTTACATTTCTGAAGAAAATGACCAATGGGAAAGGGGAGAAGAAAGCAAAAACAGCCTCTGAACTCAAGGAGCTTACATTTTAATGGGGGAGAAAACATGCAAACAACTATGTACGTACAAAATATATACAGAGTAAATGGGAGGTAATCTCAGAGGGACAGCACTGGGTGGGGAAAAGTGGAGGGGGGGGCAGAAGGCCCAGAAAAGGACCTGCAGAAGATGCAATTTCAACTGATTCTTCTCCTCCTCCTCTTCCTCTTTCTCCTCCTCCTCCTCCTCCTCCTTCTTCTTCTTCTTCTTTTTCTCTTCCTCCTCTTCCTCCTCCTCTTCCTCCTCCTCCTCTTCCTTCTTCTTCTTCTTTTTCTTCTCCTCCTCCTCCTTCTCCTTCTTCTTCTTCTTCTTCAGCATGTAAAATATTTCCATATTAGTCATCTCATACAAGAAAAGTCAAATAAAAAGAATGAAAGAAAGTGAAAAATAGCATGCCTCAGTCTTCAAACAATATCAGTTCTTTCTCTGGAAGTGGATAGTATGCTTCACCACTAGTCCTTTGGGGTTGTCTTTTATCCTTGTGCTTCTGAGAATGTCATTCACATTTCTTCATTGAGCAGTATTGCTGTTACGATGTACATCATTCTCCTGGTTCGTTCATTTCACTATGCATCAGTTCAAGTAAGTCATTCCAGGTTTTTCTGGAACCATCCTGTTTTTTATTTCTTATAACACAATACTATTCCATCACAATCACATACCACATGTTGTTTAGCCATTCCCCAATTAGTGATGTCCAATTCATAGCCGCCACAGAAAAAGATCTTGTAAATGCTTTTGTGCAAGTAGGTCTTCCCTCTTTTTTTATGTCATTGGACCTGATTTTAGCTGATTCCTGAAGGAAGCCGTTGAAGGGATGACTTGGAAGTGCAGGGGAACAGCCCTGTACTAGCTCATACGCTAATCAATTCAAGGCTGGATTGTTCTTTCGCTTCCCAAAGACTGTTGTTATTGTTCCGTCATTTGAGTTCTATCTGATTCTTCCATGACCCCATTTTGGGTTTTTTTGGCAAAGATACTGGAGTGGTTTGTCATTTCCTTCTTCAGCTCATTTTACAGATGAAGAAACTGTGGCAAATAGAGAATTGACTTGCCCAGGGTCACACAATCAGTAAGTGTCTGAAGCCAGATTTGAACTCAGAAGATTCCAGGCCCTGTATTTTATCTACTAACCACCTAGCTGTCTTTTCAACAGATGCAGCCTCCCTAAAGACAGCTATCCCTGTGCAGAATCTCTTCCTCCCAATTCTTTGCTCTTTTCTATTTTAGTTTAGAACCAAATTGGGGAAAATCTCTTTTCCCATAGTTTACATAAAATCGTTGGGCCATTTGATAATTTATTTCCAATAAAGAAAATTTCCTTTAACAACTAAATCTGTAGTTTGCTCAATTAACTCTCCAGTGCCTTATACCCATATTCAATTAGTATTGGATCATTTCTTTACTAAATTTTCCAATTTTACTAGATTATTCGAGTCTACCTACTGAGACTGACCTCAAAAAGGTATCAAACTTTTTTTCTTGAACATTTTAAATGCATACAAATATACCAGAACAGTTTTTAAAAATGTTATATCATTATTTTCTTCTACCATCCTTTGACTGTTCCTTGACTTGGTATGCATTGTGCCCTAGACCCAAATTGAAGTGAGGAGCCACCAAACCATGCATAAAGATCTCTGTAAGCTATGTGTTGGGGTTTCTTTTTGCATTTTATTTATATATTTTTGGTTTTCAACATTCACTTCCAGAAGATTTTGAGTTCTGAATTTTCTCCCTATCTCTCCCCTCCCCCAACCCCTAGAAGGCAGGTAATTTGATATAGGCTCTTCATGCACATTCATATTGAAACCATTTCCACATTAGTCATGTTGAATTAGAAACAGTAGGAGAAACCATGAGAAATAAGAAATAAAAAAAGAGAGAGAGCAAATAATATGTTTCAGTCTACATTCAGACTCCATAGTTCTTTTTCTGTATATGGACAGCATTTTCCAGAGTGAATCCTTTGGAGCTGTCTTGCATCCTTGCCTTGCTAAGAGATACATCTATCAAAGTTCCTCATTGCACATTGTGGCTATTACTGTTTGCAATGTTGTTCTGGTTCTGCTCATTTCCCTAAGTACCAATTCATTCAAATCTTTCCAGGTTTTTCTGAAGTCTGCCTGTTCATCATTTCTTATAGCACAATAATATTCCATTATGTTCGTATGCCACAATTTGTTCAGCCATTCCCCAATTGATGAACAATCCCTCAATTTCCAATTCTTTGCCACCACAAAAAAAGCTGCCATAAATTATTTTTATGCATTTGGGTCCTTTTCCCATTTGTATGATCTTTTTGGGGTACAGCCATAAAAGTGATATCACTGGGTCAAAGGGTACTATGAGCTACATATTGATACAGTTTTAAAATAATATTATCGTTACATTGTATTTTTTATTTTGTTAAATATTCCCCACTATATTTTACAGCAATTCTTGTGGCATTCAGGAATATTTCAGGTCTCATATGACTGAGAGAACTCATATAGCTGGGACACTTTATATTGGATATCTCTGCTCCAGACTACTGAGAGACCACATGATGTGGAACAACACACTCTAGTTTTAGAATCGGGGATCTGAGTTGAAATTCTGCTTGTCAAGCCCTTACCTAGCTTAAATGTCATCTTGTTTCCTTGGGCTTCATTTTCTGCATGAGTAAAATGATTCTGATTCGGTAATGTCTAAGATTCTCTTCAGTTCTAAATCTACAAGCTTCCTTCCTTTCCTTAACGTTGGCACTGAGTGTTCTAGTAGAATGCTCTAACGGAATCTTGCTCTGAGGGCAAGATTATTTAATTTTTATTTTTTATCCTAGTAATTGACATGGTACCTTGACCATAGGAGATTCTTAATAATCATTGAATTATGAGCGGGGTTCAAGTCCTGAATCTGACACTTACTGGTTGTGTGATCTGGGCCAATCATTTAACTTCTCAGTGCTCTGGGCAACTCTCTAAGATTATAAATTATAGACAAAATGCCGCTCTACATTTAGTGGAGGAAATTTTCTCACCTGGTAATTTCCAATATCAATGAAATCATGGTCTATCTGATATTTTTTGTAAATGATCTCCGTTTGCATTGTCTCCATCACTGAATTGTAAATTCCTTGAAGAGAGGTACTGATCTTTATCTTTGTATGTCTACCATCTAGCAAAAAGCAAGATGCTTAATAAATATTTGTTGAATAGAATTTGTTGAATTGTCTATCCATCCCTTATGTATACTGCCATTGTCTGCCTGATCCCACCTCATCTGGTAACGTGACCCTGTGCCACTTTAATTCTAATTATTCACTTGATTAGGCTATGACCACACTCTGACTATGCAGAATCCCAGAATGTATAGAGTCAGAAGGGATCTGAGCGACCTTCTAGTCCAGTTCATACCAGAAAGGTAATTGCGGAATGGCTCAATCCTCTACCGGGAGACTTGCAAGAAGAGGAAACCCAAAATTTCTTGAGGTGACCCATTGCACTTTTGGATAACTCTAATCTAATCAATCAATAAGCATTTATTAAGCATCTACGATGTGCCAGGCACTCTTGTAAGCATTGTAGATACAAAAAGAGACAAAATAAGACAATCTCTGCCCTCAAAGACCTTTCAATCAAATGGATTACTAGGAAGTTTGTCCTAACACCAAGTCTAAATTTGCTTCCAAAATTTAATCCTTCCTCCACTCCCCAACCATAAAGTACCCTTTTAAATTACTAGAAAAGAGCTGTCACCAATATCACTTCTAGGACTGTATCCCCAAGAGATCATGAGAATGGGAAAGGGTCCCAAATGTACAAAAATGTTTATAGCAACACTCTTTGTGGTGGCCAAGAACTGGAAATCAAGGGGATGCCCATCAATTGGGGAATGGCTGAATAAATTGTGGTACATGAATGGAATGCTATTGTGCTATAAGAAATGTTAAACAGCAAGACTTCAGAAAGGCCTGGAAAGACATATGAAATGATGCTGAGTGAAAGGAGCAGAACCAGGAGAACTGTGCACACAGCAACAACCACAGAGTATGAGGAATTTTTCTGGTAGACTTGGAACTTCGTTGCAATGCAAGGACTTAAAAAATTCCCAATGTCTCTTAAAGCAAAATGCCTTCCACATCCAGGGAAAGAGCTATGGAACTTGATTGCAGAATGAAGCAGATAATTTTCTTTTGTATTATGTTTTGGTTTGTTTTATTATTTCTCCCATTCATTTTAATTCTTCTGTGCAACATGACTAAGGTGAAAATGTATTTAATAGGAATATATGAGAACCTATATAAAACTGTATGTATGCTGTCTCAGGGAGGGAGTGGAGAGGTAGAGGAGAAAGGTGGGGAAGGAGGGGGAAAAGTCTAAGATGTATGGAAGTGATGGTAGAACACTGAAAACAAATAAAATAATTTTAAAAAGAGCTGTTGTGTTCTCCCTCCCACTCTGTCACACACACATACACACACACACACTCACACACACACACACACACAAACCCCCTCGTCCCTGCCCTTCTCCAGGCTAAACAAAGACTTGACCATTCAGTTTTTAATGTTCTCATTGTAACCTCATGCTCTGACCGTGGTCTTTCTGGTTCCTTGCTTTCTCTATTATTGCCTATAACTGGATTATACCCAGACGATTTTTTACTCTTTGCATGATTGTGCCCCTAAACTCAAGCTAACCTTTCTCTGATTGTGCTCTTTCCTGGATCCGGTTATATCTGACTTTTTCTCCAACTGCACTCCTGGAAAGATCCTTGATTGCTCTGACTGGGCAGTAAGAGTACACCAGGCGATGCTCCAGGGGTGCTCTGAATATCCTCCTGATGCTACTGGCATGTCTGAGTTCTGCATTTGTTCTATCTCTGACTTCCCTGTCTGAATGCTGTCGGCATGCTGGCTGTATCACTGAAGGAGATCCTGAAAGGCTCTCAGCTGTGCTTTTAAAAGAATGATAAATAAACTCAGATCTAAATAACTGAAGTAATATTTATTGTTCATGGATAGGTAAAGCCAATATAATTTTTAAAATGAACATTTTATCTAACTGATCTATTTATTTAATGCCATTCCAATTAAATTATTTTTAAAAAAATTTGCTGAGTTAGAAAAACTAATAACAAAGTTCATCTGGAAGAGCAAAAGGTTAAGAACTTCAAAGAAACTAGGGGGGAAAGATATAAAAGAAGTAGATTCAGCAGTATCAGTCCTTAAACTGTATTATAACTTGAGAGCATTGTTGAAGTAGAAAAGAGGATAATTTCAATTATTTTAAATTAAAATTTTCTTGTATAAATAAAATCTACATATCCAAGAACACAAGGAATGCAGAAAATTGGGAAAAACTTTCAAAGACAATCTTTCAGACAGGACAGGATTGGGTTGGAATATTGCTATGGTGTAAAAAATGGTGAGCTGATTTGGAAAAACATAGAAAGACTTGGACTTAGGAGGGAAGATGTTATCTACCTTTAGAGAAACAGAAGATAGAAAGAAATAGCCATAGTACAGTCTTACATATATGTGTATGAGTATATATGTTTAAAGTTATCTTTGTATATATGTGTGTATGTGTTTATGTATATATATGTATATGTTTATAGCAATATATATAAATAAATATTCATATTCATATAAACATGTAGCTATTGCTATGACACACATATATATACTCATGCATATATGTAAGCATGAATAGATAGACAGATAGATAGATAGATAGACTGATAGATAAATAGATGGACAGAAAATTATTGTAGCCTTCTTTAGGGAGGAGGGAGAGAAATAAATAAAAAAGTATACAGCAGAGAACAAAAGAAAACCAGCAAGAAAGCAATGAAAAGCTAGGTAGCCTTGAAATTAGTGTAGAGTATTTATTATATAGGTTTTCTTGAAATGGAAATTTATCATTTCATATTGAAACCTCTCTTACGGTCTGCTGTGTACATGGCATTATTTTTTCTTTTCTCATTTTGTATTTAAGTTTAAAATAAAAGAAAAATTTTTAAAAAGACTTTGGCTGTGTCCTCAATAGGATCCTCAGCATGTCCTAATACATCCCTGACTCTTGGGGAGCTGTAGTACTGGCCATCCTGTGGCTTTGCTTCTGACTGTGTTTCTGGAGCTCAGGTACAGAAGGGGATCCACGTAAGGAAGAGTTGCCTGACTAGGGACAAGAGGAGGGGGGAGTGGTATAAAAAGAAAGAAGAGGACCCAAGCAACAAGGCTAGATGAAGGGCCATATGACCAGAAGTGGAGGAAAGGATGAAGAGGAAGGCCGTGTGCCATAATTGAAGAACATAGGCCTTAATTACCATGAATTGGAGTTAGACAACCTGAATTTGAATCCAGGCTGTGCTATTGACTAACTATGTAACCTTAGAATTAGGATCTTTGAACTTGTTTATTTTTTTTAACAGTACTGTTTTTCCAATTACATGTAAAGATGATTTTAATATTCATTTTTCTTTAAATCTTGAGTTCCAAAATTTTCTCCTTCCTTCCCTCGCCTCCCCCTTCCTAAAATGATAAGCAATTTGATACAGGTTATATGTGTATAATCACGTAAAATATATTTCCATGTTAGTCATGTTGTAAAGGTTTTAAAAATGGACCAAAAGAAAAAAAACAGAACAAAAAGTAAAATTAGCATGCTCTTGAACTTTTTTAAATTAATAGATGTCAAAAATTACTTCAATATAGTTTTCTGTCAAAATCACATATATTGTTTTTATTTTACATATTTAAAATGGTATTCCACAAAGGAATTGAGGGTCAACTAGGTAGCTCAATGGATAGAATACTGGTCTTGGAGTCAGAAGGACCTGAGTTCAAATCCAGTCTCTGATACTTACTAGCTGTGTGACCCTGGGCAAATCACTTAGCCCTGATTGCCTTTAAAAAAAAAAAAGGAGTTGGTAGGTATTTTTAGGCTGCCCAGTGGGTCCATGACAGAAGAAAGTAAAGAACCTCTAGCTCAGAGTCCTGCTTTAGAGTCAGAGGACCTGGATTTAAATCCAACCTCTGCTTAAGTAGCTGCATAACCTTAAATAAATTACTTCACATCTGTAAAATGAGGGGGTTGGACAAGATAACCCCTAAGTCGCCTTCAAGATACACTAATGTCTGAGACTTTATAAATGCTTTATATCTGTGCCAGGCTAATCAAGTTACAGGGAACTGGGGACTTGCCTTGCCACTAGAGCTCATGCCTCCGTATGCCCTTATTAACCCGAACTTGTGATTTCATTGCTGTGGGACAGTGGTAACAAACTCAATTAGAAACAGGGGGCCACTGAACCAAATATAAGGATCTTCATGGGCTGCATATTGCCCTAGGAAACTACATATTATCATGATCTATTTTTCTTTATTTGTTAAATATTTTCTAGCCTCATTTTAATCTGGTTGGGCAGCACTATGGAGTATTGGGAAAAGGAAAGGAAGCTTTTTCATAAAATGCGCACTCTGTGCCAGGTACTGCTCTATTAGCATTACAAATATTACCTCATTTGATCCCCATAACAATCCTGTGAGGTAGGTACTTGTTACTATCCCCATTTTACCGCCGAGGAAGCTGGGGCAAGTTGAGGTTAAATGGCTTGCCCAAGTCATTCATACAACTATTAAGTGTTTGAGATTGGGATTTGAATCCAGAAATTCTTGACTCCAGACGTAACCCTCTATCCACAGCACCACCCAGATGAATTGCTGACTTTTGTGCTGTAGGAACTGTTCTGTAAGGGAACTCTACCTAGTCAGAGAAGCTAGGGTTCTAGGACTTTGCCCAGGACATTTAGAGGTTACTCAGGACTTTACAGCTATTATGTGTCAGAGAATATGACCTTTCTGAGTACAGGATGAGCTCTCTATCCTCTACCTTAGGAGGTCTCTCAACTTCCCTTTAGTGTAGTAAAGACAATTTGTACATCTTAAAATAGCTTAATACGTACCATGCTATAGTGGATATTGTGGGAAAGGGGGACCCACAGGAGAAAGGAAAAGGGAAAAAAAAGTCTGAATTTACAGGAAAAAGAAATCTATCTCCCCTCCCATATATTTGTTATCCTTGTTGTTTTTCAGTCATTGCAGTCCTGTATGACTTGTTGACCTGAAAGTTTGATTAAAGAGGCAAACAGGCCAGGTGATATGTAAATCCATATAGTTTATTCTCATAAAGCTAGCAGATACACTAACCTGGAGCCAGAAGGAAACTTCTGACTGTCTGCTACAAGGATGACGAGGTTTAAGTCTGTTTTAGGACAATTCCAGGATATCTTTGTCCTTCAGATTTATGGTCTCTATATGTGTTTAATTATACCATGAGAAAAGAATTTTCTTAATTGAATAAGTTATAAATACAATAAAAAGAGAATTGACAAAGTGTCAATTGAAATTATGACCCAGGATAACTGTGTTTTCTTTACCATTAACACATCATAACATATGTCCACAAAATATTGTGTGTTCATGCTTTGTTGCTGAAGAAGACCATGCCATCGGAGAAATGATGACATGACTTGCACTTGACTTTGAGTGAGGGAGGGCTGTGCAGGTCACCAAGCTCACTTCTCCTCCAGAACCATCTGAATCCAGTGACCTGATATTCATCAGGATGACTGGAGATGACCCAGGATGAGGCAATTGGGGTTAAGTGACTTGCCCAAGGTCACACAGCTAGTGAGCCTCAAGTGTCTGAGGTGAGATTTGAACTCAGGTCCTCCTGACTCCTGCACTGGTGCTCTATCCACTGCACCACCCAGTTGCCCCCAATAGTGTTTAATATGTTCATTGTCTAAATTTTGCTATCTCTAGTTTGTAGCTTCATTTCACGATACTCCTCCAGGTTTCAATTCCATTGATATTGCTTTCCTTTTCAGTGTGAATTGTTATTAGTCAAAAATCTCCTTTGGAACAGGAAATAAGGTTTTCCTGCCCAGATCTTACAAAATATTAAGATAAGAAAAAAGTCCCAATATTCAAAATAGTGTCTTGGGTTTAGGGTCTCACAAAGAATGCAAAGTCCACCCCATCTGGTCTCGTTGACACAAGAAGAGGGATTCTCTGAGTTTACTTCAGAGAACAAAGAGGCTGTTAGGTCCAGGCTCTTTTTCTGGTTGGTTAATTCATTCTCTGGCCCTTATTAAGGTCCAAAAATGATATTAAATGATTATCATGCTTCATGACTCCATTTGGGGTTTTCTTTTCAAATATCCTGCAGTGGTTTGCCATTTCCTTCTCTAGTTCATTTTACAGATAAGGAAACAGATAAACAAGGTTAAGTGACTTTCCTAGGGTCACACAGTTAGTAAGTGTCTGAGGCTAGATATGAACTCAGGAAGGTGAGTCTTCCTGACTCTACCCAGTGGTCTATCCAATACACTACCTGGCTGCCACCATTACATCATTCCATCCCCCTCCTTCAAACCACACATGTACACACACCCCCCACACACACACACAGGAGGAACCTTTGATGTGGGGCTCCCTGTGGACAAGCTGAATCTCACAACCCTATCTAGACCATGCCTATCCTTTGTCTAGTGTTCTGGAGACCAACAGTGCTAGTTCTAATTTCAAGGAAAGTGTCCAGGTCAGCTATGTTCACTCCTTGATCCTTCTGTAAGCTCTCCTCCTGATTGTTCAGACTTCTCCACTCTTCCCCTTTCCCAACCCTGCCTCTGCTTTTCTGCTTCCCTTTACATGTTATCTTCCTCCACTAAAATGTAAGCTCCTTGAGGACAGGGACTGTCTTTATTTTTATTTGAATTTCGCATTCCCAGAATTTAGCACAGTGTCTGGCTGTAGCTCCAACATGTATGTGGCCGTGAATATCCTGGTGCAATTCTGAATTGTGAAATACCAGACTTTCCCCATGGAAGACAGAACCAAAACATCAGAAAGTCAAGTCCATCTTAGGAACAAAAATCTACACACAATAACAATGCAGAGAACAACACCATCCCCAAGCCTTCCCCCTACTAGATTTCCCACAAACACGCTCCTTTAAGCAAATCATAAGCAGACCCGCTTAAACAAAATCACAACAAGCTCTCTCATTCACGTTGGCCAGTTACCTGCCTGCGTCTTCTTAGCTCTGACTGCTCTCTAACCAATTTCCTCTCAGTTCTGCTCCAGCTCTGCCTCTTCCTGTTCTATCTGTTCAGCAAACTCCCTCCACTACAGGCTCCATGTTACTCTGGCTTCCATGTGACCCAGGTAGGTCACATGGGCCTATTAATGAATGAGAAAGATCTTCCCATTTAAATTACTATTACACTGGCATATAGTAATTGCTTAATAAATGCTTCTTGACTTGACTTGACTTAAGAGTACTGAATGTTCATTCCAACAAGATGATTGCCAGTCCCACACACTGGTTGTCTGAGCTTCAGTCTTCATTTTTCTCTGACTTAGAGTCTGATGAGGTATTGTGACAAGGTGAAATATCATAGTACCATTTGTCATAGAAAGGTGTGAGTTTGATGGGGAGCTTTCCACAGATCTCTTGTCAGGGATGTGCAACATGTCTATAGTATGATAGGCTGACTTAGCTCTAATCCTCCATTCATATGACTGAATGGTAGGTTCACATTTAGAGGATTAAAGCATATAGTTAGAAGGTCAAGGACCAGGGATAAAGTACAGGGTTGTCCCAAGCAAATACTTCAGCTCCAAGATGGATAGAAAAGATGGTGGCAAAAATAAAACACAAGAGCAAAGGTTATCAAGGTATTGTTTGCAGGGGATCACACAGAATGCACAGTTCAGTAGAATAGAGAATCAATGTCAAGGAATCAGTCAAAGCAATGGACACAGTGTATACCACAAGAGGATCTTGAAAGAGTTCAATTCTTCCTCAGGCAAATAGATTCTTATCTCCCCCTTTTATAGTTGGAACCAATCAGTGGCTTCCCAGGGCCTGGCCTTCCCAAAGTCTAAAGAGTAATTCTGTTGAACAGAAGCATTTGCTTTCAGAGTTAAAGGAACTCCAGAACCTTTCTAGTCTGGTCCACACCTAAGCAGAAATATGCTATAATAAATAATAAATCTGGTCAAGTGATTACATGTATTTGTTTTTACACTATTTTGAAGTTATAAGAATATAAGATATGATAACTAGCTCTAGTCCTATCAAAATACTCAATGCTTTGAATAAAATGACCACTTCATGTGATTCACTATTTCCATTCACTGTGGCCTCTGTTGCTTGTTCTTCATTCTTGAAGAGGACCATGATATCAGGAAGGTGATATCATGCCATGCAAGTGAATTTGATTTAAGTGAGAGAGAGCTGTACAAAGTCACCAGCCTCACTATCTCCTCTGGAGCCATATCGGTCCAGTGGCCAGATATGGATCAGGACAACTGAGATGGCCCCAGATGAATGAGTTTCTACTTAATGACCTGTGATAATGCAGAGCTCAGTAGTTCCCAAAGTAGCTCAATGTATTTTTAGACAAATTTAAAGAAATGATAGCTAGGATTTTCAACAGTATTTTATGTTTACTTTATATGGGTTATCTCTTTCTGATTTTTTAATTTAATTTTTATTTTTATGTTCAGTTTCAAATTCTCTCCCTTCCTTACCCATTGAGAAGGCAAGCAATAGGATAACCATTATACATGTGAAGTCATTCAATGCATGTATTTAATTTGATTAGTATTTCCTTACATTGAGCTAAAATCTACTTTCCTACAGTCTCTATCTACCCTTCAGCTCTTTGCATTTAACGGAGCAGCAGATTGCTTGGCCCGTAGTTCTTGGCCATATTCTTCCTCTGCCCTCACCACAATTAAGGGAGATTTACTTTGACTACATGGGGACTTGGTCAGCCAATACCATGAACAATTATCAAAAAATAACCCTAAAGGCAAACCTTGGAACTTTTCTTTATTTCATTCCTCCAGCCACAGTTTCTGTTTAAATATTTTTTTTGTATGAGTGAACACATTTTATAATCAGTAAGAGGATGAGACCAACTCTGGATCTTCTGATAATCCAGGATACTCTTTTGTTAGGGTTCCTCATGTTACTGGGCAAGTACAAGTGAAGATTGGGAAACATTATTACCAAAGAAGGTATTCCATTCCTTGAAGTTCTTAATATGAAGCTGATCTAGACCTCCATGTAGATGAATTACTATTCACTGATTGGCTAAGAATACTTCTAACAAGCGGGAGCAGCTGGATGCAGTCATAAATGGTACCCATAATTTGCCAAATGTGGATTCTGTCTAATGTGGACAAATATGGGCTATTGTAAATAGATTCAGCAAAAGGAGGAAGGCATGGAACATGAGTTATATTTTTGGAATATGCAAAATCCAGAATATTTGAGGGATCTATGGTAGGATGGAATAAGTGTCTTGATATCTGTGATATAGCTTGGCAAATAAGACAAGGGGTGGGGCTCTGTGAAGAGCTAAATGTTTTTCTCTACAGATAAAATGAGTGCTTACTCATTTACTGGTGATCTGAGTTTTGTTTCTTTTGTCATATTTGTTTCATTTTAGTTTTGTTCAAGAGCTGAAAGATTCTTGTTTAAACAATGCATGAGATGGAGAGGAAGGCAGTGCAGTTTAGCAGAAGAACCCCTCAAATTAATCTAAGACCTGGATTGGATCACCAGGTTTGCACTCAGTAGACATGTGACCTCATGCAAGTCTCTTAGCTTCTCTTAGACTCAGTTTCCTAATCTGTAAACTAGAAATAGTTATATTTGCACTGCTTACCCCATAGGGTTGTCATAAGGACCAAATGAGATAATGGATATGAGTTAGCTTTACTGACCTTAAAGTACTCTCTAAGTGAAATTTATTATCATTAAAGTTATTTTGATGAAGTCCATCAGGACCTCTGTGTTGATGGATTGATTGGATGGATACTAGTTAAAGAATAGAGAAGAGGATACATTCATAAGTGATACTGATAATTTGCAAATATGGACCTGGGGAGTGGCTGTATATGGGGTATTATAAATAGATTCAGCAAAATAAATAGTGATTTGAGAAAGGAGGGGAAAGAGGAAGGAGGAAGGCAGCTAAGGGAGAGAGGAAGAAGGGAGACGTGTTTATTAAAACATAGTCTATGTGATCACTGTGCTCAGTGCTATATTATTTCACTTGATCCTTCCAATAACCCTGGGAAGCAGGTGCTATTACTATTCCCATTTTACAGTTGAGGAAACTGAGGTAGACAGCAGTTAAGTAACTTTCCTAAGGTTATCCAGCTATCAGTGTCTAAAGCTGGATTTAAATTTGAGTCATCCTGGCTCTAGGCTCAACACTGTATCCACCATGCTATGTAACGACAGTGAAAATGTTGAATAGGAAATGCTTTGTAAACCTTAAAGTACTATATAAGTGAAAGTTCTTACCATGAAGCTGATCTGGACCTCTATGTAGATGGATTACTACTCATTGATTGACTGAGAATACTTGTAATAAGACATAGCAGCTGAATGCATTCATAAAGGGCACCCACAATTTGCCAAATGTGGACTCTGGCCAACATGGACAAACATAGGGTATTGTAAATAGATTCAGCAGAATAAATAGTGCCACAGGTGGTAATGAAGGAGGCTTAGCACTGCCAAACCTCAAATCATATTTTAAAGCAAAAAACATCAAAGCCATCTGATAATGGTTTTTTTAAATGGGAAAGTAGATCAATGAAACAGCTTAGATAAGTAAGAACCAGAAATAATTGAAAAAATAACCTACTGTTTCATAAATGGCTAAGAGAAAATCATATCTAACAAGAACTGATGAGAAAACTGGGGAACTGTTTGGCAGAAATTAAATTCACTTGACCATCTTATGCCAACTACCACACTATATCACATTGGTCTGTGTGAATACGGTGTCAGATATTTTTTGTGGTATTCTAGAACATTCTCCCATCCTCACATCTCATCGTCTTTGTATTGTCATAGCAGGCATCCTTCGTAGTCCTAGAGGTTGATGTTAGGACTCTACTTGGCATTCAGCCAAAAGCTGGAAGACAACTTAGTGGGATTTGCCTGATTTTTGAGGGGATGTGGGGGTAAAAGTGTTGGTGATCAGTATCTGCAGTCATAAGATTATAGGTTTAAAGTTTTTTTTATATATAAATAGTACTTTATTTTTTTCTAATTATATGTAAAGAGAGTTTTCAACATTCAATTTTTATAAAATTTTGAGTTCCAGATTTTTCTCCCTCTTTCCCTCCCCCTCTTCCCAAAATGGCAAGCAATCTGATATAGGTTATATATGTGCAATCATGTTAAATATATTTCCACATTAGTCAAGCTGTGAAAGAAGGAACAGAATAAAAGGGGAAAACATGAAAAAAACAAAGAAATTAAAAATAGTATGTTTCAATATGCATTCAGACTGAATTATAAGTACTTTCTTTGGATGTGGATAGCATTTTCCATCATGAGTCTTTTGGAATTGTCTTAGATCATTGAACTGATGAAAAGAGCTGTCATTAATAGCTGATTATCAGGTAATGTTGCTGTTACTATGTACAATATTCTGGTTCTGCTCACTTCACTCAGCATCAGTTCATGTAAGTCCAGATCTTTCTGAAATCTACCTGCTGATCATTTCTTATAGCACAATAGTACTGCATTACATTCTATATACATTATATTTACATTACATACACACAAACATGCATTACATATATAAATATATGTATATATACACATGTATATATTGGTACATTCAAAATATTACTCTTGTAATTACTCGCATATATGTATACCAATTGTGGTGGGCATCCCCTCAATTTCCAATTCTTTGACACCATAAAAAGAGCTGCTATAAACATTTCTGTACATGTGGGTCCTTTGCCCTTTTTTATGATCCCTTTAGGTATAGACATAGTAATGGTATTGTGAAATCAAAGGGTCTGATTGCAACTTTGGGCACAGTTCCAAATTGCTCTGCAGAATGATTGGATCAGTTCGCAGCTCTGCCAAGGATGCATTAGTGTTCTGATTTTTCCATGTCTTCCCTAACATTTATTATTTTTCTTTTCTGTCATTATAGCTTTAAAGTTAAGCAGAACTGGTTGTCTACTCCTACAGTTCTTAATTTTGGGTCCACAGAACTCTAATGGGTCCATGGATATGTTTCAGGGGATCTGTGAACTTGTATTGGAAAAACTATAGCTTTATTTAAACATATTTTACTTCTTTAGTTATCCTATACATTTTGTTTTATGAATTTAAAATATTACTCTTATACAGGATTCATAGATTTCACCAAACTGTCAAAGTGACCTATGATACAAAAAAAGGTTAATAACTTTTAGATCCAGTCCAACTACATCAATCAAATCAATCCACATTTATCAAGTAACTATTATGTGCCAGACACTGTGTTAAACTCTGGGGTTAAAAAAAAAGGCAAAATGCAGTCACTGCCCTCAAGGAGCCTACAGGTTAAAGGAGGAGATGCAAACAAATATATACAAAACAAGGTATGTACAGGGTAACTAGGAAATGACTTACGTAGAGGAGGCACTAGAACTGAGAGGGATGGAGGAAAGCTTCCTGTAGAAGGTGGTATTTTAGTTAGAACTTAAAGGAAATCAGGGAGGTGAGTAGTTGGGAGGGGAGGAGGGCCTCCCAGGTATGGTGGAGTGCTAATGAAAATGCCCAGAGTCAAGAAATGGAACGTTTTGTCCTTGGAATAGCCAGATGAAGCCCAGAAAAGTTGTGACTTGTCCAAATTCGTAAAGGTAGCAAATGACAGAGGTAAGATTGGAACCCAGATAGAGTACCACCCATAAAGTCAAGAGGACCTGAGTTCAAATCTGGCCTCAGATATTTGACACTTGCTAGTTCTGTGACCTTGGGCAAGTCACTAAACCCTGATTATATCACCAAAAAAAAAGGAGATGTGAACTGAGGTGCTTTGATTCTAAATCCAATGTTCTTTCACTATACATGTTACCTCTCTCCTGTGGATGAAATTGACAGGCATTAATATAGGTATTCTTGCCTCATTGTGGTTTTCATTGAGATGACTTGGAATCTTGAAAGCTATGATAATGAAGCATAAGCTCTAGCTGGTCTTACTAAGCTGGAAAGGCTTAAAGGGCCTTGTGTTCCCTAGGTGTGTGTATGTGCCTTGGAGGAGTTGGGGGAGAGGATAGAGAAATGGGAGTATAAATCTATGATTTCTTCCATGTAAGGAACTCCCAGTTTAGATTCCCTTACATTCTTTTCCTCATTCCCCCTACTGATTCAAATTGGCAACCTAGTCCTTGGAATCTATCTGGGACAAAGAGAAGTTAAGTGACCTGCATCTACATCATTAGTCCTGTTGTCTGTCCTTTGCTCTTGAAGAGGACTGTGACACCAGGGAGGTGATGCCATAACTTGCAAGTGAATTGGATTTAAGTGAGGAAGGGCTAGGCAGTCACCAGCCTCACTGTCTTCTCTGGAGCCTTCTGGGTCCAGTGACAAGATATAGATCAAGACAATTGGAGATGGCCCTCAAAGTTAGTCTAGCCAAGTATGGAAGATATTCATAATTAGATGATTACAATTTTTAGCTACAGACTAATAAACACCACCTACTAAGGCATGAAGAGGTTGCAGTCCTCATTGGTGGAGGTGGAGAAAAATTCTGCACAATGAAATAAAAAAGATCCTTAAAGAATATGGATATGAGAGTCCCTTTCTCTGCACTAAGTGTGTCATTCACTGCTCCTTCTTTGTAATGAGTCAAGTAGTGACACAGTAGATAGAATGCTGGCCCTGCATGAAGTGCTAAATTCAAATCCAATTTCAGACATTTAGTAGTTGTGTGTTCCTGGGAAAGTCACTTAACCTCTATTTGCCTCAGTTTCCTCAACCATAAAATGAGAACAATAACAGCAGCTGCCTTTCAGGATTGTTTGACGCTCAAATGAGATAATTATTTTTTTCAGAAAGTGCTTAACGTACCTGGCACATAGTCGATCCTATATAAATGTATATTCCTTTCAGTGTAAACCTCTAGTTGGTAAACAATGCAGCTACAAATTGCTGCTTGCTAAAAATCAAGATAGGAGCAGCTAGGTGGTACAATGGATAGAGTACCAGCTCTGGGGTCAGGAGAACCTGAGTTCAAATCAGGCTCAGACACTTTCTAGATGTGTGACCCTAGGTAAGTCACTTCACCCTGTTTGCCTCATTTCCTCATCTATAAAATGGCCTTGGAGAAGGAAATGGCAAACCACTCCAGGATCTTTACCAAGAAAACCCCAAATGGGATCATGGAGAGTTGGACATGACTGAAATAACTGACCAACAAAAATAACAAATTAAAATATTCCTTCATTGTAGAAAATTATCTCACATACCATCTAAACAAAAAGCTTAACAAAAGTTAAGGGTAATGGAAACCAAGGTGGGGGAGAAAGTATTGGCAATGATACAATGGTGAACCATGTCAAATGCAATAGTGAAGGAAAATGCAGACTGGGAAACAGCTGTTAGATGTGGTGATTAAGAAATCATTGGAGAGAGATACCCTGGTATGGGAATAGAGAAACTGCTATGGAGGTGAGAAGTTCAAGTCCTATCTCTGAGACAATACTTATTGTGTGAAACTGGGCAAATCACTTAACCTCTTAGTACTCTCTGGGACCATAAATTACAGAGTAGGAAGTAGGTGGGACATTTGGGGCTAAGTGTTCCCATGCCATGAAGTCACTGGTATGGTTCAAAAACAATCAGGAAAAGAAACAGAAAGAGTCACTGGAGAGAAGGATCCATAAAGTGGTGGGGATTGAAGCTGCATGACAAAGGTTGAATACCAATTTACAGAAGAATCACAGTCAACCAAACTTCTTACTGTTCTCAAAAGTCATGAAATTTAATTTCCTTAAGACATTTTCTATAATTCAGACTGAATTTCTTTTTAATAAGTTGAAATGAATTCAAAATAAAATGTAAAATAAAGGAAGGATGGAAGAATAGCTGACCTCACACCACCAGGTTTACACCAGCAACAATCTTGAAATACCATGCCCAGAAGTGAAAGGACCCTCAGTTACCCATCTTGTCTAAAACGTGCCAAGACTTATTTATGTCTGTGAGAGGAATGGTATCCATAATAACTGCTTCATGTACTTGATTAACAGTGGCAAATGATGGAATACACAGATTCTGCCCCCCTTCCCCCAAAGAATGGGGCCAAGGCCAAGTATCACTCCATCCTCCTAATCCTCCATATTACCCTGAAGCAAATTCTCATTAGTGCCAGGGATTTGATGTATTCCTACAATATATCTCTATGGAGTCCTGCCTAGAGAATCCATGTACTAATGAGACATTACATGGAAATAATTTATTGCAAAGTAAACAAATCCTTAAAGGATTTAGAAGGGATAATGTATAATGGGAAAAGTGCTGGACTGGGTGTTAGGTGAACCATATCTGAGTCCTGGCTCTAATTCTTCCTAGTTGAGTGTCTTTAGGCAGGTCACTCAACCTAAGTCTCAGTTTCCTTACTCGTAAAATGGAGATAATAACTCTTATTACTTAACTGACAAGGTTGTTGTTAGGAAAGCATTTGGCAATTTACAAAATCACTATAAAACTGGTGGTCAGTATTAAGGTATTAACCTACTTTTACAGAAAAGAAATACTTAGAAAGATGTGGTTTATCTCTTGGAAGCCCCTAAAATAATTCATATGCTGCTGTATCCCTGAGGTGAAAAAGTAAGACTTTAGGGAGGGAAGGAATCTTTCCTCTACATTCTTCTAAGACCATGGGTGACAGGTAACACTCCCAGGAATCATCCATTTGTATCCAGCTTGGAGTACTGTGAGATGAATTCAGGGGAGCATGGTAACTAACAATCCTTCAGAGCTCCTATTGGAATATTACTCGACCTCTCATTCACTAACCTAAGCCAAATCTTAAAGCTGGCACTTATAAGGTATAGGGAGAGGTCACAGAAGGGAGGTAGAGGAAATGTTTCTTTCTCTGAGCTCATGGAGGAGTGAACTCAAGAAGAGTTTTATGATTGGTGAAATGATGGCAAAAGAATTTTATGTAGGAGATACACTGCAAGGGAATGAAGCACTGACTATTAAAAATTAAGGTCAAACTGCATAATAGAACCATAGACTCTTAGATGTCATTTAATCACATCATGCTTGAGTAAAGTTGTTGGTTGAATATGTCCATTGACAGGCAGCTCACTACTTTTCAAAATAGGGTAATTCATTCCAGGGCATCTTTAATATCTTTATTCCAAAGATATGGTCTTTTAGACCCCCAAGAAGTTGGTGGATTTTTTTGAGTTATTCAAACCTAGACTAGAAAATCAAGTTATCCAAAAGGGAAAATGCATATAATTTTTATAATTGAAAAATAAATAAATTAATGTACTTTGGGGAATAGCCATTCATGGACATAGAGATGAACTCAAATATATAATTCAGAAGTAGCAGTAACTGATTACATATGCAATCATCAGAAATAGGCATCAACCTACCATAGAAATGGGAGAAAGGAACAATTGCCTTCAAGTTTAAAAAACTGTTTAAATTTAACTTTCATTGTTCTCTTTTTCTTTTTAAAAAAATCCTAGCTGGAGTAATTACTTTATAAATAACATGATAATATAAAATGATATTGAAGGCAGTGTTGTGTAATTAGGAGAAACAATTGACTGACTCAATTGAGTCTGAATCTCAGCTCAGCCACTTAATAGCTATGATGGGTAAGCCTCAGTTTCCTCATTTGGAAATTGAGTTAAAAATAACTATGTGGACACCCAATGATATGGTTTTGGATCCTGTTACTGTTCTGGTCCTTCTCCCTTGGAAACATGTCAGCCTATCTGCTTACCTTATTTTTCCTAATAGCTGGTGGCCAGAGTGGAATACAATCAAACAATAAATATTGTATCCCCAACATCTACTATGTGTTAAGAACTGGGAATACAAACACAAAAGGAAAGCAATCCCTATCCTCCAGGAACCTTCATTTCTCTTTTTAAAATAGATTTTTTATTGAAATCTTTTGTTTTGACTTCAGTTACACTTTCCACTGTATCCTCCCTTCAGTCTGAGAGAGACATCTCATATAATAAATAATAAAAGAGAGGAATAAAAAGAACTTTGACAAAACTAACCAAAGCACTGAAAAGCCTGGTATTATGTGTAGTATCCTACATCTATTGTTCCCTGGCTCTTCAGAGAAATGAGATGAAAGTGTCTTCTTTTATCTTTTATTTGGGGCCAGGCTTAGATATTCGAATTATATAGTATTTAGTTACTATGGTTGCTATGCTTGTCATTGACAGTGTAGTTAGTCATCCAGTCAAAAAAACTTTTATTATGTACCTACTGTATGCCAGGCACTGTGCTTACCATTGGGGGTACAAATACAAATAATGCCAAAGACAGTGTAGCCCTTGTATACAGTGTTTTCAAAGTTCTTCTTACTTCGCTTTGAATCAGTTCATACATGTCTTCCTGTGTTTCTCAGTGTTCAAAATATTCCTTTCTTACAACAAAGTAATGTTGTATTTTGTTCATGTACAATAATTTGTTTAGCCCTTCTCTAGCTGCTGGGAATCTACTTCATTTTTAGTTCTTTGATATAACAAAAAATGCTGAAATACAGATGATAGATAGATAGATACATACATACATAGATGCATAGATAGATACATAGTATATATTGATCTCTATGGGATTTTTTTAGTCATTGACCTCCTCGGGACAGATGTTAGCAGTGAATTCTTGGGGTCAAAGGGTATGGACCTTTTAGTTGATCTCTAACGATAATTTTGAATTGCTTTCCTGAATGGTTGGAAGAATTCCCAGCTCCATCAACAGTTCAGTAGAGCGACATCTTTTCTGATTAACTGATTTATCTTTTGTCATCTTTCCAATTTATTGGATATAAGTTGAAACCTCAGGGTTGTATTTAATTTGTTCTTCTCTTATAATTAGAGATTTTGAGCCTTCTTTTGTATGATTGTCAATAGTTTGTTCTTTCAAGACTATTTAATTGCATCCACTGACTCACTTATCTATTGAGTGACTTTCAAGCCTACGTATTTCTTTTACTTGTGTCTCTCTTGGATATCAGATCTTCATCAGAGATGAAGGTCATAGATTTGTCCCAATTGCTCCCCCCTTATGTCTTAGTTGCATTAATTTTGTTCATTCAAGGCTTTTCAGTTTCATATAATCAAACATCTATTTCATCCTTTTAATCACCTTCACAATTTCTTTGATCAAGAATTCTCCCCTTAGCCATAACTGTGAAAGACATATGATCTGCTTCTCTTCTATTATTTTTAATGATATATTCTCTAATATGGAGCACATATTTCTGCTAAATACCTCATCTAATATAACACTTTAGATGTGAGGGGTTGGGGGAGGGTGCATGTATGATACACATTTAAGGGTGATCTGCATTATTAGCATTTTCTCCATCATTTTAAGACAATCATTTAGATTGCCCATCAAGACCTGATTCATAGTGTTTGCCAATTTCTAAGGTGAATATTTAACAATCAGCTTTCATGAGCTGATTCCAGCGGGCTTCACCACACCCCTGGACCTGATCCTCAACTCTTAGCAATAAGGAATAGATCAGTGTGGGACTTGGGCTGCTGTTGTGTGCATGTAAGACCAGAGTCCTGGTTTCTTTTCTAACCCAAATAAGACTGATCTGGAACAATTCACTTAGATATCGTTAACCCTGTTTCCCTCCTACAAAATTTTTGCAAAATTATATTGTGCTAGAGACTTCAAAAGAGTTACATTTAGACAGTTTTAAAAATGAGTAATTATTTCTATTCCTGGATGGTAAAGGTGTTATACTTAACCTTTATGCAGACCTTTACCCAAAAATCTGGAAAATCTCTTGAATCCATGGTCCATACTCCATCTCCAGACTCATCCTTTGCATAATAGCTCTTAGTTCTCCATATTTGTTTTAATCCCTTATGTATCTGGAGTACTAGACTCTTCTAAGAGTCTAGCTTGGTTTTCGTTGTTATTGTTCTTTTATTTTGGCCTGTGTATGCAGCCCATAGCTGAGCATACAACAGCGACTTTCAGGCCATTCCGGTACTGATGGTCGCTAGAGCTTAAATGGGTTTTATTTTTGACCTGCACCAACTTGGGCCACTTCCCCCCTCCTTATGCAGCCTTGTAGCCCTGAATTCTCAGGGACCCGCCATATTGGTATTGACCTTAGTGCGGTCATCTGATTAGCTTTATTCTCACGACAGGTCGGAATTTCCCAGACTCAAGCTATCTGATAGCTTCAGTTTCCCTAGTAATTAAATTCAGTTTCCCTAGAGATTAAAGATGTGTGTCACCATTCCAGACCAGAAGACATTTTTGAAACAAACAAAAATTTCCCAGTTGATTTCTTAATTCCTTTTTATCCTGGCTATTCATGGAAAATGATTTTCAATCACATGTAATTGAAATTGTCTACTTTATTCTGATCTCCACTATTTTTCATTTGCCTCACCATAGTTGTGAAAAGGCTTCTATCCATTCTCTTTCAAAGTTTTTTTTTTTATATTTAAGTCCAGTGTCCTTATAGAATTTACTATAGTATGTAAGACACTAATCTAACCCCACATTTTGTAAAGCTGCTTTCTGGTTTTGCCACCAATTTCTACCAAACTGAGAGCCCTTCTTTGAGTAGTTTATATTCTTGGGCTTATTCAAAACTGAGTTATGGAATTTGGTTGTTTCTGATTTTTCTTTAACTAGTTGGTTCCACTGATCTTTTCTATGTTTTAACTTGTATCATAGTGTCAATGAGTACTTCTTAATAGTATAGTTTGAAACCTGTGCCATTCCCACTTCATCTTTACATTTTTGTCATTATTTGCCTTCAGATTCTAAGTCTTGTGTTCCTTCAAATGCTTTCATTATTATGTTGCCTTGCTTTGTCAAGTATCTCCTTATTAGTTTAGTCATTATAGCAGTAAATCTGTATATAAATTAAAGTAATATCATCATTTTTATTATATTTGGTGCAGGACCCAACCACAAACAATGACTACAACATTAATTATTTAATTTATTCTTTATTTCTTTAAAGAATGTTTTATAGTTATATCTGTACAAATCTTGAGTGAGCCTTGGTAGACTGACTGTTGGATTTATGCATAACTCTAGGGTCAGATATAAATTTTTCTGCCTGGAAGTGAAAACTCTTCAGAATTTCCCCTCCTGACCTTCTAGTCATTTCATATATTATAACCCTCTATGTATTCTATAGTCCACCCATACTAACTTAGTTGCTATTCCTCATGTGTGACATTCCATGTTCCTACCCATGCCTTTGCATAGCTGCTCCTTATTGCCTGAAATGTTTTCCTCCTTTACCTTCACCACCTTTACCTCTGGTTTCCTCTAAAACTACCCCCAAGTGCCACCTTCCAAATGAAACCTTTCATGATAGCCCTGGGTACAAATGTGTTTCCTCCCGAAACTAACTTGTATTTATTTTGTATATATTATGTTAATAATTATATAACTTGACCATTGAATTGGGGGTGGGGCTCTTCTTTTAGCTCTTCTTCCCCTCTCACCTCCATTACTCTACTTTCTGGGGATTTTTAATCTAGGAATCTTTTTAGGTGTTCTTTACATTAGACCATTGGAGAGATTTACCTTCTAGAATTTATTCAGTATCATAGTGTCACAGTAATCCATTAGAGAGAATAATTTTGAATTAAAAAATAATTTCCAGTATATTTCAGCTATACCACTTCTGTGATATCATTTTGATTGTTTTAGCATTTAATTAATAATAATATTAACCTTAATGTCTATTGACTTTATTGTACCTCTAATAGACATAGGAGTTAATGTAATCTAGATGCAGCACACCTAGAGCACTAGGTGCTCTTTAGCTAATTAATTAAGGGAATATCATCTGTTCTAAGTAAGAAAGATATCGCAGGCATTTTACAAGGTACTGTTTGAAATGCAGGGATATGTGAAGAAACATTACGTGTTTTCTGTAAATTACACAAGGATTTAGACCATTCTGAAAATTCCTAGGAAGAAGGGGGTTTCTGAAAATGAGTGGAATTTAATTGCAATACCTCTCACAGATGAGGAGAGGGCACTTAATAGAGTTAAAATGATGTTAATTAATGAAGGAGTATCTAGAGATAAATTATTAGAATCAACTTGGAATAAAAATTTATATGAAACACAATAAACACTAGAGATGTTAATTGACTTCCTGACATTATAGAGTATAATACAACTTCTCAAGAGACCTAGAGACCCCAGTTAGGATTTTTCTTGGGAAAGAAACCATCTCCCTGTGAGGAACAAACATTGGGCATTTGAGTCAGACATGTAACTGAAGCATCACAACAGTGAAATGCATCTGAAGAAGGGAAAAGATATAGTTTATTAGAAAATCTTAAAGGTCCAGTATTTGGAATCATGTAAGGTATAAAAACTGCAATACCTGATATTCCTTGGCAAGAATATTTTCAAGATTAAAAAGGCAATTTGGCAATAATAGGATAGATATCTCAATAAGCATATGCAAATTTTATGTAAATGTACCATCCAGCAAAAAAGATGAAAGACCATTTCAGTTTGTAACTGGAGTGCATAGTTAACTTCAAAGACCAAGAGGAAAAGAAATAGTAAAGCCTGAACAAGTAGAATGGATAAAAATGTGTCAAAGTGTGACATATCTCCAAGACTTAAAGGAATATTTCACTGGGCTTAGTTATGAGAAAAAACTGCCAAATTTTGATGAATTTCAGATAGTTAATCAAATTAAATGTGTTAAAAACATATCCATCTAAGTGCCAACTCCAGAACATCAATCCAGGTATATGCTACAGAATCAACAATGAGGTTTCCTTAGATGGTAGAGATCCAAGAGAAGAAATCTATGGTCCAAATTTGAGGTCCAAATTTGTTTTCAATGTATGAAAGAAAATTTTTTTAACATTTTGTAGGAAAACACTGTTGTTCACAAAACATAAGAGAAATTAGAAAATAATCTGGAAATTCTTTACCCTGTAATATCTAAATTGAAAAATAAAATTAGAAAATTATATACAAAAAATATGCAAGTGATAGACACATCAGAAGAAGTTGCTACACTGAAACAGCAATCAAAGACTATATTAAAAATTTATGTGTTCCAGAAACATTAAAACTAAAAGAAGGGAGAGAAGGGAAAGAAGGACTTATTAAAGTTTTTGCTATGTGCTAAACACTGTCTTAAGCACTAAGGATACAAATAAAAGCAAAAAAGAAAGACAGTTTCTCTCTCTCCTTAAGAAGCTTGCATTGTAAAGGACTTCAAGCAATCTCTTAATTTTTGAAACTGTTTCCATGGGTAACAGTTTCCTTGGTATTGTTATAATTGTTTTGTGTGCACATAATAGGCTTATGACCAGCTAGTTCACAGTTGTAATAAAAAATAACTAGTCTCTTCTGATAATATTTTTCCTCCATCAACCAATAGCCAATGTAACAAAAGGGAAATGAAAAC
This sequence comes from Bettongia penicillata ogilbyi, assembly GCA_023548195.1. Taxonomy (NCBI): domain Eukaryota; kingdom Metazoa; phylum Chordata; class Mammalia; order Diprotodontia; family Potoroidae; genus Bettongia; species Bettongia penicillata. The sequence continues at coordinate 6,436,013 of JAJHZJ010000055.1, read as the reverse complement.
AAGGTGATAAGGGAGTGAAATGAGGGCACCTTTTTAGTGGCATGGTTTTTGATCTCCAAAGAGTCAAGATTATACCATGGAATCATAATGAAGGCAGGCTTTTCAAGGCCCCTTCATAAAATGGAGGCACCAGGAAGAATTCACCATTGGGAGGAGGGGAATGGGACTTACAACAGCACAGTCCAGAGTGAGCAGACAAGAAATATGTTGCTATGAAAAAATCAAAAATTTTTTCTAGAATTGAAGAAGATGCCAATTCAGATGATGATGCTTCATTTGCATGGTGATATCCACCACCAGATATTCAGGTAGTTCCACCATATGTATCAAAGTCAAAGGCACAATCAAAGAGGCATAACACTTCTAAGAATGAGAGTGGCTCAAATCCCAAAGCAATTCCATTTTAATTTGATATGTCAGTTATAGCAAGAAAATAAATTACATCGAAATGAAACTATAATAAGCAGTCTAAATTATATTAGAACATAAAGTTACCATTATACAAAAGTGACAATAAACTAGCTTATGAATATAGAAACCAATGATAAGAGTGTATAAAATATTAAACTAGATTTACATACTGGGCAAATTTAAAGAAATAACTATTCATATAGACAAATACATTGTTTTAATGTGTTTGCATGCAATTACTTTTTATATGCGACATGTCATTCATTAAGATGTATTTTTTAGTTTATGGAATATTGATATAAATGTATTATTGTTATATTAACATATATAGAATATTATATGTGAATTACATGTTTGATTGTCCATTTATACCTGTAATTGTTTATATACAGTCAATCCCCAACTTCCATAGGGGTAACATTTCTAGAAAATGGCTTAAAAGTAAAAAATGTGAATGTTGATACATTAAATCTATGGAAAATAAAGGGGTAGGTTTCCATGACCACCAAAAACTATAATCTTTCACTAGAGATTGGTGAAAATGAACTTTTTGGCTTATAATTCTTTATAACAAAGCATTAATTCTGATCATATGCACTTTTCCTAACACAATAACCATGAAATAACCCATAAAATGTAGTACACAAAAAAAATTGGTAACATGCAAAACATTTTTCTCTCTAGTCATTTCCTTGAATTCTGTGGCCTTTTGTACTAACATCTCAACAAAAAAAAAATTATTTCAAACATTATTCACTTTTCATTGCACATGAAACCTTTAGTACCATAAATACCCAAAACTAAAGCATTTTTAACTCTAACTTTTCTTCCACTCTGTTAGATGGCAGTGTGGTGGTGTTGTACTGTATACAATACTACTATAAACCTCTCTACCTTGGCTGCCCTCTAAAAACCAAAGGAGAGGTTGGTCACAGCTGTCAAAGATTGGTGAGGCATTAACATCACCTTAGAGCCCAAAGAATTTGCACTACACTTTGGGAACATAACTGCAACACCAAACTTGAGTTTTAAAGGCAAACAATGAAAATTTGCATTGAGTATATGGGAAGTGCTTTACAACAATAGAGTCACCAAGACTAAAAAAGCACCTGATGAGATACCAGCCACTTTACAAACTTGTGTGCCCCACACTTCTCTTTTATTTTCTCTACTGTGCGTAGCCACAGATGTGCAAGGTTTCCAATGTGAAAATGAAAATGAGGCTATTAATAAAATCATATAAATGTTTGAAGTTAAACACGTGAATGTTGAGGATTGATTGTATGATGAATATCATGAATTTTCAAAAAGGTTTATTTTTGCCCATGTTTTGATATGGAAGGGAAAAATATATTGTGTTTATCTGATGAAAAAATATGGTAGTTATGTAAATTACTTTTGTTGGTTATATGATGTTTGCACATCTCTCTTATCCTGACATTTTAATTTGCAGAGAACTACAAGTGTTCACTGAGGAGATGATGTAAGAGTGTCCTTTTCAGAAACTCTTTTGTTTTCTGTGCTGAAAGGGTTAGGAAAAGTATTTTTAGATAAAGGGGAAGGATTGTCTATACTCTCAAAGGATATTACGTATTGCTGTTGTTACAAATGAACATGTTTGTTCCCAAAAAGTATGGAAAAAGAATTTTGAGTGCAAACTGCTAATATATTTGTTTGGGGAAAAAGCCCACAACAATCTTCAAATGAGATTTCATCACTTTTGGATAGAAAATGAATTGTAGTGTAAACATGGATTCAGACATTGTGAATGATGTAGAATTATGCCATGCTTGCATATGAACTATTTGGTGGCTTAGAGGGACAAAGAAATAACTTTTATTTATTAAAAATTAGGAAAATATGAATATAAGGAAAGAAAGGTCAAGTTAGATGATCATATTAAAGGCTTTGTAGCTGCAGGGCATTATGGTCACTCAGTTCACTTGCATATGACTATTTTAATTTTTTTTAATGAGAAATGACATAAACATTTGGTGATTGAGGTATAATTTTAAAAGACTATTTTAAAAGATTTGGAGAGTGATTACCTTTTAAGAAAAGAGTCACTAAGCCTCAGGAGGTTTTGATTTAAGCCACTGAAAGATCTAGGAACCTAAGATAGGAACCTGATATAGGAGACTAGTGATAAGAACACTTTGTGGTGCAATGTGAAGATATGGTAGATGTGGAACAGTTGTACAGCTGTGATGGTGGGAGGTAGAAGCAACCAACTTACAGAAGGTCTCAGTTAAGCGATTTCTGATGGGGGTACAGAAAATTTATATCATTGATCAAGAGTTTCAGTGATAACTATTGTTCTTCATTGCCATCTAGAATGGAAAGAGCTTTTAAGAAGTTCCTTTCTGCTACCGTTGGTTTCAGAAGGAAAAGCACAAGGGAAGACAAGTTCTGCAGTTGCTTCATAACGTGGTGAGCTAGCTAGGTTTACTTGCTGAGTCAATCTGAGCTATGTTGCTATGATTAGATAGTTCAGTACATGGAAATTAATGGCTGTCTGAGAGCTAGCTTGAAGAGCTTTACGTATCTCTAACTTAAAGGGAACTGTTATTCATATTAACATGAATTACTTTGTAAACCTCTTTTTCAGAGTTATTATAAATTGCAGGAATTTATAAATGCTCAGTTTAAATTAAAAAAAATAAAGATTTGCCCATGTGACCCTCACCAGTAAGCAGTAGGCGGAGAAGCCATTTCATGTGGTATGGGTATTCTTGAATAAGCCAGTGACACCAAAGCATATAGGTCAGGGTAGTAAGTTATCCCATGCACATAGATTTTTTTCTCCTTCATGCATTTTTCTACCAAGTTCCTGTGTGTCCCTTTCCTTCCTGACATATACAAAATGCATTGGTGGGAGACTGTAATAAGAATTCTTTATAGATTGTGGTATATTTTATTTTTTATGCTTTTGCTTTCATGTGAGTACCTATGATAGTATTTCTTTTGTTTTTATTAAAGTAGTTATTTACAAGATCTAAAAGCTTCATTTTTGTGAATGGTTGGATGTAGAAATAGAAATACATTGCAGAGTGTGGGGAGGGTGTATTTTCTCTCTAGGTCCCTCTAGGACCCTGAGAAAATTTGAATGTAACCTTGTTGCTATAGTATACCTCTGGGAAACTAGGCCTGCTGATATATGAACAAGTCAGATGAATACTCCTACCCAGAGAATGTGTCTAATGCTTTGTGAATAATTGCATTGTGGGAGTGACCGCATCAAGCACCACACCCTAGACTGAGAGTTGTCCCCCAGTTAGAATGCAAGTTTGTTGTGGGCTGAGGATGTTTCACATTTGACTTTGTATCCTGAGTGCTTAGAACAATGTGTATACCTTTTATGGCTTAAATCAAAACCTCCTGGCATACAGTGACATTTAGTAAATGTTTGTTGGATGATTGCTCCTTATTTCATCTTCTTATTTCTCTTCTAAGCTATTCTTCATTCTAGATACCATTTCATAAGTCATACACTTACGTGTCCCTTCTTTATATTTTTCGTCTCTCATGAGGGTAGAGTTCTTGAAAAACTAAATTTTCATTCTCTCGTTTTGTGTTATTTTATATTTAAGTGTTAGCACATTCTTCATTTTTGGTTGAGTCACACTCTGAGAAGGTATCACATAATGGTCTTATAGAGAAAATGGAAAGATATGCTCCATATAGCAATACAATTGAATGTTTTCAAAAATGTTTGAATGGACAGGCATAAAGAGTAGCATTGCAGAGATTTGTGCTTGACCCTGTGCTGTTTAACATTTTTATCAGTGATTTGGATAAAGGTCTAGATGGCATCCTCATGAAATTTGCATATGACTAGCAGAGATAGCTAATGCACTGGATGACAGTCAGAAACCAAAAAGATCTTGACCAGGTAGGACAATAGGTGGAATCCAATAATATGAAATTCAAGAGGGATAAATGTAATATCTTAGAATGGTTTCAGAAATCAACTTCACTAGTATAAGATGCAAGAGTTGTCATTTGATAGCAGTTTTTCTGGGAAAAAATGTAGAATTGTTAATGGACTGCAAACTCATTATGAGTCAGCACTGTGAGATAGAAATTCCCTTCTCCACCTTCCCCAAAAAAAGATAATGTGACTTTGAGTTATCCTATTTCTCCAGGAATAAGGAGGTGACAGTTCCTCAATATTCTCCTTTATTCAGTCCACATATAAAGTGCTCTATTCAGTTCTAGGCACCACAGTTTAAGAAGGACCAGAGGAAGGTAAGCAGGATGGTAACATGACAGTTCAGGTCATCAGAAGATTGGTCAAAAGACCTGAAAATATTTAGTCTGGAAAGGAGAATAAGCTTTCTTCAAGTATGTGAAGGCCTCTACCATATGAAGTTAGAAATAGACTTGTTGTGTTTCTCCTTAGAGGGAAGAGCAAGGGAGAAGTTGCAGAGACAAATATAGTACTGGAGTCAGGAAAATAATCCTACTAGTGATTGCTATCCAAAAGTACAATGGGATGCCATGGTATATGGGAGATTTTCAAAAAGAAGCTAACCATTTACTAGATATAGTGGGAATCCTTTTGGGTTATGGATTGGACTAAATAACCCTGGAGGTACAACTTTCAAATCTTGGGGATTTTTCTAATTATGTATGTGTGCATGGGATTCTATGAGTCTCAGAAATATCAATTAATGAAGGAAACAGTGTGAAATGGATACAGGGTCATGGGCTAGGAGTTGTTCATTGGCCAAAATTATGAGAACTGGTCTTACGACCTACCCTTATCATGACCACTAACTATTTCAAAATCCAGATTATCCTATTTTGGATTCTTGTGGTACCTCCTACCCCTTTGAGTGTTGACTGCCCTTGGGGACTTCTAGAGCTCCTCTCCTGAGATAGGTTGTTGTGTGGACATGTTTATAACTATCACCAAAACATCCAAGGAGCTAAGTGAATATTTCACACTTTTCCTTATATAAAGGTAGCAGTGCTTCTAACATTGCTATATACCAGTGACTTCTATTCACAGTGAGAAAATAACCTGCGCCCTCTGGGGAATTGCTTGACACAGTCCTGGCATCAGGGTTTAACCTGACCTCTGAAGCTACATAGCAGTGATCAAATGCAACATCTCCTATGGCTCTACGGTCAGTTCTACCCGGATGACCCAGTTTCACCAGAGCCAAACTCAGCATCATATGACAGAGGAAGTAGGGCTACACTAGTTGAGCCCTCTTGCTAGGCCAAGCTGGAAATGAAACATCAAAAGAAGTATTTCATCTGCCTACTCTGAGGAATATTTTAAGACTAATGAAAAAGGAAGAGGGAGAACTTTTTGTTTAGTTTGGTTTTGTTTTCTGGAGAAAAACAACCTGGATTGCACTTAGCAAATTATACGGTACTTCAATAATATCTGATTGTCACAAAGGCCAATATTTAACATCATTATGTTCTTGAGGATTCTATGTGACATAAATCATGAAATATCATGATCTTGGAAGAATCAAAGTTGTAGGTCATCTGCTAGGGCAAATGCAGGCATAAGCAGAATGTTGCCTGTTACCAAAGATGTCAGGAAATTAGAACTGTCCAGAAGTAGAAAGGGCTGTCTTGGGAGGTTATAGGAGGCAGCTAAGTAGCAAAGTGGATTAAAACTCTGGAACTGAGTTCAAATTCTGCCTCAGATTCTTAGGTGCTTATGATACTAGGCAAGTCATTTAATCTCTTTCAGCCCAAATTTCTTCATCTCTAGATTAGAGATAATAATACCACATACCTTACATGGTTGGTGTAAGACTTAGATGAAATGATATGTAAAATCACTTTGCAAACCTATATACATGTTACCCATGACTTGCATTTGAGAAATGCAATAGACATTATACAAGAACAGAATAAAAAGAGGGTTTGTCATGTAGGGAAAGTGAGGAATAACAAAGAGTTTGAGTGCCAAGCTGGTCTACAGCAAATATTAAAAGAAACACTTAGAAACAATTACGTCTTGATTGGATACATTTATCAGAAGATATAGACAAATCTTGACACTGAGCATTAGGGGTAAAGCAACCTTCCTCCCAATAGAAGGGTAGATGAACTCTAAGGTATACATATTCAAACTTGGCTGAAATGTTGGTTTATTTTCTTAACTTTTTTTGTTCTAAGGTAGAATCCTATTACTCTAGGACAGGTGCCTACCCTGGATCTCTGAACTACTTTAAAAAATATTTTGATAACTGTATTTCAATGTAATTTGTTTCCTTTGTAATACTATTTATCTTATTTTATGCATTTAAAAACATTGTTCGGAGAAAGAGTCTATCAACTTAAAACTGACTGTCCCTCTTCCTTCTCTCTGACTACTGACCTCTCTGGCTTCCTTTAAGTCCCAATAAAAATCTCTTTGAATTATTTCCTATTTATTTTCTATATGGTTTTGTTTGTATATATTTGTTTGCATGTTTTCTCCTCCGTTAGGTTGTAAGCTCCTTGAGGGCAGGGGCTGTTTTTTGCTTCATTTTGTATCCCTAGCACACAGCATAGTGCCTGGTACATAGTGCTTAATAAATCTTTATTGATTGAAAGGTCATTGTAAAGCAATAGAAGTTTTTAAAAGTCTCAATCTTTTGTTTATTTTTAAAAGAAAGACACAAATAAGAATCATGCAGGATGTAAAGATGTAAACAATTTGCCATATGCATCTCTGAAGGTAGAACCCTCAAGTATAAACTCACAAATCCATCAAATAATTAAATATCTGGATAGCTGTCTTTTTCATCTTTATCTTCAGTTGAATAATAACACATGTCCATATATCAAAGTACTGTGGATCATGAACTTCAGGTTTAGAGAGAAATCAGAGGTCATTTAGTCCAATACCTCATTTAAGAGAGAAGGAAAATGAGGGCCAGAGAAGTAATTTCTCTAGCATCTTAAAATTAGTAGATAGCAGCACCAGTTGAACCTAGGTCCTTCGATGTCAAGTCTATGTTCTTTCCACTACTCCACAGTACAAAAAGTGAAGGTAATTTTAGTGGATGAACACTTCTGATGACTCTAGGAATATGTATGTCATGCCAGATCACAAACCTGCCTACCCATGGGGAACACTTCCCCTCCCCATCCAGCCACGATGATTTCCACATGTATAGTGCGAGTCGTAATTGTCTTCAGGAGGTCATTACATCATTGCTTGGCCATAGGATCTTAGAGAATAGAGATGAATAGGAAGAAGTCCAAGGGGAAACAAAAGAAGATGGAATCAGGCACTTCAGCACCTACCCCTCTCCGCTACTGCTGGGCAGTTCCATTGGTGCTGAAACTGCCCAAGAAACAAGACAGATCATTTGGGCAGGAAAACATCTCACTTTTGTAGTCTAGCCTGGGTACGCACTAAGGCATCCATGAGAATGGTTGGAAAGCTTGAGAATTCAAAACAGTGCTGAGCCCCATCTGTAGCAGTATCATCAAATTTAAACCATGAAATGGTCACTAACATGTTGTTGAATGCACGGGGTTTTTAACTTGGAAAAGAGAAGGATTATGCAGGACATGATTACGGCTTCAAGTATTTAGATCACTGTGACACAAAAGCTGCCTAGAGCTTAAGTCTCCTTCATTCCAGAAGATAGATGTGACAGAGGTAGATCTGAGCCCAAAACAAGAAGAGCCCTGCCATTACAGAAATCCAGAAGTGGAATGAGTTACTTTAGGAGGTGATGAGTCCTCCAGAATTGGAGATCTTCAAGCTTAAGTTTATTTCTAAATAATAGTTCATATTTGTGGGTACTTCCTTCAGAGATGGGTATCTCTGAAGCTTAAAGCCATAAAGAGTTCATATGTAGATAAAAGACTATCTCCTTGCTCTGTCCATAGAAATGAGACAATATGGTATAATGAATAAAAAGTGGGCTTTGGAGTCAGGAAAACCTGATTCTTCTGCTCTGATAACATCCTGTGTGTTCCTGGGACAATCTTTGAGCCTTTTAGCCTCCCAGGTAATTGTCAGATATAGGACACTTGCAGACATCCAAGTAGTAAAGGTTTCTTCACTGGGGAGTTCTTTAGCCCTTGAAATTACAGGTCCAAAACAATTTTTTTTAAATCTCACATGAATATCATGAGTAGAAATATGAAAACACTCTTATGAAAGGATGCAAAATTAAATCAGGAAGGTAACTAGGTGGCATGACTGGAGTCGGGAGGAACTGAGTTCAAATCCATCCTCAGATACATGTTTGCTTTATGACCCTGAGCAAGTCACTTAACTTTAGGAACTGAGTTCAAATCCATCCTCAGATATATGTTTGCTTTATGATCCTGAGCAAGTCACTTAACTCTATTTGCTTCAGTTTCCTTATCAGTAAAATGGGATGAATAATGAGAACACCGAAGTCCCAAGGTCATTGTGAGGATCAGATGAGATAAAATTTGTAAAATGTTAGCACAGTGCCTGGCATATAGTAAGAGCTAATGAAATGGTAGTATTATAATAATTTTTTAAACTAGGATAGTATAACACTGATTAAATATATATATTATATATATATATATAAAGAGAAAGAGAAAAGACAAAAGAAAGATGACTTGTAACACAGCAAAACTTCAGCTAGATATGAAAAAGGATAGAGATTAAAAAAGCATTCTCTTTGCCTGTGTTTGTTGTTTCCCTCGGTTTTGCACTAAGAGCAGGATTGATGTAATTATGTTTTTATTTTTTTAATTATCAACTTAGCAAACTTCCAAAAATAGGCACAGTTCAATATACAAACAACATGAATGAAGATCATTTATGCAACTGTAAAATTTTATTTAGTTTGTGCTTTTAAAAAATAATGTCCATTAAGCTTAGCTTAGGAGAAACAGAACTGCTCTGCTTGTCTGTGTTCTCTTTGGAAGGATCTTCTGCTTTCCACTATCTATTTTCTAATGTTGCATTGATGCCATTTTTCCCCTCTCTCTGCATCTATCACAATCTACCAGCTCTGCTCTCAACCCTATCCCAGACAAATTGAAGTCATCCTTTATATCATATTATTCTAGTTGAGTCATGTGGTAGAATACACCTGTAATCCCTGCTGCTAAGGAAGCTTAGAATGATGGATCACTTGAATTCTGCACCAAAGGCAATCAGATATCCATATTAAGTCTGGCATCAATATGGTGAGCCCCTAGGAGCACAGGACCACCAAATTGCCTAAAAGGGTTGCTATGGATCAGTTTTATAATGGAACAGATCAAAGCTTCTGAGACAATCGGTAGTGGCCACTGTCCTTCAACCCTAGGCAAGATAGGGAGACTTTCAGGATAATAGTTTCAAAAAAACAAGTTAATGTAGCTGAGAAAAAAAACACATGGGCTATAACTGAAAGTGTATGTCACTTTCTCCACCTCTCTAGTCTTTCTGTTCTCTGTCAAGAGGTGGGAGGTTTGTGTCTTCATAAATCTTTTGAAATCATGATCAATAACTGAATTGATTCTGAAATCTTTCAAAAATTTACATTGTTGTGGTCATTGTGTAAACCACTGTCCAGGTTCTGCTGGCATAACTCGGTGTCAATTCATATAAATGTTGCCAGGCTTCTCAGAATCTGGCATATTCCTTATTTCTTATGAACAATACTTTTTCATTGAATTTATATGCCATAATTGGGTGAGCCATTGCCCAGTTGATAGAAACTTACTTTGTCTAGTTTTAAGAAAAAAACATTGCTATAAATATTTTTGTACAGGTAGATTATTCTCTTCTGCCTCTAAGCTCTTTGGTATTTATGTCTAGTAATAGTATCACTGGATCAAAGAGAACGCCAAGTTTAATGATTTGGGGATTATAGTTCCAAAGTAGACCTTTCCTCTGATAGCTTCTCTAACAATTGTCATTATCCTTTTTTGCCATCTTTGTCAATCTGGTGGGTATGAGACTGAACCTCTAAATTGTTTTAATTTACAATTTTATTATTAGTCATTTGGAACATTTTTTAATATGGCTGATGATGACTTAAAACTGCCTGCAAAGGAGAAAATGATGTAAAAACAAAAGATGTCAATAAAAACTTTTAAAGAAAACTTCCTGTTCATATCCTTTGAATAGTTATTCATTCGGGAATGGCTTTGTTTTCTGCATAGTTTTATAACATTTTGTCCTTTGTTTTGAATGTTTATCTGATAGCTTCTTTTTGTTGGTGGCTACTAAGCTTACAGTACTCTAATGGATCTGTGATCTTGCCTGGGTGGCCATTCCATCCAATGACTGCCGGTCACCCAGGTATGCTTATTCCATGAAATTCTTGTACATGTGTTAGGTTTTACTGCAAATTTAACTTCATCAACTTGTCACCTAAGTTTTATTCATAAAATTTGAAGAAAAAAACAGAATTGGGTCAATAATCAGGGTAAATTAGAACAAGCAACATGTGAAGCAGATTGAGCCCCTCTTCCCATTCTATAACTCCTACTGAATCACTAAGAAGAAACCCATATGGAATGGCTGATAATTTTTACTCATTACACAATGCTTGGAGGCATATTCACTAATCTGTGTATGTGTTGCATTCCTCCTTAGGGGCAAGGGCTGTTATTTTTTTGATCTTATATTGCTAGAACCTAAAAAAATGATTATTCTTAGTAGGCATTTAATAATTGCTTCTTGAATGAATGATGGATTATGATAGGATTTAATTATGTGGTAATTGCCTATAGCTGTTAATTTTTCTTCCTTTAAAATATTGGAGAGAGAAGGACATGGCAAGAGGAAGAGGGAGAAAAAGAAAGGGTAGGGAGGGAAGGGGAGAAAAGATAGAAAAAAAGGAAGGGGAAAGAAAAAGTAATGGAGAGGAAGGAGGAAGAAGGAAAGGCAGAGAGGGAAACAAGGAAGAAAGAAGAAGAGAAAGGAGAAGGGAGAGAGAGAAGGAAGGAGAGAAATTTGAGTGGATTTCTCTGTAAGACAAATAGTGCTTCAGATCTAGTATTTTATGTGGAATACCAAAGTAGCAATAGGTGGGAATGAACTTCAGAGAGATCATTTAGTATATTGCCTTCAGTCTGGATGCTTAAAATTCCCATTAAAAGATAACTGAGCAACCAAGGGAATATTTCATGTCTTTCCTTATATACAGATAGCATGCATCTATGAAATAATTATTAAGTACCTACTAGGACCCAGGCTCTGTGCTAAGTTCTGGGAATAAAAAGAAAGGCAAAAGATAGTCCCTGCCCTCTAGAAGTTCAAATTTTAATTGAGGAAACAACATGCAAATGACCATATACAAAGAAGCCATGTGTAGGGTATATAGAAAACAAGAGGGAAGGCATTAGAATGACAAGAAACTGGGAAAGGTTTCTTATAGCATTGGGATTTTAGCTGAGACTTGAAGGGAGGCAGAGAAGCCAGGAGGAGGAGATGAGGAGGGAGAATATTCCACGCATGGGAGACAGTCAGAGAAAATACCCAAAACCAAGAGATGGTCTTGTTCATGAGACAAAAAGAAGGTCAGTGTCACTGAATGGAAGAGTACAAGGAGGACTGGATATTTCTATAAAGTATAAAAAACTAGAAAAGTAGGGGAGGGGCAGATTATGATGACAGGAATTTTTATTTGTCCCTGGAGGTGACAGGGAGCCACTAGAGTAAAGGGGTGACATGGTCAGACCTGTGCCTTTGAAAGTCCAATTTGACAAACAGATTGGAGGTTAAACTGGAGTGAGGAGAGACTTATGGCAAGCAGGCTATTGCAGTAATCCAAGCATGAGGTGATGGGGGCCTGCTATAGGGAGGAAGCAGTATCAGAGAGAGACTGGGGGAATTAGGGAGAGACAGAGAGAGGAGGAGGAGGGAGAGACAGAGAAACATAGAAAAAGAGACAGAGAAGAGAGGTGGAGAGAGAGAAAGAGGGACAGAGAAAGAAAGAAAGAGAGATGGGAGTAGAGATAAATGTGAGAGATGTTATGAAGATAATATTGACAGGCCTTGGCAAAAGTTTGGAGTGAGAGAGAGGAATTGAAGATGATCCCTAGATCATGAGTCTAAGGGACTAGGATGAGAGTTGATCTTTCAACAGTAATAGAGAACTTTGGAAGAGGAAGGATATGAGAAAAATATAATGAGTTCAGTTTTGGATATGTTGATCATAAGATGTCTGTAAGATATCTGATTCAAGATGTCTAATAGATAGTTGAAAATAAAAGACAGTTAGTCAACAGACAGATTAAGGCTGGATAAACATGATAATCATTAACATAGACATGATAATTGCATCCATGGAGCTGATGAGATCATCCAGTGAAACAGTGTAGAGGGAAAAGAGAAAAGGGCCTAGGACAGAGTATCCCTGTGGGATACTCAAGGTTAGTGGACATGACATGGATGAAGATACAGCAGAGGAGACTGGGAAATACCTTGCATTTTTTGGGAGGATTGGTTGACACTGTATCCTGACATCAAGGTTCAGTATGGCTTCTGAAGCTATATAGTAGTGATCAAATATACCATCTCCAATATCTCTATGGTCAGTTGTACACAGATGACCCAATTTCACCTAAGCTAAACTCACATCACATAATAAGACAGTCCAAAAAGGGCTAGACACAGGAGCCTTCTTGGTGACTCAGGCAGAGCATGAAGCATTTCAAAAATAACATATTTCATTTTCCCCTCTTGAAAAATGATTTAAGACTGGGGAAGGGGAGAAAAGGGAAGGATGATGGGGGAAATAGACATACAAACACAGACAGACAATATATTTTTCTGAAGATTATCTCTGAGGAGAAGAGAAGAATGGATTACATGTAGGAAATTATACAGTTCTAGTTCTGCCTGACATAAATTCCTGTCTGTTTAACACCAATGTTTTCTCAGGGATGTCTGATATGGATGGCCAGGAATTATGAAATAACACTGTCAAAAAATAATCAAAGTTATCAAAAATAATCAAAGCAAAAGACAGCAGTGGGCATAAGTACACTGGACTATGTTACCCATGATGATTCACATTTGAGACATTACATAAAAGATATTCTTAAGGATAAGTATGAGTAGAATGAGAGGCGAGCAGGTAGAGTGAGGGATGACAGATGAGAAACCTGAATGTTGAGCTGGTAGTGATGAAATATTAAAAGAAACAGAATTAGTCTTCTAACACAATGGGTGGATTGTTTCTAGTGGATTTACAGAAAGACATGGAAAAATCTCAATCTTCACTTCAGGGGACTGGAAGTGAAGCGTGCCTCCTCCCCCAAGTGGAGTGATTGATTATAGGTATAAAGTGAGACACATGTTGCCAAGCTTGGCCAGTGTGTTGATTGTTTTGTGTAACCATTCATCTTGTTACAAGAAATATTTATGAGGATAAGGGAGGGGTCACTGGAATGTGACAGATTATAAAAGAAGCATCTTTCCTACTCATTTATCTTTCCTCCAATCCCATTGCCAAGCAACAATGGTGCAGCCTCACAAAGACACCATGGTTCACATTATCCATATGGAAACTAACATGGCTGAATGTGGAGGAGACTTTTTCCCATGAGAAGGCAGGGCTAATGAGACACATAATTCCCAGGTTTACCTGGTCATCAATAAAATATTTTTAAATGAGAAATAAAGATATGAATAAGAATCACACAGGATGAAAATCTGTAGGAAAGCTATGGTCACTCCCTGTGAAAGGAGTAGCTATCTTTATGAGATCCCAAGTCCATCAAGGTATCTATCTATAGGAGTATCATTTTATTTTGTTTTTTAATCATGATGTGAATGATAGACTTTATATGGGAGAGTCACAGGATCATGGAATTCAAACTGGAAAAGACCGTGAAGATTATAATAATGCTGGAGGTGAAAGGAACCTCAGAGACTACGTCATCCAACTTTCTCCTGTGACAGATGAGGAAACTGAAAAAAAGTATCACACAGATATTAAGCAGCAATTAATTTCAGGATTTGAATCCAGTTCCTCTGGTGCCAAAACCAGAAATATTTCTATTTCTACTTTAAAGTCTCAAGAGCCCAGGTGAGTCTGGGAATTTGTGTGCCAAATCAGCCGTGCCTGTATTTTAATTTCCACATGAATAGTGGGAACTATAACGTCTTCCTGAGACTATCCCATTATTTCTTGGCAGTGGGATCTGAGGGAAGATAAATTAGTAGGAAAGAGTTAAAGAAAGAACAAGTGAAAAGCTGGACACTTTAGTCATCTACCCTGGTCTGGCACAACCAGACAGCTCAATCAGTCATGAGACTGCCCACAAATGTGAGCAGATCACCTGGACGGAATCTGGTTTTGCAGTCAGGGATGGATGACTGCCTGAAGAATTTTGCCATGTTGATTGTGAGATTTGATAGTTGCTTCCAAGGCACCCCTGCTTATAGATGAGAAACTTGGGAAGCCAAAACTATACCAAAGCTCATCTGTAGCACTAGCACCGAATTTGGTCATGCAATCATCATTTGAAGCACTAGGGATATTTGGTCCAGAGAAGAGAAGACTTATGGCAAATATAATCACCAACTTTAAATATTGCCAGGCTACGAGGCAGAAGCAGGATTAGGTTTCTATAGCTTGGCTCCAGAGGGAAGAACTCAGGATACAGGTAAGAGATAGATATTACCACAGTACAGGGGAAACCTTTTTGCCATTAGCACCAGTGAGGAATGAAATGGGCTGTTCTAAGACATCTCTGGAAGTCTTCAAGCAGAGGTTGGACAAGCACTGGTTGAGAATGGTCTAAAGGAGATTCCCACACAGGGAGTAGTTGGTAGAGATGGTCTTTGGAATTCCTTCTAACTCTGAGTTTTTAGGATTGTAACTCATTATACCTGCTCAGCTGGAAAACCACACTAAAACTATCACAAATATTAGCATTTCTCCCTCGAGGTTATTATTCTTTCTGCATGATAAGAATTCATATGAGAGAAAAAAGATCACATTCTTGTACTATAACATCAATGAATGAGTGTGAAAGAGTAGGTTGAGAGCTCGTAGGAAGATCACACTAGCTAGGTGACCCTGGGCAGGTCATGTAGGTCTCAATGTCCCCTGTCTATTCTTTAAGTCCACCGGTTGTAGAATAAATGAGGGGGTCCTCACCTAGGGTTCTCTATACCTATGAAATCACAGATGCAGATATACATAATTCAAATTATATATGTTTTATATATTCAAAAAATCTGGAGTTCTGCCTCTCATTCGCCTGCTTTTCTTCCTGCTTTTTAAGTTTTCTTTACATTCCATATCAGGGTACTTTTTTTTCTGATTTTTCTGGTTCTGCTGGTTTCCTTTTTGTATAATCTCATGTAAATCTTAAGATATTTCTATTTGTTATATTATGTAAATGTGTATTATAGGTATACATATATATGACTTGTCATATGTGTGTAGATATATTGTGTATATTTGCAGGCATAAATATAGATACATATGTGTTAAATATAGTGCATATATAATAAATGTAAACATGCATTATATAACACTTATTTGCTATATAGTATAAATATATTATGTATATATAGAATACATAAGTATGTATATATAAATATATACATATAATACGCACATGTATGAATATATACATATATGTCACATTATATGTATATTACATACATGTGCATAACATGAATATATTGCATTGTATACTGCATATGGAATATAACATATAACTACATTCTATATGTACACATATGGAATATATTGATATATTAAATATTTTCACATGTGTACATACATACAGTGTATAATATGTGCATCACATATTCTGTAATATATATATTATATACCTCTATCTAAAATATTACTATATGAACATATAATGTATTAGATTCATGCACACATAAACATAATGTAGTGTGTAATATTATTTATATATAATTATATACATACACATATATAACAAATCGAATTGTTATAGATTATAATGTGTGTATCTATATTTTTGTGTAGATTATATATTTATAGAACATATATTCAGTGTGTATTAAGTTATATTAAATATAATATTTACACACAAATTATGTATACATGTCCATGTGTGTGTCCATATATACATTATATGTATTTACATATATGAGAAGTTATATATACCTATTTATTCACATACATAAGATATATTTATATGTATAAATATTTATATCTATACATACATATATAATATATATGTCTGTGTAAGAAACCTGCTACTCGCCCAATAAGGAAATGGGGAAAGAACTTCAGAGAGACCTAAAATTCAACACAGATGAAAAGAAGTTTTTGCCTATTTGTTGATCGTTAATTCATTTACTTCTTCCCATTGGAGGATAGGCAGTTTGTGCACCATTTTGCCCCTCACTTGGTATGTTTATTTTCTATTTTGTTGCTGATGATGGTGATGGAGATGGCAATGCCCCGGGGATCCTGCGATTTTCCCTGTGCAGCCATTTCTCCAGTGTAGCTGATTAGCCTCGCCATTCTTGACCATATTGGAAAATATTTTTACATGTACTCCTTCCTCATAAGTTTAAGTTTGCAGCTTTAACTTCCAATAAAAATTTAAATAAGTTAAAGTAGTGTTGCAATGATAATCAGGGTAAATTAAAATTAGCTATTTTAAAGGAAAGTGGACTCTCTACTAAGCTGTAACTTATCCTTTTGTCTCTGAGAGCAGGTGTGTAGTTGTTGATAACTTTGGTTAATAACATAATACTTACAGGTATATTCACTTATTTGTGTATGTGTACACAACCCCCCCAGCCAGGAGATTATAAACTCCTGAAGCATGGAGATTGTTGCATTTTTTCCTCTTTGCATTTCCAACAACCAGCACAATGCCTTGAATTTAGTGACTGCTGAATAAAATGTTTGTTAAATTAATGCAAGATATGGTTTATGTACTGATGGCCTATAACTCTTGGATTCTTTTTCCTCTGGGTGTGTGTGGGGGGGGGTGGATGTGGCTGTGTGTGTGAGAGAGAGACAGAGACAGAGAGAGACAGAGAAACAAAGAGACAGAGAGAGATAGACAGAGAGACAGAGACAGGAGACACAGAGACAGGGAGAGAAGACAGAGACAGAAACAGAGAGAAGAGAGACAGAGAGACAAAGACACAGAGACAGATAGGAGACACAGAGACAAAGAGAGGTGAGAGGGAGGGAAGGAGGGAGAGAGAGAGGGAGGAAGAGAGAGAGAGAGAGGGAGAGAGAGAGGGGGAGAGAGAGAAAGAGAGAGAGAGAGAGGGAGAGAGAGAGAGGGAGAGAGAGAGGGAGAGAGAGAGGGAAAGGAGAGAAAGAGAGAGAGAGAGAGGGAGAGAGAGAGAGAGAGAGAGAGAGAGAGAGAGGGAGAGAGAGAAATACAGAGTGGCTGTTCTCAACAACCCAAACCCCGTTTTAGGGCTAATATTTTATTAGAAGTATCAGGTTGAGCACTGAAAGAGTTCATCTAGTTCATCACCTACAATCCAAGTGCTTAAACCATCTGTTAACGATACATGATTGTCCAAAGTACTATTTTATGCCTTCCTGTGTGTAAGTATAAGAGTGCTTCTAACACTGTTATGTACCAATGACTACTATGTACAGCCACAAAATAAGCTGCCTCTTCTGGGGATTTAGTGGATATAACGCTTTGACCTGGCATCAGGGTTCAACCTGACCTCTGAAGCTACATAGCAGTGATCAAATCTACCGTCTCCTATGGCTCTATGGTCAGTTCTACCCAGATGACCCAGTTTCACCAGAGCCAACTCAACATCACGTGATGAGGCAGCCTGAACAATGCTCTGCACAGCGAGCCCCACCCCCACCCCGATGGCTCAAGCAAAACGTGAAGCATAGCAAAAATAATATTTCACCTCACTACCTTAAGGAACACTTCAAGAATAATGAGACAGAGAAGGGAACTTCACTTTTTTTCCCTGAAAAGTATCTCTGAGAAGACAGATTGGATGGCATTTATGGTGCAGCCTTTGCAGTGATCCCTTGTTCTGACTGTCACAATAACCCATTTCACACCGTTATCCTCTCAGTGATCCCTATATGACCGTGATGAAATACCACCCTCACCGAAGAATCAGAGTTGGAGATGGCCCAAAGTTCAATCTAGTCATTAGTGGATTTCAACATGCTACCAAGTCTGATTCATATTTGAGAAGAGAGGGAAAAGATATTCTCAGAGATGAGAATCAGCAAGACAGCCTACATGCTGAGCTAGTATCCACTAAATATGAAATGAAACAGAGCTAAGCTTCTAGGACATTGAGTGAATCCTTTATTGCGGATTTACCAAATGATATGGACAGATCTTCACTACATGAGATAGGAGGTAAAGTGTGCCTTCCCTCTCTCGATAGAGAACAGACATCTGACAATCCAAGGCTGTACATACTAGAGGCACATAAAGGTGTCTACATTGACAGACATGGCCAATGTGTTAGTCCGTTTTGCCTAATGGTGCTTTGTTCCAAGGAAGAACTCTTTAGAGATTGGGGTGGAGGTGATTAGAAAAATGACAGATATTTTAAAAACACTGATAAACAATTTTTAAAGAATGAAATAAAGACATGAGCAAGAACTGCACAGGATGAGGTGTCGAAGGGTTGCCATCTGCCTATGAGATCACCTATAAGCTCACAGATACATCGAAACATTAAAATATCTATTTAATTTTTGTCTTCAGTTGAATGTCAGCCAAGGTGGCCAGACAGCAGAACCATAGGGTCATTGAATTAGAGGTAATAGAAACACTAGGGTTCCTATTAGTTCATCCTTCTTACTTTTAAGAGATGAGGAAAACGAAGGCTACAGGGATTAAGTGACTTTCCCAAGGCCCCACATGAAGTGGCAGTACCAGTTGAACCTAAATCCCCTGATGCCAAATCTAGCATTCTTTCTACTATAGAATAGTACAACAGCCAAGGTAATTTTAGTGGCTCTACTCTTCTAGTGAGTCTTGTTCTACACCTGTCATGCTCACTCAGCCCTGCCTTCATAGGGAAGAACCCCTCTTCTCCAGTCAGTCATGTCAGTCTCCATTTAGATGGGACAGATCGTAGAGCCTTCATTATCAGTGCTTGGCAGTGATATGGGGAAAGCAATGAATACGAAGGATCACAAAATCCCAGAAAAACAGAATTGAACAACTTGAAGGGACTTCAGTGGTCATCCCATTCAACCCATACACCAAAGGAATCTCCACTGTAACAGACCCAAGTGGTCATCCAGGCTGTCCTTGAAAATCTCCAAGGAGGGGGTCTTCATCACATCTGGAGGTAGTTCATGCCATATCTGTACAGCTCTAATTATCAGGAAAGTTTTTTCTTGACGTCAACCCTTAAATTGTCCTTTTTGAAACTTCTGCTCACTGTTAAGCAAAAATTCTTCCCCCTACCCTGTAGCCAAACAGAACAATACTTACCCTTCATAAGACAGCCCTACAAGAATTTGTAGGTTCCCATCACATCCCCCTGACTCCTCTTTTCTCCACTCTGTCAACTGATTCTTCCATGGTATGATCTCAAGACCCTTCACCAATGCTTATTGTCCTCCTCTGGATACTCTGTACCTTAACAATGTCCTTCGAAAATGGTGGCATCCAGAACTAAATGCAGCACCCCCAGATGAGGTTTGATGAGGGCAGTGAGCCCATCACTGCCCTATTCTGGGGAGCTATGCCTCCCTTTGGGCAGCCCAAGTTAACATTAGCTTCTTCAGAAGTCACATCAAAATACTCACTCATACTAATCTTGGGGTCCTCTTATTCCCCTCCCCATCCCAGAGGAGAGAAAGAGACAGAGAGATGGAGACAGGAAGGAAGAGAGAAAGGGGGAGAAAGAGAGAGGAAGGGGAGAGAGCAAGAGGAGATGGAAAGGGGGAGAGAGAGAGAAAGAGAGATACAGAGACAGAGAGAAAGAAGAGACACGGAGAGACAGAAACAAAGAAAGGCAGAGAGAGAATATTCTTTTTCAAAAGTCTAAATAATACTGCATCTGTAGGGTCTCATCAGGTTGTAAGGCCCTGAATGGGGTTATCTAAAATATCACCTTCAGTCTTGAGTGCTTAAACCATCTCCAAAAGACATCTGACTTATAAAATTAGAAAACATCCAAATCAACTACTCTGTTTAAAAATAGGGCTACTCAGTTCAAAATAATTTTGATTCAATGACATTGAGGAGTTCAACTTCAATTATGTTGAAAATACTTTTAATGCCTTTTTTCTCACTTATGTACAAATACCAACTTTGGCAGTTTCAATCCTGCTTATAGCCAGTATTTTTGTGCTTTTCATAAACTTTGCTGACTTGCTGCTGAAACTTTCCATATTTATTGACTCCCTCATTAGAGTGTGAGTGCCTTGAAAGTAGGGGCTGTCTCGCTTTTCTAGAAAGTCTTATTTTTTCTCCATATTCTCAGCACTTTTCACACAGTAACTGCCTAATAAACACTTTATTCATTGATTCAGTCATAAGCTATTTCCTTGACTTGCATGTTTTCTATTATACCAATAGTATGCTGCTAGGTGGGTATTGTTGAATTAGGTAGGTAGGTATTATGCCAACAGTATAACTCTACTTTCCCAGGTCCAAATTCAGAATACTTAAATTTCTACTTTTGATCTATTATCACATAGTATAATAGTGCTTTAAATATAAATGGGATATTTAACCATTCTTTGGACTTGTTCATAGAAATAAAAGTCTTATTTCTAATGATCTGCAGTAATGTGCCATGCCTTTCTTTGTATAAATACAGCAGTGTTCTGGCATTGCTTTACTATGTATGGTTAGAAAATATGCTGCATTTTCTGGGGTGTTGGTTGACACTATGCTTTGAGCAGTCATCAGGGTTCAAATTAACATTACAAAGCAGGGTTCTAATCCATTGTCTCCAATGACTTTAAAATCTGGGTCTGTAAAAGCAAGGACCCCGATATATAGAGGAGGTCCTGCTTTCACAAGTTCTTTGATCTGCTTTTCTAAAAGGAAAAGCAATGTTTGAGGGATCAACAATCACTTTAATCAAGCACATGTATCATTCACTTAGTTAAGGGGGAAAAGTCAGCACTCTGAACTTCAGAAAAAAATACAGACAAATCAAAATCAACAGACAGGGCTTCCAACTGTCTAATATAAGCAATATATACATCGTAGATCAACAGACAGGTCCAACAGTCTGACCATTACATATATACATATACCAGAGAGAGAAACACCAACATCTGGCTTTTCAAAGCTGGGGGGCTCCTTAGCAGCTGCCCAGAGTCTCATCTGTTCAAACAAACACTTCCAAAGAGTAAGCCCCAAAGTAAAACCTCACCTTGGAGTATTTATACATTTTTAAGAGCCAGAGGGCATCACAATCTTTGAGAGCCAGTGCCTCATTGACAAAAAGTGTGGGCCTTCCTACAAATCTTCTCTAATCAAACTCCCCTTTATGGTCAGGCCCACTAATGGGTGGTAAAGATCACTTAAGAAGTAAAATTATATTAACAATAAGCAAGAATTCATTATCAATAATATTTGGGTCTACTCAAAGACTCAATTTCACCAGCACTAAGCTTCACATCACATAGAGGCACCACCAGCAAAATACTGGAGCACAGCTGCCAATTCATTTGAGTAAAGGCCCTACCTGAGCACTGGAGCTCTATACAAAAAAGAGATCTGAAGACAGTGACAAATCTTAGAAGAATATGTCAACACACCTACCTGAGTGTGAAAAGAAGCATATTCCTTATCAGATTTAGGTGCCCCTCTTACCTGCTCACCTTGACTTATACTTCCAAACTATTATTCAGTCATTTCTCAGTTATGTTCAACTCCTTATGACCCATTTGAGGTTTACTTGGCAAAAATACTGAATGGGTTTGCCATTTCTTTCTCCAGTTCATTTTACAAATGAGAAAACTAAGTCAAACAGAGTTAAGTGACTTGCCCAAGGTCACACAGCTAGCAAGTATCTGAGACCAGGTTTGAACTCAGGTCTTCCTGGCTCCAGGCTTGCTGTTCTATCCAATGTGTCACCCAGCTGCTTCATATTTCCAAATACCAGCAAGTCCCTGGTACTACAGTATTGCCAGCCTAGTTGAACCCCACATGGCAGAATGGATGTTTAGTAACAGGATTCCTAAGCAGCTGTTGGGTGGGTGCCCAACGTATACTAATCACAGGTATGGAGGGAGTGCAGAAGAAATCCTATGAAAACCTAACATGACAATGAGTAGTACATCAAAGGCAATGACTTCTGGGAAGAAATTTGCTTTATTCACTGGACCTACCTCTTCTAAGGTCCTTTCCAGCTCTAAATCTATGAATATGTTTTCAGTTTTCAGCTGAGATATAGAAATAGCCCACATCACAGAGCAGCAGCTGCAGCATTTCATGATTATATGCTGACATTTTTGTAGTGTTTTATTGTCACAAAGCACTTCCTTGCCCATTTCATCCTCACAACAACCCTATGCAGTAAGTAATTCATGTTATTCTGACCATATTACAAAAGAAAAAAAAATAACAGAGACGTAGAAAGATGAAATAATTTGTCCAGATTATATAGCTATTAAATCTCAGGTCTTCTGATTGAAAGTTCAGTTCTTTCACTTATATGAGGCTACTAGGTAGTACATTAGGGATGGAACTTTAGAGCTGGACTCATGAAGACCTGAGTTCAAGTCCTGCCTCAGACACTATCTATGTGATCCTGGGCTTTCGCTCTGCCTCAGTTTTCTCATCAGGAAAATGAGGATAAAAATAATACCTACCTCCCAGGCTTATAGGATCAAATAAGAAACTGTGGGTAAAGCGCCATGCAAACCTTAAAGCTTTAAATGTTTATGTAGGTATTTGTATGTAAATAAGTGTGTGTTAGTCCTTCATTGCCAAAGAAGACCATGCCATCAGATAAATGATGACATGACTTGAAATTGACATTGTGCCATCAGAGAAATGATGACATGACTTGCACTTGACTTTGTTTTCAGTGAGGGAGGGCTGTGCATGTCACCAGCCTCACTTCTCCTCCAGAGCCATCTGAATCCAGTGACCAAATATTCACCAGGATGACTGGACATGACCCAGGATGAGGCAGCTGGGGTTAAGTGACTTGCCCAAGGTCACACAGCTAGTGAGCATCAAGTGTCTGAGGTGAGCTTTGAACTCAGGTCCTCCTGACTCCTGCACTAGTGCACCACCTAGCTGCCCCATATATAAAAATAGATAGAAAAATACTAGCTATTATCATTATTATTGTTAAATAGCTTATGACATTACTTCTCTAAGGCACAAAATTCAGCTATAATATAGTTTGCTTCATCATGTACTTTATGTGATTTATACAGTTATGATCTGTGACCCATCTAATTGTTTTTACTGGAAGAGAAAGGAAAGAAGGAGAAAAATGAGAGGACAGATGAGAGGGAGAAACATTATCCTCAATGACTTTCTCAGTCACCCAAATAGTGCTTCTGTACTAATATTTCCTGAGGAATAGTATATGGTTGGAAAGAACTATTGGACGTAAACCTGTTCTCAGGAAGTTCAGTGCTCTTCCCCTCCCAGTAATGCTGTCTTGCTTAACAATGTGTTTTGCGGTTTATTAAGAGCATAAGATGGCTTGTTAATAATAGCTAAGTACTTTACATATATTTCTCATTTTATCCTAATAACTTTGGAAGATAGATGCTATTATAATCCTCATTTACAGATGAGAAAACTGAAGCAGACAGAGGTTATGTGACTGGGTCACACAGCTAGTAAATGTCTGAGGTCATATGTGAACTTAGATCTTCCTAACTCTTGGTCCAAGTCTCTGTTACAGTACCCAGATGACTCAAGCTGGTGAGAAAGGGATTTAGTTCCACTCTTAGACCACTTATCTCAGGGTATTCCAGATCAATGAGAGAATTCAACATTTTTTAAATCATTAAAAAATGCAAGAAATGCAATTCTATATTTCAGTTGTGGAGGGAAGATGACTTTTTCTTGATTCAACAAGTCGCAAGATAAATGTGTTTGGTTGCATTAAAATGTTATAGGAACAAAACTATACAATCAAATAGAATTATAAGAAAAAGAATCAATTGAGAAAATATTTATTAAAAATGTGACATCAACATTTAATGATATCTATGTAACGTAACATGATATCTATAATATAGAGAGAAGTATCAAAAAGTTACTGTAGTAATTCCAAGTTTGAAATGGATAAATGTTTGAGGGATATGAAAAGGAAATTTTCAAAAGAGGAAGCAATCAATAATCAGTTGAAAATGTTCATCCACATTAAAAATCAGAGGCCTAAATTAAAACAGCCTTGAAAACCACCTTACACACTCATCTATTTGTAGAAAATAATTAAAAGCAATTTTGTCATTCCTCTTATTCTGGGAATTTGGAGTTTGGGTTTTTGAGAAATAGGTATACTCATTCATTGTTGGTAGAATTACAAAGTTGTTCTTTATTTTTTTTTGTAGGGAATCTAACAGTACATAGTAAAAGTTAGAAAATTAGTCGTATCCTTTGACCCAAACATTATATTGCTAAGAATATATTTTGATAGTGCTATTAAAAAAACAAGTAAAAATATGCAACTTTAGTCTGTTCTTGCTTTCCTTTAAGATCAGAATCAATATCTGCCATTTTCATGAAGCTTTTCCTGTTATAAGTGATCTCTCCTTCGTAGAATTTTTCATCTCTCTTTCTCTTAGATATTCTATATATTTATTATATTATAACTTAACAGTTACAGAATTTCATAGTTGAAAGAGACCTCAGTGGAAACATAGCTCAAAGACTATTCAAAGATTCTGATAACAGTAATATATGTAAATGTATTTTTTAAATCTTGAAACTTAAATCTCTAACAATAGGAGAATGATTAAATAAATTATAATGAATTAATATAATGAAACTGTAAGTGAATTAAGACTGACAAGTAGGAAAAGTGAAAAGAAATCTGGGAATAACTTTATGAAATAATTTTTAAAAAGCAAGACTGGAGGAATGAAGTGCATACTAAATAGCCACATATGAAGAATAAATGGGAATATATGGGCAATGAATTCTAATCAGGGTTTAAAAGGATTAGCTAAATAATTGTTCTGATACTTTTGGTATTGAAATTAATGAATTAAAATGTAAATAGTTACTAAATAACTATATTTAATAAAACATTCTCTTTTTAATTTAAAAATATTTTTAAAAGAATATTAAATAGAGATATTACTGTACGTACCTGCCTACCAGGGCTGATGGAATAGGAAGTGGCCATCATAGTGTGATGGATAAGGTCCTTGACCCTATCATTCATCCCAGTAAAGGGAATAAAATGTGTTCCAAGGTGCACAGGACAATCTGGTCTAACATTAAGCACCTGTTTGATTTTGGATGCCATGTTCATTCTGGGACTTCAGTTTCTTCATTAATAAAATTAAAGGATTAGATTACATGATGTCTAAGGTTTGTCCCAGGCTTTATTCTATGATTCTCCCTTCTAAGAGAAGAAAAACTGATCTGAGGCCTGGCATGTAACACAGAAATCAGTTCACTAGCAGATTGGTAAATAGGACTTTGCTACGCATAGGAGAAAGATTAAAAATAATGAATTTAATTTTTAGAATGCTCCAAATTGAAAATTGCATTTAAACCTATTAAGTTAATGAAAAATCACACTGTTTTTAAACTCATTAAGAGTATGTCTTCATCAACTTCATTGTATCTGAATCCAGTGTTTTTCAACAAAATAAATGTTTTAAATTAATCTTATGATTCATTAATCTCTGAATTAAGCTTGCTTTTGATCTTTACCATACCTTACAATTTGCACATGGGCAAAATTGCATTAGATATTCTATTTTGGTTTCGCCCTCAGTTGATAAAATCACAAGTAATAATGCTTTAATGTTAATGTTTTAACAAGGTATTAACATCCTATGGTCCCTCTTGAAATGTGAACATCTCTTCAGATGGAGAAGTGAGCAACCTCATTGGATGACTAAAAATTGATCTAACCTTTGGAGGGCTTAAAATAGTTAATACCTGGCTTGAGGTATGGTAGTTAGGATATAGACCAGGAGCCACCTATGGAAGAGACCCCAGGAAGGAATGAAGAGGGCATGGGGTTTCAGAGGGTTAACAATGTGTCAACATTTTAACCCTCCATCATCTGTGATTAAGTCCATTATTCTGAGAAGGGGAAGGGGACACCAAATCCCTCTCTATACTAGTAACTTCGAACGTAATACACAATGTTTATTGAGTCATTTCAGTTGTATCCAACTCTCTGTGACCCCATTCAGGGTTTTCTTGGCAGAAATGCTGGAATGGTTTATTTCCTTTTCCCACTCATTTTACAGATGAGGAAACTGAGGCAAACTGGGTCATCAATCTATCCACTACACCACCTAGCTGCCCAGATGTCTAGTACATGATGTAGAAAACAACAAACAATTCGCAAGAAGTTAGAACTGCGTGATGCTGAAGGAATAATAATGAAGATAACAACACATTTCTGTAGCACTGGAAGGTTTATGAAAGGCTCTCTCCAAAACCCTGAGTCAGGTCATGTAAATATGCCATTCTTATTTTATAGAGAAATAGCTTCCTAGATGAATTGAATCACTTGCCCAAGGTCATATAGTGAATTTGGAACAATGCCAGAAATTAATCCTAGGACTCCTGACCTATCCAAGGACAAACAGATAAAAATACATTAATTTTTGCAGAAATATAAGGGGTACAAAAGTTTTTATACATGCACAGTGAAAAGACTTTTAAAAACATTTTTGGTCACAAACATGTAGATGTATGAGAGGCAGAGAAAAGCTAAGGAATAAAGAGAACTACTTGGGTTGGGGAAAAGGAAGAAGAGAGAGACATCTAGGTAAGTTAAGAAGCTATGGGGAAAGGATAAAAAAGAGAAGAAAGAAGAATCTATGAAAGGCAGAAAGGAGCTAGTATGGAATGAGATGGGAAAAATAATAGATGAGAAGAAACTTAGAGATTGGGGTAAGTGAAGAATGCTGTTTGATAATGATGTCAGCTATTATCCTTCCATTAGTGATGAAAAAAATAGAAGATTGGCAATATTTCAGTTGGATGGTCTTTGCCCTTTGAATCTCTCACTTACAGCTCTTCCTTTAGATTTTCTTTCTAATTTTATTTTATTTTTTAATTAACAGAAATCTACTTTCTCTCTTTCCCATGTCCCACCACCACCGTTTAAAAAAAAAGAAGGAAAATAAGTCTTGTAACAAACATGCATAATCAAGCAAAACAAATTCCCACATTGGCCATGTCCAAAAAAATATATGTCTCATTCTGCCCCGAAGTCTATCACTTCTCTGTCAAGAGGTGGGTATTCTGACTAGATGAGATCAGTCCTCTGGAGTCATGGTTGGTCATTGTGTTGATGAGAGCTCTTAAGTCTTTTAAAATTCTTTGTTTTTATAGTGTTGTTACATAAATTGTTCTCCTTGTTCCACTCATTTTAATATGCATCAATTCATAGTAGTTTTCTCAGGTTTCGCTGGAACTTTCTTAACTTCTTAGGCACAAGAGTATTCCATTGCATCCTTATGCCACAATTTGTTCAGCCATTACCTAATGGTTGGGCACCTTCCCCCATTAGCGTTCAGTGCTTTCCCACTTAATAAAAGAGCTGTCACTCAAATTTCTGCCTCTTGGGATTTTATGCCAGGTTTTGTATGCCTGCTCCTGTTCTTCATACCATAATAGTAGCAAAAAGATACATTAAATATTTTGGACAAGTGCTTTTCCTCTGGTGACTAAAAATGAAAGCTCATTTTCATCATTTCCCCAGATTACAAATATAGGTGTACTGCTGATCAACAGAAGCATGGTGCTAGAAATTAACCTGACCTCTTGCAGGACACTGGTATGCATTATAATCTCTTGGAGTAACATAAGATCTGAATACGATCAATGAGCTTGGGACAACCTTAGTATAGGACTGTACATACAAGACTCCTTAACAGATTTTTGAATCAGTCAACTAGTATTTGTGCCTACTATGGGTCAGACACTAGGTTTTACAGAAGCCTTGTTGACAGATTTAGAGAATCCATCCCAAATGTTCACACGGACTCTTTGTGCCCGACCTGTGGTAGAACATTCCAAGCTCATATTGGTCCAATCAGCCACAGTCGGACACACTGAAACTTGACGCTGGCATAGTGATGTCATTTTGGTCCTCTTCAAAAATGAAGGACAACAACCCTTGACAAATACAGCTGTGTATTTCTCAAATATTTATTCTTTGTTTGGAATCTAAGACTTCATTACTATAGAAAATACCCAACGGGGAGACTCCCTCAACCACTGTACATCTGCAACTGTTCTCCCACTTAGAATCTTAGAGTGGCCTGGGGGCATGGAAAAGTTAAGTGACTTGCCCAGGGTCACATTGCCTGTGTGGGTGAGAGATGAGATGAACCCAGAATGACCTGTTCTCTATGCACTGTGCCATGTTCCTCAAATAGTAATAAAAAAAAATCTAATGATTCAGCAGCCTTTTAGAGAAAGGATGCACACTTCAAAAACTGTCTTCCCCTCAGAATGTAAATGACAGAAAGATGGTAGGAGTGATGGCAGTAGTAGGAGCAATAGTGGTAGAGAATTTTAAACACACTCTGAGTTGAAAATTACATCTAAAATCAGTTTAAGAAACACTGAATTTTAACTAACATAATTCCTTAATCTTACTAAAAGCATTTTTATTAACTTAATTATTTTTAAATTCATTGTTTTCCAACTCTAGAAAAGTACCTTTTCACCTCACTTTTAAATAGGAATATCATTTACAAAGAGATTTCACAAAAATAACAGAATTTCTGAATTGGAATGGACTTTGGTGGCATCTAGTCCAATTTCTAAGAAGAAATTCCCAGCAATGGCCATTGTCCAAACTTTTCTTGGAGATTTCTACTGAAGACAACCCCAACACCTCCTTGGTCTCTGTTTCTCCACTGCCTTTGTTGCATCAACCTAACAAACATGATAAGGTCTTCCCAATTCTAAAAGAAATATCTTTTACTCTAAAACCTCTTTCCCATCTACTAACAAACATGATCAACTCTCTCCAATTCCAAAAGAAATATCTTTTACCCTAAAACCTGTTTCCCATCTACTAACAAACATGATCAGTTCTCTCCAATTCCAAAAGAAACATCTTTTACCCTAAAATCCCTTCCCCATCTACCTAACAAATATGATCAGGTCTCTCCAATTCTAAAAGAAATATCTTTTACCTTAAAACCTCCTCATTCCCAACTTCCCTGTTAATAGTCAAAGGCACCACCCTCCTCCTTATCATCTAGGCTCAAAATCTAGGTGTCATCCTTAACCCCATCCTCTCTTATCCCCCAAATGCAATCTGTCGCCAATGCCCATCTACTTTATCTTCACAACATCTCTCAAATATGCCCACTTGCCTCCTGACACTGACACCATCCTGTTGCAGGCACTCATGACCTCATGGCTGAACTACTGCAGTAGCCTGCGGATTGGTCTCCTCGACTCAGATCTTTCCCCCACTCCCATTCATCCTCTACTTACTCACCAACCTGATCTTCTAAAAGTACAGGTCTGACCATGTGACTTCTCCCCATCCCATTCAATAAACGCTGATCACTGGAGGATCAGATATAAAATCTTTTGTTTGGTTTTTAAAGTCTTTCCTAACGACCCCATTTTACCTTTACCTTACCTTTATTCCCTTCTATATACTCTACAATCTGATGTTTCTGTCCTCTTTCCATTCCTCACACTATACGAATACTCCATGTCCCTACTCCAGGCATTTTCCATGGCTGTGCCTCATATCTGGAATGGTCTCCCTCCTCATCTCCACCTTCTAGCTCCCCTGGCTTCCTTTAAGTCTCAGATAAAATCCCACCTTCAGCAAGAAGCCTTTCCCAGTCACCCTTCATGCTAGCCTCTTCCCTCTGAGATTACGTCCAATTTATCCTGTACATATCTGGTTTTTACATAGTGGTTTACATGTTATCTCCCTCATTAGGTTGTGAGCTCCTTAAGGATAGATTTATTGTTGTGTTTCTTTATATTCCCATTACTTAACACAGTACCTGGTACAGAGTAGGTACTTCTAAAACGTTTGTTAATTGGATGTGTCCCAAGCGATTTCTACTTATATTTCATAGTTATCCCAAAGTAAAAGATAAAATCCCACAGCAAAGTAAAACAAAGATGAATAATTTAAGTGAGTTTTTTTTTTTAATTTACTAAGCAGAGCTACAATAATGTTTGTGCTGATGCACCCTTGGAGAAAATATTTTGCTGAAACCAGTCACTTCTGCTTTATATTCTTTCATTCTGGCCAAAGGTAGAGACCTCTCTTAATTGAATCAAACAAATACAATTACACTTTTAGTATACTCATCATAAATCAAGTTGTACAGTTTCAATAAATAAAGATCCCTCCATGAAATTGATTGTCTTTTATTCATAATCCCCCCTCCAGGACACTATCAAGCTTGGACCAGTAGTTAAGGGTTAAGTCCTCAGAGGATGCCTTCTCTTCTCAGGTTCTAGGGTTAACCCTGTGGGTCTTCTCTCCTAACACTCATAGCTCATGAGCTCCGACTAGTAAACTTCTCATTAGTCATCATTGGATAGACACAATTAACTCTTAATAACATTGACTTTAATTGAAAAACAAGATCAATAGTTACAAAACATTCTTTCCACAAACCTAGGGTACATCCTCCCGCAGATAAACATGGAGTCCCTTGGAAGAGTGTGCTCAAACTAGAACACAATGGTTGCAAGACATGCATGTAGGATACGTCTGGGAAAGGCAGCTCACAACTCCTGGTCCTGCAAGGCCTGGAAACCCTTTCTTCCTAGAGCGTTCACATTTGGTTTGCAGAACCTGCTCCTCTCTTGCAAGGGGTAACAATGCTTCCTCTTTCAAATGACTTTCTCTATGGAGCATGTTTCTCTGCTCCCTGATGGATGCGGTGTCTCTTTATGCAGGAGATCCAGTAATATGACTTATGGAGATATAAGAGAGGAAACAAAATCCCCTCCCACCCCACAACTGCCCTCTGGAATAAGTGTAAGGATTCTTTTCACAACTGCCTCCAATTCTCAAATTCTGAAACCCATTTAAAGCTCCCAGAAGTGTGGTTAACATCCTTGGTCAACAATCACCCTATTCCCTTCTTGATCTAATCAGAGAAACATATGTACCTACAATCAGTTTAAAACCTCATTACTCCATGTGTTTACATTCTAAGTCTTCTGAGACTTCAATTTAGGTGGGACAGGGAAGGAAAGAGAACACCTTTATATATACAAGGAAGGTTGACTAGTTCAGGAGTGAGAAACTGTGGCTTCAATGTGGCCTTCTAGATTCTTAAGTATGGCTGAATCCACATTTTACAATACATCAAAAATTTGAATTCAGTCAAAATGCCACACTTAAGAATCTAGAAGGCCACAGGTTCCCCACCCCTGGACTAGGCTTTTGATTCAAATGAGTCCAAGGACTTCAGACTAGGACACTGTCATGATATCATTTCTTAATATTTTATAACACAATTTGTGTCTTGTGCATACCACACACCCTGGAATGATGCCTCTGCTTTTACACTTCCTACCATGAAGATAATTGGACTATCCTATGACTGCCAGAATTTTGCTTACTTAATTTCATTTGTGCCTCCATCAGAATTAACCCCTTCTTTGCTAACTATGAGTTCCATCCCCAGTTTTGGGGCCTCTATCATTCAAACAACAGTACTAGGGGCAAATCTGGAGCAATCTGAAATATCACAAAGAGACCTTTGTAAAACTCTGGAAGACCACTTAAGAAACGTTTTGGAGAGTGACTCCATCACTAGCAAATCCCGAGGGACCTCCCTGCAGGAAGGGCTGAATTGCGATTCTCTACCAGACTCCACATTCTACTCTGCTAGGTAATCATATCTCCGTCATATCCTTTTCTTCATCATATCCCATATGGTTGGTTTTTTTTATTTTTTATTTATGGAATAAAACAGGCATTTCCATAACATAGTACAATAAAAAAGATGATTGCACATGAAACTGCAAATCTATTTTGTACAAATTGATATTCCTTTCAAATTTACAATAAAATTATCATGTAAACTTATTTTATTCCTTTCTTTTTCCTTCCCCTCCTCCCCTACCCTAGAAATGGCTACCATTAGACACAAATAGGTAAAATATATAAAATTGTTCTATACATACTTCTGTTTATCAGTTCTTTCTTTGGATGCAGTCTTTCTTATGCCTTTTATAATTAATTTGAGCATTTATAATAGTAAAAATAACTTCTTTGCTCAAAGTTGTTTTTAAAACAATATTGATGTTCTGTATAACATTATATATGCATGTGTGTACATATGTGTGTAACTATATGTGTATAATATATATTATATACATGCAATATATATATATAATATGTGTGTATGTGTGTTTCATATTTTTATATATGTATGAAGAGAGTCACTCTAACATCTGACTCCAGCTTTGTCTCCCAATAAGTCCCATCTCATCTGTAGCTTAATTTAATGGACATTAACTCTACAACCTCTGTTTTGCCTAAGTTTTGTCTGAGTTTACCTCCATTTTCTGAGTTTTATCTACCAGTCTCTCAATATTTTTCAGTGCTCACAGAAAGTCAGAAAAAGCTCCCAGGCCAAGGCTCTCACCAATAGTGAAAAGGCCTCCAGAATTTGTTGAAATGGTGATAATGAACCAGAGGACAGGATCCAAGAATGGAATTGGAGCCTCCATGCTATGCCATTGGTCAGAGTGTTCCAGCAATAACATCCAAGAAGCTATTCCTAGCCTCATGATTCAGGGAGACTCTTTAGGAGAGGATCACTGTAGCAGGACACGTTGATGTGTTTTGAAATCTGTATAAAAAAGGCAGGACTGGCTGACACACCAAAGAAACATACTGTAATTAAATGAACACTTCAGAATATCTGTCTCATATGTACTCGTGCTCCTGTTAGGTTTTTAGGACCTTAGCTCTCTGCACCCTGACTGTTACATTCCTCATTGGCTTGATTTAATGATAATACATTCACAATATGGGAAGGATCTGGTATCCTGATCACAGGAAGAAATATGGCCCCTGGCAGAACCACCATGGGGAATGTTCTAAGGAAGTTATTGAAACTTGATAGGGCCAAGATGGAAACCAACCTGAAGAGACCCTTAACAGATGTACTCCATTATGACAGAAGGTAGCTCCTCAGGCAGGGTAATGGCGGGGTTTGCAGGGGAGAGGAATAAATACAGGTCTATAAGACAAAAAGCCTTCACACCATTGGTAGGACAGACACTTCCCTGAGCCCAAGCAGAATACCAAGGAACTCAAGACACAGAGAAAGAAATGAATAGAGCATAGTTAATCCAATTTCCATGACACAACCTGAAGAAGCTTGACTGTGGAACTGAAGATGGACCTTTTGATCTGTTCATTTGATGGGTAAATGGGAGGAGGAGAGAAGTTTGCTGGCTTTTGAGTATCAGTCAGCTCTGTCCTCTTTTCTGTAGGAGGGATTGTGCAGTAATAGGGACCACTGGGTGGGCTAAAAATAAGTCAGCTGATGGAAGAGCTAAAGCTTGAGTAAGTGCCCTGGGGGTGGGGGGATGTAGTCAGGAAGCCAACTAAAGGATTCTTTTCAAGCTCTGAGATCCGGAAAGAGCACCTTACTTCCCTAGAGTGTGAAACAGTAGCTACCACAGTAAGCAGAAATAGTCTAGCCAACTAAAATAAAAACAGATTATTGAAGAAGAAATATCGACTGCTAGCAGGAGAAAGGAAACATCCTACAGCCAGAAAAGGTATTCTGAAGGATGGATGTCTTCAAAGAGAAGCTGCAGCTGATGATTAAATATGTAGAAGCATTTCTTTCTGGAATGAGCCCAATTCTTGTATCTTATGCTCCCTCCTCTTCTTTTCTTCCCATCCCTGCCTGGAGCCCTTTTTCACTCCCCAGAGAGGAGATACTTTGGGAAGGGAAACCAACCTTAGTTTACATAACAGGGCTATGTTCTTGGAGCAGCTCTTGGCACTAGTGGAGGAATGGAAAGGGGAGAGCATTAGGGAAATTGAATTGAGCTTTATAACCTTGCTAAGCCATTTTAGAGAATGAGTCAACTGAAATTTTGGACTTGGCTTACTGAAAATTCTCTAGTCTTTCTCCCTTAAAAAAAAAAAATTGCAGAATTTTATATTTATTTGTTCCCAGTGTGGCTTCTCAAACAAAGGGAAGTTATTGTTCACTATTTCCTTTCTATGGAAAGAGATTTTAGACAATGCAGATTCTTTCCAGTAAATATCTTTTGTGAAGTAATGGTTAACCTGAGGAGTTAAGTAACTATTAGCCAATGTCATTGTAGCAAATTGGGATATATGGATGAATACAAAGTACGAGGAAATGAGGAGGAAAATCACTTCCAGTTAGGGAACTAGGGAAGGGTTCATGCAAATGTGGATTCTAAGCTGGGTCTTAAACATGTCCCTAGATGGGAATGATTTTCAGGTGAAAGGAACAGAATGAACAAAGAAGAGTATGAAGGGGGAAAGTGTAGGACACATTAAGAGGGGTGGAGAGCAGTTCTGTTTGACTTTATAGTGGAATACATGAAATGGTCATATAGAAGGTACGCTGGCTAGGCATTTGTACCAGGGTGGATAATTGTACAAAGAGGAGGAAAATTGTCTCAGGGCTAGAGATTAAGGGTTGCCGATAACAAATATATTTCTCTTAAGGAAGAAGGTAGGATGGTGCTTAGTTTTGGAGTCAAGGGAAAGGGTAAAGCCTGATGATGGCCTTGGTGGTAAGAGTAGAGGTGAGAGCTTGGTGGTGATTAGAGGAATATCAGTTTTCTCACAGGGTTCCTTGCTGTTATTGTAGTCTGAGGTGAAGTTCTGAGTTCCAAAATAAGGAACGAGACAGCAAGGAGCCCAACAACCTCTAGGTCAGGAAAAGATCATTGATTCCTGTAGATGGATTAGAAGCCATTGAAGAGGAAGTGAAATTTTAGGCTTAGTTGGAAACTTTTCTAGCTACTCTCTAAGAAGAAAAAGAATGCCAGCAAAAGCTGAGTCAAATGCATAACTGAGCCGTGGGGCCATTTCTGTTGGCTTGTCTGTCCAGAGGCCATTTAATGCATTAATAATCTATGAGATGCTTCCATCTCCAATTACATTAAAAAAACATGGGAACCATTTAAACAGAAAGACCCATAAGCCATTAAAGGGGACATTAGGGAGTGGATGGGCAGAGGATGTATAACTCTGTAGGGATGCTGTGCTAATAGAGGATGGCTCTGCTATCGTCTTTAAATACTGCTATAAGGAGGCGGGGATAGAAGAATAGTTTCCAACACTATCTTTGGTGCCATCTTTCTACCCCAGACAAGCTGGCCCAGTCTAGTGCCTTAAATCCCGGTCTACAATATCCCTCCCCAACAAGGGGCCATGCTAGTGAAGGATCTCATTACCTCTTGGGAAAACCCATTCCATTTTAGAAGAGGTATAATTACTAGGGGACTACTACAAGCAGCTAGGTGGCCCAGTAGATACAGTGCCAGGCCTTGAGTCAAGAAGACTCATCTTTGTGAGTTCCAGTCTGGCCTCAAACACTTACTAGCTATGTGACCTCAGACAAGCCACTTAGCCTTGTTTGCCTCAATTTCCTCATCTGTAAAGTGGGCTAGAGAAGGAAATGGCAAACCATTCCAGTATCTTTGCAAGAAAATGGTGTTAGGAAGAGTCAGACAGGACTGAAACAATGACTAAACAACTATTGGGAAATTCTTCCTTCTATTGCAATGGCATTTGCCTCCCTACAATACCTACTGATTTGGGTATGGCTCTGGGGTCAAGCAGAGTAAACCCTGATATTTTTTTGAGATCCCCTCTTCTTCTTCTGGCCAATTCAGATGATAATCCAGCTTAACCATCCTTCTTAAAATGAAATCCACTCAGATGCATTCAATCAAAATGCATGTTATAAACCCTCACTTTGTCTCTCTGACTGTCTTTTGCCTTTCTTTGTATAGTGTTTAGCATATGGCAGGCTTACTTAAATGCTTATTAACTGATTGGGCTAAGGGTTGGGATAAAAAGGAAATAGCACTGTCACTGCCCTCAAGAAATTTGTATTCTAAAGTGGGAAACAACACATAAAGAACAATGTACAAAGGAGAGAGAGAGAGAAACAGAATGTGCATGAGAAGAGGCACTAGTTGGGAGAGTTGGGGTTAGAATGGAGGGCAGGGATCAGAAAACACCTTCTTCAGAAGGTGGGCTTTAAGCTGAATCTTAAAGAAGACCAGGGGAGCCTAGAAGTAGAGGTGTAAGAGGAGAGCACTTCAAGCACAGGAGACAATCAGAGACAGGGCAGAGTCAGAAGATGGAGGGAGTGTCTCATGAACAAGGAACAGCAAAGAGGTCCTTATGGCTGGATAATAGAGTTTGCAGAGTGGAGTAAAGCATAAGAAGATTGGAGAGGGAAAAAGGGTCCAGGTTACGAAAGGCTTTAAGTGCCAAATAGAGTATTTTATATTTGATTCTGTAGGTAATAGGGAGCTACAGGAGTTTATTGAGGGTGTTAGGAGGTGTGGGGAGTATGACAAAGTAAGATGTGCTTTAGAAAAATCACCATGGCAGATAAACAGATGGATTAAAAGGATGGGGAGAAAGACTGAAGGTAGAGAGACGAACCAGAAAGCTATTTCAGTAGGATTATTCCAGATGTGATCTGACCGGAGTAGATAGAGGACTGTAGGAAGACTCTCCCACTCCAGCCCTCACCCCACCCCTAGTTGTGATCACAATATTTCTATTAAGATAACCTAAGAACATATTCTTTCTTTTTCTTTCTTTAATTCTTCCTTCCTTCCTTCCTTCCTTTCTTTCTTTCACTACCATGTTGCTATGTTGACCTACATTGAAACTTTGGTTCACTAAAAACCCTAAGTCTTTTTCAAAAGAACTGCTCTAGCTAGGGCCATGTCTTCATCACCTTGCTCTGGTGTGGTTAACTGAGAACCCAAATGCAGGACATCACATTTAATCTTTATTTTATTTCCTTTCTTGATCTGGCCCATCATTCTAGCTTGTTGAAATCTTTTTTGGATCCTGACTGTTATTCCACATGTTAGCCCTCCCTTCTAGCTTTCCATCATCTCACATTTGGTAAGCATGCCATCTATGCCTTCATCCACATCACTGATATAAATGCGGCACCGATTAGGGCTGAGATCATTTACTTCAGTGGAACTACCATTGCTGAAAACATATTTTAAACTCCTCTTTTCAGATAGTAGCTGATGGAGAAAATCAGTATCAATGCTTCACAGGCAAAGTTTAGTTTTCCCTCATAAGCAGATTCTCCAGCTCTATTCCCCTTCCACACTCTAAATTTATTCAGAAGCTTTGCCCCAAGTTGACTTCAGCTCTTGGAAAAATTCAAATTTAAAAGACAAGCATCTGTCACCTTTACTAGTATGCAAACATTTTTGAAAAAAAAGTTTGAAAAAAATTTTTTTAGAGAAAAAAATATTTCCCCCAGATTGGGAAGGTAGTTTCAAATATAAAGAGTCTTGGAGTGTCCTGATCAGGAGACTTGAGGTAGATTCAGGCAAAGAGGGGAGGAAAATACAACAGAGCTAGGGTCTAAGATAGAATTGACTGCCTTTAGTTGAGGAGGGGGATGAGGAAGTTCCCAGCAATTAGCACGCTGACTATTTTTTGCTGAATCATTTCAGTAATATCTGACTCTTTTGGGAGTTTTCTCCAGCTCATTTTACATATGGGTAAACAGGGTTAAGTGACTTGCCCAGGGTCACACAGCTAGTAAATGTCTAAGGCCAGATTTGAACTCAGGAAGATGAGTCTTCCTGATTCCAAGCTCAGTGCTCTATCCACTGAGACACCTGGCTGCCCTGCCTGGTATTTTAATAAATGTTTAATAAATGTTTGTGGTCTGACTGACTGAGGGGCACTGGGCACTCACATGGCCACCTGAACTGATCTCTTGTCATCCGCTTATAGACACTAGAACCACACTGACACCCTCCCTGACTCCACCAATCCCCACCTCATCCCCACCAAGAATAGAAATCAAATCTTCCCAGGTAGATCCCGATGCTGAACTTCCCTTGCAGAAAGTGAGGTGCAGTGTGGGAGCAGAAATAATTAAACCATGCCTCCTCCATTGTCCACAACTATCCCTAGAGAGCACAGACACGAGATCCCTAAATCAGACCAACACAGAGTTTCTTTAATACCCATACTGGAAGGGGTAGGGAAATGGAATCAAATTAGTATCTGATCTGGGACCAGGAACAGAAATGCCATTGCTAAAGGGACAGGGTGTATTAATCAGAAACAGCCCAGCCTTTGTTAAGGGCTCAGAAACCAGCTTGTCACCACTCAGCTCATGTCTCTTAGCCCCAGACCAGAGTGCTATTATTATCTCTATTTTACGACTGAAGAAACAGAGACCAAGTGAGGTTAAATGGCTTGCCCAGAGTCACCCATAAGATCAGATGGACTCAGGCCTCTCTAACTCCAGCTCCAACTCTAACCACTCTTCCGCCAAATTAGCAAATTCCCCTCCTTTTAATCGAACTCTCCTCCATATTCTTTATTGTTACCTCCTTTCCTTCCCTGTGCTTCAAAGTAAACAGATGAAAACTCCTTTCCTAGAATTAGTCCCAGCATTTTCATCTCCACCTACTCTGTGCCTTTCCCAAAGCCCTTTGCTCCTTCTGCCCTTCCTTTCTTTCCATTCTGCACCCTGGGACTCATGTCATCCATACTAAATCACTTCTTCTTACATGCCTTTCATCTTCTCATACTCAGAGAATCCTGACTCCTTCCAGAAGATTCCACATCCCTGACAATTGTCTCTAGCATCTTTCCTCGTGCCATCTACCACACTGGGCCAGCAGGAGAAGGAGACATGCTCTTGACTCTCGCTACCACTCCCAGACTTCCTGTACCACCATCACTCAACATATCGTTGGTCCTCTTTGAGAATGAAAGATAAACAGCATGAAACAGCAACTCTTTGCAGACATCTCGCCCTCTCCAGATTCTAGGGCAGCTGCCCGCCAGCCTCTGAATCAATCAGTCTCTCATTTTTTCTCAAGCAATTAAACACCTGGCTCACAATTTTTGTGTCCATGCTCTCCTCTCACACTGGGCAATTCCAGATCCAAGCCAATGTGCCCTCAAAGGCTTTGTTCAACTTCCTCAACTCCCTTGATCTCTGCTTTTCCAGAATCTGAGGCACAAATGAGGATGGGAATACCACTGAACTCAATGTTTGCCATCATCATCCATGATCATGAACCGTGAAGTCTTCTCTCAGACCATAATCTCTTCCTGCTCTCTCTCTTCTGTGGCCTTATTCCTCCTAAACCTATTCCTTATTGTCATCATGACACCCAGTCGTTCTATCCCTCACTGCTCTCCCAGCTCATTTCCCCTGCCCTACTTCATTTTTCTCTCTTCTCCATCTTTTGTTAAAAATTTTAAATTATAATTTAAATGTTAAATTTAAACTTTAAAGGTTGTTTTATTTTTATTGATGTCTTCGTTTCGATTTCTCTTTCCTTTCTAAATGCTTCTCTCTCCTTTTCCCCCACGTAATTAGGCATCCTCTAAATAAATGGATGAGTAAAAAAAAATCAGTGAAAAAACATTTACAAAAGAATAGGTAGATAAATGAACCAAAAATCATTTCATTAAGTGCTTGCTCTGTGCCAAGCACTATCCTAAGTTCTGGAGATACAAATGGAAAATGAGATAGTCTCTGCTCTTAAGGAACTCACATTCTAATTGGAGGAAACAATACATAAAAGACAGTTACCCACAAAGCCTGGAAGCCCTAATGGTTCAGCAGTACAGTTGACGGTATGGCCCAGGGGTACTTAGGGTACGTAAGTAGGGCAGTGCTGGGGGACTGCAGGGCAGAAAAGCAAGACAGAAAATAAGACATGGTCTTCCTTCATTTTGACAGAAGGAATGAAACTAACTTCCATTACAGCTTTCTAAGGAATCAAGTAGCTCAGTCAAAGAGGAAAGGCCAGCATAGGGGACTTCCAGTGAAGGTAGGTTTTCCATTTGTCCAGCCCTGGAAGGTAGGGAGGGAGAAAGGAAGGAAGCAAAAGAGGGAGGGAGGAAGGAAGGAAGGAAGGAAGGAAGGAAGGAAGGAAGGAAGGAAGGAAGGAAGGAAGGGAGGGAGGAAGGAAGGATGGAAGGGAGGGGAGGGAGGGAGGGAGGGAGGAGGAAGGAAGGAAGGAAGGAAGGAAGGAAGGAAGGAAGGAAGGAAGGAAGGAAGGAAGGAAGGAAGGAAGGAAGGAAGGAAGGAAGGGAGGGAGGAAGGAAGGATGGAAGGGAGGGAGGGAGGGAGGGAGGGAGGAAGGAAGGAAGGAAGGGAGGGAGGGAGGAAGGAAGGAGAAGGGTCTGACAACATATACAGCATTCTGCACTCATAGGCCTCTACCTTTGTAAGAAACTCCCTTTGCAATCTTGACCCTGCCTAACTGGTCATTCAGTCAACCAGTGATATTAAGTGCTTACTATATGCCCAGCACCATGCTAAGCACTGGGGATATGAAGGAAGCCAACAACATCATCCCTGCCTTCAAGGAGCTCATATTCTGATGTGGTTTCACTACAACATCCTTGGCCCTTAATCTCTTCCCCCACCTCATCCTATCACCACTCATTCCTTTGTAAACCTCATGTTTGCGTTAACTCCTACTATTCCTATTCCAGTTCTCTATTCCTACATTTTTGGTGCTGAAGGAAGTCACACAATTATGCTGTGTGGACCCACTAAAAACTGTGATGACTGCTCAAGGATTCTTCCCTTCTTGACTCTGTCTCCGATGTCCCCCCAAGCCTTCTCCCCTCAAGCCACCTGCACCGTCCTTCTTTCTTCCCAACAGAGACCCTCGCTTCATTGTATCCTGAGAAAAGTGGTCATTTCTCTTGATCCTCTGCTGCCTAATTCTACATCTCTAATCTTCTCAACATCATTCCGCACTTTCCTCTCCTTTGTTTTATTCTCTGACAAAGATGGTGCGTCCCTTCACAACATAAGCCTTTCGCATTTTGGTATTGAGAAACAAGAGACCCAAGTTGCCTTGTGACTTGTTCAAAGTAACACAGGTTGTAATTGTCAAGAGTTGAGGTTTGAATCCAGGTCCTCTATGTCTGGAGTCAATGCTCTTTCTCCTACACCTCAATCCCAGTAAAACATCGTCTGTGCCCCCCTTTATATACATCCCAGGATGCTGTCCTGGACCTGTTTCTCTTCTTTCTCTATGTTTGCTCTCCTGGTGAGCTCATCATCCACCATGGCTTCAAAGATCACCTCCATGCAGATGATTCTCATATCTAAATAACCAGCCCTTATTTCTTTCCTCACATCCAATCCTACACCTTCGGTGTCTACCAGACATTACTACCTGAATTTTCTGTAGAAATCTCAAACTAAATGTGAACAAGATAAAACTCATTATCTTCCCTCCTAAACCCATCCAACTTCCTAAATCCCATATTTCAATCAACATCACTGCCTCTTTTCCATTCACCAAGGATTACAACAAATTCCAGGAATCAACCTCAATGTTTCACTCCCCCTCATCTCCCATGTAGGGCAGCTAAGCGGTGTAATGGATAGGAAGACTCATGTTTCTGAAATCAAAACTGGCCTCAGACACTTACTAGCTTTGTGACCCTGGGAAAGTCACTTTGCTCTGTTTGCCTCAGTTTCCTCATCTCTAAAATAAGGTGGAGAAGGAAATGACAAACTGCTCCAGTGTCTCTACCAAGAAAACCCCAAATGGGGTCACAAAGAGTCAGACATGACTGAAAATGACTGAGCGACAACCTCCCCCATCTCCAGTGAGTTCTTTGGCTAATTCTCCACAGAATCCCTCACTTTTATCCTTTGATCTCCATTCACATCAAAACCACCCTAATCCAGCCCCTTGTGACTGCTTTTTTGGACTATTGCAGTAGCATCCTAATTTATCTCCCTATTGCCGCTAGGATAAAATACAAATTCTTTTTTTTTTTTTTTTTTGGCATTTAAAGTCCTTCCCAATCTTTCTCCATCCTATCTTTTCCAGACTAATTACACATCGTTTCCCCTCAGATATTCTGTGTTTCCAGCCAAATTGACCATTCCCTGTACATGATGTTCTGTCTCTTGCCTACAATGGGAATGTATTCCTTCTTTTTTCCCAGCTTCCTTCAATGTTCAGTTCAAGTACTACCTCCTTCAAGAATCACTCTTACTTTCTGCAGTTAATGTGTGCCCCGACCCAACAAATTGCTTTGTGTTTATTTTGCATGTGTTTGCATGCATTTTCTATTCATTTTGGATCATGAATATAGACCTGAAAAGACTTTAAAGGTCATCAAGTCTAGTTCCTTCACACTACAGACAAGGAAACTGGAACTCAAAAACACTAAGTGACAATACAGATATTAAGAAGTAGCAGTTAGGATTTGAATTCAGATCCTGTGATGCTAAGTTTTATGTTTTTTACTTATTTCTGTGCATGTTACTTCTCCCATTAGAATGTAATATCCTTGAAGGAATGATCTGTTTTCTTTGTCTTTATAGGGGCAACTAGGTGGTGAAATGAATAGAGTGCTGGGTCTGGACTTGGGAAGATGCATCTTCCTGCATTCAAATCTGACCTCAGCTACACCTGGGTTTGCCTCAATCTCCTCATTTGTAAAATGAGCTGGAGAATGAGATGTCAAATCACTCCAATATCTTTGCTAAGAAAACCCACAAGAAGGGGTCACAAAAAGTTGGGCATGATTGAAAACTGACTAAACAATAATAATGAAATATCCCCAGAGTCTAGTCCAGTGCCTGGCACCAAACAGGGATTTAATAAATGCTTGTTAAGTATTTATTGAATTATAATTCTGTCCCCACAGCATCTATTTATGCGTCCCTTCTCTCCACTCACCATGCCAATAAATCAGACCTTCATTACATCTCATTTGGACAATTGCAATAGCTTTCTAATTGGTCTCACTGCCTCTAGTCTCTTATCTCTCCAATCTTGCCATGCAGATGCAAAATTGCCACTCCTAAAGCATAGATCTAACTATTTCATGCTTCTCCTCAAGAAAATTGAATGGCTCCCTATTGCCTCTAGGGGAAAATATATATATTTATGAACTGTTTGGCATTTAAAATCCTTTGAAGTCTTCTTCTGATCTGTCTTTCTAGACTTATTTCATCTTACCTCCCCAGACATACTCTAAGTTTCAACTGAATTGGCCTCCTTGCTGTACCTCTTGCACAACATTTTATCTTCTGTCTCCATAGTTTTTCAGTCCCAAGAGAGTTCTTCCATCTCAACCTTCACTCAAGCACCAACTCTGATGCCAGCCTTTCCTGATTCCCCCAACTATTATAGTTTTTCCTCTTTCAAATTGCTTCCTATTTTCTTTACCTGTATTTTATTTATCTGCATCTGGGTCCAAGTTGTTTCCTGTAGTAAAATTAAGATCCCTGAAGACAGAGGCTGTTTCTAGTTTCATTTTATTTTTCTTTATCTCTTTTCAGATGCTTAGGACATTGGAGTAGAGCGAGGGCAAGGGTAGAAACCAGTGACATCATCTGTTCTGTAAATTCCCCATGAGGAAATTCCTTCTAACACTCCCACAATCAGCAACAGCTCTTCTGTTTGAAGTCTTAGAGAAATATCTGGGAACCTTGAGACTTTAAAAGGCTTGCCCAGGCTCAAGTAGCCAGTATGTGTAGGAAGGACTTCAATCAACGTTTTCCTGACTCTGAGGTCAATTTACTATCATACTCTTCATCACCTGTCCTATTTTTCTCATTTAAATACTTAATCTAGATGAGATGTTGGATCTGAGATTCCACAGTCCTAAACGGCAACTAAGACCACATCATGGAACATCTTGAAAATTTGTAATCATAGCATAATTTTAAATGTCCAATAGAGGAACAACCAATGAAAAAGCAATGACGAACAATGAAATGCAAATGCAAAATACATAAAATAAATGAAATAAAATAGATATGTAATAGGATATAGTTGAGAGACAGATTTGGATATTTCAATATATAAATTTTAAAGAAGCATAGAAGGGTTAGAAAAGACACTATAAGAAGAATCATAGAATGTTTGGAAGGCATCTTTTTGGTCATCCTACTCTTATGGAAATCGT
The DNA here is from genome assembly GCA_023548195.1 of Bettongia penicillata ogilbyi. Lineage (NCBI taxonomy): Eukaryota > Metazoa > Chordata > Mammalia > Diprotodontia > Potoroidae > Bettongia > Bettongia penicillata. Next base: position 6,391,390 of record JAJHZJ010000055.1, on the reverse strand, counting down.
AAATCCCCAATATATAATATATATAAAAATAAATATAAAATATAAAAATATCCCCATATTTATATTTTATATTATATTTATATATTATATATAATAATATAATATATATTATAAATTATATCTTTATATATAATAAATCCCCATCTAGTTGTTCCTTGAAGGATGCCTATGACAGGGAATTCACTACCTTCTGAGGTAACTCATTCTAATTTTGGACAACTGTAATCATTTAGGAGGGCAGCTAGGTGAAACACTGGATAGAGTGCAGGGCATGAAGACAGAAAGACCTATACTCTTGAGCTCAAATCTGGCCTCAGACACTTCCTAGCTGTGTGACCCTGGACAAGTCACTTACCCCTATTTGCCTCAGTTTCCTCATCCATAAAATGAGTTGGAGAAGGAAATGTGAAAACCACTCCAATATATTTGCCCAAATGGTATCACAAATAATCAGATATGACTGAAATGAGTTAGCAATAGCCATCATCAAGAAGGTTTTCTGTATGTTGTGCTAAAATCTCCCCCGCTGTAACTTAGGCTCATTAAGTCTAGTTCTTCCCTATGAGGCCAAATAAAATACATCCAATTCTCTTTCCACACTATAGTCCTTCAAAAAGCTGTAGGCAGCTATCATAGACAGCTGAAGCTTTTTCTTCTCCAGACTACACATTCCCATTCCTTCAACCAGTCCTCCTGCACCATTATTCCCAACTTCCTTATCATTCTAGTTATGCTTCTGTAGACATTTCCAATCTGTTAATGTCACTTCTAAAATGTGGCCACCAGAATTAAATACTATCTTCCAAAAGTGGCTGGACAAGAGTGAAACTGCACTCTGGACACTGCATTTCTATCACTGCAGCTTACGTTTGCATTGGTTCTTGGGTGATAGCATCACAGAGCATTTATACTGAACTTTCAACCAGAACAGTTTTCAAACCTTTGGGTCTGCCTTTACACTGTAAAAATGTTGAGGAATCTCTCCACAGAGCTTATGCAGGATACATGAATATATATGTATATATATTAAAAATTAGTGTCAGTATTATTATGAAAATAGCTTTGACCTTTGATGTGGACTTCCTGAAAGAAGCTCTGAAACCCCCAGGGGTTCCTGAACCACACTTTGGAAACAGTTGATCTAGCATAACCTGAAAGGATTTTCCATAGGCACTGCCATCTAGCCACATCTCCTCCTTCTGTATCATTTTTGGGTTTTGGTTTTTAAGTCAACTTCCCTTTTCCTTTACCCTCCTCAGAGGAGTATCCCTTTTAACAAGAAGTTAAAAAAGTTTCACAAAACTAACCCAGTGCCTGAGTCTGATGTTATATACATGATTCTGCCTCTACAAAGAAGTGAGAGGAGTTGATTTTTTTTCATCTTTTATTTAGGGATGGACTTTGTCATAATTATGCAGAATTCAGTGTCATTTAAAAAATTCTTTCAATTTACATTGTTGTAATCACCAAATATAATGTTTCCCTGGTTCTTATTATTTCCCTTTATATCAGTACATATAAACTTCCCATGCCTCTCTGTGTTCATCATTTTCATTGTTACTTATGGAACTGTAATATTCTATTACATTCATGCAACACAAGTTATTTAACCTGCAATCAGGAAGATCTGAGTTCAGATCTGGACTCAGATACTCATTAGTTGTGTGACCCTTCACTTAATGACTGTCTATCTCAGCTTCCTCAGCTATAAAATGAGTAACAGCACCTACCTCTCAGGATCATTGAGGACCAAATGAGATAATTTTAAAAATGCTTAACATCATGCCTGGCACATAGTAGGTGTATATAAATGTTTGCTCCCTTCTCTTCTCTTCCTCTACTGCCCAATTAATAGGCATCTATTTTCTTTCCAGTTCTTTGCTATTATAAAAAGTGATGCTATACATATTTTGTTATATATGGGACATTTCTTTCTGTTTTGACCTCCTTGGAATATATACTTAGCAATGGATCTCTGAATCAGAGGGTATGGGCATCTTAGTCACTTTCTAAGCATAGTTCCAAATAATTGGACTAATTCACAATTCCACCTAGAGTGCATTGCTGTGCCCATTTTTATACAATCTTTCCATTATTAACAATTCTCATATTTTCTCATCTTTGCCAGTTCTCTGAGTATGAGGTAAAACATTAGAATTGTTTTGATCTGAATTTCTTTTATTAGTAGTGATTTGGAGCAATCTTTCGTTGTGAATATTCTTTTGAGAATTATTCATCTATAATCTCTGACTACTCAGCCATTGTGAAATGGCTCTTGGTTATATTTCTATGTTAGTTCCCTATATATCTTGGATATTAGACCCTGACCAGACACATTTTATGCAAAGTTATTTTTCTCCCAATCAACTGTTTCCCTTCTTATTCCAATTGCCATTGATTTTGCTCATGCAAAAGTTTTTCTGTTTCATGCAATCAAAATGATATGGTTTATCTTTTATGATGGCCCCATTCTACATTCATGAGGCTGATTTTTTATCATAAGAGAACTTTAAATTTATCTCACAATTTTAACCTATCAGTATATCTTTTTTTAAATTATATTATTTATTTTTAATATTCTTTTTGTTTTAAATTTTGAGTTCCAGGTTCTCTCCCTCCCTCCCACCCACTGAGAAGGCAAACAATATAATATAAATTATATGTGTGAAATCATGCAAAAGATATTTCCAAATTAGGCATATAGAAGAAAAAGAAAAAGGAAATGAGAAAATTATATGTAAATTTGCACTGAGAATTCCTCAGTTCTTTCTCTGGAGGTAGATAGTTTTTTCAGTATGAGTCTTTTGGAATTCTCTTGGATCATAGTACTGATCAGAGCATCATTACTGTGCACCATGATTTCCAGGTTTTTCCTCATTTCACTTTGCATCAGTTCATAAAGGTCTTGCCATGTTTTTCTGAAACCATTCTGCTCATTATTTTCCACAGCACAATAGTACTCCACCACAATCATATGCCACAACTTGTTTAGCCATTCCTCAACTGATGAGCATCCCTTCAATGTCCAATTTTTGGCTGCCACATAAAGAGCTGCTATACATATTTTTGTACATATAAGTCCTTTTCTTTTTTCTTTTATCTCTTTTGGATACAGATCTAGTAATAGTATTACTAGATCAAAGGACATGCGCAATTTTGTAACTCTTTGGGCATAGTTTCATATTGTTCTCCAGAATGGTTGAACCTGTTCACTACTCCACTAACAATTCATTAACATGCCTATTTTCCTTCAGTTCCTCCAACATTTGTCAGAGTGGTTTTAATTTGCCTATCTCTGATCAATAGTGATTTAAAGTACTTTTTATCTGACTGTAGATAGCTCTTCTTCTGAAAACTGCTTGTTCATATCCTTATACCATTTATCAATTGGAGAATGATTTTATTTTTATAAATTTGATTCATTTCTGTATGTATTTGAGAAATGAGGTTTTTATCAAAGAAACTTGCTGTAAAACTTTTTGATATGAATTCTTGTCTATGGTAACTTTTAGGAAAATATAGTTTACCTGATTATCTCTTTTAATTAGTGCTATTTTTGCTTTAGCTTTGTCTGAGATTATGATCACTGCCCTGTCTTTTTACTCCAGTTGAATCATAATAGATTCTGCTCCTGCCCTTTATATTTAACTCTGCGTGTATCTTTCAGTTTTAAGCGTGTTTCCTATACACAACTTTTTGTTGGATTCTGGTTTCTAATCCATTCTGCAATCTACTTCTCTTAAGAAAGTGAGCTCATCCCATTCACATTCGCAATTATGATTACTCTGTATTTCTCTCCATCCTGTTTTCTTTGGTTTATTCTCTTTTGTATCTCCCTTTTCATTCTGTCCCTTCTCAAAAGTCTGTTTTGCTTCTGATCATTTTCTCACTTAATCTGCCCTCCCTTTTATGATCTTCCTCCTGCCATGTCTTGTCCTCTTCCTCTCCTTTTTCCCTATCAGGCAAGACAGATTTCTATACACATCTGAGTGTGAATATATACATGCATACATATATATAAGTATATATATATATTCATTGGTCTTTAAGCCAATTCCAATAAGAGTAAAATTTAAGCAATGCTGACCAATCCTTTCCATTTTCCCCTCCATTATAAAAGCTACCCCATCCTACCTCTTCCTTCTCCCTTCTCCTCCAGTACATCCCTCTTTCTCACCCCTACATTTTTTGAGATCATCCCTTCATAATCACTCGCACCCATGCTCTCTGTTTATGTAGATGCCTTGCCTTTAACCAAGAAGGGCTCCTGCTTCCCTGTAGTTATAAGTACTAGCATTCTTCTTGGCCATGGAATTGTGACTTGTGACTGATTACAAGTGCACCTCTCCACCCTAGAACTGCAACCCAGAACTGCTTATGGACAAAAAGAGTTGCTAATCAAAGCCTGGTACATGCAGCAAAGGATGACCTGTAATCCCTTTCTGAGCAGTTGTCCAACCCCCTTACCATCTCTGGGCTGAGAGATCCCAGTACATTCCACCTTTGAAACTATAATTGGCAGAAAATTCTTTTTCCAGCATCAGGCCTAAATTTGCTGTTTCCTCTCTGAGGAGGTGAAAAGATACCCCTTATAATGTCAAGTTAATTAAATAGTAAAATAATTATTTTATTAAGCACTTAACTCTGTACAGGGAAATGTGCTCATGTAGTTTGTGGTTGGCATTGAATTTGATTTCCAGAGTCATGGGAATTAATTTTCTTTGCTACCTCATTTGGGGTTTTCTTGGGAAAGATACTGGAATGGATGTCCATTTCCTTCTCCAGTTCATTTTACAGATCAGAAAACTGAGGCAAACAGATCTAAGTGACTTGTCTAGGGTCATATAGCTAGGAACTGTCTGCAGCTCGATGCGAATTCAGGAAGATATTTCCCTGGCTTCTATCCGCTGTACCACCTAGCTGCCCAAAAATTAAGATTGCTAACACCAAAGGATTAAGGACAAATCCACGGTAAGAATAAGCAAGCTGCAGCCAGTTATTAAAGATTTGTGTGCAAGATGTAGAGTGAAGATGATGTGTGTGAGTGGAAAAGTAGGCTTCTGAAGTAGTCTCCTGTCTCTAGTCCTCTTTGCTCCGATCGATCCCTCATATAGTTGCTAGGTTCGTATTTCTACATCACAATTCTGATCATGTTATTTCTATGCTCAAGGATCTCCTGAAGCTTTCTATTGCTTCCAACATAAAATGCAGCTCTCTCTGTTTGACATTTCAGACCCTTCCCATGTGGGTTCCCAGCCTGTCATTCTAGAATGATGGCGCGTTATAATTCTACATACGATTCTCACACGTTCTGCACTCTTACCAAACTAGTCTGTTTGCTGTTCCCCAAATACATGTTCCTTCTTCCACTTCTCAGCCTTTTTGTTTGCTCTGTTTTCCTGTCCTCGGTATCCTCTCTCCTCATCTCCACCTCTTAGAATCCTTTCTCTTATAGTCCCAATTGTACCCATCTTCTCATCCCCACCCCCACCCCTACACAGGTATTTCCTACCCCAGATTGTACATTATAATGTGTTTACTTTGCATGTATTTTATATTTACATACATATATGCGCTTATATTTATCTACATATATCTATATAGATAGCTAGATATACCTACATAGATATAGATACATAGGTAGATAGGTATGTTATGCTATATTGTACTATGTAATGTTATGCCATGCCATGTCATGTCATGTCATGTTATGTTACGTTATTTTCTCTCAGTAGAACATAGTATCGTTGAGGGAAGGGCCAATTTTCATTTTTGTCTTCATGTCCCTAGTGCCTAAGATAGTACCTGGCATGTGGTAGGTACTTAATAAATACTTTGAATTAAATTGAATCCTAAGATTGGCTTATCATAGGCATGGGACTTTGCATTGTTTACAGCTCAGACTAATGAATGAATATTACTTCTTTCAGGTTGAAGGGTCTCAACTCTGCCCAGTTAGGTGGTTCAATGGTTTCTACCTGACCACACTGGCCTTCTGGAGTTATGGCAGACAGGATAGCTCTACTATAAATACTCCTTACTATCCTTCACCACCACCACCACCCTCCCCACAATCCCCATCACCCTCAAAGATCTGTTGCTACCTTAAACCTAATTCTTACCATTGGGTTAGTCCTGAGGATGTCAACACCTCATTTTCCCTGAGCCCATCTTTTCTGTCTCCTGTTAGCTCCAGTAGGTAGAAGCTGATTCCTCCCTCTATCTTTTTAAACTCTCCATGAAATTCAAGGGGGCACTTAAGACAAGCAGGAAGATTTGGAGGTATTTCTAAAGCAAAGATGAGATAGGAAAGATTTCCTCCCCAAAAAAATCCCAGCAATCACTCCAAAGAAGCATCTCCTCATGAGAGAGGAAATAGCAGTGTTTTCAGAGATGGGAGAAGGCAGGGAGATCACAATTAAGCAGGCAAGGAATATTCCATATCTTCAGACTGTTTCATAACCTCAGGGATCTATCAAGCTCCTGTGGCACAGGGATAATTCTGAGATTCCTTCAGCTGCCTGAGTCTTTCAGTATATGTTCTTAATAGATCATTTATATGAGTTTCACCACGGTTGCTGTCTGCAGAGGAGGATAAACACTGATGAATAGTGCCTGCTACTGAATAGTCTCCTTACCATAGTGAATCATTTATGGCCACCACACCAGTTTTAGCCTCATTACTCAGTCAGTAACTTGATGTGTATAAAAAATAAATGGATCTTTTGAATTCAGAAAATTGATGGACTTGTAGTTGGTGAAAATCAATAACTATGCTAAGTACCTGTAATTTTACATGGAGTGTTTTTTGTAATGAGTGCCTGTATGACATTCAGCACATACTTATTTTAGTTTGGGATTACAAAGGATGTGATTGTGTTGATCCTAAATCAAAAGAAATAATTTATTATTAAAATGCTACGGGGATTGGGCTAGGTACAACTGGGGAGACTCAGCTTTATGACAAAAGCGAGAACACATGACTTTAGCTATCGTGGGTAAACATTTATAGTATTGTAATTTCCTTAATGATCATTATACACTTTGTTGCCTCTGAGAGTAGAGATTTCTATACCAGTTGATGCTTTGGGAATGAGATCTGTTCACCTCTCTTAGAAACGTTAGCTCATTCATTCATTCATTCATCTATTCATTGGGCAAGCCACTTAACCCCAACTGCCTCATCCTGGGTCATCTCCAGTCATCGTGATGAATATCTGGTCACTCGATTCAGATGACTCTGGAGGAGAAGTGAAGCTGGTGACCCGCACAACCCTCCCTTACTCAAAACAAAGTCCAGTTCAAGTCATGTCATCATTTCTCTGATGCATAGTCTTCTTCGGCAACAAAGGATGAACACACACACATCCTTTCAACAAATGTGTTGAGTACCCACAAGATAGGATGGAAATGGAATCCAGATCCCATGGAGGGCAACATAGGGTAGAGAGCACAGAGTGCTGTTGTTGGAATAAGGAAGACATGAATTCAAATCCCACCTCAATCACTTACTGTGTGACCCTGATCAGTTGACTTAACCTCTTTTTGACTTGGTTTCCTCATCTGTAAAATGACTCAGTGACCTCAATAGACTAAGTTGTGGAGTAAAGAAGTAGAGTGGTGAAGTGAGATTGGATTCAGTGACCTTTAAGTACAATGCCAGGCACATGGATGACCCTAAAGTCCCTTCCTACACTAAATCTATTATCCAATCATCTTAGGAAATGAAATATAATCTCCTCAGTAGAGGAACAGAAAGGGGTCGGAGTAGAAACAGCACTGGTCTTGAAATCAGGAGACCTTAGTTTAGGATACTGGTTTTGACACTCAGTGACCCTGAGTAAACTACTTAATCTCTCTAGGCCTCAGATTGTTGGTGTCTAAAATTAAATGATTAATGTCAGCATGAAATACCTTCTTTGTGAGAAAAGCTTGCAGGTGATTTGAGGGTACCTTGGCTTGGCTTGAGCCATTTGAAACTCACTAATTGACCATTTACAACTGAGATGCAGGGAACCAAGTGTGGACTCTTCATCTTAAAAGACTAGAGAAACATGAGTTGTTATCATTATTATTTAACCCATTCTTCTCCGGAAACAGAACTTATTAATCCCACCCTCTCCTCACCCTCCTTATTTTTGTCACAAGTCTCCTATCTATTGAATCTCAGTGTCATCATCAACTCATCACTCCCCTTGACTCCAATTATCCAATCAGTTGCCAAATCTTAGCCTTTCTACCTTCACAGCGTCCCTCCTCTCTGACCCCCTTCTCTCTATTCACATGACCACAACTTTAGCCCAGCCCCTCATCCTCTCTTAACTAAATTGTTGCAATGGCCTCCTCGTTAACCACCCTTCTTCTCTCTCCTCATTCGAGTCTCTCCTACACACAGCCATGAGATTTTCCTTATGCAGAGTCCTGACCATGGCAGGAAATACCAGCACCCCTGTGTTACCTCTAGGATGAAAAATATAAACTCCTCTGTTAAACTTTTAAAGCCCTTCACAACTAGGTCCCAATCCAATTTTCCAGACTCATTGGATATTAGTTCCCTCTTCTTCTCTCTGATCAATTCATGCTGTCCTCATCTATATTCCCCACACATAACATTTCATCTTCTGTATCCATACATTTGCAGTGATGATGTTCCATTGGTTAGAATACACTCACTCCTCACTTCTGCCTCATAGAATCCCTCTCTCAAGGCAAAACTCAGGCTGGCCTTTGGATGTGAAACATTTCCTGATCCCAACTTCTAGGGCCAAACTATTTTGGATTTGCTTTATATAATTTGTATTTACTCTTTATATATATATATATATATATATATATATATATATATATAATTATCCTACATATAATTGTGTTTCACTTATCTTCGCACTAAACTCCTTGAGAGAAGGGATAGTTTCATTCTTTGCATTTTTGTGTCTGCAGCACCTACAACAATTCCTGGAACGTTATAGGAGCTTAATGTACCCTTGTTGACTGATTGCACTTTTCATTTTGCCTCAGCTCCTGGGTTCTCTATTTTTTTAAAAAATATATTTCGTTAAGCTTATTTTTTTAGCCTTTGTCCCTTCAAAATTATTTCCAACCCCCACATACCCAAAACAATCTTCTCTTGTAAAAAATAAGAAGACATACAGTTAGACAAAATAAATCAGTGCACTGACCATGTCTGATATCATGTGCCTTGTTCCACACCTGTTACCCACCACCTCTCTGATGAGAGCCCCAAAGCATGCTTCGCCTTCCACCCTCTGAAATCTCAGTTGCTCCCTGCATTGATCAGAGAACTCTGATGTCTCGATGTTTCTGTCCTTTATGTTATCGTGGTTACCATGTAAATTGCTCTCATTCTGCATCATTTCGTACATATCCTTACATGTTCCCAGGACCAAAATGTCCACAAGGGCCATTGCTGTTCATGATCTCTCTTTCACCCCTTTCCTTACACCCATTTTCTGAACAATCTTGAGCACATGGCGGAGCTGGAGTTTAGAGAGAATTAGACTCAGCTTCAGTGATAAGCAATTCTGTTTTCTAAGGCTGGGGAGACTAGGGGCAAGAACAAGAGCCAGCATGTATATACATGTATAGCTTTGCATTCTCCTTGTCATTTGGTCTTCATAACAACCCTGTAAGCTAAATGTCCCCATATTATGTATTGGAAAACTGAGACTGAGAATGATGAAGCCCTTTGCCCAGAGTGACTAACACAGCTAGAAAGTAACTGAGGCAGACTTCAAATTCCAATTGTTCTGACCCCATGTCCAAATCACTATGTTACACTGCTTTTCCCTCTCCCCTGCTTCCTCTCAAATGGGGACATAGACATCTGGATATAGGTCCCAAGTGGCAGGGGTTCCACTAGGGAGTAATGCTTTTAATGACTGGACCTTGTAGACCTCTGAGTCACAGCTCATAGAATTTAGAGTTTTAGAGATTGTCTGAGACTCAGAGAGAGTGAGTGACTTACCAAAGGTCACAAAGCTAGTGGGCGGAGAGAGAATTTGGCAGAGATTGAGTCTTCTGACTCTAAATCCTGTGCATTCTTTAGGTTGAACTACAAACTGGCATAGGTCAAATATAACTCACTAGATGGTTATCAGTGGCTAAGATGATTGTGAACGGTGTATGGGCTGGAGAGCAATTTGGTTTGTCTATTAGTCTAAAGGTAGGGATCTATCTTCACCTGGAGAACAGAAAAGACATTCTTCAATAAATGGATCTATTTCCCATGGGCTGGACACACTCTTACATTAATCCACTAAAGTTAATGGAATCTAAAATTTGTGTTAGCCTTTTGTTTGCTTAGTAAGCATCCACATTACACCATTGGCTCGTATTGAGATTCCGGACAATTGTAAGCCCTAGATCTTAACATCTGAACTGATATTTATCCAAGTATCTGTAATGTGAGTTAAAGATCTTCCCCCACCCATTATCCTGTGTTCAGTACTAATGAATTTTTTTAAATAGTAAAAGTATAACATTCTTCTTATCTCTTTTCAACGTTATCTTGTTGATTTAGACCCAATGTTCTAGTCTGCCAATAAAATTCTGTTGTAATTCTGTCATTACTTGTATTATCTATTCCTCTCAAATTTTGTATCCTCTCAAATTTTAATAAACTTAATTTTTTTGTCTTTTAAGTCATTGATTTAAAAAAATACTAATGATTAATTAGTATAGGTTCAATGAGAGACATGCATCATTCCACTAGAAATCTCCCTCCAGGTTGGTACCAGTCCATTAACTAAAATTCTTTCAGTATAGCTGTTGAGTCAGCTACATAGGGTTACTAAAAGTAGTACCATTCATGCCACCATATCTATGTACCAATGTATCATGGAAGGCTTTTTCAAATACTTCAATTAAATTTAGCTACTCTGTCAGTGACATTTCCCTAACTTAATAATCTAGTACCATTATCAACAAAGGAAATGAGGCTAGTTTTGCATAATGTTTTCATAACGAATCCACATTGGCTTCTAGTAATCATTTTTTCTTAATATCTGCAAATCATTCACTTTATAATCTGTTTGGAAATTTTGCTACCTCAGTAAGGTCTGAGGACATAATCACAGCAAAGAAGACCAGACAGTTAGACACTCACTACCTCATTCACTAATATTGAAGAATTTATTTTCATTATTGAGAATGACTGAATGTTTTGCTCATAGTTCAATAGAGTACACCACTAATCTTAAAATTGCATTTTTGCAAGACTAACACCAGTAGCAAACGTTTATATGTCTTCATTGCAGTATCCTATTGAGTCACATTTTGGTTGTGAGAGATCTGGGTGAAGCGAGAGAAAGGGAGAACTGCCGAGTTCACCATTGCAGGAGAACACATTCTTCTGGACTTTCCCCCAGTGACTTGTTCTCTCTCCCACCATCCTCATCTCTCTCATTCTGAACTTGACAATATCTCTTTGTGTGTCAGCTGGAGAACGAAATTGTCCCGGGGACCTGCCAATTCTGAGAGCGGGCATCATTGCCAAAGCTGAATGGTATTCTGAGTGGTACTTGGCAGTGTTCTGCTGTCCCTGGACAACAAGGAGAATGCAAAACTTTGCTTCTGACTGTCCTTCCTGGCTGAAGCGGTGTTGAAGTGACCACCTACTTACTATAAAGGAAAGCATTCTTCAGAAAGAGAAACACGAGTTACCCTTCTTTCAAAATCTACTTATTCAAAATTATTCTGAATTCACAGCATGCTCCCCATTATACTGTATTGTATAATGGGGATATAAACATGAATAAATCAAAAGAGAATAACTAGATCAAAATTTTTGACTGAGAAGAAATCTTAAAGAGTATCTAGAGCTAGAACCTGTCTCTCCTGACTCCCGGTCTAGTGCTCTTTCTATAACATTGCCTTATAATTCCAGTTGAGCTCACGTATCCCTTGCTCAGCATCTCTTCTCACATGCTTTTCCGGCCTCATTCTATTTATTCCTGCTTACTCAAGCATCTTATTTCCCTGTTCCTATTCCTGCCATTTTCTTATTGGGTATTGGCAGGAATTTACTATTACTGGCATATTTCTCATCCAAACTACTTAACCCCTTGCAAACAAGGAATTTGCAGGATGAGGGAAGGGGGAGGGTTTTTCACATGTAAATAGGCAATTTCTGAGGCATGTTCAATTACATCATGAGTTTTGAGTGATGTATCCAAAAAGATAATGGTTTTGTATTGAGTCATTCACATGTTGTACAAGAGTAGAGGTCTATCTCACCAACCCTTTAACTTCCTTGGATCTCAGTTTCCTCCTCTATAAAATGGGAACCCTAAGGTTTAAATTATCCATTTTACCATCATTGTGAAGATCAGTCCACATTAAAAGGGGCAGATGCAAGGTTTATGTAAGATACCTGTTCTACCCTCAGCAACCCAACATGTACAGAATAATTGTAATACAGAATCACAGCATCTCTGAATTAGAAGAGACCTCTTCAGTCCAGTCAAACTCATTTTTTTTCCATTCTTCAACATGCCACTTTATTTCCTGTCTCCATCCTTTTGCACAGGCTGCTCTCCCCTTCCCCACCCACTATGTTTGAAACGCATGCCTTCTCACCTGTCACTCATGGGATCCTCTTTTCTTTCAAAGCTCAGTTCAGTGGGCACCTATATGAAGCCTTCCTAATCATTTTCCCCTGTCCCAAACTAGCCAGTAGAATCTACACACACACACACACACACACACACACACACACGCTCCTTTTAATTTATTTTGCTTAAACATATACATACACACACATGTATATGTATGTATGTATTATCTCTCCTAATAGAATATAAACTGAGAGCAAGGACTATTTCATTTCCATCTTTGCATCCTCAATGACTGGCTAAAATATAATATTGATAAAATATTTTGCAAACCTTAAAGAACTATACAACTATAAGCTATTATGATAATGATGATTATTTAGTTTAATAAACACTGATTGATTGAGTGATTGACCCATATCCAAACAAAAATGCCCTGACAACAGGTCAGATGACTTTAACTTGAAGATCTCCAGTGAGGGGTGACCCTGCTACGTTCTGCTCCCCTTTCAGATAGCTGCAATGGTAAAGGAAGTTTTTCCTGCAGTCAGTCCTGAGTGTGCCTTCTTATGACTTTCTGTTTTAATGCAGCCTGAAATTGTATTAGTTTCTTTTTTAGCAGCCCTTCACACTCATACTGAACTTGCTATACCTTTGACAAGCCCTAGATTCTTTCCAGATGAGCTACCATCTAACTATAACCCATGATTGTAAGGTGCAATGCAAAGTATCTATTTGAAGAAAAACAGGGACAACCAGAGAAAACTTCATGGAAGAGGTGGCTTTTGAGTTAAGCTCTAAAGGATAAGTAGGAGTTCAGTCGACCAGATTAAATATGGCACAAAAGGATTGGGATCTGAATCCCAGTGCTGTCGCTTACTACCTCTATGATACTGGGCAAGTTATTTGGCCTCTCTGGGACCTCTGCTTCCTCATCCACAAAATGAGGGCTTTGGACTAGATCAGGGTGAGGAACCTGCGGCCTCAAGGCCACATGTGACCCCCTAGATCCTCAAGTGCAGCTCTGTGACTGAATCCAAAGTTCACAGAACAAATCCTTTTATTAGGGGGATTTGTTCTGTGAAGTTTGGATGCAAAGGGCCACACTTGAGGACCTAGACCCTGATAATCTCTATGGTCCCTTGAAACTCTGTAACTATGATTCTGAGCCCTAGGAGATGAGGATTTCCCCTGCCTTGCCTGGAACCAGATGTCACTTCCCATCCATTTCCAAACCATGGAATGGTTGGTCCATGTGTAACAAACTCCCTTTCTAGCTCCTCTTTATATATTGTTTTCCCCTATTGTCTTGATTGCAGCAACTGGTCTGCTTGGTTTTATCTGTATCCTCACTACTTAACAGTTTCTGGTACATAGTAAGCTCTTAATAAATGTTTTATCATTCATTCATTCATTCATCCATGATCCTATGAAAATATGAGATAAAGCCCCAAATTCTGGAGGATCTTGAATGAAAATTTATACATTAGTTGGAAGACAAAAATGGAGCCACTGAATATTTTGGATTTGAGAAAGTTAAGTCAGGCTGTCATTGGAAGGATGGCTTGATAGATCAACCTGAAGGCAGGAAATAATCTCCCTCATGTAGCCACCTAAAGCCCTCCCAGGCCCCAGCCTACAGATATTTCCTTTCTGCCTCTCTACCACAATCTCCTTCCCACCCTCACTCAGTCAGAATTTACCTAACCTTTGCCAGTATTTCTTCTGGAAGATCCTTGATGGGCTGGTACTCAAAGTAAATAGCTCCCCTTTCAAGATATTGATGACCAATTATAGATTACCTCACTATTACCCTGTCAGTGAAAATGACATATAATCAAGGCATTCTTAGGCAAGAAAAAGAATTGTTAATGGTATAGTTGTAGATGACATCATGGCAGATCAGCATAGAACCCTCTCTTCAATAATCCTGAAAGCACATGATGAAAAGAAGTGACTTTATCTTCCATTTTCACTCTCATGTTTCATCTCCACTTCCAATTCCCTTTTCAATTCTGCCTCTGACTGGCCCAACCATTAGCTGGGCCTAGAACTTTCAGGAAGGGTTCCAGGGGAGAGTCTGAAGGCGAAAAAATTGGAATTGAACACTGTCTAGATGGGAGAAGTAAAAACTCTACAATCATTCAATCAATTCAAATTAAGCACCTACTATGCATCCGGCGTGGTGCTAAGTGTTAGAGATACAAAAAGAGGCAGAAAACAGTCCCTCTTCTTAAGGAGGTTCCATTTAATATTAAATTTATTATATAAAAATTAATATTTAATATTAAATGGACCAAGTCTTAAGATTCCTCATCCAGTATTTTTCACACATCCCCTGCTGTCTCATATGGGAATGGGAAGAAGACTCTTTTTTTAAATCCTCTCTACCACTAAATGGTTTAAACCTGTCCTACAACTTCAAAAAGAAACACAATGCTGTTGAAAAGCACAACTTTTTTTCTCCCAATAGACTTGCTCTCCACCTATTGGCTAATTAGAGGTGATAAATTGGCATGAGGAAGCATTTTTTACAGTGTTGTAATTAAAAGGCAGTTGGATTCACAGCTGCGTTCACACAGGGATGTCTCTTACCCCTAAAGACATCAGCTGGAAGAAATGTGTAAAGTAACTGAAAAAGTAAAAAATCTTTCTAATATAATTAGTTCATTTCCGGCATTTGTCACTTGCACAGCTGTGAGGGACAAACTGCATATTTTATCAGAAATTAAAGAAGGCTGTAAGGTAAAGTTTAATTCAATGCAATTAAAACAGCAAGAGATTTTTTTTAATGGAATACATTTTTAAGTCAGACCTGTATCCTTAGACACATGCAGGCAGGAGTGAGGAAGGAGCTGATTGCCCCAGAACCAACACATAGAGAGGTAAAAAGTGGGAGCCTGCTTTGGGTTAGGAGTCCTTGACATTGAGCAGGGATGAGGGAAAAGAATAAAATTTAGATGTTCAAGAAAGAAGAGGAAGAAAAAGAAAACCAACATAGAGCATTTTTTGTTCTAAAAAAATGTAAAAATTAAGAAATATAATCTAATTTTTAAAAATTACTACAAATAAAATTTCTTCTAATTCTAGAAATTATAGATATATTATCTATTTCCAGGATCTCAATTGGGCCAAGATAGAGTTAGGGGTCATAACAGACCAGAATCAGGAGAGGACATTTGTACAATTCTCTTCCACATTTGAAATTTTTTAGTCCTATGTATTATTGTCCACTGGAACCTTTGATCCATCATTGTAATATAAGTTATTTGACTTTGTAAAAAAAAGTGCCTGCCACCATCATAGGGTTATGAAAAACATCCATATAAAAATGGATTCCTTTAAAAATCTTGTTGCACCTTTCTGTGTGTTACCCACCTGCCTTACTATTCCTCATCCTGGCTCTGTAGTAGACCTAAGAAGGGATTATAGATATTTTCTTGATCAGAGGTTCTTAATCTATTTTTGGTATCATGGACCCCTTTGACAATCTAGGAAAACCTATGGACCCCTTCCCTAAATAATATTTTTAAATGCATAAGGTAAAATACTTAAGATTACCTAGGAAACAATGTATATTGAAATATGGTTATTAAATTATTTTAGCAACAAATTCACAGATCCCAGATTAAGAACCCCTAGTTTAGACCAACTCCATCATTTTATATGAGAAAACTGAGATCCAGAAAAAGAAAATGATTTCTCTAATATCACATGGATAATTAAGTGGCAGATCAAGATTTCCTGTAAGATTGGTACCCATTTATAAATAAGGAAACTGATTTAGAGAGATTGACTTGATCCCAAGTCACATAGCTCTAAGTAGTCGAGCTAAGATTTTGACTCGTCTTTACATGGAAAAGTTTCTCTTTAGATTGTTTCAGTTCATTGCTTCTGTTTCTTCCCATGTTCAATAGTCAGTATTATTTTCACTGTGCTGACTGAGCCTTGATTTTTGTGACCCAACTAATCATGTCACATCCCCTAGTGGGGAACCATAACAATGTTACCACTTAGGATTTCCTTCTCATTGTCTTCTATTGCCCCTTATTCACACTGATGCTGCAAACTCCAACCTATGTCTAGGACTCCTCTCCTACCCCAGGTCCCCATGAGACCTCTCTTCTCACTAGCTTCATTAGCCTTGCCAAGTTGGCCAAGTCATAACCCTTCCAAGTCTCAATTTCTCCACCTATAAAATGTAGTCAATCATTTCTGCTCAATTGTTTCTCTTTTGTAATTTTTATTGTTAATATAGATAAGCATAATATAGACAACTGCACGATAAATTCATCCAAGGCATACACAACAATGTGAGGTCCCTCATTTCACTCCCCTTGCTAGAATTCTTATCCCAGGATATGGAGACCCACGAAACCTCAAGTTCAAATCTTTCCTGAGACACTTACTAGCTGTGTGGGTAAGTCCACTTAACCTTTCAGCCTCAATTTCCTCATCTATAAAATGGGAATAACAATGCTAAACTCACAGTGTTGTTATGTGAATAAAAAAGAGATAACACTTGTAAAAATCAATCTCAATGGCCGTGGCTGCTTCTTTTTATTCATCTTCTTCCTCTACTTCTTCTTCTCTTATCCTCCTCTTCCTCTTTTCCTCTTCCTTGTCCTCCTCATCCTTCTCCCTCTCCTTTTCTTTTTCCTTCTCTTCCTTCTCCTCTCGTTCTCTCTCTCTCTCTCTCTCTCTCTCTCTCTCTCTCTCTCTCTCTCTCTCTCTCTCTCTCTCCCTCCCTCCCTCCCTCCCTCCCCCTCTTTCTCACATATTCAGTAGGGAATAATGTGATCCTGAAATTCCAAACACTCTAATACTCCTGGTTCCTTTCTTGAGTGCTCTTTGTAACTATACATCATCCACATAATTAGCTAAATATTGATAGGATAATAATACCACATATAGCATTATTTCTATGGGGACAAAATGGCATTTAGGTTGCAAACTGTGTGACCATAGGAATGAACTTTTAAAGAATCACCCAGTCCATGAGCTGGGATCTGCTGGTCTAGAACTAAATAAGCAATAGATGCAATGGATACCGTAACTTGTACTGTTACCTTTTGAGAAATGTGACTATTAAAAAGGAAATTAACAGTCCCTTTAGAAATTATAGGGTTGTCATAAGCTAACTGAAGATGAACTTTGGACACAGCTCTTGAGAAGAAAATGTCAGCAAAAGAGATTGGCTGGGGCATCAGTTTAGAATATACAAACAAAAATAAAAATGACATGAGAGTCTCTTAGGTGCTCAACCATTTGTCACTTCTCATAATGCTCAACACTGGATGATTAACACAACATAGTTCATGGTTACTCCACTGACTGAGCAAAGGCTAGAATTTCCCTCCAATGAGTTATTTTTCAATGTATATCAATTTTTGTATGTTTTTCCCTTTCAAAAAGATCTCATCATAGGGATATTATTTATATTTCAGGAGTTTATATTTCAGTTTAGCAGGACCAGTAAACACATTAAAAGGCACAGGTAAATGGCTTATACTGCATGGGACTCTTTATTTCACTTACGTTTATTCTAAAAAAAAAAGAAAATGATTTTGAAAGAAACAATAAAACATTAACAGAAAGTTGAAATCCAAGATAAATTAGTAGATAGTATAAGATTACCTACTTGCCTCAAATTAACTCAGGACATTGAGTTCAGAGGAATTATATCTCATCAGGTATCTGAAAAAAATTGGTTGATATGATTGGTAATACCCTAACTGGTTCACTTTTTAAAATCACAGAGAATGGGAGTGGAGTCAAAATAGCAGAATGCAAGCATGAACTCACCTTAGCTGTGCCACAAATGCCTTCAGATACCTCTAAAAAGAGAATCTGAACAAATTTAAGAGTGGCAGAATCCACTAGGAGACAGAGTCTGGCAGATTTCCAGACCAGGACAGTCCAGGAGGTCAAAGGGAAGGATTTGTTACATGAGACTGGGGGAGCACAGAGGATTTGTTACACAGGACTGCAGGAGCACAGAGCACACAGGCTAGACCAGCAGGAACCACTGGACAGATTGAAGCAGAGGCACCAGTGCAGATGCTCAAACACATCAGCACAGGACAGGAGTCCAGCAGAACTGGGTGAGAGAGAAGTGCAGGCCTCCTGGTAATAGCATCAGCCACTCCTGAGGCTATCAGCCCACAGATCAAACCTTCGAAAGTCACCTATTTGAACTTCTGGGGGCCAAGATGTCAGAGTGAACTGTAAATGCTCATACCCTCCCCTTGTTGACCTTGAAAAACCCAGAGAATATTTCCCCAGGAAAAATCCTGGAATAGTGGGATCAGCTCAGGGGGGTAGGGAAATCATCAAGGAGAGTCCCTCTTGCTATGACTGAAGGGACCAGTGCAGGACCAGAGCTGTCCTAGACGGTCCCACCTCAGCCAACCAGGAGGAGATCCTGAGCCCCAAGGGAATGGAACCTGTAAATGCCACCACCAGGACCCTGGGCATGCCTTAGCACAGCCAGGGGAATTAGGCAGACACCTGTGCACATGGGGAGTTCATCAGCCACTGAGTCTGCCTGTGCTATAGCTCAGGGGAGGAGACCTTCTGTGGCCAGACCACCCCTCCCCCATACCTCACACAGCAAACTTCAGGGTAATTCCAGGGAAACTCAGAAAGACTTCACCTGGCCTCTGTCTTGGCATACCAGTCAGCTCATAACCAGGTAAGCTATAGCATTCTAGCTGAAAGAACCAGAGGCCACAACACACAAAGCCTCAAGTTCTCAGCACAAGAACCATGGGACAGAGCCTCCTGTGCCCCAGAAGCAGAGATCCACTTTAAAAGTCAGGGAAAAGGCAATCACCATGAACAAGAAGCAAACCAGAAAAGACCATAGAGTCTTACTATGGGGACAAAGACCAAAAGATGAATAGAGAAGAGGTCAGCATTGAGACTGTACTCACATTTGAAACCTCAGAAAGGAATGCAAACTGGTCTCAAGCTTAAATAGAATTCTTGGAACAGCTCAAGAAGGATTGGAAAAACCAGATTAGAGACAGGTAGAAGAAGAATTGGTCAATGAATTTAAAAATATGAAAAAAAATTACAGAAGAATTTAAAAGGAAAATTGGGCAAATGGAAAAAGATACAAAAAATCATGGAGAATAAGAGATATGCCATGGAACTGGAGATGGGTAAATCTTGTTCCAGTTTTTTAAAAAAAGATACTTCAAAATGTAAATTAATATACTTGACTGCAATTTCTAGCAAAATTCTATCTAGAACATATTACTGAAGACTGGTCTGTGAATATTTAGAAAAACAAATAATAGCCACTAATAGCTAGCCTGACTTTTATCAATAACAGTGAAAACACTCTTTTGACAGGATTACTAGACTAACAGATCAGGGAAGAGTTATGATATTTCTAGTTTTCAGCTAGGCATTTAAAAATTCAATTATAGTATTCATGTGAATAATATGGAGAAATGTGAACTAAGTGATTGTAGAATTTGGGATTTGGGATTGGTTGAATAACTGGACCCAGTGATTGGTGATTAATAAATGAGTGTCAACCCAAAGATATTATTCTAGTGAAGTTCTTCAGGGTTCTCTCCTTATGCCTGTGCTAGTTAACATTTTTACCAATGACTTGGATGAAAGCATAAATAGTATTCTTGTCAAATCCTTTAATGACACAAAAACAAGTATTGTTGAACTGTAGGGTGACAGAATGAGAATTCAGAAATACCCTAAGATGCCAGAATGGAAGGATGACTCTAATAAAATGAAATTTATTAGCAAAATATATAGAGTCTTACATTTGGGTTCATAATATCAACTGTACAAGTAAAGGATGGGAGAGTCATAGCTGGATACCAATCTGCGTGGGGAAAAAAGATGTGTTTCTTGGGGACTAAAATCTCAATCTGACTCAGTGGTGTAATATGGTAGCCAAAAAGAGCTAACGTAATTTTAGGCTTAATGGATAGAAACTCAACAACTAAAACAAAAATAGCAGTGTTCCTACTGCACTCTGCCTTGGTCAGACAACATTATTATATTCAGTTCTGGGCTTCATATCTTAGGTAAGACATTGACAAACTGAAGTGTGTTTAGAAGAAAACAACCAGGGTAGAGAAAGAACTGAAGACCATATCCTAAGAGGATCAACTGAAGCCTTAAGGAAAAGATGATAGTGGCCTTCCAACATTGGAAAGGTTGTCCTGAGGAAGATGGATTGGAACTGTTTGGCTGGTTATTGAAGGCTGCAACCAATAACGCTGGGTAGAAGTTGCACAGAGACAGATATAGGCTGAATATAAGGGAAAACTTCTTAGTATTAGAGCTGTCCAGAAGTGAAATAATGCTGTCTTAGGACATGGTGGATTCACCATCAATGGGAGGAGGGTCTTGAGGCAAAAGTTTTATCTTTTAAAAAAATCATTAGCTGTCACTTCACAAATGCTGACTTCAAATATCTGAAAAATGTCATCAAGAAGAAAAATTAGTCCTCGTAGTTCCAAAGGACAAAAATGGGACAATAAGTCAGAAGCTATAATAAGGCAGATTTCAGCTTAATATAAAGATGTACTCCCTAATAATAACAACTTTTCCAAAATGGAATGGGTTGCCCTGAAAGATAGTGAGCTCCCTGTGACTAGAAGACTTCAAGCAGAGACTGGATGACTCATCTTAGAGAAGTGATTCCTTCATTGGGGTGAGATCAATTAGAGTAGATGACTACTAAATTCCCTTGCAACTCTAAGACTCTGTAATTCAGACTTCATAGAAAAAATTATATCGAATAGACCTCTCTAGATATGACACAATTTCCAATATAAGCTCAGAAAAGAACCACAAAGACTTTGAGTTAATCAGTCCCTCATTGCATAAGTCAATTTTCTCATTTGTTTCTTCTCATTTTCCCAGTATAATTGGTGTGAAGACAGCCCATGTTACCAGGCACCAAACTGTCCATTTTAGAACTGGTAGATTATATATCTTTTCTATTCTTGATTTTTGGTGAGGATGACTGGGGATGGTTGGGGAACTTGTTTAATTTCCACAGTTACTCCCTATTAGCAAGTTAGGTTTTTGCAGATGTACAGAGTTAGCCATTTCCCTGTGTTATATCAAAATAAAGTGTTAGAGCAACCTCAGATGAAACATTCTCTTTAATTATTCTAAATATGTGGTGTGTTGGGAATGAAACAGATGTAACAATCCTACTAGGTTAATGGTTGATATACTGACCTGGGAGTTGGGATTCCAGACTCTGCCTCTAACCAGCTATGTGACTTCATGTGACTCCCCATCATAGATGTAGTATATTAGGTTTAGCAAGGTGTGTGTATGTGTGTGTGTGTGTGATTGGATTAAAACAATGATATTTAAGAGAGAGGCAGCCTGAGGTCATTATAGACAGAGAGCTGGCCCAAGAGTCAAAGTGACCAGAGCTCAAGTTCCATCTCTGACACATCCTGGCAGTGTGACCCTGGGCTAGTCACTTAACCTCTTAGTTCAGGGGTGGGGAACCTGTGGCTTCGAGGTCACATGTGCCCTGTCTTAGACCTTCCAAACAATTCTCCAACACTGCATTTAAGCTGACGTTGGTAGAGGGAATCTCCTCACCTTGCATTGATGAAATCACACATCTAGAACCAACACACAAAAAATATGCTATTTGCGCTATTCTACTGCCCCACATGGTGATTGTAAATAAAGTGTTTTCTAAGGCTTAAAATACTATATAAATGTAAACTATTATTTGTATCATTATAATAGTCACATGAAGTGGGATAGTACTTTAAAGTTTACAAAATGCTTTCTTCACATCATCTCACTTGATCCTCGGACAAGTTGAGACAATTTAGTTGACGCAAATGTTATTTTCCTAATTTACAGATGAGTAAGCTGAGGCCCAGGAAAAGAAATATTGTCACTTGTACAAGACAGCCCAGTGAGAGAGTGACAGAGGTAATATTCAAACCTAGGTTGTCTGACTCCAGTCAAAGGGATTGTCTGTTATATCACGTTGCATCTCTAAATTCCTTTAGGTTTGAGTTTCCCCATACATCATGCATGGGAATTGAACTAGGGGAACTTTAACATGGTCCTTCTGCCTTCCAATTCTGTGATTCAATCAGTCCCCTCATTTAGGTTTCTTTGATAATATAGCAAACCTCAAATCACTCTTTTACTTCAAATAGGAAAATTGAAAAATCAACATTTTTTTTAAAAATTGACAGCCAGTAGAGATTACTTTTCTCTTTCTTCTTGTCTCTTCTCTACAATCTTAAGTTTGTTAGCAGGGAAAGGATTGCATTCCCAGTAGCTGCTGGGTCTTCTCATACTAAGGGTTTTTTTCCATCCCAGCTCCTTCTATTAAGTCTTTGCATGGCTACCCTGAGAGAGGTTTGCCAGAAGCTTTGTTGTCTTTGGATTTCCAGATGAATCAAGCACCAAACATCCATTTGCCTTTCTTAAATAGAGCAATACTTCTCAGCTCATCAGCATCACATTAACCTCTCAGGCATCTATATTGGGACGCTGTGTCAAAACAGTTTTCCATATAGTGTCATAACAGCCCAACTCAGACCTGAAAACTGTTCTGTGCTCACGGTGTACACGGTACTACTTCTTTGTACACATTCTGGCAACAGCTAAAAACAGTTTTGTCCAAACCAGCCTGAGAAAGTAGGCTACCATTCAGACCAACTGAAAGAAGCTTGATTCCAAATACTTTTCTTATAGAATTGCTCACATAGCACCAAATCCCGTGTAAAAAAGATTTAATCTGGCCCAAAAAAGAGCAAATCCAGGTCAAGTCTTCCCCACAGATCTGAGCTAGTAGCTTTTAGCAAATGTGATTTCATCCTGATGTCTACACAGTGGTTAATCTCTGTGCAGAAATAAAATTAAAATACACGAAAACAAATTGGCCACTGAATTTTTAGCATTTATACATAAGCTTATTATATTTTGAGATACCTATGATCTTGCTGATTTCCAATTAAATTAACGTTGAGATCTCTGAACTTATTTTTGGTATCACCTATATTCCAGCAAGTTACTGCTGGCTCATTATAAAATGAGCTGGAGAAGAAAATGACAAACACTCCAGTACCTTTGCCAAGAAAACCCCAAATGGGCTCACAAACAGTGGGACATCACTGGAAAAGAAGAGTATTTCAGCACTTTATCATGTGCCAATTATTTCACCTACAATAGTGGGTCTCCCCAGGTTTGCGCAGTCCCTCAGTTCAAACAACGCGCCATGTGTCTTTTGCAAAAAGTTTCTAGCACAGTTCCAGGCACAGAGAGAGAGAAAAGTCATGAAGAGGGGCACAGTCTAGTGAAAAGGACATTGGTCCTGAAATCTGGAGAGACTGTGTTCAAATTCTACCTCTGACAAATTAACAGTGGTGATGATGAGTGGGGTTCTTAACTTCTCAGAGTTTGTTTACTGAACTATAAATTAGGGATAATAATCCTTTATGATCTATCCATCTCATAGGGTTGTATCAAGTGAGATGATGTGTCAAAGAGCTTTATGTCAATCATTATTATAAAAGATGCACAATAAATATATATTGAGTTGAAAAAAATAAAATTTACAACCATTTAAATATCAAAAATGTTGCCAGATACTACTTATGCTGAAAATATAGAAAAAATATGTCAGGATCAAGGAGAATTTGCTCAGGGGGAAAAATGGTTTTTGTCCAGTTACCTTGAGAAAGGAAGCATGGTAGAACACCAAATTTGGGGTCAGAAGACCTAGATTTTAGTCTAATCTCTTATTTTTACTACTTGTAGATTATGAGTAAGTCACTTTGCCACGCAGGTCCTCAGTTTACCCCCCTGTATAACGAGAAAGTTGAACCAGATATTCTCTTAGGTCTCTTCTTGTTTAATATCTGATTAATTCAACTTCTTCTTGGTGCAGCATTTTACTTATTTGGGATTCAGTTTTCTTATCTCTAGGCAATGAGATGGTGCAGGGGATGGTGCACTGGACCTAGAGTCAGAAAGATTCATCTTCATGAGTTTAAATCTGGCCTCAGACATTTACTAGCTATATGACCCTGGGCAAGTCACTTAACCTTGTTTGCCTCAGTTTCTTCATCTGTAAAATTATCTAGAGAAGGAAACCACTCCAATATCTCTGCAAAGAAAACCCAAAATGGGGTCATGAAGAGTCAGTAACAACTTCCTTACCTGTAAAAGGGAAAAAATAGTACTTACACTAGCTAAAACGTACACGTTGCAAACTCTAAAAAACTTCTGAAATATTAACTATTATTATCTAGAGAAAAGAGAATTGGAGTAATTGACCGAGGTCCTACTCGTGGAGTACACAGTAACTCAGAGAAGTAGGAGCTCCAATAGCAGGTACTACCAAAAATTACCCATCTAGATCTTGGTAGCAATTACCTACCAGACCTCAGATTGTTCTCCCCCCTTTCTCGAAGTTCAGTACCTCCCTTTCTACCCCATTCCCTGTCCTTACCCTTGGTGATTTCATTATTAATTTCATAATCTCATGTTAATATCTCCCAGAATACCCTCATCTCACAGCTTATCAACTTCAGTTCCCATGACTTTCACCTTCAAACTTCATCCACATGCAGACACATCCTTGATCTCATGTCACTGTCACTCAATAAAAGTCACATTTCCATGACTGGGAACTCCAAAATTGATTTCTGACCATAACCATTTATCCTTTTACCTCTTAAGCCTATGGTTCCTCTTCTTCATCAGGATTTCTCGATTCTATACCTCCATGAATTCCCAGTCCATCACCTCTTCTCTAACCTTCCTTTCGTCTCTCCTGAATTTCGATTCTATAATTAGCCAATTTAACTACTGATTATCCTCTTTGCTCAAAGCCCTTCCCCCACCTGTCTTACTTCTGCTCAAAGTCAAGCCCTGAGGTACCATTACTCTGCGTCTTTTTTTCTATTCACGTTTACTAAGTGACATTGGAGAAAGTCACAGATCCTGTGCTAATTGGGCCCACTACTGACTTATTTTATCTTAACTGGTCATTCATTACCACAGGACAATCCTCTTTTTAGCAGGGGTTTATTTTTCAAATTTTCCTCTCTATCCCCCTTTTATTCCTTATAACAAAGATTTAAAAAAAAGAAGAAGAAAAAATTCAATACAACTGATTAATACATAAAAAACTTGATGTTTTCTGCAATAATCTACCTATGGACTATCCTCCCACACCACAGACATACACACATCTCCTCTACAAAGGAGCCTAGTGAGTTTTGTCTCACATCTCTTCTTTGGGGCCAAGCTTATTCTTTATAAATATTATTCTTTATAATATAATATTAATTTTCGCCTTTTCTGACTGTTGTAGTTTCCATTTATCTTACTGCAGATCATGTGTATATTGTTTTTCTGGCTCTACTTTTGCTTTGCATCAGTTTGTCTTTTCAAGCTCTTATGTATCCATCGCACTCCCCATTCCTAATACTCATTACAATAACATAGCACAATTTATTTAGTGGTTCCCCAAACAATAGGAGTCTACTTTGTTTCAAATTCTTTGCTACCATCAAAAGTGCTACTATGAACATAAAAATTAAATTTTGCTTCTTAGGGAATTTTTCTCTTAGAAGACAATCCTCTAATTCTTTTCTAATTGAATCAATCACTCCTCCCAATATCAGTTCATCCAAATTTTCTCCTTACTCATCAAGCCCACATATGTGACTCCCTTCACTGATCTTCTCAACAGAACTTGCCTCCAATTTCACTGAGAAAATAATTAACTATCATCATTTCCCTCATCCCCTATTCTATACCTCCAAACCCATTACCATTATCCTCCAGTCTTGCCTCTTTTGCTTCATTCTCCTTGCCAATGTCAGTTGTCTTATGGATGTCTTTGTCCCCATCTCTTCCAGGAGCTTGAATCCTTTCAACTGCTTCAATCATTTCCCCTCTCTCATCCTGGATTTCTCATGATCTCTCACCTTTCTAATTAAGCTGTTGTCAAGATCTACTAGTTACACCTTGGTAGCATTTCTCAAAATGCCCCCCTTCTCTCCTCTGACACTGCCACTAATTTAATGCAGGACTTCATCTCATGCCTTAATTCCTGCAATAGCTTACTGATGGGTCTGCCTGTCTTAAGTCTCTGCCTTCTCCAATACAACCTCCATTCAGTCACCAATGTGATTTCCTAAAGCACAGGTTTAATCATGTGACCCCCTTACTTAGTAAACTCTGGTGGCTCCCTTATGTTTTCAAGATCAAATACAAAAGGCTCTGTACTTCATAACCTAGCCTCCTCCTACAATCTTCTTCTTTCACTTTACTCCCAAACACATACTCTTCAATCCAGTGACAATGGCCTCCTGGCTGTTCCATGAACAAGACACTTCATCTCTGATTCTGGGCATTTTCTCCCTTTCCCTCCTCATCTCTTGCCTACCAGTTTCCCTGGCTTCCCAAAAGTCCCAGTTAAAACCCCACCTTCTACAGGAAGCCTTCCCTAACCCCTCACAATTCCATATCTTCTCCTCTTTTAGTTATTTCTTATTTATCCTGTCTATAGTTTGCTTTGTACATACTTTTGTTTGAATGTCATGAGACTGCAAACTCCTTGAGAACAGGCACTGCCTGTCTCTTTTTGTATTCCCAGTGCTTAACAAAGTGCCTGACACACAGTAGGTGCTTAACAAATGTTTATTAATAGATTGGTTTCTTCTTTAGTCTCTCTTTATCCACTACCCCTTTCTCTGAAACACACCAAGGTTTCTCCCATTCTTAAAAAACCTCTACTTGACTCCACTGAACACTGCAGCTAGTTTAACCATAGCTTTCCTCCATTTCACAGTCCAACTCCTAGAAAAAGCAATTTCTTCTGTTTCTCCTGCTACTCATTTTCCAATTTACTCTAATTTGCTTCATCACATAAGTGATACTCCTTTCTCCAAAGTTACAAAGATCTCTTGTTTGATAAATCCAATGACCTTTCCTCAGTCATCATCTTTCTTGAACCATCTGTGGCATTTGACACTGTCAACTAATCCCTCTGATTTCATTATATACTCAACTTATTGACAAAAATAACAAAAGATGGGAGTAGTTAATGTTGGAGGAGTTGTAGAAAAATCAGCACACTGATGCACTATGGGTGGAGCTGTGATGTGGTCCAGCTTTTCTGGAAAGCAGTTTGGCAGCTGTAAAAAGAACTAAAATGTCCACATTCTTTGACCCAGACATTTTATGCTAGGCATAAATCACCAAGAAGGTAAAATATGTAGATCCCATATTTACCAAAATACTTATAGCAACACTTCTTTTGTAGTAGCAAAGAACTGGAAACAAAGTAGATGCCCATTGACTAGATAATGGCTAAACAAATTGAGAAACATAAAAATAATGTAAGTAAAGTAAAACCTGCTGTAATAAATGATGAATGCAGAGAAGCATGAGAGACATAAATTGATACAGGATGAAGTAAGTAAAATAAAGGGGGAAACAGAGTGAGTGCAACAATGGAAACGAAGAGAATTACGATAAAAACCCAAACTGAATATTGTGTAGTTATGACTAAGATTGCCCTTGAAGAAAAGATAAGGGGTCCCCATCTCTTTGCCAAGGTGAGGAATTATGGCTATAAAACATTGAACATCCTGCCAAATTTCTGTAATGTCTTGTTTTGCAGAATTGCATTTTATTTTCTTCTCTCTCTCTCTCTTTCTCTCTCTCTATCTCCCTCTGCCTCTCTTTTTCTGTGTGTGTGTATGTGTATGTGCGCACGTGTGTGTGTGTGTGTGTGTTATAGTGGACTATTCACTGAGTTGAGGAGGAGAGACATATTTAGAAATGAATGTAAATTTGGAAATGATGCAAATGCAAGATATCAAGCATTTTTTTTTATTTTAAATGAGGATAATTCCACTTGTACATCTCAGAGTTGCTGTGAGGACAACTCTTTGTAAATCTTAAAGTACTTTAGAAACATGATTTTGTTGTAAATGTGAGTTCTTCTGCCTTTCTCCCTCCCATACAGTTCTCTCTAAAGTTCAATATTTTTCAGTGATCTCTTTCCTTCCTTTAAGGTGACCCTGATATTCATGGTTTCACATATGGGAGAAAAGTAAACAAGGGTGACACGAAGTTTACCCAACAACACCCTAGAGTTGTACCTGACTTCTCAAATGCCCTTCATCCAACTTTGCCTGAGGGATCCTGAAGGCTTTATCTTGCCAGAAGCCTCCTAGGGACAGAGTGGCATTGTTCTGAGACTATGAAGAGCTGAGTGGTAACAATATACATGGATATGTAGGGACAGTGACTTCATGGTGCTAGTAGCAACCTCATCATGTGCCATATTATACAGGTACCATGTGCAGTAGGATTCTATAAAAGTTAAGTGTTTCTGTTTCAGCTGGATTTCTTGATTTCTAGTTAGTAGATGCTAGTGGAGTATGTGTGTACTCTGTATGTCATCCTTGATTGCAGAGATAATGTCCAAAATGTGGCTGTGTAAGGAGCAGATGAAGTGAAATATGATAGAGATCACAGGGATTGAGGAGATCTCACAACCGAGAATCCCTGTCCCCTCTGGTGCCCTTCTTCCAACTTTGTGTCTCATAACTGTGAGGTTAAAGGTATTAGAAGGACTGTTGGCATAGATATTGATGCTCCCAAAGATGTTAATGGGTGACATGAGCCAGTTTCATCATTGATTAGCATTCTTCTATCATCCAGAAGTCCAAAATTCCCCTTCTCTGATCACCATCATTTATCCCTCCACATCTGCTCCCTCACTGTTACTGAACACAGTCTTTATTCTGGCCACTCTGGGGTTTGATTCGTCTCTCCTCTGACTTTAGTTGCCTCTAAAAACTTATCATGGACCCCTCTGGTTAGCCATTTTAGGGATCTGCTCTACCACTCTAGTATTCTTCACACACACACACGACACACACCTTGAGTTTCTGCTGTACCCACTTGCCAGTTTCTAACTCTGACTAACTCACATTCTCTCTGCTATTTCTGCTCACCAGTCAATAAATATTTATTGTGTCTGCTATGTGCCAGGCATGGTGCTAAGCACTAGGGGAACAAATAAAGGTCAAAAAAATTCCCTGCTCTCAAGCCTAATGAGGAAAACAACATGCTCAACAAACTCACAGTCTAATGAGAGAGGTAACATGTAAGCAACCATATTCCAGAAATTGCACAGGATAAATTTAAGCAGAAAGAAGGTACTAGAATTGAGGGGGAATCAAGTTTCCTCTAGAAGGTGAGATTTTTAGTTGGAACTTAAAGGAGCCCATGGAAGTCAGAAGACAGACATCTGGAGGGAGAACATTGCAGGCATGGGGGACAACCAGAGGAAAAATGCTCAGCCAGGAGATGCAGCGTTATGTGCAAAGAGGCCAGAATCACTGGATTACAGAGTATATGGAGATGAAGGTGTAAGTTGTAAGAAGTCTGGGCAGATAAAGAAAGGCAGATTATGAGGGGCTTTGAATGCCAAATAGAGTTTTATATTTGATTCTGAAGGTGGTAGGAAAATTTATTGGGGGTAGAAGGATGAGGATGAACAACCCTTTCAGAAGATCAAGATGATCGTAGCTAAATGAAGGATGCACTAGGGTTGCGGGGGAGAGAGACATGTCAGGGGGATCAACAAGCAGGCCGTTACAATATTACAGGCATGAGGTGATGAGGGCTTTACCAGTTTAGTGACAATGTTAGAGGGAGAAAAGTCTCCAGGTTATAATATTGCTAGAGGAAGTAAGAAAATTGTGCTGGTCACATCAACTATAAATTCATGCCACTCAAACTCAGAGTCAGAATCAATAAACATTTGCTAAGAACCTACTGTGTGCCAGGCACTATGCTAAATGCTAGGGATAAAATAAAAGGCATATGTCAATCCCTGCTCTCAAGAACCTCCCCCTATACTTTTCTGAGGCCTTTTTTGTGGGGTAACACAATTGGGGTTAAGTGACTTGTCCAGGGTCCACAGCTAGTGAGTATCATATGTCTGAAGTCAGATTTTAACCTGGGTTCTCCTGACTCCAAGCCCAGCACTCTGTCCAATGCACCACCTAATCGTCCCTCCTTCATATACTTTTGATCCCATCTTCTTCTAGCCCTTGTAATGGCTTACTTTTTTTTAATTATCCTTTTTCTTCCTTGTATCTTTATCCTCTTCCTCTTCACTGGCTTCTTTTCCTCTACATACAGTCCATATTCAGGGCCTTCCCTATCTTAACAAAAATGAAAACAAAAATTGTCTAACTCCCTTAAGACCCTAATTCCTCAAGTTCAAGTTTTATCTCTTTCCTAATCAAATTTCTAGAAAGAATAGTCTACACTCACCAGATAAATAGCTGAGTTAACTAGGGAAGGTTAGAGTTACTAGAATATTTTTCCAGCGTGCTAAAATTTAGCTTGTTCTGATAATACTTCAGCAACATACAAATAACTAAAATTAGTCAGAATAATTAGATAAAATTGGAAATGTCAGGAGAGGAATATCCTGGTGGTTGACCCTCGGGTAAAGTCTTTGCCAGGCTAGCCAGGTCCCCCAAAGTTTGGAAGCAGCTCCTCAGCAGCAGCCTCTCACACCCCTGAGACACAGCTCTCTCCTGGCAGTCATACCCTAGCTGAGATCTTCCCTGGCCTACCCCTCCCCATCATAGTGGGGTTTTTTGCTTCTAACCTTGGGAACAAAATTGCTCCTTTCAGTTCTGATACTCAATATTCTTTTTTACCACTTTCTAAGTCCCAAACTCCCTGTAGTCAGGTTTCCATCACTACCACTAAATTCTGACTGCTCTTTTCCAAGGTGATCAATTACCTCCTGGTCACCAAATCAATAGCCATTTCTCGGTCTTCATCTCCCTTGATCTAGCTAAAGCATTTAACAATGCTGAGCACCTATTCCTTCTTAAAACCGTTTATTCCTTCCTTCTCAGGGACTTTGTTCCTCTGGTTTTTCCTACTTTTTGAATAACACCTTACTTCCTCCTCTTATGTCTTCCCTTATTTCTCTACTCTAAAAAAGCTACCCAAAGTTTTATCTTTGGGGAGTAGAAGAGTTTCATATGTTTCAGTAATTAGGTGGTAGGTTAGATCCCCTCCATGTATAAAAGGTTGATGCTGTTGTTGAAGATAGTATAGGAAGTTTTCCCATGTACTAAAGCACCTGCCCTGTTCCTTGACTTCAGTTCCTCTCAGCTTGGTCTAGAGTTTTAAAGGTAAAATTTGCATACATTAGTTTGTAAATTTATCAAAAATTGGATCACATTTTGCCCTCAGACTATTAAGATTTTTTTCACCATCCCAACTTTATGTGACCTAAAAGGAAAGCACATTCATTACCACTATAGTTTGAATCCACTGACAGTATGAAATCAGAATTTTAAAGATAGAGTATTACAGATATTGGATTAAAATTCCAAACTGAGAACCACTCAGAAATTCTGCCACATCTTTCCCAATAGCAGCCATTGTCTACATGAAGAATTCAATTCACAACTTTAGTTTTGCCAAAAGAACCATGCCTAAAGAAATCTCCAGTGGCTAAGGACATGCTGCATGGCAAAGTCTAGACTCCTTTACTTGTCCCCCTTCCAGTCTTTAGTTACCATAATTGGAGGTGCCTGGATGCTTTATTTGGGAAGTATTTCTTATTCTACAATCACAGTTATGAAGAAAAAGGGAAGGAATCATCTAATCAGCATCCTTTCCTGTCCCCACAGCTTTGGATCCTTTAAACTAATGTTCACTGTTGCATATAGAGTTGATTTTCTCATCTAAGTAGCCACAAGCAATTTTTGGACTGCTAACTTTCACCTACAGATATGAGAGAGAGAGAGAGAGAGAGAGAGAGAGAGAGAGAGAGAGAGAGAGAGAGAGAGAGAGAGAGAACTCTACTAACAGTGCACATACATTAAGTCTCTCATTGCTGTGTCTCTTGAGCTTAGCTGCCTGGCATGATGCCTGGGCATGCCTTTCTCTGGCATGGTGCCACCAAGCAGTCTAGACCCTTGGAATTTTAATTGCTTCACTAAGTGCAGCAATTTTGCAACAATCTTGTTGCTTTCCAAGTTCCAAGCGCTTCCTCCAGCCTCCTTTTTCTGGTCCCCAGAGTATTATATATAGGTGGGAACCAAGGGCATGTGAAGACCAGCCTGTAAAAGCAGGTGCTTTATTCTTCCTTAGTGGCTTCCTTGCGGCTCCTGCAAGAATACACAGAGCATGCTTGAACACCTGCATAGATACATCATAAGTCTCATGAGAAACAGAAAATTTTAGTACATGTAGGGTAAATATCCTAACACCACAGATAATCATCCCACAATACTTCCTATATCACATCTACATTTATATTGCATGAAGTAAACATACCACAATGCAATGCATCCTTTGATAGAGTTTCTTCAGTGACTAAATTGCTAAATGGCATGCAGAATATATGTCAGGAACATATAACAGTACATGTACATACCCTTAGAGCATAAGCCAATGGACATAAAACAACTAAAAAAGAATAACTAAAAAGTATACACACGCACACATAAAGAGTACATGTATAAAATTGAAGCTAAAATGAATAAATGAAACTAGCAGAAAATAGAAAATAAAATAATAAATAATAGTTGACACATGATGAATCAATATATACCAACATATGTAGTTACATTCAAATCATATGTCACATGATCACTGAATTCATATGTTAGTTTGCTCAGCGCTTGGATGACTCCAGACTTTTGGAGACCTGATAAGTACCCTGCATCTGTACCTAGACTGGCTAACGGTCTAGATTGGTCATCAGTATTTTCAGGTCTACTAGCATACATTCTCAAAACTGAACTAGTAGATGGTCTAAACTTGCCATGAGTATTCCAGATCACCATGGATCAGTCAGTCAGTGAACATTTGTTAAACACTTACTATAGGCCAGGTCCTAGAGAGGCAAGTGCCAAGAATAAAACAATCCCTGCTCACAAAGGGCTTACGTTCCAATAAGGAAAACAAGTATGTTTGTATACATACATATACATAGACACAAATGTATAGATATGTATACTTATCTGCACACATACACATAAAGGTGCATATATGTATATTTTGTTACTCTTGTTGCACAGTCTCTTCAGTCATGTGCAATTCTGTGATCCCATTTGGGGTTTTCTTGGCAAACATACTGGAGTGGTTTGCCATGTCCTCCAGCTCATTTTACAGAGGAGGTACTGAGGCAGACAGGGTTAAATGACTTGCCCAGGGTCACACAGCTAGTAAGTGTCTGAGGTCAGATTTGAACTTAGAAAGGTGCGTCTGCCTGACTTCGGGACCTCACATCACCTAGCTGCCCATAGGTTTATATGTACATACAAGATACCTATGAAAAGAATATATTCAAAATAATTAAATACAAGATTGTTTGAGAGGAAGGGCATTAGCAGTTAGATCAGGAAAGGTTTATCTCTGTACTCTAAAAATAATCTCTATAGCTGATACACTAAGCCAAAAAGAACTTGGACTCAACTCTGTCCCAGCCAAATCTGGATAGAAGACTTCCTCAGTTTGCGACATAGTTGGTGGATGCAAAGTTCCTTCATCTTAATCATCATCTTTTGGGCAGTTATCTAGCTCACTCTAGAAGTGAACTGTATCTTCTCCTCACCCATATAGCTTAGCAGACTGTCTATCACTCCAGGAAGTTTTACTAACTCCCCAAAAGTCAATGGCAAGGTGGCATGAATTGTTATAATAGGACTCCTGTCTCTGTCTGTGATTATTTTATGAGCAGAAAAGTCCTCTAGTCTCTTGACTCCTTTGTATGAAGTCTCTTTCCATCAGTCCACTTTTTTGGATCTTCCCCAAACACCAAAATTTCTCAGCATTTCTCAGGGGTCTCCCTGCTGAAGTTTCTGACATCCACCAAGCGTACCATCATTTGTTTCTGTCAATATTCTTCTAAGCTAAACTTATGGCTAGATGGTTGGTATAGATTTTTTTCCCAGCTTCTTTGTCTATAATCATGTCCACTGCAGATACTGCCATCAGCTGATCCAGAGATGCAGTTAGGGTATAAGCAGGAAGAGAAGAAATCCAGAATCCCTCAAATCCCTCAAAATTCACAGGGTCCTCCTCCAGCCAAAAGTTATGAGTGAGTGAATGAGTGAGTAAGTGATTGGATGGAGTAAGATGCTTTCCTTCCTAGTTAAGGTACCAAGGCTAAAATGAGGTGGGGTGGTTTTGTTCCCCACCTTTAGAATGAAATAAACAATAAGTTTGAAATATTTTTACTAGGTAGACACAAAAAAATTTTGCTCACATGAAAAACATCAATAATAATAGTTTTCAGTAAGAGTAAACAATTGAATATGTTTCATTATTTTTAAAAAATTTTTGAAAAGTAGACTCAAATAATAATTATTAATAATTAATCCATTAAATTGATAAATGTTACTAGCCAAACAAGTGAGCTTTTTAGATTACTTTTTATTGAAAAATTAACACAATGCAACCATATTTAACAATATTAACCATATGGTTAATAGTCATAACAGTCAGTGAATGTAGTAGCTTCTTGGCTCGAGTCATATTTCTTTGTGTATAGATATACCATATGCAATGAGGGAGAAAAAAGCAAAACTGAATTGTCTTTTATTTTAACTCAGAAGAAAGTTCTATGTATAGATTCATTCCTCTTTCTCTACATGGTTTTGCTTAATAGATGGCTTTATACCTTAATTTCATATTCATGTTTAGATATTTTGGTTGTATCTTTTACCAAAGTGTGGAGAACAGCAAAAAGGCCAGTATGGTTGGAACACAGAGTACATGTGGAGAGTTACACATAACAAATCTCTAAAGGTGGATTGGGGCCATACTGTGCATGACATTAAATGCCAAACCAAGAAGTATATATTTGATCCTGGGTTCAATAAAAAGCCACTGGAGTATGATGAGTATGTGTGTGTATTTGCGGGGGCGGGGCTGGAGGAAGGGGAAGAGAGGTGATGTGTACCTTAGAAAAGTCACTTTGATAGATGTGTCAAAATGGCTTAGAATGGGAAGCAAGTTGGGTCAGGAAGACCCATGAGAAGGTCACTGAAATAGTTCAGATGAGAGTAAAAAAGAGTCTGAACTAGGGTGGTAGCTATGTGGGTGGAGAGAAGGGTGTGTGTGTGAGAGAGAGAGAGAGAGAGAGAGAGAGAGAGAGAGAGAGAGAGAGATGGTGATAAAAATAATAATATTTCACATTGCTTGGATATATGGGGTGAGAGATAGTGATGAATCCTATTAATGCCCAGGCTGAGAACAAAAGAGCCCTCATAGAAATTAAAAAGTTTAGAAGATAAATATTTGAGAGGAAAGATAATGTAATGATATTTGTGATGAAAATGATATGGGACTCATTCTGTCTCACTTAAAATGAAAAGGAAGACAGGGCTCTTACTCACCATTCATGACCCCAGAGTTCAGAGTCTAGCCTCTAATGGGTATCTACCAGTGAGGAGGTGATTTGTGGGATACGGAATGGATACGTTGAGGGTGGAATATTTCCAATGCCACTGATACGGGTACCCAGATCTTTATTAGGTCATAACTGCTGTAAAAGGCTGATGCCCAGTACGGAAGTGGAAAGCCTGGGAGCTTATACTGTGATGGCTGAAATCTGAAATAACTGAGGAAACAAAGGTTCCAGCTTCTGAAAATATGGATTTATTAAGCAATGCATGTCAATTGCATAACATATCAGGACTCCTCAGCTTGACAATATTGGGAGAGACAGGTTGCTATGCATTAAAAGAAAATAATTAACAAGATGTAAAGCACAATACAAGATTAGGTAATCTGATTTCTAATGAGAGGAAAGATTAGAGACTTTCCAAGTTGGGAGGGGAGGAGCACTCAGGTACAATTTTTTAAATCAGAAAATCCTCCCCAAGCGTCTGTATTCAGTTAAAAGAACAAGGAAGCAGTAACTGATTGATCAGCATAGCCTAGTTTTCAGACAAGACATATGAGTTGCTTAAGGTATGTAACTGTGAGAAAACACTTTGTATCAATCTTTGGATCTAACTGGGTTTCTGGTAAGCATAACTTAGGTCTTTAGTTAGGGTAAGGTAGAGGTGGTCTAGCTTCCCAACCATGCAGGGTTAGATTCACACAGTGCAATAAAGTTTTCTCACAATTCCCATAATTGAATAAGGTTTTCTCACAAGACAGATATTGAACTAGAGCCATAATTGAATAGAAAGGGAGCTGAGCTAGATCCAGAACTGAGTCACAGTTCACTCAATTTCCCGCAGCACAGGGCTGGGAATGGGACAGAGTGGAAGAATGGTGGTAATAGTAGGTGAAGTATAAGTCTAATGGTGCTGGAAACAAGCTCCATAATTGGCAGTCTCAGAGGGGATGCGATATAACCCTTCCACATCCTCCCAATGGTTCCTCACACATTCCTTGCAGTCATGCCACAGCCTTCTTGGGGGTCATCCCTATGGCACTCACTTTGGATATCTCTGCTTGATTTAATGATGTTTCAGTCCCCTAGGTTCACTTCCTCACCTTTTGCTTTGTATTTCTTGTCAAAATCCATCAACATACATCTGTTTGTGCTTCAATTCTTCCAAAGACAACTGAGAAAAGGAAGAATGTATGAATGGTTATGTCATGTCATGTAGTATAACTCCCATATTTACAGCTACATTTCCACTTGTTTGTGGCCCAGCTCCTTGCCTATTACAGATGGCCTAATTTTCTTTTGTGGGTGTCCTCATAGCTTTGATGTCATATGACTTTCAAGACAAGACATCTACATCCACTTTGGGCTTTCTAGGTCCATAATAATATGCACTGACCAAACTTATAGCTGGCTAAGACCACTGCCTATCTGTTGAATTCTGTCAGACAACATACAACTGGCAACTGGATGACATCAGTTATCCACCCACTTTAAAAGTTATCTCTTGACACAGACTTTGAAATTCTCAGCAACCACCCATTTCAAAGATAATTTTAACTTATGTATGGGATAACAGAGCTCACTATCAGTAAGAACTATGTTGGCAAAAGCAATTGTTTTCTGATAACTATCATTCTCTTGGTATAAAATTGTCCCCCAAGCCTTCTAAGCTAGTATATATATGAAGTATAAAGGGCTTGCTTGCACCTGCTTTGATGAACATTTTTACATGTGTAAGGCAATTAACTACTTCTTTAAAAACTTGCATATATTGTTCAGTCTGGTGACCTGAAAGTTTGGTTGAAAATGGCAAACAGGTTGAATGCACATCCCTTAAAGCTAGCTGCTACATGGTCATGGAGCCAGAAAGAAATCTTTGACTGACTAATGCAAGAATGACTAAGCTTAAAACTGTTTGGGAATTCCAGAGGGCACAGTGAATGGAACACACAACTATTAAGTAGATAGAGGCATAGGGCTGAAGCTATAAAATGGGCATTGGGAGCTAGAGAGAATGGTTTGCTCTTAGGCATTTGGAGATTCAATGTCACTGACATTTGGAGAGTAATAGTGAATGGTACTAACCACTGAGTAATGAGTCCAGGCAAAGTCTCAGTGGATGGGAGGAGCTCTGATAGTGAAGGCAAGTGAGTAGAATACTCAAGATCCTGTTGACATTCAGGTCATGGTAAAGATCTGTCTTTCAGTCTTCTGCATGTTTTGGGAGTCCTGTGTTCCAATCCTCAGCCCACATGACAGCAGACTGGAGTTCCTAAGAATCTAAGTAGAATGGACCCATAAACAGCTGGTGATGAGGTTAAGCTTAATGTTTTCTGGGTCTAAGGTGACCTCTATGTCTGATCCTATTTCTGATTCCCAAAGGCAGTGTCTGCCCTAATGAATGTATGAATGATCATTTCATATTTCCCCAAATCTGAAACAGTTCCCATCAAAAATTTTATAAAGGGATATAGACATTGATGAGGCAACTAGGTGGCATAGTGTATAAAGTGCCAAGCCTGGAGTCAGGAAGACTCATCTTTCTGAGTTCAAATCTGACCTCAGACACCTACTAGCTGTGTGACCTTAAGCAAGTCATTTAATTCTATTTGCCTCAGTTTCCTCACCCATAAAATGAGCTGGAGGAGAAAATGCAAGCCACTTCAGTATCTTTGACAAGAAAACCCCCAATGGGGTCATGAAGAGTCAGACATGGTGAAACACCTGGCCAATAAATAAATATTGGCTGATGTGTTCACCCTATATATAATGATGGAGATGGACTCTCAAGACCTGTTAGTGATCATTTCATATTTCCCCAGATCACATAATCCCCTTCAAAATTTTTGTAAAAGGGCATAAGCATTGATTAATGTCTCACTCTATGTGTAATGATGAACATAGACCTTCATGAAATAATGTATTTTATCCTATGACTCAAGGTAGGCAGAAGAAGTAGATAACTCCACACACATACACACCTGATTAGTGGAATAGTTAGGAAATTGTCCTACCTAGAGCAAATACCAACTCCCTACCCCTTTGCCCTGGCTCAGCTTCTCTAGACTTGATCTAGGGATTTTAAAACATAAAAGAATCATTAGTATTTAATATTTAATAAATCTATCAAATTCAGCTTGTTTCATCCTCCCCCCATCCCCCGTCAGATTTAAACTCTGAGGAAATCTCGAAATATAGTTTGTGTCTCATTTCCACATTAAGATTCTTATCTACATCCTGGCATCATGTGATCTAAAAGGAAAACACACTTACATTATAGGTTAGGTACATTTAATACAGGAATCAGAAAGTTCATAAAACACAGCACTGAGACTCCCAAGTGCCATTCACTACTCAGGTAGACAAAAAGAAACCAGCCATCTGTAAATTTAACAGCAGCTGCCAAGTTCAATGACCAAATGTACACATTTATTTCTCCCAGAGGAACCATTTGAGTTTGGATTCATCCCAAAGGAAGCTGTGCTTCTGGAGTCACTGCAAAGTAGGCTATTCCTCCTTCATTCTTTCCTTTCAATATCACAATCATTAAGGATATCAACAGGATAGGGATATGAACTGAATATATGAGTTCATTAATATAGGGAACCCCTAGATGAGGCAACTGCCTCTACCAATTCAAAGCAGCACTTTGTCTCTAATTTATAGTTGGAGAAAATTGCCTGAAATTCTGAGAAGTTAAATAACTTACTTAAAGTCACACATTTATTATGTAACAGAAGCAAGACTTAAAACTATGTCTCCCTAGCTTGAAGGCCAGCATTCTATCCACCACACTCCAGCTGTTTCTTAGGGCAATCTTAGAAAGGTGAAAAGAAACATTCTTGGTCCATTGCTTGATAGTAGACCTCAATTATTCCACCTCAGGCCACTAGTCAAGTGACCATGGAACTCTCCAAGGTGCTGCTAACTCCTATTGGGAGAACACTGGTTGTCTAGGTCCAGGGATGTCTAGCTTGTCATCCCAGTATCTGAGGCAATCTTGCCTCTGCTCTTCCAATGCCAAAGAAGAGGATAGTGCATCTGATCCTATTCAAGATGACCCCTCTTTCACAGGTCTGACTGTCCTTTTGAATTCTTCTATGGTCATCTTCTTCCCTACATCTAATGGTAATAGGAGCAATGGTGCCAGTCACAACAGCCCCCTAATCACATGGTCCAATCTGTCACTTAAATAGCCTTGTTCAGCTTGTCATTTTATCAAATCCACCCACTCTCTTACTTCTGGTTCAATTCCTCTTGGATCTCTATCATTTCTCCCAGGAGTACAAGGAGAGAGATGCAAAGGAATGACCTACTCCACAATAAAAGATGAGTCCTTTTCTTTTATAATATCCTTATTTCTAAATTCAGGGTCTACCTCAAGAGTTAGATGTCCCCTATATATGCTACAACACATTTCTTAAGTTTTAAATTTCATTTAGTTCCAATTCTATTTAAAACTGGCATCAACATGCCATGTACAAAGCAAATAAATAATTTATAGTACCTGTACAAACTAGCATATACTATATAATGGCCTTTGTTATCGTTCAGTCATATTTACCTCTTCATGACCCCCTTTTTGGCAATCCTACAGTGGTTTGCCATTTCCTATCCACTGCACTACCTAGTTGCCCATATCATGGCTAGGATGATCTATAAAATATATACTAGCAATTAGCATATGAAAGATAGACAATATCAAGGGACTCACCACCATATGCAATTAAGTAGCAAAATGGTCAAAGACATCTCATATCAATCAGTGCTAATCAAGAGCAGTAAATTATGCTTTAAGCAAGGACACACTGGCATCATAATGCATGGTGCCTTTTTAACCTTATGGAAAATGCTGGGTTAGTCAGAAAAAGAAATCTTATTCAATTTTTAAAAATAAATTCATAGACTAGAATAGCAGAGAACTGTTTAAATCATAAAATACTAAAATGAACATTTTTAATGATGAAATTCTCTCTCAAATGTGAAGGGTAATAATTTTAGTGGAAAAATACACCAAATCTTAACTGAAAAGAAACACTTCCATGGAAGGAAGCCCAAATTTCAAACAAAAATTCAAATGCATAAATACAAAAGAATTATTTTTCAATGAAATAAAAAATTACATTTGAAAAAATCTAGATGCCAAGTATCCATGGGCCAATTGGGAAACTTAAGGGGCTAAAAAGCTCAAGATGGATTCCGAGATTTGAGGTATATAAGCAGCAGATATTAGGGAATTGGTTAGGTACCCTTCATTTGTATGTGGTTACAGAATATTCAGGTAGTTTTCCTTTTTTTCAAAAGCACCTGCCCCGTATGTTGGTCCAGGTTCCTCTCAGTTTAGAGTTTAAAGTGAAAAATCTTTTGAATATAAGATTTCATAAATTCATCTCAGGTTTGTTCATACTTTGCCTCCCATCACATTAGATTTGCTTTCCAACTTTGTGTGGCCCAAAAGGAAAACACTCACACTGTAATTTAAAGACATTTACTGCAAAAAAATCAGAATTTAAAACATACAGTATTAAAACTCTAAGCTGTTGAGCACTGGTCAGATAAAAGGTCTGTCATTTCCACTGCTGGTGGCAGCGGTTGCTCTCATTATGAGCTGAGTTCACAACTGCAATTTCACCAAGGAAACTGCCTCCCTCAGGCAATGCCAGACCCGTTCATACTCCTCCCCTTCCCAGCTGCCAGTCTTTCAGCACCTTCAATCAGGTGGGTCTGAGCACTTTTATTAAGAGAGCACTGCCTGTGTCCCATAGCCAAAACCTCCAGGATAAAGGAAAGTAATAATCTCACCAACTTCCACTCTCATTCAAAACCTCATAAAGCAAGCTCTTTGTCCATGAGGCATCTTGGGCAGACCCCCAGGTGGGAGTGGGAAAGGAGGAAAAGAGAGAAGAGAAGGGAGAAAAGTAGCATTTATCAATTTATATTATTTCTCAATTTATATAGCAATTTATATTATTTATATATCAAGTATTTTGCAAGTGCTTTAAAAATAGTATCTATCTCACTGGATCCTTACAACAACCTTGAGAAATAGACACTATTATGATCTTATTTTGCAATTGAGGATACTGAGCATAAATGGCTTACCCAACAGGAAAGTCTGGGGTCATATTTGAACTCAGGTCTTCCTGACCATAAGCTCAATGTTCAACCCATTGTGCCACCTAGCTCCTCTGAAAAGCTAGAAAGGAAAAGAAGGGGTGAGGGGGAACATTGTGGGGGGGGTGATAGAGGAGAAAGGGGAGGGGAAAGATGGAGAAAATGAGAGAAGGGGGAGATGAGAGATAGAAGAGAGAGAAGAAAAGAAGATAGGGGAAGGAGAGAGGAAAGAGAAGGAAATGGAGAGAAATGGAGACAGGAAAGATGGAGAAGGTCAGGGAGAGAGAATATACTTTAGATAGACTTTAAAGATTATTGAATCTAAAAGTTCTCATTTTAAAGATGAGGAAACTGAGGTCTCAAAGAGGTTCAATAACTTGCCTAATCAAATCAAATCAAATCCAGAATTTGATTCCAAGGTCAGTGCCTGGATTCTAACTGCTACCTGTTTTCCATTCCACCATGATAGTGTGTCTCTCTGGTCATCTGGTATGATGTTAATCACCTTTTTCATCCCTAGTGATTAGCACACTAGTAGGTACTTAGCACCTAGTACCTTAGCACTATTAGCACCTAGTAGGTACTTAATAAATGTTTATAGACTGAATGATGGATG
This sequence comes from Bettongia penicillata ogilbyi, assembly GCA_023548195.1. Taxonomy (NCBI): domain Eukaryota; kingdom Metazoa; phylum Chordata; class Mammalia; order Diprotodontia; family Potoroidae; genus Bettongia; species Bettongia penicillata. The sequence continues at coordinate 6,348,630 of JAJHZJ010000055.1, read as the reverse complement.
CTTGGATAATCTTTTCTCCAGTAGGGTACCACCAAGCAGTCCCCTCTGTCTGGTTTTTAACTGCTCCACTCACTTTGACTATCTCCCAAGTCCCATTTCTTTCACAATTCTGAGGACTTCTTCCTAATCTTCTTTTCCAGTTCCTAAAGTCTGATGTTTCTTAGTTGTGTAACTTTGGGCACATCATTTCTCTCTGGGCTTCAGTTTCTCCGTTCATAAAATGAGGGGTTGGACTAGATATCTTATCATTTCTACCCTAAAATCAATGATCCTATAATCTCCCCATACCCTGAAAGGGGAAAAAGGAAGATACTTTGCTCCCACTGAGGGTCCTGTGCTTCCTGCTGAGCCCACCCTCCCTTGCCAAACGGGTCCAGAGCCCCTGACTGAGACCATTTTGCTCCGCTGGCAGGGTATAGAGAAAGTAGGACATGAGGATTTTTGAGAGATGTATGCCAAAGTCCCCTAGTGTAAGAGCAAGAGTGAAGAGGAAGACTGTCAGGTCCTTGCCCTGACTACTGCCATTCTCAAGGACTCTACTCTTACTATCACTTCATCATGAGAATGAAGTCCCTTGTCAAGACAATGAATCAGAGTCAAGATCACAAGCTTTCCACTTCTCTGCCATCTTTGGCAACAAATGCTGCTCTCTACAGTTTCATCCAGTGGCTGGCAAACTCCCACTGCTTATCTGGTGCCCCCTCAGTCTGCATGAATCACTTACTGCCTAAGAATAAACCAACACCTTCCCCAACTACGCCTCCTGTTCTCTCATTTCCATCTTTCTCAAGCCTACCACTTCCATGTCCCACCACAACCTGCTGGTTTCCTCAATTGTGTCCCTGGAAGTTCCAACCTGTAATTGACAGACTTCCCTTCATTTGGACCTCTCATGCCCCTTCCATATTCTGAGACTCACAGGGATGTGGCTTGTTCCAGATGATTCTCCATCCCTCCTCACTCTCCTCAGAATGGATTTTACTCTCTTGCATATCCTGATATACTGCTCTTGGAAAGGGAGGTGGAATACGCCTAATACCCCATGGTCACTGCTTGCAGACACCTAACCATTAGTCATCAATCCCTCTCCCTTTGAGAGTCACTCTGTATTACCAAAGGCACCTTGCTCATGGTTTTCCTCTCTAACCCCATCAACTGGGAAGGAAGGAAGGAAGGAAGGAAGGAAGGAAGGAAGGAAGGAAGGAAGGAAGGAAGGAAGGAAGGAAGGAAGGAAGGAAGGAAGGAAGGAAGGAAGGAAGGAAGGAAGGAGGAAGGAAGGGAGGAAGGAAGGAAAGGAGGGAGGGAGGGAAGGAGGGAGGGAAGGAAGGAAGGAAGGAAAGAAGGAAGGAAGGAAGGAAGGAAGGAAGGAAGGAAGGAAGGAAGGAAGGAAGGAAGGAAGGAAGGAAGGAAGGAAGGAAAGAAGGAAGGAAGGAAGGAAGGGAGGGAGGGAAGGAAGGAAGGAAGGAAGGAAGGAAGGAAGGAAGGAAGGAAGGAAGGAAGGAAGGAAGGAAAGGAGGAAGGAATGGAGGAAGGGAGGAAGGAAGAAAGCATTCATTAATGCCTACTGTGTGCCAGGAACTGTGCCAAATGCTTTATGAATATTATCTTATGTGATCCTCCCAACAACCCTAGGAGGTAAGGGCTATTATTATTATCCCAATTTTACAGTTGAGGAAACTGAAGCAAAGAGGCTTTAAGTGACTGACCCAGGATTATATAGCCAGGAAGTGTCTGAGGCAAGACTTGAACTCAGATCTTCCTTACTCTAGCCTCAGCACTCTATCCAGTGCATCAGCTAGCCACTGAACATCCTGATTTCCTACTTTCTCAATCTTCTCAGTTCCTGTGACCCTGTTCTCCATTCCACCTCATCTACACAAAGATATGGTCATGTTCTTGATCCTGCTACGATTCGCAAGTGTTCCACTCTTCCATCTCTCCTTATACTTCACTGGGTCCTCTAGTTCCCAAACTGCTTAGTACTTTCTCAGACCATCTCTTCTAGTTTGATTTACTTTTCTCCTTTCCCAGCATTGAGCTTACAGTTAACTAACTCTACACTGTCTTCTGCTCTCAAAGTGGGTTCTGCTTACTTCGCTCTGCTTCCGTTCATACAAGTTTTCCCAGGCTTCTCTGAAATCATTCCATTCATCCCTTACAGCACAATAGTATTCTATTACCTTCATATACTATAATTTGTTTAGCCATTCCCCAAATGATGGACACCCTTCCTCAGTTTCTAGCTTTTTACTAATATGAAAATATTAGTAGTAATTAGTACTAATATGAAAATGTGCTATAAATATTTTTTGTTCACACGAATACATTTCCTCTTTCTTCCATCTCTTTGAGTTATAATATTGGTAGTACGGGAGGTAACAAAGTGGTTCAATTGATAGGGAGCTGGAAAACCTGAACCCAAATGCAGCCTCAAACACTTACTAGCTGTGGAACCTTAGGCAAATCATTTAACCTCTGCTTGTCTAGAAGACAGCTAGGTGGCTCAGTGGATAGTGCTGGGCCTGAAGTCAGGAACACCTGAGTTCAAATTTGGACTCAAACACTTACTAGCTGTGTGACCCTGGGCAAGTCACTTAACCTCTTCATTAATCTATTAGAGAAGGAAATAGCAAATCACTCCAGTATCTGATCAGCATGGTAGATATGACCTGTACTGCTTCTGACCTGGGCTCATTCCACCCTGTTTAGGCAATCTGGTGGATCCTCATTTTGGTGCCAGACTTAGAAGGGACACCAAATTAACTTTATGTCTTCTTTCACACAGAACTTCTGAGTTTGAATGATTCTCCAGCCTCAGCTTCCCCAGTAGCAGCGACTACAGGCATGCACCATCATGCCTGACCCTCTAATTCCTTCTTTAAATTAATTTTCCTGATATACCACTCTGATTATATGATTCCTTTGCCCTCTTCAATGACTCTTCATTGCCTAACAAATGTAGCATAAACTTCTTAACTTGACATTCAAGGTACTCCAAACTCTTGTCCAGGGTGGGGAACCTGCAGCCCTTTCACTGAATCAAAATTTGACAGAACAAATCCCATCTAGAAGGCCAGAAGTGGCCTCCAGGCTGCAGGCTCCCCACCCCTGCTCTAGTCTCTGCTTTAGCTTCCGCTATTCCCTTCTATGCACACCATGTTCAAATCAAATCATAGCACTCTGTTTTTATAATATATCCTGTACTTACCTCCTTTTGTGCTTTTGGTCACTTGGTTCTCTCTCCCCTTGGAATGCCCTCCCCCTCCCTATGAGCAATGACCAAGTAGGTGGCACAGGAGCAACAGCCCTGGAGTCAGGAGTCCCTGAGTTCTAATCCAGCTTCAGACACTTGCTTGCTGTGTGACCCTGGGCTAGTCACTTAACCCTGATGGCTGAATGAATGAATCTAGAAATAAGTAAATAAGCCTTCTTTTTACAGCATGCCTGATGAGTGATCATGCCAGCCTCTATCTAAAGATCATTTAATGGTTGGGACTCCAACTGTCCCACATCAAACCTAGCTCCACCACTTCCCCTCATTTTCCACCCAATTGTTCCTTGTTCTGCCCTGCTGGGGCCAAGTAGAACAAGGCTAATCACTCTCCTACACAATAGCCCTTCAGTCACTTAAAGATAGCTATCATGTTTCCCCTGATTCTTTCCTTCTCCAAGCTAAGTATCATCAGTTTCTTCAACCTGTCTACATACAGGGAGATCCTTCAACCACTTTAATCACTCAGTCTGTGGATGTTCTTCAATATAGCCAGAACTGAAGCACAACACTCCAACAATAGTCTGACCAAGACAGATTAAATTGAGATGATTCCTTCTACATTTCTGGAAGCAATAGTTCTTATAATGCAGTCCAAGATTACAGTAGCTGCCATATTATGGTATTGACTCCATTGGAACTTGCAATCCACTAATCCCCAGACCTCTTTCAGGCCTGGAGTGGCTTTTGAGGACTATCTAATCAAGTCTTCCCAATCATGAAACTGAATCATGTGAAACTGATTTGTTAAATCGAAGAGTAAAAGTTTTCATTTGTCCTATTACATATCATCTTATTAAATTGAGTTCAATGTCCTAACCAAGGGGTGGGGAGCCATGTGACCTTCTAGATCCTTGGGTATGGCCTTTTGACTGAATCTGCTTTACAGAATACATCCTTTTATTAAGGATATTTGTTCTGTGAAGTTTGGATTCAGTCAAAGGGCTTCATTTGAGGACATAGAGAACTACACGTGGCCTCGAGGCTGCAGGTTCCCAGCCCCTATCGTAGCCTGTTGAGATTTTATGGTCCCAACTGAATCAAGGCTTTCTCTTGAAATGAAGAGTGAGCTTACTCAAAGAACAGGGGGCAACCAATGCAAAGGCACAAAGATGGGAGGTGAAGCATTGTGTGGAAGGACCATTGCATTAGTTCTTTTTTCCAGTTTTGAGTCAGCTGCAAATTTGATAAGCATGCCAGGCTAAAGCAGCTCATAGTGGTGATGGATAAGTGACCTTTAATCTTTCCATATTATTTGTATAGGTCTCTGGGTTGCATTGGGTTGTTGGCCCTTAATGCTGCATGATTTGTACAGGTCTCAGGGACATCAAAGTTCAAGATCAGAACTTAAATATTTTCCTCTGGGTACAGTAGAACATTCAGTAGCTTTACTAGTCTTGCTCTTTGTTATTTGTGAGAATGGACTAAAGGAGAAATGGGCATTAATTCCACTTGCTTGGGAACTGTTTAGGATGGGAATATTTTTCTCAGATTTGCCTGTTTAGCATTTATCTTGTTAGTCTCAATTAGTGTCCCTCTTCCATAGAAAGATGTCAGTAGTAGGAAAATAAGTAATGGCTACATCTTTGTCTTAAACACATCCATCCTCCCAGACCAAAATCAAAGCCTATCTTCTCCATGAAGCTTTCTCTGATTCCTCCCCTCTCTGCCCCAGTTGCAAATCTCTATTCTATTTTCTGTAATTCTCTTAAAGAATTTGTCATATTCTCCTCTGTATTATAATTTGTTTTCTTATGTTATGCCTCTTCCCTGGACAACAATAAGTTCTTTGAAGGCAAAGATTATATCTTATCTAACATTGGCTCTCCTCCATCCAAGCAAAATGCTCTGCATACAAAGATAATTAACAAATGTTTATTGTATTTCTAATTTGTTTTAATTTTGTATTACCTGCAGCACCTAGTTTGATGGCTTAGCAAGTGCTCAAAAAGTGTTTGTTGCCTTACCTGTCTGTAAGACAATGACCTCCACTCATCCAACATTAGCAAGATACCTACTTTGACTTGGTTTTCCAGAGCTTGGGATCTTTGCTGAGCCATCCACATCCATTTGTCTAATCTTTGTTGGTTATGTCTTGACGATGAATGACTTAACATTGTAGAGACTGATGGGAGAACCAGGACTGGGAGACCTACAGAAAATAGGGGAGACAAAAGCACTGTCAGGAGTTACATTCAAGGGTTCAGATGCCAGGTAAACCCCAAGAAACAAAGAGATGCTCCAGCACTAAAGATCAAGGGAAAACAGGGCATCAGAAACCAAGCGAGCAGCCAGAATTTTAGATGTGCCCCTGCATAGTGATCAACCCTTAAAACTGAGACAGTGTCTACATGGTAGCTGAAGGTCAGGGGAGTGAAAGGGCCAGGGAGGGTTGGACTAAATCTTCAAAGGTCGCTTTAACTCTGTGATTCTACAAAGCACTTTCCATGCTTCCTACCAGAACAAAAGTCATCCCCAGAGATGTGACCAGTTCAGGTCTACATTCAAAACAAAAAGGCATTTCAGAACTGGTAAATAGTCTAACCTAATAGGAATGAAGAGTACAGGTTTCAAGTAGATTCTGATATCCTAGTGAACATCAGCATACCTCTGTAAGACATCAAGTCAAAGTTATCTGTATTTCCTTGGGGCAATGATAAAATAAAGTTACAAGATTGTAAAACATAGACAGTATAATGTAGTGGAATCTAATCAAAGTGTGCATTATCTCAAATGGTGTAGAAAATGTCAGTGGAAGTTAATATCTTGCGCCCAACATGAGTTAGACCAGGGGCATATATTGTCCTCAAAAGCCATTGTGGAAGCGAGAGACCATTTGTTCACTGAACAGTAACCACTGTAATTACCTGCAGGGCAAACATATGAGAAGTCTGTTTAGACATCAGTTAATTGGGATCCTGTAGCTGATGAGACAATGAAGGAAAAGGAATCATAACAAAAAACTAGTATTTTCTAGGTGAGACTCACATCAATATTTTTCCATGAGATCATATTCATCATAATCTAGGAAAGCTTAGGCATCATGTTTTTCTAACTGGTGATGACTATCAGTGGGCTCGTAGGAGACTAGCAGTATTATTTTTGTCTAGAGAAGTGATTGTCAAAGTGTGATCCAGGGACCCCCTTGAGACCCTTTCAGAGGGTCTCTGAGGTCAACAATCTCTTTTCATAATAATACAAAGCTGTTTTCAAGACAAGTTTTAGCAATCATTTTTCCAAGATTTTGAGTTCCAAGTTTTTCTCCATTCCTCCCTCCCCACCTCTCTTCCTAAAATGGTAGACAATATATATATATAGGTTGTACACGTGCTGTCATGTAAAATAGATTTCCTTAAGAGTCACTGTTGTGAAAGAAAAAACAGAACAAAAGTAAAAAATCATAAAAGAATAAAGTAAATGAAAGAAAGCATGCCTCAATCTGCATTCAGAGTGCATTGGCTCCTTATCTGGATATAGAGAGCATTTTCCTTTGTGCGTCTTTTGTACTTGTGTTGCTGAGAAGAGCTGAGTCATTCACAGTTGATCTTCATACATTGTTGCTTCAAGCAAATATATTCCTGGTTCTGCTGATTTCACTTTGCATCAGTTTGTGCAAGTCTTTCCAGGTTTTTCTGAAATACACCTGCTCATCCTTTCTTGTAGCACAATAGTATTCCATTATATTCACATACCACGACTTATTCAGCCACTCCCCAACTGATGGGCATTGCCTCAGTTTCCAATATTTTGCCACCACAAAAAGAACTCCTATAAATATTTTTGCGCGTGTAGGTCCTTTTCCTTTTTTTCATGACCTCTTTGGGATTCAGACCTAGTAGTGGTATTGCTAGGTGAAATGGTATGCAGAGTTTGGTTGCCCTTTGGGCATAGCTCCAAATTACTCTCCAGAATGGTGGAATCAATTCACAACCCCACTAACAGTACATTAGTGTCCCAATTTTCCCACATCTTCTCCAATATTTATCATTTCCTTTTTTATCATATTAGCCAATCTGATAGGTGTGTGTTTTCATTTATAATGTGATAAATATCAACAAATGGAACCCATAATAAATGAAAGCTCTTTGAGAAGTCCTCAGTAATTTTTAAGAGTGTTAAGTGATCCTGAAAGCAATAGATAGATAGACAGACAGACAGACAGACAGACAGACAGACAGATAGATAGATAGATAGATAGATAGATAGATAGATAGATAGATAGATAGATAGATAGTTAAATGAAAATCACTGAGCTAGAGCATAGGATTCTTAACCTGGGGCCCATGAACTTTTTAAAAAACAATATTTTGATAACTATTTCAATGTGATTGTTTTTTTAATCTTATTTTGTGCATTTAAATCATTATTCTGAGAAGGGGTTCATAAGCTTCATCATAAGACTGTCAGAGGGATCCATGACATACACAAAAAATTTTATAAGTCCCCCCTCTAGAAAGAGAATGGTGGTCTCAGAAGTGGAACCACAGCCCATAATTTTATTTAACTTTTAGGATATAGTTCTGATAAGGGTCTTGTCAGATCCTTTTTCTCTACCTCAGCAGTAAGTCTGAAGAGCCTTCTAGACCATTCTTCCAGGGTTTTACACAAAGGCATCTCATATCATTTACTGATAGAATGATCTAGAGCAAGATTCCAAATTAAGCCAGTTAGGCTGTGAAACCCAAAAGGATCTTTGTGGATTAAACTCTGGGAGCTGGGTGAGTAGAACATTTGATCATCACTTCCCGTTAACTTAGCCATAGATCCCTCTTCTTTCCCTCTTGTCTCAGTTAGGAAGAAAGACAGACATGTCCCCCTCCCAACCTACTTTTCCTTTTGTTTATAGAATTCTCAAGCCAACGTGGCCTTGCATGTTTGAAGGCTTTAGTGAAAAGCCCCTGAAAGCCACGAATTCTCTCCTCTCTAGCAATAAATGTCACCAATGGGATCAGAAATTTAAAGATATAAGGGACTCAGGAAGTCATCTAGTTTTCATTTTACAGATGAGGAAACTGAGACCCTGCAAAGTTAAGTGGTTTGCCCAAAGTCATACTTATAGTAAACATCAGAGAGGGGAACCCAGGTCCTCTAATTCCAAATCTAATTGTAGCTCCACAGCATAATTTTGAGTCTAGAGAGAAAACATCCCAGGTCCAGTTATTTACCTAAGTTTCCTGAATCTTAACCCACAACGTTATCTACTTTCCCAGTCAAACCCCACTCTTTCTTGGTTAGTCAAAGCAAGGATTCAGGACCAGTGTTGCTAAAATATCAAGACAAGGAGATACAAGCATTCGAATTATGTAGAGGAGCTTGCTTGAGTGAATCCCACACTAAACAGAGGAGATGCTTTCTAACCCTAGCCACTGTCACTGCCTTAGTACAGGCAAGAACTGAATAGAAGCACTGGATCTCATGTCTGCCAGTATCATCAAAAGTGACTCTGTAGATGGAGATCTCAACAGCAAGTGGTCAGCTGGGAAAGGCTCTAAAGAAACAGGATTTGTGGGATATGCCTTAATGTAAGCCTAGTACAGAGGAAAGAGCCCTGGAGCAAGAGTCAAGAGATCTCAGTTTGTATCCCAGTTTTACTCCCTTGAACTAGCTTTGGGACCTTGGTCAGGTTTCCTGAATTTGGCACCTCATCCCTTCCTTTGCACAGGCAATACCCAGTACCTGAAATAAACTCTTCTTTTTATCTCAACCATGCACCTAGTAGGTGCTCAATAAATGTTTATCGACCCTTAACCTTTGTAGAATCCCTACCTTCCTTCAAGATATAGCTAACATTCCACCCCCTACACAAAGCATATCCTCATCTCCTAGGCTGCTAGTGCCTTCTCCCAAACCCCCAGAAATTATACTTACTTTGCATACATTTTGTATTTTGTTGCTCAGTCATTTATCAGTTGTGTCAACCTTTGTGACCCCATGTGGGTTTTCTTTGTAAAGATACTGCAGTGGTTTGCCATTTCCTTTTTTAGCTCATTTTTTATAGATAAGGAAACTGAGGCAAAGAGGGTTAAGTGACTTGCCCAGGGTCACACAACTAGTGTCTGAGGTCAGATTTTAAATCAGACAAATGAGTTTTCCTGACTCCCAGGCAGCTGCTCTGTGCATTGTGCCACTAAGCTGCTATGTCTTGCATTTACAGATCTATATATGCACTGCTCCCTGCTCCTTACCCCCAAATAAAACGTGAGCTCCTTGATACCAACTTTGCCTTCATAAACTCAGCATCTAGCATATTGGTACTTAATAAATACTTGACAATGAATAAATATCTTTTCATCTCTCTGAACCTCAATTTTCTCATGTGTAAAATAGACCTATAAAGGGTTAAATAAAAGTAAATTGTTGCTATTAAATGCTGTTTGTGGGTTTTTCTTTCCTAATTCCTTTGAAAACAATCACATGAGTAATTGATTTCAAAGGATAATCTTTGGGGAGGGTTAAATAGACATGAAAAGGAATGAAAATAAGCCCTTACTTTGGCAAGAGATTTTCTTTAACCCTAAGAGGCCTATGGGATTTATTGCCCTTCTCTTTTCTCAATCAGCCTTTGATTATTTCCCATCATTCCACATGGTCTTCTCTTCTGAAATTCAGTTCAAGGCCTTTTTCCTTACAACTGAATTTATCCCACCCCCAGACACTTAGTGATAACTCATTACCTTCCCACAACTGCGCTTTGGTAATTATATAATAAAAGAAGAATTTTATTGAATTCATGTTTGTCTATCTTACTTCCCTTTTCTGACTGAAAGTCGGATGTTGTTTAGGATCATGTTGGCTCTTTCATATGAATCCAGGACACTTAGCATGATGCTCTCTCAGTAGAAATTCATTTACAAAGGAAGCAAATTTACCTCATCTGGATAGAATATCTGGCAAATATGGTACATCAGATAAACTGAGGGCATAGATTTTTTTGACCAGTTTTCCTTTGTGGAATTTTTAGGACATCCTAACAGAAAACAATAATGCGGGGCTTTAGCAACAAGTTACAAAGATGGCTGTGTACTATTATGCTTATTAGACTAATAGCTCCTTGAGGGAAGGGATTTGTTCTTTGCACTCATATCCCCAGCACAGTGCCTGGTCCCAAAGGAAGCACTTAATAAATAGTTATTGACTGCACGATTGATTGGTTGGGTATAACTTGAGGTTTCCAGTGGACACTCAACTTGAACCTAGATGGAAAGTATCCCAGTGAATAAAAGTCTCAAAAAGAGGACAAAGAGGGTAAATCCCACAAATTTCCAGTATTAAATCAGCTGATAGCAACACTCCACTGCTGAAACAAAAAGATGAACAAAAACCTTTTAATTGTCTATAAAATAGAGCACCAACTGGCTGAGACTTGGATTGGACCACAATAGAACCCAGCCTAACTTTGTAGCCTTATCTCATGCTACTTTCCACTTCGTATCTTCATATTTCAGCCAAATTAGACTACATTATATCTCCTGAACACATCTGTGTTTTCTTGTTATTTTATTCATACCAATCTCTACACTTAGAATACTTTCCCTTCATCTCCCCTTTTGACATTTTGCCCATTCTTCAAGAGCCAGCCAAAACAACCCTTCCTTCATGAAACCTCAATTCATATTGCCTTCATTCATGCTGTCTACTCCAGCCAAAGTTTTTAGATGAAACTTTGTATCCTCATTTTCATCCAGACCTCTCCTACCACAATGCAATAGTCATGATAATATTACCTAACATGTATATGCCACTTTAAGGTTTACAAAGTGATATACATATCTATAAAATCTCATCTGACTGTCACAATGAATCTACACATAGTACAATGCTTGGAACATAATAGGCACTTAATCATAAATGTTGATTGACTGATAAAAGCTGTTACTGTTGTTCTTCAGTCATTTCCGTCATCTATGACTCTCCATGACCCCATTTGGGTTGGTTTGTTGGTCGGTGTTGTTGTTTGCAAAGGTACTGGAGTAATTTTCCATTTCCTTCTCCAGAGAAGGAAGCAGACGCTATTATTCGTCTCATTGTATAGATGAAAAAACTGAGACTGAGAGGGACTCGGTGAGGTGCCCAGGGTCACACATTATGTGAAGACCAAACTCTTGCAGAGACTTTGGTTTCACACACTCTATCAGTGAGCACCCCAACATACATGGGGAGCCTGCTACCACAGGTTCTTAGATCTGCATTCATAAAAGGGAAGGCAACTTTTGAGAAGTTAATCACTTTAATCAAGCACATGTATCATTCACCTAGTTCAGGGGAGTCAGCACCCTGAACTTCAAAGAAAATACAGAGAAATCAAAGATCAACAGACATGACTTCCTCTGCCTGACCAACTGCAACTCAGATCCAACTGTCTGACCATAGTTACCGGAGAGGGAAGCACTGACATCTAGGTTTTCAAAGCCAGGGGGCTCCTTAGTGGCTTCCAAGAATCCTCGTGTGGCCAAACAAATACTTCCAATCCGTAAACCCCAAAATACAACTATATCTTAGAGTTTTTATACACTTTTTAGAGCCAGAGGGCTTCACATCTCTTGAGAATCAGAGCCTCATTAACAAAAGGCATGGACCTTCCTACAAATCTTCCCAGGCCCGACAATGGTTGGGAAAGATCCTTCTTAATCACATTATTCAGAGGTACTTTTAGTAAAACAAAAACAGCAGAAGATTCTACTTTGCTTGGCCATACACATACATTGTGCACTTAATGAATCATTGTTTCTATCTTCACAGCATCTCTTGCACCTGACTCCTCTCCACTCACATTATATCCAACATAGTTCAGTTAGTGTCTGAGCAGGGATTCATGCTCATGTCTTCCTGATTCCAAGTCCAGTACTCAACCATGTAACTCATAAGGAACATCCCTTTTGCCTAGAGTAGAAGTTTTCCAACTTTTTGGTCTTAGGATCTCTTTACATGCTTAAAAGTTATTGAAGATTACTCTACCCCCCTCAAGAGCTTTTGTTCATGTGGCTCATATCTATCAATATTTACCATGTTAGAAATTAAATCATTTTAATATTGTTATTAAAATCATTCTTCCCTCATGGACCACCTGAAAGGTTCTTGGGGACCCCCAGAAGTTCCTGCATACTTTGAAAACTACTGCCTTAGGGCATTTTTTTTTACTCCATATTGCCATCAGTTCAAATTACAATCTTATAATCCAACTCAAGTCTCCCTCATTTGAGAGGCAGCAAAGTATAAGAGGTTGGGCACAATACTTGGGATCAGGAAAACCTGTTTTCAAATCCCTCCTCAGACACTTATTAACTTTGAGATACTAGGCAAGTCCTTTAATTTTTCAGCACCTCAGTTTCCTTGTTTGTGAAACTAAAAAAAAAGGAGGGGGTTTGACACATGTCCTCTAGAGTCCCTTAACACTCTAAATCGATCGGTGAAAGGTTCTCTAATCCCCTGAAGATGAAACAGATCTCTTCCTCTTCAAATTTGCTTAAAATTTTGTCTGTATCCCTCCTATCACATTTTACCTTAATCGGCCTTCACTGCATACATCTTAGTTTCCCATTAGATTGTAAGTCCCTTGAGAACAGGAACTATACTGGCTTTCATATCTGTATCCCCATTTCCTAGCACATTGGGTTTAACTGGGTGGCACAGTGGATAGAATGTTGTCCCTGGAGTCAGGAGGACCTGAATTCTAATCTGGCCTCAGACATTTACAAGCTATGTGACCCTGGGCAAGTCACTTCACCCTGTTTGCCTCAGTTTTTTCATCTGTAAAATGAGCTAGAGAAGGAAATGGCAAAAACCACCCCAGTATCTTTGCCAAAAAAAACTCCAAATGGGGTCCTAAAGATTCAAAAGTAAATCCTAGCACAGTACCTCACGCAAAGATTTTAATACTTAAATACATCTGACCATTCTGTACAAGTTTGTGCTCCCTTGAGGTGGATGCAATGAATGCACCCACGCCTTCCCATCCCACATGGTTTGTCCTCTTGTCAGGTCTTCCCCTAATGTGCCAGATGTCTGCCTCTGAGTGTCTTAACATTATGTAAAGACCAAAGTCAAGCAGAGATCTTTGTTGTACATATGTTGTGCACTTAATGAATCTTTGGTTCTATCTTCTCATCATCTCTTGCATCTGGCTCCTCTTCACTCACATTATATCCATCATAGTTCCTTCATCACCTCTCCCCTAGTTTATTACAGCAGTCTCCTAACTGGTCACTCTGCCTCAGGTCTCTTTCCCACTGCAGTCCACTCTACTGCTGCCAAAGAGGTTTTCATTAAACACGGATCTGACCTTAGGATTCCCCCAAGAACCAAATCCCTATTGCCACTAAGAACAAATGTAAACTTCTCGATTTGACTCCTAAAGTGCAACATAACTGGGTCCCAACCTACCTTTCCAGCCTCAATGGACATTACTCTCTGTCTTGAATTCTCTAATCCAGGCAAACTGACATTCTCTGCTCCTCACTTAAGACATTCCATCTTCTACAAGCAAGATCATCTGCTATAACAGGAATGCACTTTTCCCTCCCTGCCCATCCCACCCCACAGTTTCCTCCTTCTTTTAAAATACAGCTCAGGTTGGGTGGGGAGGGAGGAAGGGAGAAAATTTGGAACTCAGGATTTTAAAAACAAATGTGAAAAATCATTTTTATATGCAACTGAGAAATAAGACATACAGGAAATGAGGTATAGAAATGTATCTTGTCCTACAGGAAAATAGAGGGAAAGAGGATAAGAGAAGGGGGGTTGTGATAGAAAGGAGGGTAGATTGGGGGAAGGGGTAACCAGAGTGCACACTCTTTTGAGGTGGGGAGAGAGGAGATACAGGACAAAAATTTGGAACTCAAAATCTTGTGGAAGTGATGGTTGAAAAGTAAAAATAAATTAATTACTAAGAAAAAAATATAGCTCAGGCATCATCTTATATACAAAGCCTTTCCTGGTTTTCCTCTCCTCCCAAATGCGGGCCTTCTCTCCCAAACAACCTTGTATTTACATTTTTACACTGTATATATATTTTATATACACTTATTATCTCCTCCGTTCAAATGTAAGTTAGGTATCATCTCCTTCTTCTTATCCAGAGACTAGCATAGTGCCTGGCACATAGTAGGCACTTACTCAATACTTGTTCCTTAATTTGCTGAAATGGAATCAATTTGACCAATCCCGAGTGTGGTCATTGTATGTGCTTTCAATACTTACCACATGCTAATTTAGATCATTTTTATCTGAGGACCCATCTTATCATTCCTACTACACTGTAAGCTACTGAAGATATTCTTGATCTTTGCAGGTCTTATCTTTGTACTTCTCCGAGTGACTAGCACATATCACATACAATAAGCCATTAATAAATGGCTGGTGAAAGAATGAATGACTGAGAGTCTCCAATGCTGATTAGGTCTTTGGCCCTGAGTAAATAACTTTCATACTCAGTGCTTCCATTTCTCCATGGTATAATAACAGGTATAATCATAGTTACACCCTCTTCCTCCCAGGATTGTAAGGAAATTACTTGAGAATCTTAAGTGTTATTAGTACAGCACTGTCCTTGGTATTTCTGTTGTGGAAAGAGTAAGATGCCAAGAAGTGTGAAAGAGGTGTGAGGAAACTCTGTGTTAAAATATCTGTTTGTAAAAATGGTTCTGTTCCAATCTATTGTATCTTTTCAAGGAGGGCAATTTTCTACTCCAATGAGATGCTAGTTTTGGGGTCAAAGCAGGTTACAAAATGCTGAAGTGGTAGAACGGAGTAAATAAATTTATTTAATGCTAATGTAACATGAACTGTGGTACTTCCCTCATGGGCACTGAATCCTCCAGGGGGCTAATGCATGACAGCAGAAGGTGACTAACCACCACAGAGGTTTTTAATGGGAAATGGCATTTGTGGGGAAATGTGGGGTAGACAAACAATGTTCTTTATGGTCTTTCCATTCTCCCCAAGAACACAAGGGCTTATTACTTATCCCATAGAGAAGGGGTTCTTAAGAGGAATCCATGGTTAGATTTCAGGGGACCCCTGAACTTAGATGGGAAGAAAATACATCTTTATTTTCACTAACCTCTAACTAAAATTTTAACATTTCTATCAGTTGTTTAAAAACATTATTATTAAAAGGTGTCCATAGACTTCACCATACCACTGCCACAAGGGGGTCTATGACACACACACACACACACACAAAGATGAAGAAACCCCACTTTAAGAGGGAAACATGTAGCCTTTCTTTAGAGGACAGAACTGTCCCTTCCAGGATTCAAAACAAAAAAGCACAGGGAAAGGCAATTAGAACAAGGATAATGTCAAAATTAATCAGGAATGTTAAGGAAGTAAATTAGACAAAGCATCATAGAATTAGAACAGGAAGGGACTTCAGAGGTCAAGTCCAGTCCATTATTTTATTGTTGTTCAGGTCAGTGTCCAACTCTTCATGACTCCTTTTTGGATTTTCTTGGCAAAGACTGGAGTGGTTTCCCATTTCCTTCTCCAGTTCATTTTACAGATGAGGAAACTAAGGCAAACAGGATAAATTGACCTGCCCAGGGTCACACAGCTAGTGCCTATCTGAGGCTGGATTTGAATTTAGGAAGGTGAGTCTTCTGGCTGCAGTACTGGTGCTCTGTGAGCTATGGCACCACTTAGCTTCACACTCCTCATTATGAAGATGGGGAAACCTGCTACTTACTTCCTGTGCAACTCTGGGAAAATTTCTTTCCTGTGGGCCAAGAGAAAACACTTGGCCAGGGTCACTCAGGTACTAAGTAGCAGGGCCAAAATTCTAACCCAGGTCCTCTGACATTAAAATGTGACTATAAATTTCAGAAGTGTATAGCAATGTGAGGAGGGTGGCGCAGTGCCAACAATGAGAAAGAGTTGGGTTCAAATCTAACCTCAGACACTTGTTATGTGACTGTGGATAATCTCTCTGAACACCATTTGTTCACCTTGTCTGGTTCATAGAGTGAATTGGTTTTTTTTAATTGATGCCTTTTGTTATTACATCATAATCATTTCCAGATAAACTCCTTCCTCTCCTAACCATCTTCATCACTATCCACTACCCCAGGGATCCCTTCTTTTAACAAAGAAAATAAAAAGCTAAACACAAACCAGTGGACACACTGACCATACAAGACAATGTGCTGTCACCTGGAGCCCCCCCCCCCACCTCGCCAATGAAAGGACAGTAGTGCACTTTCTCATGTCCTCGGGGGCCAAGAATGGTTATCTATTTCCAATTGCTTGCCTTCTCAATGCAGGGATAGAGGAAGGAAGAAGAGAGAGAATTGGGAACTTAAAATAAATTTTTAATGTTAAAATTATTTTTACATACCATTAGGAAAAATAAAATATTAAACAGAATTGCACAGGTTTAGTTTTATTTTATTGCTATTTTAATTTACTTTGTTATAGTCACTATGTTATTTTCATCATTTTGTTTACTTCACTCTGCATCAATTTATGTAAATCCTCCAATATTTCTCTGAATTTCCTACAGTAAATGTTATGATGCAACAATATTCTATTACCTCAATGAACTATTTGTTTAGGCATTAAGTAGATTTAAAGATAGAGTTGGAAAAGTAGTTTGGCACCATATTGTGGAAGCCCTTAAATGCCAGTCTGAGGAGTTTGGCATTAAATCACATAGCAATGGAAAGTCATGGAAGCAGGGGGAGTTATATTATCAAAGCAGTGATCTACTACAAAGTCATGTGCACTATGAATTGGAGCAGGAAAGAGAGTTGTGATAGGGACTAGGTAGGCTGCTGCAAGATGACCTCTGACCAGTCCTAAATGGAACTGATGAAACAATGGAAAAAAAATTGGTTATGATTTCACTCACAACTGCCTCAGCATCCCACGGTCACATTATGGAAAAGGATGTATTCACTGGTGAAACTTTTAATTGCTACACTTAGCTCTCTTTGTCCTCTAGCACATCAATGGAATCTTACATCACGAAACTGGTCAAAATCAAGGCCAAATTGATAGTGTCGTCTTTGGGAAATAATGCTAGGAATGTGCCCCATTAAGTGGTGTCAGTCCAAATGCCACTTATCTCAATGAAAATTTCCATTTCCTCTTGCCTCAGATTGAAGCACTGATGCTAAAACTATGTCAAGCCAAGATACTGAGAGCTGTTCAAGTATAAGTACTATCTAAGAAAAGTATCCAACCTAGAGAGAAAGCAGTTGGAAAAGTACCAAGGCTTTGAAAGGTCAATATCCACCAGCATGCAGAGATTGTGCTTCCATTGCTGGACAGAGAATCGATGGGAACAAGATAGGACAAGACCAGATAAGGAGGGAAAGGCCAAGGTCTGTTATCCCCCTCAGAATTTATATCAGATTTCAAAGAGTTCAGAGATTTAATAGCTAAAATCCAATGACTTGGGTCTCTTGAAGGAAATTTAGCTTATATAGGTTGAGAAGCTTATCATGAATGAAATTCTAGTAATTCCAATTCTAATGAGAAAGAAAAGAAATTAAGATATCAATGTGTTTGAACAGAACTCATCAGTGAACAGATTCTAAAAGTTCACACATATAAGAGAGGGTAGCAAAAGCAAGTAGATAGAGATGAATTCAATAATGATAGATAAAAATTGTTATCACTTATACAGCACTTCATAGTTTGTAAAGCACATAACAATTATGTCAGTTGGTCCTCCCAACAATCCTGTGAGGTAGGTGTTATTATTATCTCCATTTTACAGTTGCAGAAACTATAGGTTAAGTCATAGAAGTTAAGCAATTTACTTATACAGCTATTAAATGTCTGAAATAGGATTTGAACTTAGGTCTTGCTGACTCCTGAGTATCAGGAATGATTCATCTAATAGAAAATGTAGCTTTCAACGAATACTAAACACAAGAAAAAAGGCTTTAAAAAATCCATATGTTGGAACCAAAAGAAAAATCAAAAAAGAGGGTAAGATATCTTGTCCCTCATCACCTTTCTCATCCCATTCCCCACAAATTTCCTCTCTTCTAGAAACTCTAATCTCTTCTCTCTCAGCAAATGATCTTCCCCATTTCACTGAAAAATTCAGCCATCTATTGTGAGTTTTCCGCATCTGTCCTCCATAAATTAAAAACTAACCCTCTCAACATCTTCTCAACCCTGGCTCCTCATTGGTTCCAGTTTCAAGTTCTCCTTGTTGAGTTTGGTCCCTCAGCTTATGTCCTTCACACTTTCATGTATCCTTCAGATTGCACCATCCGTTATCCTCTCTCTGTCTTCATCACTTGTTCCCTATCTCTTTCTAAGCTGCCTACTTACATATTCAGGTCTCTCCCAACCACTTAAAATCCCTTTCCTTCCCCCTGCCATCCTGTCAAGCTATAAATCTGCATCACAACTCCCTTGCCACATTCCTAGAAAGAGCTGTCCACATTCATCACTTCCAATTCATCACCTTCTCATTTCTCAGTCCCTTCCTATGTGACTTTGTAGCCACAAGTCTACTGAAAGTCCGTTCTCAAAAGCTGTCAATCATAGGATCATAGATTTGTAATTTGAAGGAGCCCAAAAGTCATTTAATAAGTCAAATCTACAGGCCTTCTCAATACTCATCCTCCCTAATCATCCTGCAGCTTTCAACATTGTCAACCATCTTTTCGTTCTGGATGAGTTCACTTGCTCTTTTCTGTATCTCTTCCTACCTGTGTAGTAATCATCCTTACTCTAAACTTCCTATAATGGAGAATCATCCATTCTCCAGTCCTTATTTGTGGGTGGCTCACAAGACTCTATCCTTGATCCTTTTCTCTTTCTCTAAACTCTCTCATTGATTTCAGTAGCTCCCATTGGTTCAACTTATCATTAGACAGATAACTACAATGTCTATATATCAAGCCCTAATTTAACTCCTAAAAGCCAGTCTCATATTTCCAGCTGCATGTTGGACATCTCCAATTGGATCTCTGTCTCATCACTACCTCAAACAATATTTCCAAAATGAAACTTCAGTAGCTTTCCCAAAACCCTCACCTCTTTCAGACTTCCCAGTCTCTGTCCATTGTACCA
Organism: Bettongia penicillata ogilbyi; assembly: GCA_023548195.1. Lineage (NCBI taxonomy): Eukaryota > Metazoa > Chordata > Mammalia > Diprotodontia > Potoroidae > Bettongia > Bettongia penicillata. The sequence goes on along the minus strand of JAJHZJ010000055.1, from coordinate 6,329,330 downwards.
CTTTACTTCAATGAATCTGTGATTTCATCAACATGTACACTACTGTGATTCAAATCATAAATGACCCATGAGTTCTCCTTATGTGGGACCTTTGCTCATGTTTTCCCCTAAAGCCTCCATAGCAGATTCATACAAGATGCTTGGGGCTTTTCCCTACATCTTTTGAAATTGCTTGAATATCACTGTCCCACACACATATCAGTTATCATTCACTCTTGCCACCAAATCAGCCTATCTTCTTTCCTAGGTTTACTTTTGTCCAACATCCTTTTCAATACTTATCATGAGTAATTCAGGGTTGATAATATGTTGCAGAGTATGGTGGATGGACTGCTAGACCTGGAGTAAGGAAGACTCATCTTCCTGAGTTTAAATCCAGCCTCAGATATTTACTAGTTATGTGACTCACCTAACCCTGCTTGCCTCAGTTTCCTCATCTGTAAAAATGAGTTAGAGCAGGAAAGGGCAAACCACTCCAGTATCTTTGCCAAGAAAACCCCAATGGGGTCACAAAGGGTCAGACACAACCAAAAGGACCAAGCAAAAGTATGCCCCAGCCTTCTCATGACTGTCATGCTCCCAAAAGGCAATAGATAATTGCTGTGAATTGTATTTGTGGCGCTCCACAGTGAGAGTTCAAGATCTTCCCCTGCCTATTAATAGACCTCAGATGAAGCCCATTAAGGGAAACTTGATTAGGGGAGGCTTCTTTTATAGGAAGGTCCACACCTTTTGTTAATTGTTAATGAGGCACTGGGTCATGAGGATCATGCCCTCCAGCTCTGAAAAGCGTATATATGCTCTGAAATGAGGTTTTGCTTTGGGGCTTACTCTTTGGAAGAAGGTTCCTGTGCCAGATGAGACTCTGGGTAGCCATTAAGGACCCCCAGCTTTGAAAACTCAGATGTTGATGCTTTTCTCTCTGGTAACTATGTATATTTGTTAACAGTCGGACAGTTGGATCTGTCTGTTGATCTGTGATGTATGTATTGCTTATGGGCAGACAGAAGCCCTATTTGTTGGTCTTTATTTCTCTGTTAGTATTTTCTCTGTCGGTATATGTGATTAAAGAAGATTGTTGACCCCTCAAAAGTTGCTTTCCTTTTAGAAAAGCAGATCTAGGAACCTGTGCGAGCCGGCCATCCTGGATATGTTAGGGTGCTTGCTGCTACAAGCTCCTACCACTCTGACCTGGAATCAGGAAGACTTGAGTTGAAATCCAACCTCAAAACCTTACTAACAATGTGACCTTAGGTTAAGTCACTTAACTTTGGCTACCTCAGTTTTCACAACTGTAAAATGGCAATAAAAATAGCACCTACTTCTCAAGGTTGTTGTGAGAATAAAAAGAGGTAATATTTTTAAAATGCTTGGCCTATAGTAGTCAGTATATAAATGTTAACTATTATCATTGCTTGCTGTTGTGGCTGCTATCTTATAAACACACAAATTTCCCAATCTCTCAGCTTCTTGGTGTGGAATGGCTGTCCATCAGTCTGCCACTGTAAGGACCACTAGCACCTTGATGAATGAAGCTTTTGGTGACAAACAGGAAACAAACAAATGTCAGACTCCTATTTGTTTCTGTCAGAACTCTTCTAATCTAGTCACTGCATGTTGCTGTCTTCTTCAGTCAGTCTCTCAGCTAAGGGACATACTGTGCAGAGATCCCTATATCATAATCCTCTCAAAAAGCAGATCAATAGGCAAGGGTAGCCTTCACCCATACTTCAGGAGGTATGCAGTCAGCCTTATGGCATCATTTCTGGTGGCATACTCAGGCACTTGAAATCTCATCCCTTGTATATTCTTAAGAAGGCAAGGTAAAGCCTACACTTGATTCCTATCCAAATTAAAATTTTCTTGAATAATTTGCTCTCAAAATCTATCCCTTGATCAGAATGAACCCTTTCACAGAGTCCACACTCAGAAAAATAGTTCTCCCAGAATACTTTAGCAACTGTACAAACATTCTGGTTCCTGATTGGATATTATCTGTGCCCACTAAGTGAAACAGCCAATTATCCTTAAGATATGTTATATGTTCTTATTGTCACCTTATAGGAAAAAATAAGTGTACACAAGCTCCAAATACTTACTGGTATTTGTACTCTAAACTTGCAGCATGAAGAGGAGACACTTTTCCTTGGAACACATTAGATGCAAGGTTTGTGCTCCTTGCACACACCTATTTCAATATGGTTTTTGCAGGCTCAGTGTGTAGCATGGTGGAAGCAGTTCTGAATTTAAATTCAGAGGAACTAGGTTCATATTTCAACTTTATAATTTACTATATGTGTGATCTTTGGCAAATTAGTCAGTCTCTCCTGGCCCCTGCTTCCTTATCTGTAAAATGAAGAAGTTGAATGGGATGACCTTTGAAATCCCATCTAGCTCCCAATCTATTATTCTATGAGCTGATTTCTTTTGGCTCAAATGTTTTTGTGACATTGTATAGAGTTGTCATAGTGTTAGAATAAAATGCCTTGGGTAGTGCACCAATTATTTCTTGGTACCATGTGAAAGATCAATCATGCCATCACACAATTCAAACTTCTGTCATTGTCTGGACAATAAAGTGCTCTCAAGGTAATGAAGCTTGAATCCTGTGCTCCTTGGCTTGTACCACTTCCTTCAGACTTTCGTTAGCCATTTGCTCCCACTCTCAGTCATGAAGATGCAACCAAACCTAAAAAAACTCACTCATTGAAACCAAGTTTATAAATATTAATGACATATTCTCTGATAGAAATCCCAAAATCTCAGCTGGACTGTGGCCCAGTTCCCTGAATTTCACAGATAGGTTATGTCTCTGCCAGGGATATCTCCACAGCATGATCTCACAAGGTCTATGGAACCAAACATCTGTGCATAATTCTTCCCTAGCCAATAGTATATGCTGATTCATAGTTGACCAGTGCTGCTTCCTAGTTCTGGTGATAGTTGAAATATGGATTAGTGTGCAGAGCTTCATTACACAGATCTATAATCCCTGCTACTAGGGTTGCTGAAGCTGGCGAATCACTTAAGCTCTGGAGTTCTAAGCTGTAATGAGTTAAGCTAATCAGGTATCAATACAAAGTTCAGTACAAATATAGTGACTCCTCAGGAGCATTTGAGGCACCAAATTGTCTCAGGGTGAGCTTGTCCAGGTCAGAAATGGAGCAGATCAAATCTCCTATTACTAAGTGGCCACTGCATATCTAGACTAGAAGAGAAGATGGAAGGAGAAAGGAAGGGGAGAAGGGAGGAAGAGAAGGGAGAAAGGAAGGGAAAAAGAAAAAAGAGAGGAAGGAAGGAAGGAAGGAAGGAAGGAAGGAAGGAAGGAAGGAAGGAAGGAAGGAAGGAAGGAAGGAAGGAAGGAAGGAAGGAAGGAAGGAAGGAAGGAAGGAAGGAAGGAAGGAAGGAAGGAAGGAAGGAAGGAAGGAAGGAAGGAAGGAAGGAAGGAAGGAAGGAAGGAAGGAAGGAAGGAAGGAAGGAAGGAAGGAATTGTTTTCTACCCATACTTGAATGTAAGATCCCTAAACATAGCCTTTGAACATCTCAGAGATCACTTACTTCAAAGCCAGAAACTCTAGCATGGTATATTCATCACGTCTATGGTATATCCATTACATCTATGGTATATCCATCATGACTATGGTATAGCAACGGACAAATTCAGTGGGTTCTTCTGACCATCACTGTCTTGGAAAAACACTGTTATGAAGCTTTCCAGTTAGCATTCAGGACAAAGGCCTTTCACGAGTACATAGATCAACATTGACGTGAACATCAGGCGGTTAACCCCCTCTAGCCCAGGGGTTCTTAACCTTTTCTGTGCCATGGACTCCTTGGACAATCTGGTGACGTCTATGGCCCTCTTCTCAGAAGAAAGCTTTAAAATGCATAAAGTAAATTCATAGGATTACAAAAGAAACCAATTATATAGAAATAGTTATCAACATTTTTTTTTAAAGTTCACAGACCCCAGGTTAAGAACTTCTGCTCTAAAGGCTCGCTCCCATTTCTTATTCCAACAGTCTCCACATTGATTCACAAGCAGGAAGGTTTGTGGTTATTCTCAATATTTCCCTAAGTGAAAATATTGAGCTGTAGCAATAAAGTACTCTAAAAATTTTTGATAATAGCTACCAAAACAAAAAAAAGCTTAATTCTCAAAAGTTCTTTGTACATCGATTGTTAAGGAGTGTTTCCAACTTCTCTGGGTCAGTGCTCACTCCTTGTGACCTAGATACTTCACAAAGGCTCTGCAACATTGACATTTGTCAGTTCACAGCTTCAGGCCAGCTTCTTCTAGCTGATCTAACATTTTCATCAGTCTTTCCTCATGTTCTTCCAATGTCTTTTTTTAAATCTTGGAAAGATTTAATCATGCTTTGTTTTATTTTAATTGATTTTATCAATATAAAAGCACACATTTGGCTAACATCCCTTTTCTCCTGTTTTAATTAATTAGTGCTTAAAGCACAAAATATATTGTCATTTTCCTAAGGATGTTAAGTATCTCCTCCCCATCCCTCCCACCCCATACAGTACATGAATCTCCAGGATTTTTTATTCTCTTCAGCCCAAGATGCCAAAAAAAAAGTGGGTGGGGGAGGGAGAGCAGAGGTAAAGAGCTCTAACGTAGCACTGTGACTTCCCCTCTCTCTTGGCCCACCAAATTTTCTCTCCTTCTCAACTACAAGGCCAGGGTGTTCCTGAGCAGCTGATGCCCAGTGTCTTGCTGAGACAATGAGATGTATTGCCCAATTATATGCCATTATAACTGACAATCTAAATTAAATGGATGAATATTTACCTAAATAAATAAATAAAATGCTCAGATTAACTGAATAAGAAACAGAAGGCTTAACCAAATCTCAGAAAAAGAAATTAAATGAGCCATAAATAAGCTTTCAAAGAAAAAAATCCTAGGACCAGATGGATTTACAAATGAATTCTATCAAACATTTAAAGAATAATTAATTCCAATTCTACTAAAGCTCTTTGGGAAAAATAGGGAAAGGAAGGGTTCTACTAAATTTCTTCTATGATAGAAATATAGTTTTGATACCTAAATCAGATACAGTCTAATGAGAGTGGAAAAGACTATAGACCAATATCTAATAAATATTGCTGAAAAAAATTAAATAAAATACAAGCAACACATCACAAATGTCATACACTCTGATCAGACTGGATTTATGGTAGGAAGGAGGACTGGTTCAATATTAGAAAAATTTAAAATATAACCATTTTAATGACAAAAATGATGTCATTATATCAATTGATAAAAGAAAAACCTTTTGACAAGAATAACCTCCATCTCTGCTTTTAAAAACTACCACTCAAAAGCATATGAATAAATAGATTTTTTTCCTTAATCTGATTAGCATTGTCAGTAAAGGGGATAAACAAAATGTTTTTCCAGTAAAATCAAGGGTAAAACAAGGATGTCCACTGTTACCATTATTATTTGATAGGATACTAGAAAATGCTAGCTATAGTAATGACACAAATTTTAAAAATACAGTGAATAAGAACAGGCAAAAAAGACATAAAATTATTGCTTTTTGCAGGTGACATGGTGATTTACTTAGAGAACCCTAGAGGGTCAACTAAAAAAAATGTAGCTGACACAATTAGAAATTTCAGCAAAATTGCAGGTTATAAAATACATCCACATAAATAATCAGCATTTCTGTTAATTACCAACAAATCAAGTAAGATGAGATATAAGGGAAAGTCCATTTGAAATAGCAACAAAAGTATAAAACACTTGAAACATTTGCCAAAAGACGCAAGGAACTATGTGAATACAACTGCAGAACACTCTTTACACAAATTAAGACAGATTTAAATACATGAAGAAATATTATTCATGGGTATGCAGAGTCAATAAATAAAATGATAATGATACCTAAATTGATTTACTTATTCACTGCTATATCAGTCAAACTACCACAAGATTACTTACAGAGCTAGAAAAAAGTAATAACAAAATTCATTTGGAGAAGCAAAAGGTCAAGAATCTTAAAGAAAATGATGGAAAAAGAGAAGAAGAAAAAAGGTCTCACAGTACCAGATCTCACTATCCTACAAAGCAATAATCATTCAAACAATTTGTTACTGGTAAAGAAACAGAGGTCGATCAATGGGAAATATTAGATATAAAATATACAAAGCCAAGGAGCACAGTAATTTAGTGTTTGATGAACTCAAAGACCCAGCTACTGGGGTAAAAACTATTCAACCAAAACTGCTAGGGAAACAGAAAAGTATTCTAGCAGAAACTAGGTATAGACCAACATCTCACACTATATACAAAGATAAGCTCCAGGTGGGCATATAACTTAGATATTTTCAAAAATGACATCATTAACAAATTAGAGGATAAAGAAAGAAATTACCTTAAAAAAATCTATGGACATAACAGAAAAGTTCATGACCAAAATAGAAACTGAAGATCACAGATGGTGAAATATATAATTTGATTACATAAAATTAAAGTTTTTGTTCAAACAAAACCAATGTAGCTAACATTGAAAGAGAAATAGGTAAATAGGGTGGGAGGAGGAGAATCTTTGCAGTGTTTCTTTGAAAAGAATCCCATTTCAAAGATATATAAGGAACTGATTCCAAATTATAAGAATAAGAACCATTTCCCCCTTGATAAAGCAAATGTCAAAGTACACAAACAATCATTTTTAGAGGAAGAAATCCAATTTATATATGGCTAATATGGAAAAAATGCTCTAAAATGTTAATGATTAGAGAAATTAAAATTAAAACAATTCTGAAGTTCCACCTCAAACCCATCAGATTGCCAAATTTGACAAAAAAGAAAAATGACAAATGTTGGAGGTACTGTGGGAAAATATTGCTAGTGGAACTGTGAACTGGTCCTGCCATTCTGGAAAGAAATTTAGAACTATAGCCCAGAAGCTGTTAAACTGTGAATACCTTTTGACCCAGTAATACCACTTACTTGGTCTGTACCCCAAAGCCATCAAATAAAGAGAAAAAAGATGCATATAAGGTATCCAAAATTGTTTATAGCTACTTTTTATGGTGGCAAAGAATTAGAAAATGAGAGGATGCTCATCAGTTAGGGAATGGATCAATTCACAGTTTCTGAAAGTGATAGAGTACTATTATGCTGAAAGAAATTATGAAGGAGATAGTTTCAGAGAAACCTTGGAAGACTTATATGAACTGGTACAGAGTAAAGTGAGAAGAACCAGGAGAAATTTATATAATAGCAAAAATATTGTAAAAATATATAACTTTAGAAGACTTAAGAACTCCAGTTAACACAATAACTTATCAGAGGACTCAGATAAAACATGCTACCCACCTCCTGACAGAGATATGATGCATTCAGAGTGCAGATTGAGACCTTTATTTTGAAATATGACCAATGCAGGAATCTGTTTTGCTTGTCTATACATGTTTATAAGAGGAACTTTGTTTTTCTTTCAGGATGGGTGGAAAATAGTGAGAAAAGGAGAATTTTTGTTGATTGAAAAAATTTTAATTTAAAAAAGGAAAAATTACTTGAATCAGAGAAATTTTTCAAAAGCCGGAGAAAGTTGTATATCTTTGGATTTCTCTAAGCAGAAAGTTTTAGAATTTAACTAATAAATTTATTTCTAACAGACATGGGCTCACCCAAAATTAAGAATGAAATCATCCAGATGCATTGACATTTCTATTTGTATCTGCAAACCACATTCTCCATAATTCTTTTTTTAAAATGGAAGATTATCTTGGAGCTTATGTTCAGATTGATAGAATCCAACTGGGCAGATGGAAGTTGTCTTCTTTTTATCTTCCTCTATCATAGGAATTTTGTGGTAATTTGAGTCAAAAATACAAAACTGAAAACTACTGGCCAACAAAGATAGCTTGAATTCCTGTCATGATGTAATGACCACTTCTCATTCTCTAATTAAAAACTCAATAACCTATAAACATGCATTTTTTCCCATTCTTATCTACCATCAATATAGATAATTCATGGGGACTAATAATGGAATGATAATATTGCTTACCAACAATTCATCCTTTCAGATGATTGGTGATGTCTTCAATCACAGAATAATCCTGCAAATTTTCTCTAGAGAAATTCAAGGGTCAGTGAAGTAGACTTGTGTGTTACTCCTTGGTGATATCCCACAAATCCAATGAGTCTATTTGCTGAGCCTTTGGAGAGTTAACAAAGTCAGACTTTATTGTATTCACTCCTCACCTGGAGTAACCAATGCTCTTGTGATGTTTTCTGCCACCACCTGTGTCTATCTTCTTGTAAGCTACATAAGCACATGGAAGGTCAAGGATTTCTGGCTGCATGTCCCACCCTGCTTCCAGCATCAGGCTAACATTTTGAATAGGCTACATATAGTTCGTCCCATTCAAAATTCATATTTCAGAGAAATTCACCAAAGTGTCTGACTTTGTATTGATACCAATGATTTCTGTAGCAAACTTTAGACATCAGTCTGATTTCACTCATGTATATCTTTGTCTATCAACAGAGTTCCAATTTTTTCATAGTCTATAAAGACAGACTCATCACCATCTGTTTCCTTGTACGGGTTAATAGTCACTTCACATTTCCCCATGTTTTTTACTTTTTCCTTCAATGCATATACAACATCCTTATTTTTACTCTTGGGAAAGAGTCCTAGAATTTAAAGTTCTCTCTGTGTTTCTATGTCCACTACTTCACACCACATGGCCTCCATTTTGTTTATATTCTAGTTTGAATTGTATTCACCAGAGCAGTAATGAATCTCACATCTAAAAACAACACACACTATCATGTAGTCATGATGAGCTGTAAAACTTTCAAGAAATTGCTCATAAGCAATAAGATGTTAAGGCATGTAAAGGCAGTGCCAAATGCAATTAAGCATCATCAATGATACCCAGCTTCAAGCAGTGAAGATTAACAGCAGTCAATGCCACTGGAGGCAGCAACACATTGACACAATGTGTCACAATGTATCATGTGTCATAGATTTGGGTTCCTTTGGGTCATTACAGATCAGTCAGAAGAGGCCATTCCAGTGGGGGAAAATAATCAAATCCTAGACTAGGCTTCTAGTGGTGAAAGATGTTTAAAAGATTCAAAAATTAAGATTAAAAAACTATCATAGTGAAATGAAAAAAACTTCTAGCTGAAAGAAAATAGCCTTAAGCTCTAAACTCCCAGAAGTCCAAAAATTGACATTTCAGTGTTTCAGTGGGTGAGCTCCCAGATGGAAAAAGGGGTATTATTCCTGTCTACTAGAGTGCTTGCTTTACATTGGCAACAGAGGTAGGGGCAAGACTGAAATAGCTCCTCACATGGTGTTCTGAGAAGGTGACTTCTTCAGCTTTCTTCCTCTGTATATGTGAGAGTACAGACTCTTCAGGTCTAGAGTCCCCTGCTGGTCCCCTCCTCACATGCACAGGTGAGACTTGGAGGACTCCCATGGCTCCCAGCCTTCCTGTCAGTGTTCCAACCTGGATTCAGTCTATTCTAAGAGTATGAGCACATATCAAATAATCCTTCATAACCTATTTAGGTCATGTCCACTCCCATCCCAATGAGCTTATAATCTTCTTGCCAATGTCATGGGACCTGAAGGATTATTCATATGTTTACTAAGCAAAGTAGAAAGTACAAGATATAACATTAAAACTGTAGAACTGAGCTCAGCCACTCTTAATAGGGTCTATACTTTTGATTCTCCCCTCCCCCATAACCCTGAATTTTGCATCTGGTTCTCACATACACACCTGAGTAACTCTTACCGAAGCACTCTTCAGTGTCCTACTTTCAAAGTGCCACAGGGAAAGAAGAAAATGATTTCACTGTCGTCCTACTCCTTATCCTGAGCTAGGGGAAGCTCTCGACTTACGAACTCTGTAATAACTGCTCAAAAATCCTATCTGCCAGCTAAACAAGGCTGCCACTAGATAGCACAGGCAGCTGCCCCAAGAAATGCAATCCTTGCATGTTATCTCACATCTCTTCCTACATGTCTCTGGCATATTTCTTTAGAATTCCTGCCAGCCAGGCTGCCAGAGCTGCTGGGGTAACTTGTATGTTGCCATCTCTTACTCAGAGATGTCCAGTCATCAGATAGTCCCCACAGGTTGGTGGTTGTTGACCTTTGTACTCAGAACCAAAATGATATCACTATGTTGGAGTCAAAGTACAGCGTCACTGACTGTGGCTGATCAGACCAATATGAGCTCGGAAGGCTCTACAACAGATCGGGAACAAATAGTTCATATGAACATTTGAAGTGGAGATGTCTCTAAATTTGCACGTCTCTAAATTTATCCCACAGCTAGACCACCATAGGGAGAGAACCACAAAACAATGTTGTCTTTTTTATGAACCCATCTGGGGCTCAAAATTTGCCACTATCCTGACAGTTGCACTTTATGAAATCCCAGTTTTTTTATGGACCACCGCTTCCTCCTCTTCTATGCCTATAGGCAAACATAAGGCACCTGTAGTTTCAGAAGAACTGTCACTACAATTTGTTTCATTTGCGTTATCTTCTTTGATGCCCATAATAATCTTATGACCCGATACCAGGATCATTGTCTTTCTAGAGGCGAGCTTATATGACCCGTCCAATGTAACATAGATAGTTACTACCAGAGATGGGATTTGTACCCATATCTACCTGATACCAAGCTGAGCCCTCTATCCTTGATCCTGTTCTTCCTTTAATCCTCCCAGTCACAAGTGTTCATAATTTTTTAGTCATTTTCATCTCTTCCCCCTTCTTTCACTTACCATATCCATTTAGTTTTTAAGTCCTGCTCATTCTCTTTCCAGAATATTTCTCCCAGCTAGTCACTTACTCATCCACCCCACTTGTCTATTACCCGAACATAGGCTGCTGCCATCTCTTGCCCAAACTATTTTAATCTCCCTGCCTCTAGCCTTCCTATTATAAAACCCATTCTCCACATAGCCTCAAAAATATTCTTCATATTCTTCATCCGACAAGAGCTATCAAGCCATTGCTTTGATCAAAAATGTTCGACATATCCCTATTGTCTTTAGAATAAAAAGCACACCCCTCTGTGTGGCATTTAAGGAACCCCACATTCTGGTCCCCAACCAGTGTTATTTCCCCTCCTTTCCAAGTATTGTACATTTCAACCCAACTAAACCACCAGTTATTTTCATTCCTTAATATTCCATCTTCCACCCTCATGGATATTCTTAAGCCATCCTCCCCTCTTCCCACACTGGGAATATAATGTCTTTTCATCCCTATTTTTCATGATATTCACCTTTTTCTGAGTTTATTTATGTGTCACCTCACCACAGAGAATAGGAGAAGTATGAGGAAATTCAGAAATTAAAAGAGCAGTTATAGCTGAGAGCATTTGGGTGAAGATCGATGGAAAAAGAAAAAGAATAAGTATAATCACAGAAGTATACTATATGGGATAAAATAAGGAAATAAATGAAGCATTTGGGATACAGATCATAGGTTTGACACAGAGCTCTGATGTAGTAGTAATGGAGGATTTAAATTATCTAAGCATCTCCTGGAGTCCTCTCTCTACCAGAAGCAAGTGGAACTAATAAATTCCTGATTTGCCTTAATGATAGGGTTTTTTAAGTTATATTGATGGATTTTCTTTTTATGCCGTAGCATCCTTAAACTTATTCCCACTGAACTCTCCCTTGTAACAATAAAAAATATTTGTCTTCCTCAATTGATAAATGGTCAAAGGATATGAACAGGCAAATTTCTGAGGAAGAAATTAAGGATATCTATAGTCATATGAAAAAATGCTCTAAATCACTTTTGGTTAGAGAGATGCAAATCAAAACAACTCTGAGGTACCATATCACACCTATCAGATTGGCAAACATGACAGAACAGGAAGATGATAAATGTTGGAGAAGATGTGGGAGAGTTGGAACACTAATGCATTGTTGGTGGACCTGTGAGCTCATCCAACCATTTTGGAGAGCCGTTTGGAATTATGCCCAAAGGGCTACAAAAATGTGCATACCCTTTGACCCAGCAATATCACTTCTAGGATATATCCCCAAGAGATCATAAAAATGGGAAAGGGTCCCATATGTACAAAAATATTTATAGCAACACTCTTTGTGGTGACCAAAAACTGGAAATCAAGGGGATGCCCATCAATTGGGGAATAGCTGAATAAATTATGGTATATGAATGTAATGGAATACTATTGTGCTATAAGAAATGATAAACAGGAAGACTTCAGAGAGGCCTGGAAAGACTTATGTGATCTAATGCTGAGTGAAAGGAGCAGAACCAGGAGAATTTTGTGTACAGCAATGACCACAGTGTACGAGAGTTTTTCTGGTAGACTTGGAACTTCATTGCAATGCAAGGACTTAAAAAAAATTCCCAGTGGTCTTCTAAGAGAAAATACCTTCCACATCCAGAGAAAGAACTATGGAATTCAATGGCAGAATGTAGCAGATCATTGTGTGTGTGTGTGCGTGTGTTTATATTGCATTTTGATTTGTTAGATGATTTCTCCCACTCATTTTAATTCTTCAACATAGCATGACGATAGTGAAAATGTATTTAATAGGAACGTATGTGTAGAACCTATACAAAATTGTATGCCATCTCGGGGAGGGAGGGAGGAGGGAGAGGAAAATAATAATTCAAGTTATATGGCAGTGATTGTAGAACACTGAAAATAAATAAAATTAATTAATAAAAAAATTTGTCAAACACAGACAGAGCAGTTGCATGTGACATACACTCCATACCCTCAATGCCCTACCTCTCAGTTGAGAAAAGTTCATCATCAGTTCACTGGGGCTAAAATTGGCCGTTACAATCCATCAAAATTTGACTGAATTTTAGCATAGCATTTACATGATTATAGTCATTGCACATATCATTCGCCTGATTTTGCCCAGTGCCCTCTGTATCAGTCCATATGTCTTCCTATGTTTTCTGAATTCTCCATCATCTTGCAGTCCTATAATATAGTCCACTACATTTATGTACCACACTTTGGTTAACCTTTGCCCCAGATAATGGGAATTCACTTTGTTTTCAGCTTATTTGCCACCACAAAAGTGTTGCTATTAATATTTTAGTATTTCTAGGGCCTTTCTTTCCATCTTTGACCTCTTTTGGGTATATGCCCAGTAATGAGTTGGGGGATAGGAACAGGATCTTCCTCACATAATTTCCAATTGTTTTCAAAATCATTTTGGACCCATTCACAACTCAACATTGCCTTAGTATCCCCATCTTCCTACAGCCCTGCAAACACGAATTATTTGTGCCTTTTATCATCCTTTTTACTTTGAGGGAAATGACGCAAAGCATTAGAGTTGCTTTAATTTGCATTTCTCTTATTATTAGTGACTCAAAGAAATCTTAATAACAGTGTCACCCTTCAGAAAGTGAAAGAAGTGATGAGGGGAACTGCTACCCTGGACCTGACGTTGACTAGCTGTGAATTTCTCTTGTGAGCATTGGTTAAAATGAACTGGAGATATGTAGCCTGGAAAAAAGAAGCCTGGGAGAAAATATGAGAGCAAACTTCAAGTATTTGAAGGGCTGTTGTGTGAGAAAGGGATTCAACTTGTTCTATTTGGCATTAAAGGGCAAAACTGTACCCAAGGAGTAAATGTTCTAAGGAGACAGATGTCAGTTCACTGTAGAAGAAAATTTCTTTCAATTTTTTTTGGTTTTGTTTTTTTAATATACGTGTGTGTGTATACATACATACATATTTCAAGCTAAACAATTTCAGAGCTTGAGATTGGATCCCAACTATTCTAGAACCCTTAAGGGATACCTTACAGTATCGCTGTGGAGACCAAATGAGATAATATACATAAAATGCTTTGGAAACCTTAAAGTCTATTACATTACTAGCTATTATTATATATTATAATTAATATAATTGTATCATAATATTATATATAATTATGTTGTTATATTATATAATATAATTGTTATTATAATTAATTGATAATGTAATATATTACTATATACTATAATTAATATTATATATTATAGGTGGTACAGTGGATAGAGTGAAAGACTAGGCATCCGGAAGTCCTGGGGTCGAATTCTGCCTTAGATATACTTACTAGCTATACAACCCTGGGCAAACCATTTAACCTTGCTCAATCTCAGTTTCTTCGTATGTAAAATGGGAATAATGGCACCTGTTCTAAAGAGTTACTATGAGAAGCAAATGAGGAAAATTGTAAAGCACTTTGCACATCTTAAAGCAGCACTATGTACATGCAAACTCAAGCTATTGTTATCATAGCTTGCTATAGGTAAAGAATGGGGACTTGCCCTAAAGAGATTTAAGTCAGGAAAGCACAAGATGGTGGTCATACCACACTAGAAACATCTCCCCATAACCACTTATGCACATGTTCATTAATTTTTCTTGGCCAAAGGAACATATCTTATTAAAATATTGAACTTGGAATTTCAGAGAACTGAGCCATTTTGGCCAAGACCCCGCTAACTACCAGGTCCTACTATGATCACTCTCGGCAATTTCAATTTGATTTTGGTTATAGTCCTGAAGAAAAAGACTCCAGAGGAAAATGTCCAGAAATGGAATGGGCTGCCTCAGGAAGTAGTTAGTTCGCTTCCGCTAGAGGTTTCTCAAGAAGAAGTCTAATAACTACTATTGAACATACTGTAGATGGAATTCACAATTTGAGTTGTTTGTAGACATAAATGGTTTTCAATGTCTTCCTGAGCATGCTACAATTCCAAGTACTGTATCGACAGATTTAAAGGAGGGTTGTAAAGGAGTGCAGTGAATGAGGACCATGCTTAATTAATTTCTCAACAAATGTTTCTTAAGTACTTACTGTATATTCCAGATACATACACACATAGACACATACATAAACATAAACACACACACACACTACTCTTGTTACTAGTAATTTCATCCATAGCAGGAATACGGAGTTCTACAAGATGGTTAAACACATGTAGACAGTAAAAGTCCTAATAAGTAGGCATGGAACAGAATTGATTTCACCCTCAGCTTTTACAGGTAGATACGGTGAAGCAGGTGTTCTCATTGCCATCTCCCTGTGAGTATAAGATCTGGGAGATTTTCTGAGTTGCTCTCTGTCAGAGGTGACAATTCTAGACATCTCCTGACTCAACCTCCCCCATACTCCTGCCCAAAATCGATAAGTACTGGTAGAATTGAGTTGGATTAAGGGTTGAGTCTCATTGTATCAATCTGCTATAGTGGAATACAGCTTCTTTCCAAATGTATGTGTCAGCCATGATTTTTGTTTTGGAAGTTGTTTTTCTTCCTGCCTACCCCTACCTCACTTTCCTTTCAAATCTCTGAATAATGTTTAGTAGCTTTTTTACATAGTCTAGTAGCTGTATAGCCTTTATATGTAGTGAAAAGCAAATTATAATAGAACTATTATATTAAAATCTTGAAATTCTTTTAAAAAACAATTGAATTTGGGTTCTGTTATTCCTTAAAGGACATTGAGATGATTTTTTGAAAGTGGTTATCCTCTGACACAGTTGTCATCAGAGAAAGGAACATTTGCCATGGATCAGATTATTGACTTCTCAGCAGGTTACTAGCCCTAGAAACTGTTAAAGAAGAAAACAGAAGAGAAGAGCTCAGTCAGGAAGATTGTTGAATGCTGAGGCACTGGTCAGCACACTGGAGTGAGAAGCTCCTCGGTTCAGAGACGAGAAAGAAGGAATCAAGAGCATCAAAAAACTAATGAGCTATAAAAAAATGAGTGAAATAATTCTGCCAATTTGGGTTAGGATCAGTGAGGTTATAAAACAAAAAATGAAACAAAGATTGTGGATGGAAGTTGAAGGAAACTGGCCTGGCATCTCTTCCTCATGAAAGGCAGTGCATCTCTTACTTTGGTACCTTTGCACAAATGGTGCTCCATGTCTCAAAAACGTCATCCTCACTATAACCTCTTAGCATCCCTAACTTCTTTTATTACCAGTCTCTCTCTGTGTCCCTCTCCTTCTCTCTCTCTCTCCTTCTCTCCTTCTCTCTCTCTCTCTCTCTGTCCTCTCTCTCTCTCTCTCTCTCTCTCTCTCTCTCTCTCTCTCTCTCTCTCTCTTTCTCTCTCTTTGTTTCTCTGTCTCTCAAAATTTATTACTTTGTGTCTACTGACTTTATTATACGGCATTTCCTAGTACAATCAATCAATCAGTAGATAACCATTTATTAAGCATTTACTGTGTACCAGGAACTGCACTAAGTGTTGTGGATGCAGAAAGAAGCAGAAGACAGCCTCCGCCATCAAGAAATTTATAACCGAATGGGAGAGACAACGCACCACAAATATATACAAAGCAGGTTATAGCCAAGAGAAATAGAAATAATTAACTATGGTAAGCACTGGAATTAAGAAGGGTTGGTGACTCCTTGAAACCAGGGACTGTTTTGTGTTTTTCTTCATATCCCTGATGCCTTTCACAGTCCCTTAACATAGTAAGTATTTAATAAGTGTTTACAGAATTAAATGAAGACTGCAAAGGGAAATTCAAGGAAATCAGGACAGGCCAGAGTGAGGACTGTCACTCTTAGGATCCAATACAAATGCCTCCATTTGTCACTTAAAGTCCTTTACGACCCGACTACAATTTCTCTTTCCAAGTCTATTAAATACTACTCCCTTTCACAATCTCTGTAGTACAGCCAGATGGTGAACCTTGCTGTTTTTCATGCATGAGATTTCATCTCCTTGCTTTTGCAAAGGCTGTTCCCATGCCTCAGGGATACTCCTTCCTCACTTCTAGTTCTTAGGATCTCTATTTTCCTTTAAACTTCACCTCAAACATCAGTGAGGTCTTTCCTGATTTCCCCATAGCTGCTAGTGCGCCCCACAACCACAAATTACCTTATATTTATTTTGTATCTATCCTATATCCATTTATTTCTATGTATGTTGTCTCCCTCAATAGAATGTGAGCTACTTGAGGGCAGGGACTGTTTTATTTTTGTCTCTACATCACCAATGCATGACGTATAGTAGTTATTCACTAAATGCTTTCAGAAGCAACTTGGTGGCATAGTGGCTGCTATACAAGTGAGGAATTCCTGAGTTCAATTCCATCCTCAGACATTTATTGGCAAGTCACTTAAAAAAAAACAACCTCTATTTGCCTCAGTTTCCTCAACTGTAAAATGGAGACAATAATAATACCTACCACCGAAGGTTGCTGTGAGAGTCAAATGAGATAAAATCTGCAAAGTACTTAGTATAATGCCTGACACATAGTAGGCTCTTAATAAATGCTTATTCCTTTCCATTCACCACTGATTGATTGATAAGGAATTTAGAAAACTGGAGAAGCTAAAAATAATCTTTTACAGGAAAACTTTCCCAATCTCTCTTAATTATCATGCCATCTCCCTATTAATTATTTTCTATTTATCCCATACATACCTTGTTTTGTATGTGTTTGTTTGCATGTTATCTCTCCCACTAGATTATAAACGCCTTGAGGGCAGGGGCTGTCTTTTGTATCCCCAATACTTAGTATAGTACTTGGTACATAACAGATGCTTAATAAATTCTTCTTGATTTGTTGATTGAAGCCCAGTCTTGAGATGGAAGAAATGCAAGATACTAGTTGATTTCTAAGAAAAAAATAGCCATAGCACATAGTGCTGGTGGATGAAAGTCATGGCAGATAAGTTTATATCAATTTCTGCCTCTTTCACCTTTATAAGATGTTAAGTTTCTCAGGTCAATCATGAAGATATTCCACACTTCATGCGAGATGATGTGGTGACAGCAGTTAAATGAATGCCAAGTGGGGAGTGCCCAGGAATCTGTCCTGAGTGCCTTAACGTGGGAGGAGATATGGTATGAGGAACTCACAGAAAGGTTTATACTTTGCTGTCTTAACAACCAGAGCCTCCAGAAACAGAATGTTTCAGAAATCAGATGACCCAGAAAATCTCAATAATTATCACCCCATTAGCCATCAGCCTCCTTTCATAAAGCCACCAGCTCTGTCCCATTGAGACAGACTTTAGTACTTTCACTAGTCATGAGCAAACAGGTTTGTTCCCAACTTTTCAAGAATTGACCACATATAATGTATTCCTAAAGCCTCTGGAAAAATGCAGGTAATATCAAATCCTGCTGTGTGGTGGGTTTATGGATTATAGAAAAGCATTCTACTCACCGGAAACCATAGTAGTGATGATACCATGGCATGAGGATGGAATAAACTTGTCATTCATCAATATCCTTAAAGAGATTAATATTGGATGAATATCAAGAATCAAGCTATTTCTGGAGCAATGCCAGGTCAACATTTACATAGAAGGAAACAGTCTTTCCAAAACTCTTGGTGACTACCTGGGAAACACTGTTTCAGCACTTGGTTGGAAGAAATGGAATCCAGATTGATGTCAACTACTTTACTAAACAATTGATTTTTATAATAATAGTAGCATTTATATAGTACTTTAAGGTTTGCAAAGTAGTTTAAAATATTATCTCATTACAAATATCATCACATAACTATTACAAATATCAAATTAGAAATATCAATATTACAATTCTCATTGCAAATTTCTCAAATATTATTTCTTCTCATAAAAAACCCAAGAGTTAGTTGCTATTATCATCTATTTTACAGAGGACAAAACTGAGGGAAATGGGAATGGACTTGTCCAGGGTCACATAGCCAGTAAGTATCTGAGACTAGATTTAAAATTAGGTTGTCTTTGTGTATTTTGTTTACAAATGATGTTCTAGAGCTCTAAGAAAAGTCACAAGAGCAAAAGAAGACATAGAGGCTGATTAACATAGGAGTAAGCATTAATAAAACAAAATGGATGTGCTAAGAACACTACTTCCATGATGATGTGCACGGAAGTCACCTAGAGCTAAGTTTCTCTCAGTCTTTGATAGGATAAGACAGAGAATGGGTACAGAAGATACAAAGTATCATGAATCACTTGCACAAAGCAGCCTGAATTATTTTCACCCAATGGCCATTGATGAAGTGCCCTAAACAGAAAAGGGTAAAAATGTTCAACACCTCCATGCTGCCTACACTGGTGTGTGCATCACAGTACTTGTCTTCAATGGAAGGTGAAGGGCAGAAGTTTACAGTTTTCCAGTAGGAATTGGGAAAATCAATGTACACAACCTCCTGGACAGATCATCTGACTAATGAAGAGTTCTACAATAGATCAAAGGTAGCAGGATATCCTGGGGGTGGTGCCAATAGATCCTGGGAAGGTCATCTTTCAAGAACAATAAACAGCACAAAGACCATGGTAGAAAACACTGGATTTGGAGTCAGAAGGCCTGGGTCCAAATCCCATCGTTGTATCTTGCTGTTACTGAACTTGGCAAGTCATAAACTTTCTGTGATGCACTTTCCAGGGGCAGCTAGGTGATACAATGGATAGAGTGCTGGGCCTGGAGTCAGATGCTTACTAGCTGTATTAGTCTGGGCAAGTCACTTTACCCTGTTTGCCTCAGTTTCCTCATCTGTAAAATGAGCTGGAGAAGGAATTGCAAACCACTCTAATATCTTTGCCAAGAAACCCTGGATGGGGTCATGAAGTATCAGACATGACTGAAATCACCGAACAAGAAGAAGATATACTTCCCATATCTATAAAATTATGGTAGTAGGAAAAGGTGGACTTGTGAACCTCTAAAGTCCCTTCCAGCTTTACATCTATGATCCCATGTAGAATTTATTTCATAGGATCATAAACACTCCACTAGTATGTCAACAACTCATGAGATGAATCAGGTATGTGATTTGTTCAGCTAGAGGTTAAAACAGCAAAAAGAGACCATACATGAATCTCTCTTACTCTAATTGGGTTGATGGAAAATAGATATGCATAGATGAATGAACAAATGAATGAATGATGAGGATGATGATGATGATGATGACAACAATAATAGCAAGCATTTTTATGATACTTTAAGGTTTGGAAAGTGCTTTATTTGTTACCTTCTGTGATCTTCACAACTGTGGGGAACTATTCTCATTTCCCAGATGAGGAAACTAAGGCAAACAGAGATTAAGTGACTTTCCAAGTCAAGACACTAGGAAGTGTCTGAGGTAGGTTTTAAACTCAGGACTACTGTGTACTCTTCCACCTAGTTTCTGGATAATGAACAAAAGAAAGAGATAATAAAGCTCTGGAAAGGATAATGCAAAGGAGGAAACAGATGTGTGAGGCATTAGAAGCACAGAGTTGGCCAGATTTAAGTTACCGATTAGATGCAGAATGAGGGAAAATTAGCAGTTAAAGATGACTTCAATTTTGAATCCAGGGAAATGACTGTGTCTTTAGCAGAAACAAGCAAGTCAGTAAAAGCATGTTTTGAGAGAAGGGGAAGATGAATTCAGTTTGGGGCATACTGAATTTAAGGTACTTGTAAGACCTTGCAGTGGAGGTATCCTCAGAAATTTCAGTCAAGTTCAGAAGATGTATAGATTTAGTAATTATCATCATAAAGGTAACATTAAAAGCCATGAGAGTAGACAGAGGTGACAATAGAGTGTTAAGAGAAAAGAGACCCAAGGATAGAACTATAAAGAACATCCATAGATAGCAGGAGGGGTGGGGAGTAGGTGCTATGGACTAAACATAGGAAATAGGGGGAAATAGTGATGAAATACCTAAAAGGAAAACCAGGCAAATAAATTTATCAAAGAATCAAGAAGACAGAAACGTAGAAGAAGGAGGAAAGTAGTCCATAGTATCAGACTGTGCAGAGAGCACAACTAGGAAAATGTCATTTAATTTTGTGATAAGGATACCCTTTGGTGACCTTGGAGAAAACAGTTTCAATAGAATCATGAGAATGGGAGGCAGACTGCAAAGAGCTAAGATATAAGAAGACAGAGAAGTGGAAATTTTTCTTCCTTGAAGTTTGGCATTGAATTATGTAGTGAGAAGTAAGAATCTAGCTTGAAGAGGTAGTATGGTTGAAGGTAGGGTTGTTTCTTTTTAGAAACAACAAGACCTGAACATGCTCATAGACAAGAAAAAGAATTGAAGGAAAGGTAGAGATGGAATATACAAGAAAAAGAGTGAATGACTGATGAAAAAGGGTTCAAGAGAGGCTTACCTGAAAGAGCTGATATTACAAAGAAGGATGGATAGTCTTGCAGTAAGAGGGATTTCAACCAAGTAATAAATCAGCAAGTATTTATTATGTATCTACCATCTACACTGTAGCAACTGAGCACAGAGGAAGTAAAGACAGAAATTAAACAATTCCTGCTCTCCGGGAGCTTTTATTCTGTTACCTAGTCCGACCTCCTTATTTTTTGCAGGGGAGGAAACTGGACCAGAAAAGAGAGAAGTGATTTAAGGTCAGACAGGCAGTAAATAGCACAGATAAAAGTCATCCTCAGGTTCTCTGACTCACAAACAAACATTGTTTCTACCACACTTGAGGATAAGTTGCAGTTGAATGTAGAAGAGGGAACTTGTTGTTCATCAAATGGACCCGGTCTTCTCAGCAAACTAGGAAGCAAGGTTATCCCTTGAAAATCATCCAACATTTGAAGGTTTGATTTGATACAGTCACTGTGGGGGATGAGATAAGAAGACACCTGGAGATGAAGAAAAGAATTGCTGAATTGGTGAAGGTCATGCTGAGTTTCGATCTTGTAGCAGAATTTGAAGTGGCCCCAGCCAGCAGTTTTGTGACTTTCTCCAACAGCTCTTAATAGACTGGAAAGAGAAAGAGAGAAAGCAAAGAGTAGAATTTGCATAAGGATGAAAATTACCCAGGAGGTGATGAGTTTTGACATGTTAAAAACAACTCTCTGAATGTTTCTCCTTCTTTGTGTATGATTAAAGTCCTTATATGCCTCAAGAAACTAAGGCTATTGTGTCATGGAAGCAGGCTAAATAGAATTATGCTTCACCAGTATACTATATAATATACAGTATAAGACACCAGTCTTAAAGTCAAAAGATCTGGTCCAGCTCCTACTCATGATTTTTAATAGCTGTGTGACAAGTCACTTCTCTGAGCCTCAGTTTCCTCATCTGTAAAACAGGAATAAAAGTACTTGCACTGCCTACTTCATGAAACTATTGTGAGGGAAACAGTCTGAAAATTTTATGGTTCAAAATAATAATATTAGTGTTATTCTAGCTCTTAAGCTGAATATAGCTGCTTTGAGCTCATCCTAAGAGAAATATTTTCTGATTTCTTTTTTTTCCAGCTTTCATTCGCAGCCACCACACCAGTCCTAGCTGATAAGAAAAAATATCCTTATTTCTTCCGAACTGTACCATCAGATAATGCTGTCAATCCTGCAATTTTGAAGTTGCTAAAATATTACCAGTGGAAACGAGTGGGAACCCTAACCCAGGACATCCAAAGATTTTCTGAGGTAAGATCCTTTTAGTGGGCTTATGGATTCTTGTCTCACAAAAATTTATTTTTATCAATTTTATACCCTTTTGGATTGCTTAAAGGTCAATAGTTTGGTCTAACTTAGGTGACCTTCTAATACAAGGTGTGCACGTATGTGTTCTCTTAAAATATTTTCTATATTAACTATTGGATTATTTTGTCTACAAAAAATGTTGAGGAATGTTACCAGTGAAAACTGTACAATTAAGATAATTCAAGATGAAAAAAATCTTGCTTTCAAATGTACTTTTTGAGACTCCAAATTATCTAGATAATTACCATAACACTCCAATTCTCTTTACCTTTGCTTCCAACACCATTGCGATTGTTTAGAATCACTTGCTTCCCCTTTCTAGAGGGGAGAACATGGGTGTGGAACACTGTATGTAATGTCAGATATTTTTTCAATACACTGGTTAGTTTTGATAAATTTTTTTCTTTCTCTTTTTCTTTAGAGTAAGGGATAGATCTCTGGGGGTTGGGGTTATAATACAATGGGAAATAAGGTGACATAAAAACAAATCAACAAAATTCTCATAAAAAAACAAAAACATCTCTAGCTTTCACTAGAAGAAGATGCTAAGTGAATGCTTCCTCTAACAAGTAAATATCAAGTAGACTTGGAATCAGAAGGTCACCATGTGTTTCTATTTCTAGGAGCTCATAAAGCATAAATCTTCTCTTCTCGTTGTTTTTCCAACTTGTGATAATGGCACTTAGAGGAGCTAAGGAAAGACTGTCCTATGTGGAACAGACCAAGAGAAGATAAAACTCAGGCTTAGAAAAATCTAAGAATGGCTGCCATGATTTGTTTAAAAAATGAAGTAGAAGAAAAAGCAAAGTCTGTGCATCTATCTGGAAAGAAAATAGACTTTTTAAACCTAGATATGTGATTCACATAATATGAGAAACTCCCAGTGTGAAAATTCCCTTACTAATATAGAAGGGCAACTCACCAGCAGCTTATAGTCTTAGAGAATCATTTGACTTTTCCATGGTATAAAATATGTACGAAAGGTAGGACTTGAACCCATATCTTCAAGATTCCACTGTCTCATATTGTCTCTAAGAATAGACTAATTGGCTGTTTTATTTTTAATACATAAGGAAGGGCAGTTACAGAAAGATGGGACAAGTACTGAATGGGGAAATAGGAGATCTAAAATCTAAAGTTCCAATTTTTCTACTAATTAGTTGTATGACCATGGGGCAAGTGAGTTACCATAATACAATCTTTTGATCATACATTTAGAGTTTGAAAAGACCTTAGAAGACAGCTAGATAGCATAGTGAGTAGAGCTTGGAATCAGGGAGACAAATTCAAATCCAACCTTAGACTCCAGCTATGTGACCTTGGACGAATCACTTAACTTCTCTAAGTCTCTGTTTCCTTATCTATAAAATGATGTAACTGATAAAACCTAGCTCCCAGGGTTGTTGTCAGGATAAAGGTAAAATAATCTTTGTAAAGTGCTTTGCAAAGCTTAAAGCCCTGTGTGGATGCTAGCCATTATCATCATCATTTTTATACCCTAAACCCCTTGTTTTATAGCTAAATCCCACAGAGCTTCAGTGTCATGTCCAAAGTCCATGTCCAAAGGTTATGAACAGCAGAGTCACAATTCAAATTCAAATTGTCTGACTCCTCATCCAGAACTCTTCACTATACCACCTTCTAACATCCCTTCTAGACCTAACATTCTATAATCGTAAATATGTCAAAAGGATGAGAGATGCCCTGTGACATCCTGGTAAAAATAATAGGCTCAGGAGTCAGAAGACATGTATTCTGCTCTCAACCTTGTCGCCTACCAATTGTATGTATGACTATGGGCAAGTAATTTAACTCCTCTCAACAAATTTCCTCTTCTGCAAAAATGGAGATCATTATACCTGCTCTGCCTACATTGCTGGAATGCTACATAAGAGTCAAAGGAGATAATAGATATAAAATGTTTTGGGTTATAAAGCACTTCATCTAGATCCCAACTAGGGCAAATAATGAATCTCTTGAAGTGTCATCTATTCCAATTGGTACTGTATACTTCCATCAGGCTCGAAACAGTTACCGTATCTTACATAAGTATAATTTCAAATAATACAGATTCAAATTCATGAAATCACCTCAGGGATTCATTCATTTATTGTTTGCACTAATTGAGACATAGCTACTGTATAGTTGTAAGGTAGTATTAATTGGAGTAAAGTATTTCTCATCATCACTACCACTGTTATTAGCATGCCTTTGTGTTCCTTGACTCCCTGGAAGGTAGGAAGGGGTCAGACAACTAGAACTTTCTCCCACAGTAGGATTGACTCATCATCAGCAGAGAAGACACTCCTGTTGGGAAAGTCACTGTTCTATGGGGGAGGGGAGGGAAGACAGTGAAAGTTTGAGGTTGTTTCACATGCAAAACAAGAAAGAGTAGAATCATTTCCCACGTTATCAAATTGCTACCCAATAATGTCATAGGTACTTCTTTACTTCCAGACAAAACATTTCCCCATGACCACATAGACACAGGTTAAATAGATCAGAAAACTTTCTACTTTCTGTGTTGGTATTGCACATATAGAGCTATTTCAGGGGCACGGTCTTATTTGATTCCAGTAACCTGTGAGGTAAGTATGACTGATATAGAAAATGAAATCTCAAAGAGGTAAAACAATATAGACAAAGGAATGCAGTGAAGATGAGAGAAAGAAAGAGATGAGAAATGAGAGGACAAATGAAGAAAGAGGGAGGGAAGGAAGGAAAGAAGGAAGGGGAAGGAAAGAAGAAATGAAGGAAAAAAGGTGAGAGACAGAAAATTTATTAAAAACTTACTTATTCTAGGCACTCTGCCAAGTCACAAGAGTTATAAATGCAAGCAAGACACTCCCTGCTCTCAAGGAGCTACTGTTCTAATGAGAGAAGACAACACATGCTCTGGAGAGCAGAGAGGCAACAATGTATATAATCTGGCATAAAGATATACAACAAATGGAACCTGGATCTGGAATATAAGGTTCACCAATCAGAACTCAGAAGTTCCAGGCCTTCTTACTCCACCCACAGTACATTTTGCTGACCCTGCATCTATTTGAAAGCAGCATGGTGTTGTGGATAGGAGTCAGGAAGACCTGGATTCAAATGCTGTCTCAGATACTTTCTAACCATGTGACCCTGGAAAAGTCACTCTGTGCCTCTGTCACTCCATTCAAAAAATAAAGAGTCAAAAAATAAAGGTCAAAAAATAACCTCTAGGATCCTTTCCTCTCTAAGTCTATGTTCCTATAATACTCTACCTGAGTAAATGATGAAAAACTCTGTAAATGTCCTTCTGTCTACCTGGCTTCCTCCTAGTGCTTGGTTAGCATTTCCTACTTAGCAGGACCAGGGCTTTTTTCTCTTTTTTTGGTGGAAAGCCTCTTCTTGGGACAGGATGTATTCTGGTGCTATTGCTGGCAAATATTCTGCTTTTAAATCTCAGTCCAGCTGACTCCTCTTAATTCTCCCAGTTCTTGGCAGAATTCCTCCTGATGACTGGGCTTGATCATTGAAAGGCAGATGTTGGAAGCCTTCCAGAAAGTAACAGCTTTTCTTGACTGGAAATGAAATTGGATTCTTTTATGAAATTGGTCAGTCAACAAAGTCAAGCTGTTCTACTCCAGGGCACTTAAACAGGAAGAAATGTGAAGTTTAGAGGGTGGGGGGGAATGCCCTTCAACATAGGTTTGATGTCTGAGGGCTGATGTTTTATTTTAGCCTCAGGTGGGCTACATCACAATTTATTCTGTGTCCCTATTGCATTGACTGGTCAAGGTGAAATGGTGGTTGGTTTTCCACCTGGTCTGTGCCCTGGCATTAAATATCAGTTTTCCCTTAGCATTCATTCTTGAAAGCTCCCGAAATCCTTCTGGGAATGTCCACAAAGGAAAAGGCTAATTTTCTTAGTTGTCCACTTTCCAGTCCTTAGAAAGGACTGGATAATTCCAAGAACAGTAGTACTATGATCTATGTGGATTATGGGAAAGGACAAAGGAACCTAAGTTGTTCCAGACCTGGGATCTACACTGAATAAATCAGAACTCATGGGAAACTCCCCAAATATTTGCATTTCTTGGATATTGTCCACAGGGAGAATTTACATCTCTCTATCCAGGTCTGTTAGGGTGTTGGAGTAACTCAGAAGTCAATCATTCAAGCAACAACCCTCTACCAAAAATGACTCTCAGAGGAGTATCAGGGGCAGCCAGTGTCTGAGGCTGGACTTTAACTCAGGTCTTCCTGACTGCAGGGCTGGTACTCTACCACTACCTTTCTAGTCTTAGCTCACACCACTCCTTTTGTTCCAGTTAAAATGGACTATGCACTTTCTTTTAACATGTTCCACCTTTTTCTACTATCGTGGCTTAAATCACATCAGGGCTGGGAACTGTTGTGACTGCTAATCCCTACCTGACAGAAGTTTTCTCTTACTGGGGACTCCCATAATGATGTCACTTTTCGTTTTCTCTTATCATCCCCATCCAAATACTTTCCACTGTTTCTTCTCTCATATTCATGTATTTCTTCACTGGTGTGCACATAAGGTGTGAGAATTTTTAAAATAGTGATACTCTCTTTTACATGTGACTTGTGGAATGCTGTTAATTAATAGCCACACCTATTGTTCAAAGCATTCCCCTCTCCTCCCTTTCTCTTAGAACTGCTCCTTTTGAACAAAGCATATCCTTCAAAACCAGCCATGAGCCCTGACACTCATGGTTTTGGTCATGCTTGTAAGACCATCCTATCATGTTTGTTTTAGTTATTTAAATTCACTGTGTTTGTTATCCACATTTCTACACATGGGTAGAATTGTTTCCAACCTATTTCTGTGTAGCTTTCACTGAAGAACTGTGAAACATCACCTTATATGTCATCTTGCTTTTTATAGATCACATCTGCTGGCCTTCATAGGATATGGATACATAGGTTTATCTAGGCATTTTTCTCCCTTCCCCTCAGATTTCAGTCTAAGGCTTCAAGATCAGGAGGTTTCTCTCATTCTTGTTGAAGTAACCCCCTTTTCCAAACTCTACCATGACTAAACATGGTCCACAAAATCAAATTCTGCTCTTCGACATCATCTTCGACATCTGTTTACTTTCCAGGTCTTTCTTTCTCTTCTAAACTCATGGCATCAGCCGACTCTTAATGGATGTGTCCATACCTGGGTTTGGTATAGAGCTGACCCTATAAAGATAGAAGTTAAGTAGGTATACCTGACAGACTTACAGGCTTAGCATAGTACACAGAAAACAAAGTGATACCACTGAATTAAGGAAGTATGCAGATAGCTGCTATCGCCATTTCTGGGGAAGGCACCAATCTCTCTTTTCAAGTTTTTTTAATTGTATTATTTATTTTTCAACTGAGAAGCATTTGTTTTCTCTCTCACCTACCTTCTCTCCCCACCATTAAAAAAGAAAAGCCTTTGTAACAAATGTGCATAGTCACATTCCAACATTGGTCATGTCAAAATATGTATCTATGTTTATGTTTAAATATACATTTATATATGTATATTTTATTTTATATATTATGTATACTTTATGTATGCACATATAATTTGTAGATATAATTTTACATGTATATATAATTTTATATGTATATAAAATTTATGTGTATATAATTTTAAATGTGTATATATGTATGTGTGTGAGTATATATGTGTGTATATATATACATATGTATGTATATATGTGTGTGTATATACATATATAAAATTTTGCATCTTGAGTTTGCTGCTTTTCTGTCAAGTGGTAAAACACTTCTAGGGCCATGAGGTGGTGCAGTGTATAGGGCACTGATGTGGAGTTAGGAGGACCTGAGTTCAAATTTGACCTCTGACACTAGCTGGGCAAGTCACTTAATCCCACTTGCCTTGAAAAAGAGGTAATATGCTTCTTTTGTTGATTATCTAAAAACACAGTTGGTATTGTGTCGATCAGAGTTCTTAAGTCTTTCTAAGTTGTTGGTCTTTTACAAATGCTTTTGTTATTGTATAAAAATTATCCTGGTTTTGTTCATTTTTCTATGAATCAATTCATACAGTCTTGCCATTTCCCTCAAATTGTCTCCTCCATCATTTCTTACAGCACAGTAGTATTGCATTACATTCATGCGCCATTATTTGTTCAGCCATTCCCCAACTGATGGATACCCCCTTAGTTTCCAGCTCTTTACCACCCCATACAGTCACCATAAATATTTTTCCTCTTTATTTGAACTCTTTGTGATATAGTCCTAATAGTGGTCTCACCGCCTCTAAAGATACATATAGTTTAGTGATTTTAAAGGATAATTACAAATTTCTATGAATCCAGAAGGAACTAGCCTGACTCTCATAGTGCAATGGCCAGCAGCCAGCACATAAAGCAGAGAAAAGCAGAATTCTCACCATATTTTTGTTTGAGAGCTAGTCTTAATCATGTTGCCTACTTAGGATATGATAGTGTTTAAGGGAAAGAAAGAGATTAAATAGGACCTCATTTTGGTAGATCAATCTGGCTGCTATGGCTATGTGTTCTGGGATTGGGGAGAGATGTTCCCTTTATGTCTGTGACTGTATTTCATTCTGTAACCTTCTATGCAGGGCCACATGCAGACAATACCAAAGATACTGCTAGTCTTTATCACAAGACTTTCCAAGGCTATATCATTGAAAGCAACCTATTGTTCCTACCTTACCTCTGAGTGTTTGTGTTTGGTCTAAGGTTATGGAATCTCAATACATGGGGAGTGACAGGAGAAAGGCAGGTCATTACAGGTAGCCGTATGAATTTCTCTTCTCTATTTGATGGGTATTTCTGTACAAAGACAGACTATCCATCTGCAGGAATACCATCTCCCCATCCTCAAAGTGGTAAGGAGTGGATAGAGCACTAATTCTAGACTATGAAGACCTGGGTTCATATCTTGCCTCTGATGTTTTCTCCCTCTGTGATCATTAAACCTCCCTAAGCCTATGTCTTCACCTGTCAGACTAGAAGACTTCTGAGGTGCCTTCTGGATCTATGATTCTATGTCTCACTTTAAGTTCTGACAAATCCATTCTCTCTAGAGTTCTTTGTATGACTCCTAGTAGCTGCCCTTCTCCTTTCCAATATATTTTTATAATACGTTACAACAATAAAACACGTATCGATTACCTTTTAGTCTGGCTGCTTCCTGAGGATGGATAAGCTGTCTTCCAACCACATTGTAGAATGGGTTACTCCAGAGGTTTCCTGGAGCCAGCTAATCCCATGTGTGGTGTAAGGATTCTTGTTCATTTCTTTCATAGAGTAAGACATTTCCTCATCCAAGTGTCTTGTCATTAGATTTAATGTCTGCCTGAACTTTGAACCTACAATCTTCCTTAGCACTTACGTCCCCCCAAACTCTTATAGATCTGTTCACAATCATATGCAGTAATGATAAAAAATAAAAATAACTGACATTTATAAAGCATTTTAAGGTTTACAAATTCTTTATATATGCTATTTCAGCCTCATAACAACCCTCTAATGCAGATGCTATTATAATTACTATCCTCACTGTACAAACAGAGAAACTGAGATTTGGGAAGGTTAATTGATTATCCTATGATTATATGGTTAATAAAGGTCTAAGGCAAGTTTTGAAGCCAGGTCTCTCCTAGCTATAAGGTCAGGGTTCTATCCACTATACTGTATTGCACAGAACTGCAGAGGAAGTCAACTTCAAGATATAGGATTAGTCAGGAAAGATCTTAGTTCTAGCACCTTGTTACGCTCGAAATTATTGTTGCTGTTTGTCCTTAGTTAGTGAAGAGAATGGATGACATCACTAGCATGATGTGCATGAATTGAATTTAAGGAAGAGGTGCCCAGTCATGAGCCTCACTCTCCCTTCCAGAATTATCCAAGTCCAATAGCAAAACAAAAGTCAAGATGACATCTGATGGCCCAGGATGCAGTGGATGACCTTGGCCTTTGTAAGTTAAGGTCTTTGGTCCAAAGAGTCAGTGGAAAAAGTCATGCTGGTCTTGTATAGAGAAGGCGATCTATATAGCCTGAGTATGATATAGTTCACATTTCTCAAGCACTTTACAAAATATACAATGTGCTTTTATGAAGGCAAGCTTCAAGCATGAAGGAAAGTGGTGAGATGTAATTATCTCCATTTTATAGAAGACAGAATTGAGACTTGGCCTCAGGTCACAAAAATAGTAAGCATCAAATTGAGAATTCAACTCAGGTCTCCCGATGATCGAGTTCAGAACTCTTGACCATTAGGGAGCTTTTTCACTTTTCTTGATTTGCATGGCCAATTTGAGAAACCTAGAAACATCTCTCACTGGTATCTCCAAATCATTGGAGCTGTGTCTCCTCTTACCAACCTTTGGCCCTCAATATTCCAGAAGTTTTATGGAAAAAAAAAGAAACTATCTTATGTAGATGACCTTTTTTTTCTTTTTCCTTTTTCCTTTCATTATAGCAAAATAAAACTCCACTACTGGTGAAATAGACCCAGGTTAATGGGTATAGAAGGATCTTTTATGATAATTGCTATTATTATTTCAAATAATTTGTATGTTTTAAATAATAAATAAAATAGTATTTTTAGATAATAATGCTAGGAGAATCCTATTGTCAAAAGAATCCCATTCTCAGGCACCTGCTCCTGGCTTCCTTTAAATCTCAGCTAAAATTCCACTTTCTACAGCAAGTCTTTCCCAATCTCCCTTAATTCTAAGGTCTTGTTGATTACCTCCAAATGATCCTACGAATGACTTATTTGTACATAGTTGTTGCATGTCATTTCCACCATAAGTCAGTGAGATCCTTGAGAGGAGGGACTTTTTTCATATTCTCAGTGCATAGAACAGTGCCTGGTATACAGTAGAAGCTTAATAAATGCTTGTTGCTTCCTTGGCTGCAAATTGGGTATAATACTTACACTGCTTATCCCAAAGAATTGTTATGTGAAAAGTGATTAATGAAGTAATAATATCCAACATTTATATAGTACTTCAAGACTTCCCAAAGCATTTTGCAGACATTAAATTATCTGATTCTCACAATGACCCAGCAAAGAACCTATATATTGTGATCTTCATTTTGCCCATGAGAAAATGAAGTTTTTCTTCAGATAGTTTCAATGACTTGTTAGCTCATGAGAGTCTGTTAGGTTTCAATTCAACTCAATGAATTTCATTCACTCAATATTTATTAAGTTCCTACAATGTACCCGTCACTGAACTAAGCAATAAGTAAAAGAAAGGCAATTCCTGTCCTCAAGAAGCTTACAATGTCATAGGGGGAAAGGAGTTGAGAAGCAAGTTGGGGAGGACTGGGAGCAACATATGCCCTGGAGTCAAAACCAAGCAGAGTTGCCAGAGAGAAAGGGAAAGTTCAACTCAGAGCCCTCTCTAAAGGAAGGCTTTGGGAGGAGTTTATTGCTCTGCCCTCCAGCCCTCCAATCAGGGGGTAGAGGTCACTGAAGAAGAAGAGGTTTTAATCTCAGATCTTCCAGGCTGCAAGGCCAATGTGCTAAAAGTCTATGGAAAGGTAAACTGTAATGGAGGAAGAAGGGGAAGGAGGGAGGAGGAAGAGAAGGGGCGGGCCGGGCCGGGGAGGGGGTTGTTGGAGACGAGGGAATGGAGGATGCCTTTGGTAACAGTCACTGTCTTTCAGATGGTGGACATACAATCAATTGGTTCAATCATACAGCAAAGCAAATAAGATTTTAATAACAATATCCGGCATTTACCTAACGCTTTAACGTTTGCAAAGCACTTCACAAATATTAACTCATTTCATCCTCATAACAACCTGGAAGGTAGGTGTTAGTATTACCTCCCATTTTCTATATAAGAAAATAGGTTGGAAAAACAGCCAGTGATTTGCCCCAGGGTCACACAGCTAAGCATCTGAGGCTAGATTTGCACTCAAATTTTCATGAGTGCTGCTATACATAACTTTGACCATTTCTTGATGTGTAGGTTCTCTTTATTTTTTTTCACTATGTAGACAGGATTTTGGTTTGCAACTAGGATTTTGGTGTTAGCTATTGCTGATATATTATATATATATATACATAATTATTACTACATATGTAGCTATTATAGCTAATATATTAGATTATAGATATAGATATATATTATATATGTGTACAGCTAATAGATATATTCTATATATTTTATATACATATAGCTATTATAGATATACATCTATATATACATGTGTGTAAATACATAAAAAATATAGATATAAATTTATACAGATAGGGTTTTGCTTGGTTTTGTTTTTACTGTTTCTCATGAGCTCATGAGTTTCTCATTAGGGGGTCACTTCAGTTGTTTCCTCATCAGAGAAATGGGTGTGACAGTAATACTCATATGACTTAGGAATTGCCCAAGACTCCTGGGAGGTCAAGTTGGTGGCAAGGAGAGATGATGAAAGTCTTGACAAAAGGGATAATCATTGATGGTAGATGGCAATCGACTCTCTCCCGCCAGCTTGCCAGAAAAGATGTAACTCCCTATAAGATCATAGATTTAGAGCTAGAAAGGACCTTTTGGGTCATCTAGTCCAACCCTCTTCTTTTGTAGGTGAGTTAACAGAGACTGAGAGAATTATCCAAGGTGACACCAAGAGGAAGAGGCAGAACTGAGATTCAAACCCAGGTCCCATAATTCCCAAACCAGCACTGTTCCCACTGACAGAGAACTTAAAAGCTTCTTTTGGGCTTTCCTGGGGAATTGTCCTCCCCACTCTTATTCTCCAGAGGGAGAAAAACAGCCTTGCTACAAAACTGCAAGTAGCAATGCCAAGAAGAAGGAGAAAAAGGAAAAGAGAGGTAGCTACCCCCTCTCCCCTGAAGTGACCAGGTAAAGGTAAAAACTTAAGAATGTCCTCAGTCAAAGGAAATCTCAAGGTGACATAGTAGTTAGAATGTTGAACTTAAAATGCTAAAGACCTGAGTTCAAATCCTACCTTGGATACTTACTAGCTGTGTGACACCAAGAAGTCACCGAACTGCTCTCAGTCACAATTTCCTCATCTGTGAAACAGGAATGGGAAGAACATCCACCTCACAGAGCAGGATGCACAGGATCAAATGAGATAATATATGGAAAGTGCTTTAGAAACCTTACTAGGCTTTATAAATGCTAGCTATTCCTACATTCAAACTAACCCTGCCTGAAAATTAGCATTATGAAACACAGGAGTGATGGTTATTCATGTGAAGGTTTCTGTCTTGGTTTTCCCCCTTTCTATAAAACTCCTCTGGAATATTGAGGGTATCGACCTCAGCACATAGGGAGGTCCAGACAGATTTCTCTGAATTTCTTGAGTTGGACACATAAACCAAGACAATTTCCCCAGTTGGAACCTTTGAGTCATGGAAAGTTCCGGCACCAAGGTTAGGAGGCCAATTCACAGAAGCATGGAGCAGGGAATCTCATCAACCTGTGAAGGGTCACCACACCTCCCTTGGTGGGGGATGAAAGGAAAAGCATAGATTTTCTCCAAGTGGCCACTGAATTTGACTGCAACACCCTACACTCGTATTGACTGTGAAACAGTATCCCTCACCCTTCCTCTGTCCTTAGACATCTGGATGCAGAGGCGCCAGACATCTCGGGATCTGGGAGACTCTGAGCATGTTCTCTGATGCTGAATCCTTTAGAACAATTTATTTTTGAAAGGTTAGGAAAAATAAAAGATCACATGAGCTACAGCCATTCTGTCTTAAAGTTTTCTCTATAGGGAAATCTGCAGATTCTAATGCTATCAGGATTTCTGTTTAGAAAACCCGCCTGCAAAGAACTGACCTTTATGGCCTAAAAACATTCAGGAAGCGACATAGCTAAAATTCTGTTTCTCTCAGGTTTCTTTACTTTTCTGATATTTCAGATATCCTATTAAGTCATTGAGAATTCAGAATATAGTATGAATTAATTGAACCCTAATGAGGTTATCTATATCTCCTGTTAGATTTCAGCATTGCACTGAGTACAATGAGAGGAAGCAATAATTATTTTTAAAATGGAAACCATGGATTAATTTTCTAGCAGGTTTTGAATTTGGTGTGGCAGTAGTTGTGATGTTTTGCTAATCACAATGACAGCTCATAATGCTTTATGTTTTGTGAAATACTTTCCTTAAAACAACCCAGAGAGATTGATAGGGCAGTATTATTAATGTGCCCATTTCACTGATGAGGAAACTGATGCCCAGAGAGTTGACATGACTTGTTTAAATAATTGAGTTAGTGAAGTAGTCGGGTCTGCAGTACAACCCAAGTCTACTGATTCCTAAGTCCAGGGCTTTTTTCACTACACCCAGTGCTCTGTTTGGGAAATGAGCATTGGGGGAAATTTGGGAATCTTTTCATAGGTTCAGACTGAAATGGGTCCATGAGGAGAAAATCTTACATTTCTGTAGCATTTTAAGATTTACAAAGAGAGGCAACATGGTCTAATACAGAGAGAGTCAGAAAGACTTGGGTTCATGTCCTATATAAGACATTAGCCCAGGTGACCCTGGGCAAGTTATTTAACTTCTTTGAGAAGACTTATCTACTACTTAGATATAATATGTAAATGTGTATGTGCCTATATGGATAGATAGATATAGCCATTCTAACTGGCTTTAAGTTTTCTCCACAAGGAAATCTCCAGATTCTAATGCTACTGATGTTTAGAAAACCTGCCTGCAGAGAATGATCTGTATGATCTAAAAATGTTCAGGAAACAATGTCGCCTAAAAATGTTCTGCTGGGGGCCTATATATGCACATACACATATATCTGCTTGTGTGTATATGTATGTATAAATATGTACATATATCTATGTATATATATGTATGTATATGTTTAGTCATTTCAGTCATGCCCAACCCTTCATGACCCCACTTAGGGTTTTCTCAGCTGAGATACCGGAGTGGTTTGCCATTTGCTTCTCCAGCTTATTTTACAGATGAAGAAACTAAGGCAAATGGAGTTATGTGACTTGCCCAGGGTCTCACAGCTAATTAGTGTCCTGACTCCAAGCCTGGGACACTATTCACTATGCCACCTACCTGCATACGTAGATACATATATATGTATGTATACATATATGTGTGTGTGTATCTATCTATACATTCATACAGGCACAGGCATATTCATATTGATTTATTTGTTTGTTTATGGGTTTGCCTTCTGCACTGGACATGGGGGTTCCATGAAATCATAGCTATTTATATTATTACTGTTATTTTCAGTTGTGCCTGACTCTTTGCGACTCCATTTGGGGTTTTTTTGGCAGAGATGCTGGAATGGTTTTCCATTTCCTTTTCCAGCTCATTTTACACACAAGGAAACTGAGGCAAACAGGTTATGTGACTTTCCCAGGGTCATACAGCTAGTAAGTATCTACAGAGACCAGATTTCAACTCAGGAAGATGAGTCTTCCTGACTCCAGGCCCAACAATCTATCCACTCCGCCACCCCACCTGCCCAGTTATATTATTAAGATAAATGACACACTTTCTTTATGACAACATTGTGAAATAGGTGGTGCACGTGTTATTATCTCAATTTGACAGAAGAAGACATTGAAACTCATAGGGGTTATATGATTTGCCCAAGGTCACACAGCTAGTGATTGTTAAAATCAGAATTCAAACCCAAATTTCCAGCCTGCAAGCAAATCCAGTAGTATTTCCAACTACAGCATGCTTTCTCTTTGTGTAATGGATGTTGTAAACAATGTGTGACTCTTGCAAAAAAAAAAATGCAAAAATTCATTGAAAGAAATGGGTTCATGATAAAGCAGAGTTTGCTGCTTTAGCCATGTTAATGGTGCTGGGTCACTAAGAACAGCACGGACACAGCCTTGGTCCACTAGAATCAAAGCAATAGAGGTACCATGACAAAGTCAGTAATTGGTTTTCCCGCATCGTAATTTTGTTGGTCAGACATGGCCACTACAGTCTCACCATTTTCAGGGCTGCTCAGTTATAGAATTTTGTTTATTTGGAAAACACTTTTGATATTCAATAACTTGCTTTTTCCTAATTTCCCAATATTCTGTTATTGTCAAGAGCATCACCACATCCTCCCAGTCACCCAGACTCAAAACCTGGGTATTATCCCTGACTCACCACTCCCTCTCACCCAATTATATCCAATCCGTTGATAAGGTCTATTAATTCTATCTTCACTTCTCTTGTATAAGCCCCCTTCTCTCCTCTGACACTGCCATCTCCCTGGTTTGGGTGCCCATCACCTCCTGGTTGGTCTCCTTGCCTCAAGTCTCTCTACATTCAATCCATCCTCCCCTCTGCTACCAAAGTAACCTTCCTAAACCATGGATCTGACCATGTTAGGTCCCTAATCAATAAACTCCAATTGTCCCTACTACCTTCAGGATAGAGTATAAAATTCTGCTTGGCTTTTAAATCCTTCCATAAGCCTTCATAACACCTTCATTAGAGACAGCTAAGTGACACAGTGGATAGAGCACTGTTGGGCCTGGAGTCTGGAAGATCCAAGTTCAAATCCAGCCTCAGACACTAGCTCTATGACCCCAGACAAGTCATTTAACATACAGAAGTATACCTCAGCTTCCTTATCCAGAAATAAGGATGAACAATAATATGTACTTCTCAGAGTTGTTATGAAGACAAAATTAGGCAATTGTGAAGTGTTTTATTATTCATAGCCTGGTCCCTTTCTGTCTTTCCAGTCTTCCTATTCGCTCTCACTCCTCTTCCTGTACTCTATGATTCAGCAACACAAGCCTTCTTGCTACTCCTTGCACATCTCCTCACTTGGTACATTTTCACTGGCTGTCCTCCATGCCTTAAATCCTCCCCCCACTCACTTCAGCCTCCTGCCTTCTCTCAATTCCTTCAAGCCTTAGCTGAAATCCCACTTTCTACAAGAAAACCTTCCCTGTTCCCCTTAATGCAACATTTTTCCCTCTGAGACTGACTTTCAGTTATCCTGCCTGTGTCTCATTCATAGTTGCTTGCATGTTGTCTCCTTCTTTAGATCGCAAGCTCCTTCAGAGCAGAGACATTGTTCACCTTTCTTTGTCTCCCTAGCATATAACAGGTGCATAGTAAATGCTTCTTGACTTGGCACAACAACCCAGTGAGAGTGATAATATAAGCAAGCAATCATTCTACAGATAATGACACTGAGAATCTAAGAGGTTGAGAGACTTTAATTCAAGTTATTAATGCAAGAAGAAAAGGACAGAGAATAGACAGAGAAACAAACATCTACAGGGACAGCATTTCTTACAGAAGCAGACATCTCCTCTGTGTATCTATGGTCCAGTGGTTCTTCTGTCTTCTTTAGAGTCATTTCTATTTTTTCATGAGCATACTGGGAGCTGATGTTTAATTGATGCAAAGCAGTCACTACAACAAGGAAACCAAAAGAAACTAGCCAGCAAACACTGCATCTCTTTGCCAAGTGGAAATGACAGCAGATAAGGGTCACATTGGTTTAGAATACACAATTTTATTTTTGGAGTCTTATGGAGAAGGACGGTGAAAGATTATGAAGGGCATCACTTCAAGAAACATAAAGAAGTAGTGTAGGGGGCAGGAAAAAGGTGACTGCAGAAAGTGTAGCTTAAGGCTTGATTAAGGTAGATCATTCCAAGGGCATTTAAGGGTAGCTGTAAAGACAACACACAGACTTTCAGAAAATAATAACAATTATACATCAAACTATTTTCTTCAATGATGATGGGTTTATATCAGAGTCCCTACTACAAGTCATGAAGAAGTAGAATAAAGGGACAAAAAATGAACTACTGGACCCCATGTATACATAAGAGATCTGACCTGGATGGCGTTGAGTTTGGGGGCATCCATCAATCTATTCTCAAGATATCTGAAATGATGGGAGATATGGAATACCAGGAAGAAATCATGGATGGTATTACTTCCCCCCCCCAAAGAAGGTATATCAATACATTCTGATCCAAATAATTATTTTCCCACCTGTACGAACTGTTTATGAGAATGATATACCCACATACTAAGGGTATTTTCAATGAATCACATCTTTACAGCCACATAATTGATTATAAATGCAAAGAATATAAGATCATATTGTGTTTATTGTCATCTATAGAAAAGCATTTGATTTAGAGCAAAACTCAGCCTTAAAGGCTCTAACAAGGTGTTGCCCATGTATATGTTAACATCATACAAAATTCCATAACGTTATAAGGATAATTTTTGGCATTGCCTCTCTCATTATTAACTTCAAGCCCCTAGTGAAACAGGGAGGTTTATGCTTGCCAAGAGTATTTACAACCGTCATGGAGGATGCTTAGCTCAGAATCCTCATAAAATAGGAATTCCTAGAAGTTAAAAGGTCCTCAGGAGCTCCTGTTTGTAGTTGGCATTTATGCTGATAGCATCAAGCTTTGATTGTGAATGAGACAGAAGTTTGGCACTTAACAATCCACACAGGAAAACCAAGTTGGTGAAGAATGCCTATAGAAAACCCATGTAACCATTTGATAAGTACTTTTATCTTAGATCAGTACTGCAGATGGATGATGGACTGGGCCCAAAATTAAACAGAAGAAAGAGAATGGCCTAGATTGCATCTGGGAAATTGCACAGTATTTTCAACAACCCCAGATTTCTCCCTGAAACAACAATACCTCTTTTTAACACTAGTAACCTTCCATTGATGGTATGTGGCTGCAAAGCATTCTCTTAAGAAACAAAATTGTACATGTGATAAAGCACAATAAAGAGGTGTAGAGTGGACACAAATAGGCTTATTACCAACAGGTAATTGCATGAAAGTATAAAAGTTTTCATCAAAGACATGTATAACTGGAAGCCAATACAGGTCAGTCCTTTGGGAAGAGTAAACTATGGCAGATGGACAACTCCTGTGCTAGGCCAATAGCTTGTGAAATCATAAAAGACCTACAGGAAGTCCCCAGCTACATTGGGTAGACTCCCAGCGGAAAGATTTTGACAAGAGCTGCACAGGATACAGACATGGATGAACTCTTCAGGTTGTGAATCTTCAGGTGGCTTGGAGTAAACCAGAATTTTTGATAAATTGGAAAGAAGCAGCTATGTGTACAATGAGGGTGCGAACCAATTCCTACTTCCCACTCTGTGTCACTGCTTTTCTCAACAGTGGTGACACAGCTGGGGAAGAATCCAGCTTCTTGTTTTCAAAAATAGGAAATATTTAAAAGTATTCTGGAGGTTTCACAAATACGACTGAATTTGTCCCATATTTCTCTGAAAGATTGAAAGGTTTGGGTAGACTATTCCTGCTTGAGTATATCTCAGTGAAAAGCTCCACAGATGGTACCTACATTGAAAGTAGTATGAAGAGGAGATCATAGGGTTTAGAGGTGGAAAGGACTTTTCAGGGAATAATTTGGTCCATTTTTATGAAAGAGGAAGCAACTTGCACAAGGTTATGTAAGAAGTAAGTGGCAGGATCAAGGTTTGAATCAGGTCTTCCTATTTTAATGCTTTTTTTTTTTTGTGTTATCCCTTCCCCTGGGTATTTGGAAGGGGAGACAGACAATAAAAAGGCTGTCCAGTTTGTAGGCTGGCTTCCACAGGATCACAAATCACCAGCTAGGAAGCCAAAATTTGGTAAGTGTCTTGATTATAGACACAGAAATAGGAATGGCAAGGACAGGATCCTCAAGTTTTATATTTGTTGACACTCACGCCATCTATGAAAAACCTGAATAAAAGAAGTTTTTAAATTTTATATGTAAAATCAAAGTGACATCACCTAGAATAACAGAAATGTATGTGGCAGTGTTTCTGATAGGGGAGCAGTAATATGACATGCAGTATTCCGAGCTAGCACATGCAGCTCAGTGTATGCTCTGAAACTTAGTGATTTAGAGTTTACTGAGACACTGAAAAGTTAAATGACTTGCCCTGTCACACAAGCAATGTATATGTATATTGCTTCTGAGATGCCTTTTCCAGTTCTCTGCCTGTCTGTGATACAAGTGCGTATATTCATGTGTGTATATACATAAATGTATAGAGAGAGACATATATGTATGACTGATATATACAAAAATGACTAAATTTGTCCCATACTTCTATGGAGAGATAGAGAGACAGAGAGATACAGAGACTTGAACCATATCTTCCTGACTCTAAGTTTTTTCTCTATCCACTAAGTCAGGGGGCTCCTCTTCATGGCATAAAAAAATTCATCATATTTGAATTTTATTTCAAATAAATATTTCAAGTGAGTTTTGTT
Source organism: Bettongia penicillata ogilbyi (assembly GCA_023548195.1). Classification (NCBI taxonomy): domain Eukaryota; kingdom Metazoa; phylum Chordata; class Mammalia; order Diprotodontia; family Potoroidae; genus Bettongia; species Bettongia penicillata. Next base: position 6,288,624 of record JAJHZJ010000055.1, on the reverse strand, counting down.
TTTAAGGTCAACAAAGTAGCTACAAAATGTCTTGCCTGAGGGGTAGTTAGGTGGTGTAGTGGATAGAATTCTGAGCCTGGAGTCAAGAAGATCTGAGTTCAGATTCAGATGAGGAGAAGTAAATGACAAACTATTCCACCTTCTCTGCCATGAAAACCCTAAATGGGGTCAGAAAGACTCATCCAGGACCTACAACAACATGTTGCCTGAGCTTCTTTGAAGGCAAAGATTGCGTCTCACCTAATCTCTACAATTCCCCTGGCTGCCAATACAGTGGTTTGTATAAAATGTATACTTAATTAATTAGGAAAATGACAGAGAAAGCCAAAGAGGACATTTCCTTGTGTCGTATAAGATACTTCTGGTCATCGTAGACCGTACTTCTCTATGAAGTAAAATTTCTCCAATGTGGTTGATACCTGTTGTTCTTCTGTGTGCTTACTAAATGTACATTCTTGTTTAAAGAAATAATACAGTACAGTAGAAAGAATGGATCCTGGATTCAGGGATCCTGGGGTCAAATTCTGCTTTTGATTCTTAATGGTTTTATGGTCTTAGACAAGTCACTGGGCCTCGTTGAACTTCAGTTTCCTTCACTATAAAACAGGGATTTGGACTCGATCAAAGATGTCAAACAGACACACGCAGCAGCAGAACTTCCGAGTTCCTCCTTAACCAAATTAAAATGTAGTTGGGAGATATTTAATAAAATAAATAAAAATATAATATAAGATAGATGATGTTCATTTGTGACTTTCTAAGTCAGTATGCAACCCCTAGGGATCCGTTTCTAGTAGAATCTGACATCGTTGAACAAATAACCTCTGAGGTGACTTTTCCAGCTCTCTGCCTATAATTCTACAATACGAGGACTTGTCCTCTCACTGGACAGGCTAGTTCAGTCAGGTCATGGGTAAAAGCTATTGGGATCTTGGCATTTAGAAGCCTCAAGGAACTTTAATCCATCACTGCCTAGGCACAGAATTATTGTTTATTTATATTATCTATATTTTTATATTTAAATATATATTTAATAAGTAAAATATATATTTATATTTAAGGATAGAATAAGTATTGAATTATTCAATCTAGGCAAATTCAGTTTGCTCTTATAGAATTTTGAATTGCCATATCTACAAGGGGCCTCAGAGTCCATCTACGTCAATCCGTACCTGAACAGGAATCTCTGCTATAATATCCCTGGAATACAGTCACCTAACCTTTCTATGAAAGCTTTCTAGGAATCCACTGTTCCTCAAAGAAGACCATTCTTAGTTGTGGTCGCTGTTGTTGATAGATTTATTTATTTTTAGTTTTCAGCATTCACCTCTGTAAGATTTTGAGATCTAAATTTTCCCCCTCCCTTTCTTCTCCTCCCTGTTCCCCAAGACAGCATGCAGTCTGATACCCACTCTACATATGCATTCATATTAAACATATTTTCACATTAGTCACATTGTAAAGAAGAATTAGGACCAATGGGAGAAGCCACAAGAAAATAAAGAGAGAACCAATGGGAGGCTTCAATTTGCATTCAGACTTCATAGTTCTTTTTCTGGATGTAGAGTGTGTGTATGTGTGTGTGTGTGAGTATGTGTGTGTATGTGTGTAATAGTGAGGACAGTCTGGTCATTTTCAAGAACAGACAACAACCAAGCAACCAATACGTATGTATATGTACACATGTATACATATGTACATATACATGTGTGTGCATTTACATGTATATGTATATGTATGACTATTTGTGTGTATGTGTGCATATGTGGAGAGACAGAAACAACACAAATGAAATAAGCATGAAGCAACAGGGAAGGGTACCAATATTGGGAGGACTACCCGAGACCTCCATTAGAAGGTGGTGCTTCAGCCCAGGGTTCCAGCCCCCTGAAGGAGGCCTGGCACAAGAGGCAGAAGTGAGGAGAAAGAGCATTCAGGACATGAGGGCAATTACTAAAAAGTGCAAAGACAGGAGATGAAAAGTTTTATGTGCCAAATGGAACCCTGGAACAAGCACATGTCATTCCATGAGAGCTCATTGTTAAATTTTCAATGGAAGCATTTGCACTTCAGCAAACACTACAATTCAGGGCTTGATTTATTGTTGTGGGTTTTTTTTATCTTATTGCCTACTTTAGACTTAAGGAAGTAATGAAGAAAATGTTAATCGTTGAGATCAAACTTTAAAATGTGTCATGTGTAGATATTTTTATGTGTGTCTGCCTCCCCACCCCCCAAGCTGGTTATTAAACATTTACCAGCAGTCCTCTGTGTGGGAGGAACAATAAACAGATTAATAAACTAAATCACAGAAGGGGTGGAGAGGAGAAATGCTTAAGGAGACTAGAAAGACTAGACAGTCCAGCTTGTAATGACAAACAGAAGAGTTTATTATATTTAATCCTAGAGGCAATAGGGAGTCTCTGGGATTAAGGGGAGTGATATGGTTACATCTGCCCTTAAGAGGCTTACATGGTATCAGGGGAGCCACCCGTACCACTCTAAGTGCAGAGATAGCATACATATAAGTAAAAAGAAAGCAGCATTGGATCAGAAAGCACCAGAGGCCAGGGGAGGGGAAATGCCAAGAAAGACTTCCAGTTTATTGTATTATAATCTAACCTATATCTTTTCATCTTCTCTACAAGGTTAACTTGAGAGATTTTATCAAATTCCTTGCTGAAATATAGCTATATTGTGTTTATCACATTCTTGTGTTAAAAGATGGAAAAAAGAAGGAAGGAAGGAAGAAAGGAAAGGAGGGAGGAAAGGAGGAAGGAAGGAAGGAAGGAAGGAAGGAAGGAAGGAAGGAAGGAAGGAAGGAAGGAAGGAAGGAAGAAGGAAGGGAGGATGGAAGGAAGGAAGGAGAAGGAAAGGAAAAAGGAAGGAAGGAGAAGGGAAGGAACAAAGGAGGGAAGGAAGTAAAGAAGGAAGGAAGGAGAGAAGGAAGGAAGGAAGGAAGGAAGGAAGGAAGGAAGAAGGAAGGGAGGATGGAAGGAAGGAAGGAGAAGGAAAGGAAAAAGGAAGGAAGGAGAAGGGAAGGAACAAAGGAGGGAAGGAAGTAAAGAAGGAAGGAAGGAGAGAAGGAAGGAAGGAAGGAAGGAAGGAAGGAAGGAAGGAAGGAAGGAAGGAAGGAAGGAAGGAAGGAAGGAAGGAGGAAGGGAGGGAGGGGGGAAAATAGAGAAAGGAAGGGAGGAAGAAGGAGAAAAAGAACTAACTCTAAAGATGAAGCCATCACTTCTTCCCAACATTTCTGTCACCTCTCCCTGAGTGTGTGGTTCTTCCCTTTGGTTCCAAATCCATACCAGAACAGCAATTCCTTTTGTAATTCCCTCCTTTTGAAGAAGAAAATAATAAATGTAGGTCAAGAGTCTCTCTGGTGCTCCATTTTGGGCAGAGGAAAAGCTCCTTCAAATGTACAGATAGCTGCAGTCCCCTCCTCTCACTCCCCCCATCCCCACTCCCAACCCCAGTCCTTGCTACTGTATGATACCCTGAGTCACATTTATGATTTATTTCCAGAACACATCAGCTATTTTCTCTTTATGGCTAGGTGGACCATAGTATGCTTTTATCACAGTATCTTCACCTACTGTCATTTTCCTTTTCTCCCTCCACTGATCCTTACCCAAATGCCCCCTATGCTTCCAGGATCTAGTTCGCCATATGAGGAAGTTCATGTTTATCTACTTGCTATATAATGCTATTCCAACACCCCTTTTATCTGAACTCTTTCCTTTGAATAAGGTATGCCTTATATATCCTCCTCATAGTGGAGAGGAGGTGATGGAGGGTGTCCTAGGGTAGACTGTTACATGCATTTTCAGATATTATTTCTGAATTACCTATTTTTAACCTACTTTTCTTTGTTACAGAGGAGGGCTTAATTTGGCAGTGAGAGAGTATTTCTAGAAATCACTGATGGCACAAAGTGAACTTTTAGAAGAGAAAAAGGTATACCTTTCTGGATATCTAACTGTGTCATGTCATCTTTAGTGAGGTCAAATCTGTCTTCCCACAGCTAAATCTCTTGTTGACCTTGGGTCTTTACTAGACTTTGCACATTTGTGTACAGTTACCTGAGTCCAGGGATTTTATTACACATATTTTTCTTGACTCTCATTTTTCATTAAATTACTGGTGGTTCTCTCATTGCTGTTCTGCCTATGTCATACTTATTATTCTCTGCGTGATATGGTTTTAGTGGCTACGTGTTCAAAGCTTTTTCCTACTTCCTCTATTTTTATTTTGAAGTCCTTTTAATCTAATTTCTAAGTCTTTAGGAAAATATTTTTTAAGAACCTGTCACCACTATATCTTGAGCCATAATCAGGAAGTCCAGATTCTGTTCTTAGACACCACCTTCCTGACTAGATTTTCACTTTCTGAATCAGCCTTTCTTTTCTCAAGCCCATATCTTCATCCTATATCTGTGTTAAAGCGCCACCTGTATCCCTAAGGTCTTCAATTTCTTGACTTTATAGTCCTTAGCAAATGCTTTATAGATACACTTTGGTGGTTATCATGAAAAAGGGGTAATACTGATCATCTGGTCCATCTGGTCTGTCATAGTTGTGTGTATATGTGTGTTACTGATATGTGGGTTTATATAAGTTTATGTAACATATGCAACGGTATGTGACGTACATCCATAGATACATAGATATATGAAGTCTTCAAACACTCCCAATCATCTCTCCTTTCTCTAACCCTTACTGGATGAAGTCTCACCTGGTAGCATCTGAAGATCCTCATAATAAATCATTCCTTGGCATGCAAGAAGCTGCTTCCTCCCTCCTGATATAGTCCACCACCACTCCCCATTGGAAAGAGTCCAATGTCTTACTTTCAAATGTTTAGGACTGCTGCTGCTGCCTCCATCATTCTCTACTGAACACTCTCCTTCCCTCCAACCTCATGGCACAAGTTAGGATTCTCTATTATCTTTTCAGGTCTTTCTTCCTCTTTAATTTTCCTTTAAAGTACTTCCTTCCTTTATCTTCCAATAAATATTTCATTCTTCCTTGATAACTTTGAAGAATGAAAAGGCATTCTCCAAGTTCTGACATTTCTTTTCTCCTTGTATGGACATGAATTGTTATTCAAATGGAATGCCCCTAGCAGAAACCCATATGGAGCAAGAGCCTTTGCTGGTGACCGCAGAACTCCCCTCTCCTTCAGGTGTCTGTTGCTCTTGTCTGTCAGCTTATGTGGCTATGTCTCTCTATGTTGGGGGCTTCACATAAAATGAGCTTTCTGGATCTCTCCTGAGGCTTTCCCTAGCCTTTTTTCTTAAACAAGCTCGTTCAGGAGTATTGAGTTCACATTTAAGGTTCCTGCCAAGAAGCTAATGCAAACTGCCCTCAGCTATTGTCTAGGACAAAGTTTTAGGTAGAATCTAACTTCCGGTCACTTCGTGCCTCTCCCTTTGTCTTGTCACTTCTCAAATAATCAAACTTCAGACGGTAACTATGGCTTACTTTTCAGCCGGTAAGCAGCTCCTTTTCTGTCCTGCCCTTCCCCCTCCCTTTTATTCCCTGCAAAGTGTCAGTGGTCTATACAGCACTAAGTTCACAGGAGGAGAGAGGGGTTGCTAAGCCCCATTCCCTCATGCCCTACACAGTGCAGTATAAATGAAAAGAGCGAGGGCACAGGCTGGGAGAACTGTGAGCCTATTTTGAATTCTGTTTTCATTTTAGTGTTCTCAGGTGTGTTTTCTTTAACCTGCCCACTTCATTTTTATGTCATATAAGCAGTTCACAGATGTTTGATTTCCTATAGAGATTTATATTCATACTCTTAACTGGATAATATCACAATTTCCATAATATCTAGTAGAGCTTTTCATGAAATATCAGCACAATCTCATGAGCCTAATGCAATTAAAGGATTGGACATTTTATGCAAAAGGATGCAATGGAGTATTAATAGCTAATTGAATTCTCCTATAGTTCAGTGCCACAACTTGTTTTACCCAACAGTGTGATAGTGACACCTGGGAGGCAGGAGAAAATCAGACACCTGGTGTCACCAGAAGGGGTGTGTGGGAATGCCTCCTGGGGAGGAGGGGGAAGAGGAATCCCTCAGAGTTACTTTAGTGTCTTGTGTCATTGAGTCCTTGGGACTCCTGCTATGCTAAAGACTAAAGGAGGCAGTGGAATATAGAGGAAATATCCTGTATTTCGAGGTCCTTAAGGCATCTGGGTTCGCATCCTGATTCTGCTCCTGGCTATCCATGCATTCATGAGCATGTTGTTCAACCTCTCTGGCACTGTTTCCTCCCTTATAAAATGTAAGAGGTTTGGAAAGAGATCATCCTAAATAAATTCCTTTCCAGGTGTGTGACCTAAGATTTTTCAAATGCAAGATTCATTATTCATATTTGGGTTTCCTTCATTTTGTAGAAAGACCTACTAAATACCTCTTTTTATGTCCTGGATTCCTTTGTTAATGAAGTCTATAAATTCCTTCTTAGAATAATCTTTTAAACACATAAATTAAATCTATAGTATTACAAAAGAAACCAATTACATTGAAATCTAATAATCCAAATATTTTTAGGCACATTTAGTGCAGGTATATAACTCCTATTCTAAGTAATCACCAGCTCATACAGACAACACCAGACAGCAAAGAATAAGCCTCTTCACCACACTCCTCTGCAAGTAGGGACAGTTCTGGGCAAAATTATGAATCAAGTAAAATTTGTCTCCATTACCCTTACTCCTTCCATTTCCATTTCACACATTTAGAGTCATCAGAGTTGAAGAATACTTTGGAAATCACCTGATCCAATCTCCTTATTTTATACATGAAGAAACTGAGGCATAATGAGGTTAATGACTTGCCCACAGTTGGACAGATGGATTTCACTCTTTGAATGATCCCACCTAAGCCTACCGTCTTCAATCTTTCTTTCTACCTCCCTCAACTCAATTCTTGCCTCTCTCAATGCTCTGCTCCCAGTTAATTCTCATAAAGAAAGTTACAAGATAAGCTAATTCATACTGTCAGTAATTCAATTCAGCAGGTATTTATTCAGGGCCTTTTTTTATGGAAGGCACTATTCTGGGTGCTGAAAATACAGAGATGTCAGAGCTGGTCCTCCACCTCAGGGATTTTATGCAATAGAAGGGAAACATCATGGACACCAATAAATAAAGATGTGTGTGCTGCCCACCCATGTAGGTTATGCATGTCCATATGGGTTATCAAAATGGGGCTCATGGGAACACATGTGTAGATGTGATCTGAAGTCTGGACTGCTTCTGGGGAAAACCCAAACCACCCCAAGCATGCTAGATGATGTTTAGGGAAAAGAGGCAAGCAGTCCCTAGGAGCATTTTTTAGGCTGAATGCTCCTTTCTCCAGTTTCTGAGAAGGAGGGTGGACCAGAATTATATCTGTCTTGTACCCAAGATAGTGTTGGTCTAGGGGCACAGTTTTTAGATTCAAAATAAAAGCCATTGGCTCCCTCAGTCAGTATGTATTTTATTTCATGAACTTAAAAACATTATGAGATGTGTGTATGCTTCACCAGAATGCCAAAGGAGTCTATCACACACACAACACATGTACACACACACTGAGAACCCCTGAGCCAGAGGAAGTTCTTTAGATGAGTGCCTTTAGGATCTTTTCTCAGATCTATCCTAGAAAACATTTTTGTCAATGATTTAGATGCAGATATAGATGGCAGATTTAAAATCCATAAAGGACAAGTTTGCAGGTAAAGTAGAAAGCATTTAACACAGTGAATGATTGTGGAGATCCAAAAATATCTTGAGATAAAATAATGAACCCATTCTGTTAAGATCAAGTTAAACAATAATAAATGTAAAACCCTAAATTTGGGCTCGAAAATTAATTAAACAAATTCAAGGTGACAGAAATATGGTTGATTTCTATGCAGATGGCTTCAAGTTCAGTATAAGTCTATAAATTAATATAGTAACCAAAAAAAATACTGTGCATAGGTGAAATAAAATAACTCATTTTTTTAATTGAATAAAATTATTGGCGTGTAAGTTCATTTTCTGTAGACTTAGTGAAAGTCTTTTGAGGATAACTCCAGTAGTGGACACAGGATGATGGGGGTGATATGTACCTCGTCCTGATCCGAAGTGGTTTTAAATTCTTCTGCCATCTCTATACTTTGAAAGTTTTGGATTCCACAAATCTTGGATATTGTCTAGCGTGATGACATGTTACAAATGTTCTCTCTTAGGACTAATGTGATGTCCAGGCAATTTTAGGTAAGTCTTGTTTACAATAATATTCCAGTTCCAGGATAATTTATTCTCAAGCATGTTTTGAAGACTGTATTTGTAGTAAGGGATGAAGGAGAGAAAACTCATCATCTATCAATGATTTAAGGCTAGTTAAATACATCCACAAAGTGTGGTCTCAGGGTCAGAATAGATCCAAGTTCAAATCCTCCTTAAGTCCTAGTAAGTCATGTAAACTGTATATGTCTCAATTTCCTCATCTATAAAATGGGGTAATAATAGCACCACCCTCACAAGTCACTGTATGTATCAAATGAGGAAATACATGTAAAGTGCTTTGCAAGCCTTAAAGTACAATATTAATGTATGACATCATTATTATTATCAAGATGTATCTTGCTAGGTATTCAGATGATGCCAAATTTTTGCAACTTGAAGTAATATATTTCCCTGTTTCTATGATTTTCTTCAATAATTTGCAAGCCTAAGTTCTTTAATTCTTCTGAAGTTTGGAAGGGTGTGTCCCATTTCAAGCAGTGCAATGTTGATTTTGGGTTTTCTTGGCAAAGACACTGGAGTGGTTTGCCATTTCTTTCTCCAGTTCATTTGACAGATGAGAAAATTGAGGCCAACAGGGTCAAGTAATTTGCCCAGGGTCATATAGTAAGTTTCAGAGGCCAGATTTGAACTCAAGAAGATGAGACTTTTCTGACTCCAGGCCTGCCACTCTGCCCACTGTGCCACCTGGCTGCCCCCCACAATGTTGGTATTATTATGTTAATTTTTAAAGACAGTATGTAATAGAGTTACTGCTTCATGTATAAGCCTCTTATTCTGTTCTTTTTATACGGAAATGCTTATGTTTATTGATATCTGTAAAGTTCAAAACTTAAAGAAAAATATAATTTTATATATTCTAAGAGGTTAATCTTTCTGTAAGTTTCAGTAGCTAATTAAATTCAGTGATCCTAAATTGCTATATCATCATCATCATTACGTGACTAAGTTTATTTATTGGCTTCAGCTGCCACAATCTTTTTGAACTTTGAGTTAATTATCAACAAGCATTTATTAAGCATCTAAAAAAAGTAAAACAGTCTCTGTCTTTAAGTAACTTATATCTACATATCTGCTATATAAATCTACTATATAAATTATATTCCCCTACCCATTTCTTCCAGTTTTATGTTATCTACATATGAATGAATATGACTTTCACATCTTTATCCAGTTCACTGATCTACAGTTGAGAGGGCGAGAGAGAGAGAGAGAGAGAGAGAGAGAGAGAGAGAGAGAGAGAGAGAATAGAACAGAGTCCAAAAGTTTTGTGACATTCTGCCATTAAACTGCCTCTCTGGGAAGAGAGGTTCCACTAATTGTGAATCCACTTAACTATTCTGCGTCAGTGCCCATTATGCCATGCATACACGAAGAAATCGTAAGAGATTTTGTCAAATCCTTTGTTGAAATACACTATGTTTACAGTAGTCCTCAGATATAGTATTAACCCTATCAAAAAAGACAATGAAATTAATTTTACTTAACTCATTATCAGTGAAACTATGTTGACTTCTGGTGATCGTCATATTCTTTTACAATGCTCACACACTCTTTGTTTAATAGCATTTTAGAATTTTGCCAATAGTCAATGCCATGTTTACCTGTCTATATTCCCACTCCTAAAAGTCAGGGATATAATTCCTCATCTCCAGTCTTCTTATACTCATTCCACTTTCCATTATTTTTCAGATTTTCAATGTTAGATCTGGAATAATATCTGCAAGTTTTTTCAGTATCCTAGAATGTAATAAATCTGGGTTTTGAGACTTGACCTCATTTAAAGTGACCCAGTGCTTTCTGACTATCTCCTCACCTATTCCAAAATTCCACTTAATCTGTATGAAACTTTGTACCACCTTTTTCAGTTTGAAAGCCATTCTTCTTGCTGGAGAAGATGGAAACCATTCAGACTCTGAAGAATTCTCCTTTTTCTGTTATGTTAACATCACCCAATTTGCCCCCTCATAACCAATGCCATTTTCTTGGTCATCTTCTTGCTTCAAATTTAGCTTTTCAGTGCTGTTTCATCATTTGTAAATCTCAACTTGTTCTGAGCCTCGTCCTTGCTGACACCATTCTTGCAGATTCACGTCACTGTTGTGTTTGGCCTTGATCATATGCTCCTGCCTCTGTCTTTCATACATGTCCTTTTAAATGCGACTTCATCAAAGAGCTCGCTGTGCAGCCATATAAGATTTTTTTAGATTCCTAATCCTTTCCTTCCTTGCTAGTCTCATTTTCTTTTATATAATCAGAATGTCATTTTTTTTTTAGAATTTCCCATCTCTTGTGAACTGCGTTCCCTTTTTAGAGGTTCTGGACATGGGCTCAGAGGTATCTTTTCTCTGAACATTTTGAAATAGAAAGTCTAAAGTACCTGAGTAACTATACATAGCATACTTTTTACTTGAGCTGATAAAATGATACATTCACTTTCCCCCAAGATCCTGCCACTCATCTGTTGCTTCTTACACATTGGATGGAAGCTAAGAACATACATCCCATTGTTGCACCTTCTATATTATAGAAGATGAAATTGTCTTCAAGGCAAGGCAAGAATTTTCTGGTCCCTTCCAATGACTGAGCTGCAATGGGACAATAAGAAAAGCTAGGACGAGGATCTGTGGGTGTAGAAGATAGTGAACTGTCCAGGAAAGAGTTTGAAATGGGTCACTGAACAGTATAGGTGGAGGGAGTTTATTTGTACCAGGAATACAAAGAACAAAGTTGAAGGCAGATTCTAAGCCAAGTGGAAATAGTCAAGGTATAGAATTCAGATAGACAAACTAGAGTCAAGGTTGAAGTCAAGTCAAGTCAACAAGCATTTATTAAGCACTTATTGTGTACCATGAAGTATGCTAAGTGAGAGGCAGAAAGGCAAAAATCCAGTCCCTACTCTCAATGAGTCCATGGTCTAAGGGGGGAGAGTTCAGAGATCAAACCCAAGCAAGGGACAGGGTCCAAGTATGCAGGTGAATCAAGGTTCAAGATGAAAATCAGGGGGAAAGGAGCAGATCTCAGATAAAGAAATTAAGATTTCTCAAGGTCTGGTACAGGCACTTGGGTCCACACCACAGTTCAACTACTGATAACTGTTGATCCTGGGATGGGTATTATCAGCCTTCTTTCATTATTTTAAGCACCTGTAGGTTTTAATGACTGGCAATTATGCAACTGGTTAGGCCAGTTGGGGTGGGAGGATTCCCCATAGTTTTAGTAAACTCTTCTGCCCTGCTAGGGTATGGCCTTGCTTTCTTTGGTGTTCTGGTTTATCAGCATTGCTCTCAGCACAGGGCCCATGCATCTGCCAATGCAAGGATATTCATCACAAGCTCCCTGGAGTTATTAAGCAGTCTATTAACACCCAGGACACTAGATAATAGACATCTCCCTCAATTCTCTTCAAGTTAAATGTACATTAAATCTAATACATTTCTTACCCTTGAACCTGGGAAGGAACGACAACACTCTAGGGCAGTTAGGTCATATAGTGGATAGACAGGCAGGCCTGGAGTCAGGAAGCTAAGTTCAAATCCAATCTCAGACACTTACTAGCTGTGTGACCCTGGGCAAATCACTTAACTTTGTTTGTCTCAGTTTCCTCATATGTAAAATGAGTTAGAGATGGAGAGGGCAAACCACTCCGGTGTCTTTGCCAAGAAAACCTCAAAAAGGGGTCACAAAGAGTCAGACATGACAGAAATAACTGAACGACAACAGCACTCCCTTTAGAAATTATGCCTCAGCAAGGCTGGATGAAGGATAGAGTGAATGGGTCTATTACTGTACCAGTGATTCATAAGGCAATCATTTGTCAAGGTCCTGCTATGTTAGAAACATTGTGTTAGGCCCTAGAGGAATGCATGATCACAAATATAATTAAGATGTTGCTGCTGTTTTCAAGATATAGTATAGCAGAAGAAAATTAACACATTTAGAAATACGGAATACTATTGTGCAATAGTTATGCAGAATAGACAATTTTATAAGGGATTTGTTGGATTGTTATTTTCACTCATTTTAATGGTGTCCAACTCTTCACGTCCCCATTGGGATTTCTTGGCGTAGATATTGAAGTGGTTGCCATTTCCTTCTCCAGTTCATTTTACAGGTGAGGAAACTGAGGCAAACAGGGTAAAGTGATTTGACCAGAGTCACACAACTGCTAAATGTCTGAGGCTAGATTTGAACTCAGGAAGGTGAACTCAGGTGAACTGCAGACCCCACATTCTGTCCACCGCACCACCTAGCTTTCCTAACATAAGGGGTCAGCTTTCCCTTTCTTTCCCTTCCCTTCCCTTCTCTTCTCTTTTCTTTCACATTCAATCATTTATCAAGTCCTGTCAGTTCTACCTTCACACCATCTCTTGCATCAAATTCTCTCCACTCACACAGCTACCACACTGGTTCAAGCACTTGACAACTGTTGGAAACATGCCACTCTCGTGAAAATAACTCAAAGGCAGAGTGGGCAGAGGAATGTGGTTTGTTTTACACGTCTCAACCCGTGGCTGCTGTTCACAAAGAACGTATACCCAGACAGAAGCCAAACTAAGGCTTTTTATGGGGTTAGTACTTCTAGGTCCTTCCCTTCAGAACTGGAATTGGTCCCTGCTCTTCCGAGTTACAGTCTTTCTAGCCTACTCACTACATATCAATCCTTGATGTGTTCCCTCCTCCCAAACATACTTCAACATAGATCCATGATCAGAAAATGGAGGGATAATTTTATGCAGGGTATGTCAGTTAATATGCATGAAGCTTATTAAGCAAGCACAGTTGAGAGAATACCGTGACCTCCTCTCTCCCCTTAGTTTGGCACACCTCCTGCCAAAGCAGGACTTTGATTAAGACTTCTTCTCAGTACTCCCTTCCAAAGGGCAAACTTTATCTCTTTCTAACAACAGCTCTTGTCTGGATTATGGCAACATCCTCCCTAAAGGTTTCTCTGCCACAAGTTTGCCCCTTTGCCAATCCATCCTCCTTAATTCCTTGAATTGATTTCTTCCTCACCTCAACTTCAGAGAATCCTGGCTTCCTTCAAAGGTCAAGTTCCTCTTTCTGGAAGCCTCTTCTGATTCTCCCAGTTACTAATATCCTCCTCCGTACTGATCCCAAGGAAATTATTTTGTATGGATTGTGTTTATTTTTCTGTGCACAAGTTGTTCCCCACCCCACGTCCCCATAGAATTTAAATTCTTTAACAATAAGAACTGTTTTATTTTTTGGTTTTGATTCTCCAGTTTGTATAACCAACCAGTGCCTACTTTTTAGTAAATGTTTCTTATGAAATAAGGTTGGAAAGGTAAGATGGCACCAAATTATGGAGGATCTTAAATGCCAAGTTAAAGATTTCACTCTGTAGCAAGAAGGTGTCATTGAAAGGCTAGATAGGAGAGAATGTCCAGAAGAAGAAGATGTCAAATACTGCAGAGAAATCAAGGAGAATCAGGATTGAGAAAAGCCCTTTGGATTTGGCAGTTAAGAGCTCATTGTAACTTTCAAGAGAGCAATTACAATTGAATAGGCTCCACAGACTGGAGAACTGAGTGAGAGGAAAGAAAGTAGAGGCACCAAGTATAAATAGCCTCTTGAAGGACTTTAGTCACAAAGAAGATGAGAATACCTAAGGGGGATTAAGTGACTAAAAAATTTGAGGTCATTTGCTGAGAGTTTCCACCATCCCCACCACCCAATCTCATATCATTCAGACATTTTTTTCCACTATATCCTCTCTTCCATTCCAGTCTCAGATAAAGAGATGACTTCTTTTTGTTAAAGGAAATTCTTCTAAATAATAATGATAGATAATAATAGCAGTTATATAGCACTTTCAAGGGTTTTGAATTACTTCACATGTCTTATCATTTTATCTTTAAGTGATTAAGTGAAGTTTTTAGGATGGGGAAGATATGGGCGTGTTTGTAGGCTACAGGAAAGGAGCTAATAGAGAGAATGGCGATGATAGTGGGAGCAATTTGCTTGGGACAACAGGAGAGGATGGGATTAAGGTAAGGGTACACAGGACAGGTAGAGTGCTGGATTTATAGTCAGGAAGATTTGAGTTCATGTCCTGCTTCAGACACTAACTGTGTGACCACAGGTAAGTCATATAACTTCTCTGAGACTCAGTTTCCTCATCTGTAAAATAGAGATAATAATAGTACATACCTCCCAAACTTGTTGCAAAGATAAAATGAGATAAGATATGTGAAGTAATTCAAAACGTTTGAAAGTGCTAAATACATGCTATTATTATAATTTTATCATTATGATTTAGAAGAGTTTTCTTTAGCAAAAAGAAGTCATCTCTTTATCTGAGACTAGAGTGGAGGAGTTATAGGGGAAAGAAATGTCTGAATGATATGGAATTGGGTGGTGGGGATGGTGGAAACTCTCAGCAAATGACCTCAAATTTTTTTTTAGTCAAGTATAATTGAGGTCCTTGGATAAAGGTGTGGGGGAGGAGTTCTGTGGAAGGCTTGAGGCTCTCCTTAAGAGAGTTTGCAACAGTTACAGTGGAGAGTACCATAGAGAATCAAGTTGGGAGCAATGTATTGATTGCCTAGCTACAGTGAAAGCTTAGTTGTGAAACAAAACTTTGCAGCGGACCCAGACAGCATGGTTTAATGATTTCTTCTATCTCTGTTCAGTAGCACACAAAAAATGGGGCAAGGGAGATGGGAATAATATGAGGTAGGGACCTGACAGGAATTGATAGCAATAGGATAGACAACAGTATCAAGCTGAATTAATTCATGTAGGGTTGATTCCATGGATAGCAAAGGGAGGAGAATGCAGCCAGTGCAGGGTAGATGACCTGGGAAAAAACTGAAGTTTAGAAGGAGTGGAAATCACAAGGAAGAAGAACAAGGTTAAGGGTTGTAAGGCATAGGGAAATATGAAATAAGACATTATAATCAAATTAAGGAATTTTGGAGTTCATAAGCATGGCAGTGGTATATTTATGGGTGATGGCAAGGTGAAAAGATGGTGTGGGAAGCTTGAAGAGGGAAAGTCTGGAACAGTTGCTGAGATATGGAACAGACAATGACAATGAGATATGGACAGAGTGACCAAAGTAGGAGAAGGTTATAAAGAATGGGTTGGCACAATGGATAGGGAACTGGATCTGGAGTCGGAAGGACCTGAATTCAAATCCAGCTTCAGACACCTACTAGCTGTGTGACCCTGGGCATGTCACTTCACCCTGATTGCCTCAAAAAAAATGAGTCAGTGCTCAAAAATGTCAAGTCAAGGAGCACTGAGAAGATGCTGCTAAATTTGGCAATCAAAAAGTCATTGGTGACCTCTGAGATAGTTGTTTTAGTCAAGTGATTCCAGATTGTGGGCAGATAAAAACTGGGGGAATGATAAAGGAGTAATAGTAGTACTTATAGACTACTTTCTTCAGTTTGGGTACTCCAAGGAAGAGGAGATATGAGACAGAAGTTACCAAGGGTAGCAGGGTCAAGAGGCAGCATTTTTGGTTGTTGATTTTCCTTTGCTTGATTTGGGGAAGGGAAGTATTTTTGCATAAAGGAAGATTGAGTATGTTTGTGGACAGAAAGGAAGGAGCCTGTGAAGACAGAGAGATGGAAGATAGAAGAGATTGCTGGATAAAAGAAGATTGCTGGATAACGGTCTTAGAGAAAGAGGGCAAGGAAAGGTTGGAGGATCCATGACAGGTGCAGAGATTATCTATGGTCACAATGGCTGCAACATAATAAAGCTCCACAGAAGCTGTTGACTGGCCAGCCAATTTTTCCTCTAAGACAGGAGAAGGAGCGGGGGGGACCAAGGTTTTTGAGATGTGGCCCTGCCAGAGCTCAGGTCAGGCCATATCAAACGTATGAATAAAGTAGATTTTCTTAGGGGAGGGGCTGAGGGTTTAAAGACAGTGGGAAAATGTTAGAAGAGTAGCTAAGGAAAAAGTGAGAAGAAACAGAAAGAAATGAATGAAAAGGTTCCCAGGCATTGCTGAGGAATCCGCTAAGGTTAAATAACATGAATTTGTAGTACACAGAATCACTGCTATGCATCTTAAACAGGCCAATTAAAGAAATAGGTCTTCTGTTCCTTTGGGAGGAGAGTGGAATGTTGATTTCAATCTTAACTAGCGTAACAGTTGGATCATGACAAAGTTTTGCTACTGAACATTACAAAGAAATATAGAGAAGTTACAGTGCAATATAGCTAGCTAGTAATAGCTACCATTTGTGAAAATGCTTTATATTATCTCATTTGCTACTCACAACAACCCTGGAAGGTAGATGCTACTATTATCCTCCTTTTACAGGTGAGGAAGCTGAGTTAGAAAGAAGGGGAATGACTTGCCCAGGGTCACACACCTAGAACAGTGTCTAGGGATAGATTTGAATTCAGGCCTTCCTTACTCCAAGTCTAGCTATTTATTGTCTGAGGCCACACAGTTAGTAAGTGTCTAAAGTTGTCTTTAAACTGCAAGATTGTAAGTGCAGCTCTCTACACACTGTACATACACCCCCTCCCCCACTTTCTGTTCTAGGATAAGTCAAATGGGAAAGTTACAAGAGGATTTTTTGGTTCACACTGGTCTTCCATTCCCACTTATATTGAACCAGACTTTGTTCTTTTATTCTTTGTTGCGTGCTTGATCTCCTCCTGTCTTCTCAATTTTATCACGTGGGGCCAGTAGCTAGGTGGTGCAGTGGATAGAGCACCAGTGCAGGAGTTAGGAGGACCCGAGTTCAAATCTCCCCTCAGACACTTGACACTCACTTGGGCAAGTCACTTAACCCCAATTGCCTCATCCTCGGTCATCTCCAGTTATCCTGATGAATATCTGGTCACTGGATTCAGATGGTTCTGGAGGAGAACTGAGGCTGGTGACCTGCACAGCGCTCCCTCACTCAAAACAAAGTCAAGTGCAAGTCATGTCATCATTTCTCTGATGGCATGGTCTTCTTTGTCAATGAAGGGCGAGCACACATTTGGGGCCAGCATATCCAAGATCTTGATGTTAGGTCCCTTCCAATTCTTAGCCCATGAAATCAGTTTGACAGAAGAATGCCAGGGGAAAGCCTTTATGAAGCATTTACTAAGTGCTAAGCCCTAGATATACAAATACAGAAGAAACCCCTGCTCTTAATGAATTCATAATTTTTTAAAAGAAGACATAGCAGATAGAGATGGGTGGTGGCCAGGAAAGGGAAAACATAGAGATAGTGAATGAAACTACAGGGCAGTATATTGGCATGCCTTCTTCAGAGGCAGTTTTATTTTATTCCAGTTTTTGTTTGTTTTAAGGGATTTTTTTTTTTGAGCAAGAAGTGTCATGGAAAAGGTAGGGGGAGTGTGGAGGTGCAGGCAGGACAGAGTTGAAAATGACTAACATGAACATGGGGATTCATGGCTGGGGGAGTTCTGAGATGAACATCTTAATTCCTTCTTAGATATGATTTCTGGAAATCCAGTTTGGAAGATAGAGCAGCAGTAGCAGAGCAAAAAAAAATTCAGAGTTAAGAAGATTTGGTATGGTAGCTAAGGGGAATGTGATCAGAAGCTGCAAAGAAACATAAATATGTATTGAGGAGGAATTAACTTAGGTTAAATAGCATGAATTTGTAATATATCCTATTACTGTTATGCATCTTACATGGGCAAATTAAGAAATCAGTTTTCTATTCAAGCTATAGGTATCTTAGCTCTTTCAAAATCCCATTTGCCAACTACCCATTTACCAGCTCTGAATTTAGGAGACCAGAGATGGTGAAAAATAACCCACATTCTGTGTCCTCTCCAAAACCCCTCTCCTAGATTTGGGGCCTTTGGAGAACCCACAGTCACCTCCTTTTCCCTAGAATCTCTTGCCATGGTTTGGAAAAGAAGGAGAAATATCATCCATTCTGGATATATGTACAAAAATTTATGTAGCTGATAAAAGACAGAAATAATCAGTTCTAAAAGCATGTTAATGTGTAACTAAAGGAGCTAGCCATTGATTCATCTATTCTGAAAAACAAATTGGAATCACCAACAACAAATCATCAATAAATATTTATTAATACTTACTATGGGCTAAGTGCTAAGCTTCCATTCTAATGGGGAAGCCACGTAGGTATGTGCAGGTAGACACATACAAAATAAAGATTGGGCAATAGAGTATAGGAGACTAGGAAAGGGCTCGAACAGAATGCTTGAGCTGAGTCTTGCTATGAGATCTTCATAACCTGACCCCCGACTATGCTTCATCTTCATATGTTTTTTGCTGCTCAGTCATTGATCATATCTGACTCTTTGTGACTCCATGGACCATACTGTCTACAGGGTTTTTCTTGGCAAAGATACTGGAGTGGTTTGCGATTTCCTTCCAAACAGAGGTTAAGTGATTCACCCAGGGTCACATGGCTATTAAGTGTCTGAGGAAGGATTTGAACTCGGGTTTTCCTGACTCAAGTCTCAGTGCTCTATCTACTGAGTCATCTACTTGCCTCTTCTTACACTTCATTTGCATTCAGATATTCTATAATCCAGCAACACTGGTTTCCTTACTGCTTCTTTTCATTGCCTTTCTTTCCTTTTGGAGGCAGTGGAGTTAGGTGACTTGCCCAGAGTCACACAGCTAGTGTCTATCAGCTTTTCCTAACTCCATGGCCACTGCACCTCCTTGCTGCCTCTTGAACAAGATTCCACATCTCTTGGCTCCATCTCTCTCATTGGCTGTCCCCCATGCCTAGAATGTTCTCCCTCTCTCCTCATCTCCATATCTGGGCTTTCCTGGCTTCCCTTGAGTCTCACCTAAAATCCTACCTTCCAGAAGAGGCCTTTCCTGGTCCTCCATAATGCCAGTGCCTTCAGTTGTTGATTATCTACAATTTATTCTGTCTCTATATTGTTAATACACAACTGTTTGCTGTTGATCTCCCCCCATTA
Source organism: Bettongia penicillata ogilbyi (assembly GCA_023548195.1). Lineage (NCBI taxonomy): Eukaryota > Metazoa > Chordata > Mammalia > Diprotodontia > Potoroidae > Bettongia > Bettongia penicillata. Next base: position 6,269,422 of record JAJHZJ010000055.1, on the reverse strand, counting down.
AACTGAGTTCTTTTTAAGCAAGGACTACATTTTTGTTCCTTTGCGTTGCCAGTGCTTAATGCAATACCTAGCACAGAGTCGATATTTAATAATATTATTGCCTTGACATGACTTGAAGAAAGCTGTAACATCTTGTTTAGGAGCAAATAGTATATCTGGACCACAGAGTATATGGAAAGAATTTATGTATAAAAAGACTAGAAAGATAGGAAGTCTTATTGTGAATGATGTAGCAAACGGTACCAAATCCTAACTACCCTCAACAAGAGCAATCCCAGGAACAAGGAAATGAAAAACAAAAAATGATCTTATATATAGAAGAATATTATTATAATAGTACCTTTTGTAGAAGCAAAAACTGGAAATAAAGTATATACACATCAGCTGAAAAATAAATTGTGGGATATAAATAGAATGCTGTATTATTGTGCTGTGAGGGAAAATAAATCATGTGAAAGGCAAGTTGAGCAGCTGAAAGGCAATGTAGTACAATGGAAAGAGCCCTTTCCTGGAGCCAAAGGACCTGGATTCAGATTCTGCTTCTGATACTTATACTGCCTATAGGATTTTGAGCAACCCAACCTCTCTGAGTCTTGCTTTCCTAATATATAAAATAAGGAGACTGGACTAGATGATCCCTAGGGCATTTTCCAGTTCTTGATCTATAATCCTATGAGAAATTCAGAAAATTATTGAAAGATCTATATGAACTAAGGCAGAATGAAGTACACAGAACCAGTCTGTATGTATGTGTGTATATATATGTATGTATATATATAGTATGTATGTATATATATAATGACTATATTAGGTTAATATACAATTACTATATATGTATGTATATATGTATGTACATTTGTACATATAGATAGACAGACAGACAGATAGATAGATAGATAGATAGATAGATAGATAGATAGATAGATAGATAAAATTACTATAGTAAGGTAAATAAAAATAACACAAAAAAGGCAACTGAAATTGGATTAACTGTCATGGCCAATACTGAACCCAGGGGTCAGATGACTATGATAGGTATACATAGATACAGTTGACTGATTTTATTTGACTGTTTTTCTTTGTTATAAAGTAGAGCTGGGACAGTAGGGGAGGAGAAAATACAGGAAAATTATAGGAAAATGATCAATGTAAAGAAACATAAAGGCATTAACAAAAATTTAAATTGTTTCAATGCTCTGACTTCCCAAAGTTTTCTCCTCCTAGCTCTTTACTTTCTTTGCTGCCCCGTACAACCTCCTAGAAATTACAATGGCTCCAACCCTTGTATCTAGCTATCTCACCTTTGATATTTGATGTCTCATCTTTTTATCTCTGTGGTGACTGCTCTGCCTAAATCAAAGTAATGGACTGCTGTCCAAAGTAACAGGTCTGCCCTGACTCCAAGACCAGTGTTCTTTCCGTTATCCAATACTGCCTCATCCATATAACAGACTGCCAACTGGACCTACTCCTCTCTGGACGTCACATAGCCCTGGGACTATGTGCTATAGGCCATCATCATTCCTTTTCATTGACAAATGCAACCAGTGTCTATTAAGCACCTATTCTGAGCAAGGTACTTCCTTCATACTAATTTCAGATTTATCTTTGCTAGAATTACCTTCTTTTCCTCTCCAGATTCACACTTGTTCATAGCCTTGTTTTCATGACTCTGACTCCTGATTCATTGGTAAGGCAGAGAAAATAGGCATACCCTAGAGCAAACAGTGGACACCTGACTACCCTTTATCTATTATGTACAAGTTAATAGTGCCTCACTCATGCTCTACTTCCCCCAGAGTAACTTGGTGAAGGGGAGTAGTGGGGAAGGATGTACTTTCTAGATCTATTTTCAATTTTTAAAAAAATATGCTTAAAATGTTTGTAAAACCTGTCTCCCACTCAAGTGGAATGAAGGAAGGGACAGCCCTGTGCTGTATATTTGGAGAGAGACATGACTTCTGGTTAGTGGAGAAAATAGCTTTCTCTATTTATCCACAGCCTTTCTCTCTACATGTATGGACACCCAGGAGTGTCCAGAGCTGCTCCGTAAAACTCAGCTTAATATTCTTTTTTCCCATCAAGAGTCACATTTCTCTCCCTATACATCATGAAACAAAGGACTCCTCCTCCCCTGATCCACAGGAGCGGAACTGAGTTATTCTTTTTTTTTTTTTTAATTTTTTACATTCATTTTCACAAATTTTGGGGTTCCAAATTTTCTCCCCTTTTCTCCCCTCCCCCCACCCCAATACCCCAAGCAATCTAATTTTCCCTATCTCCAATCTGCCCTCTCTTCTGTCATCCCTCCCTTCCCTTGTCTCCATCTTCTCTTTTCTCCTGTAGGGCCAGATGACTTTCTATTCCTCATTAACTGTATGTCTTCTTTCCTAGTTGCAACAACAATACTAAACAGTTGTTCCTAAAACTTTGAGTTCCAAATTCTCCTCATCCCTCCCTCCCCACCCATTCCCTTTGGGAAGGCAGGCAATTCATTATAGGCCATATCTGTGTAGTTTTGCCAATGACCTCCCTGATAGTCGTGTTGCAAGCGGGGGATGATGGAAGGGAGGGCAAAGGGAGGAGGGAGCAATTTGAAGTCAACACTTGGGGAGGGACAGGATCAAAAGACAGAAGAGAAACAATGAGGGGCAGGTTAGGAGGGATGGCAATCCAGTTAGTCTTACACAACATGAGTTATTCTTGATAAAGTTAAAAACTAGAAAACAATTCCTCCTGCTAACAAGAGTGGAGTCATGGTAACAATGACAATAGTTACATTTATATAGCACTTTAAGATTTGAATTTTTCAGATGAGAAAACAGACCCAGAGAGGGGAAAAGGCTTTCTTAAGGTCACCCTTCTATCCAGTGCCACCTAAAGCAAAGTCGTTTTTACAAGGTAATCAGATCACTAGTAACTTCTATATATGATGAGGATTCTCCAGGAAAGGAGAAGACAGTCTGTGTTAATTCATTTACATCTAGGCTGAGGCAGAAAATATCGACTGTAACTGAACTGGGCGTTTGATACAGCACTTTAAGATTGCAAAGTGCTTTACACATATTGTTTCACTTGGCTCTTGCAACAACCTTGTGAAATAAGTGCTACTATTATTCCCATTTTATAGATAAGGACAAAGGCTCAGAGAATAATTTGCCTAGGGTCACATAACTGGTAAATATCTGAGACAGAAATTGAACCCTCTACTGTATCACCTAATTGTAACATCACAGAAGTCAGCATAAAGTTATAGGATTTAGGATTGAAAGGGCTAGAGAGGTTAGGCAGTTTGCATAGTCTGACACAAGTGGAACTGGAAAAGGACCTTCAAAATCATCCAGTTCATTCTGACATATAAACACAACGTCCCCAAGAGAGGCAACATGACATTGTGAAGAGAGAGAGTTTTTCCTCAAAGTCAGGAAAACCTCTAATCAAGTCCTACCTCTGAGCCCTGCGGGATATGTGACCCAGCTAAGTCCCTAAGCCTGAGCTGCGTAGACTCTTCTTTAGTAGAGAGAATTTCCTCATCGGTAATTCACTGTACCAGTAAAATCACAAGTCTTATCCAAGAAAGCATGAGAGAGAGAGAGAGAGAGAGAGAGAGAGAGAGAGAGAGAGAGAGAGAGAGAGAAAGGGAGAGAGAAAGGGAGGGAGAGGAAAGAAAGAAAGGAAAGAAGGAAGGAAGAGAGGAAGGAAGAAGGAAGAAAAAAGAAAAAAAATTCCCAGGAACTGTTCATTCGTTCTCTTCTTAAACATTTCTATATACAGGGAGCTCATTACCTCATGAGGCAGGCAGTGTATTCCATTTTGGGATGCCTGGCACCTCTTCCATATATATATATATATATATATATATATATATATATATATATATATATATATATATATATATATATGTATGTATGTATGTATGTATATACATATGTATATATATGTCCTCATTCTACCCTCCAGAGTCACATGTTACAACCCTTCCAACATTTGAAGCCAGCCATCATGGTCTTCTCTCTAGGATAATTCTCAATTAACTTAAATTAATAAAGTGTCCTAGGGAGCTCCCATCAGAGCAAAACTGACCTGAATTATTCACAGTTTAGCGTTTCCTCTGCCTGTTTATCCTCATTAGCGCCTCTCTTATAGCAGCACCTTACTCATCTCAGAAGCCACATTTTTTTCATTTACAATATTTTAATGGATTTCACTTGAATGAACTATTTCATCAAGTGAAGACACATTTCATGAATGAATAGAAGTAAGTCTATAATTATGTAGTTTTAGTCAGGTAACAGCAATGAATTTTCCAGGCAAATCGGAGGCTATATATAGCAGCTACATTTGAATGACAAAGTAGGTTATTGCTCCTTCCACAGAAGAAACAATACTGTAAGATTTTTTCACTGTGATTAGCATTTTAAAGTAATTATAAATTAAAGGGTACATCCTAACTGAAAGGCAACATGGTACAATAGAGAAACCTGACCTTGAAGTCAAGAAGACCTGGGTCCAAGTTCTATCTCAGCCACATACTGGTTGTGTGATCCTGGACAAGTCATTTGACCTCATAGTATTCTAGGTATCTCTATAGCATTATAAAATACAGAGAACATGCCAACCTATATTGGTGGAGGGGATTTGCTCACCTAGGAGTTTCCTCTATCAATGAAATCCCTGGTTCAGTCCCTACCTCAGATCATGCTTGCTTTATCTTAGCAAGGAATTTTATTCTATCTCTATTAATTACTCAATTGTCACAGAATCTCAGAATTGAGAGAGACATTGGAGAATATCTAGTTCAATCCCTACCTGAGCAGAGATCCTTTATCTCTAGTACCCTAGACAAGTGGTCATCTGCCCTTTGTTGAAAGATCTCTCATGAAGGGAAATGCTTTCTCTGCTGTGAGTCAGTCCATTTCACCTTGAGGTACATCCAAGGAAGGTTGCTCTTTTTTCCTGTTACATCAAGTTAAAATCTCTACAACTTTCTCTACAACTTTCACCTTTTTGCGTGTAGATCAACCTTCTGGTCCCAAGCAGAATATCTAACACCTTTTCCTTCCAACAGTGCAGATACTTGAAGATAGCTATCTCATCCCCCAATAACTCTTCTCTGTAGTTCCTTCAAGTAATCGATTATGGTTTGGTTTTGAATCCCCTCTTTTTCCTCACTGTCTTCATTCTGGACACACACTAGTTTGTCAACGTCCTTCCTAAAATGAGCTAAACATGATCCTACAAATGTAATCCAACCAAGAATGTTATAATAATCTCAGAATGATGGTGTATGCAAAACACTGCTAACATTAAAGTGCTATATAAATGTTTGATATTACTACTTTAGCATTTACAAAAACCCTGTAAGGCAATTAGGACAACTATTATTGTTTCCATTTTAAAGATGAGGAAAGTGGGGCTCAGGTAGGTTAAATGTCTTGCCTATAATCATGCAGCTAATATTTGAATATTGATTCATACCTCTTTGCTCTTTCCACCATAAGGAAGTTGCTTCTATGTGTACAACCTCTCTTGTCCTGGCCACCAGGCATCTATTAATTAATATAGTCAAAAATCACATTAGCTTTTTCAGCTTCTAAGTCACAGGGTCTACTCTTAGTGAATTTGCAATTCACTAAAAACTCCAGGTTTACATGAACTGCAGCCTGGTCAGCCCTCACACATAATTACTTGTGCAGCTGAGTTTTAGAACCCAAATGTTCTAAATGGACTTTACATTTATCCCAATTACATGTGATCATTTTAGATTTCGCTCAATATTCTAGCCTCTTGAGAACACTGGGGATTCTCATTGTATCATCTGATATGTAAGCTATCCCTCACAAATTTGTGTCATTTGCAGCATGATACCTATTCTTTCTTCATTCAAGTTACTGATAGACAAATTAGCTTTTGTGGACTGGTATATGAGGGGAATCAATTATGGAGATATCAATGCATGATCTAGAGACCAACACCACAATTTTTCATGAGAATATTTCTCCCAACTTGTTCTGTCTTCCCTTTTTTCCTACTTTTTTCTTCCTTCTTTTTTCCTTTATTGGCTAATTGCTTTCCTTCCTTATTTTCTTCCTTCTCACATTTTTTTCTTTCTACCCACATTTATCACTGTTTCTTTTTTTTTCTTTCCACCACTCTTCTTTTTCTTTTCTTTTTTCTCAATTTGTTTCTTTCACCATTCCAGGAAAAAAAAACTGATTTCTAATAAGTAAGATCTGCAAACTATTAAATGCCTTGAATTCAAAACTGAATCTATTTCATTTATTCTCATTTATTAACACCTGAGTGGTCATTAAAGTTGGCATCTTCATGAAGAGTGTAAGAATTTATTTTTATTTCTGTGGTTTGTGATGACATATTCAAAAATGTCAGAAGCATTCATAAGACAAATATGGCTCAGTTCCTTTCAAAGTCCCAGTAAGTTTGAAGTCTCTATTTTTTCCTCAACCTAGATGTCACTGAATTAACAAAAACTGCGTTCTCTCCTCCCTTCTTAGAGACTTCTCATCAGATGAAGAAGATGCTAGTGGTTTGATGACCTTAGAAAAATCCTTTACTTTAGATGGAACTAGCTAGATGGGTGACCTTAGGAAAGGCCTTTTCCTTCTCTGGGACTCAGATTTCTCATCTGTAAACTAAGGATGACCTTTGAGGTCCCTTCAGTCCTAAATGGCAGTTCTACGGTCTGAGATCCTCTATAGCTCTCATGAAGTAAGATGGCATTATTCTCCTCCTCCTTGGGCATAACCTCCTTTGCCTCCTCCCTCACCTTCTTCTCTTCTCCCTGCCCTCTTCTTCCTCTTTTCTCTTCTCTTTCCTCCCTTACTCCTTTCCTTCCTTTCTCCATCGTTTACGACTCTAAAACTGAAAGTATCGTCTAAAATCTAGTCTCCTTTTCAAGCAAATATTTTGCTTGTTTGAAAAGAAGAGTCATCATTCTGTCTCTTTAGGAGCTTACAGCATAAGTGGAGAGATAAAGACTTACATACAGGGGAAAAAGTAGTCATATTCTTGGAAAAGCAATATTGTCAGTTTAATTAAGTCCTAGACTGTGGGAAACACAACAGGAATCTGAGGAGAGAAATATCAGCACAGACTTATGGAGGAGGTGGGATATGAGGAAAGAAAGGGGCTTTATAAGCAAATTCTTATGCACACAACACTTTTGCTTTGATAAAACATATGTCCACCTGTCCCTACTCACCTTCCCATTCTTTAAAAGATAACCTGCAGTCCTGAATGAATAAATGAAGAAGGGAAGGAAATAGAAGGAGCATGGGTTTAAAAAGAAATATTATTATTTTGAATTGGGTCCAATTCAATATGTTATTTATTATGTTCCTACTGGATATGAAATTCTGTTCTTGAAACTCAGTGAGATACCGAGATGAATGATTTGGTTCTGTTTGATTCAATAAACATCAGTTATGTGCAAGATTCTGTGCTGCACACTTGTAAAACCAAAGAGATACCCACAGTAGCCGCTATGAGTATGCATGTATATTTCTAGGGTAAATTCTCAAAATATAAATAACTCTCCAAGATATTTATTCAGATACCAGAAAGCCAAATCCACCATGGTAACATATATACATCACCAATCCAGGGAGGACCGACATCCCCAAGCCTTCCCTCCATTAGATGTCTCCACAAGCAATCTCTCCTACGCAAAATTCCTCCCTCTCTCATTCACACTGGTGACTCTGCCTCAGTTCTGTCTTGCTCTCTCCCAGCCTTGCCTCACTCTCCCTTCCTGTTCCACCTTTCAGCAAACTCCTCCCACCATGCCATGTGACTCAGGCTCCATCACAGCAATCAGCTAGGCAAAGCAGGTCACATAGGCCTATTAATGAGTGGGAAAAGATATTCCATTCCATGAACATTACAACACTGAAGATATAGAGAGGAATAAAGATACAGTCCAAGCACACCTCCATTCTCTCATCAGGAAAGCAGACAGTAGATGGGGAATGGGGCATTGTTGTCAGAGACAGTCAATGCATTGGTTTGGTTTACTTTACTTAAAAATACTGGAGTGTGGTCACTGAGCATGCTACAGCTTCTTGGAGCCATATGTGAGAGCCAAGAGACAGATGGACACCAAAGTTGTATGAGCAGCCCTAAAAAGGGCTCGGCAAGCCCTCAGACTAGAGGTGCCAGTCCTCCCTGAATACCCCATACACCCTGGTAAAACTATCTCAGCAGATGGGACAAATTAGGTTGAGGGTAACTGACAGGTCTCAAACTGAGTTGGGGATGTTTAACCCAAGTATGCAAAGACTTCCCTGGTCAGAATGAGCGCATGAGAACAAATTGTTCCAACAGCCATGAAAGCAGCTGAAGCAGGCATTGTGAAGCACTTACAACTCAGATATCGAAGATACCAAAGTCATCCCTTGCACCTGGGACACTACCAGTCCTCTTGACTTTTGTACTGCCATTGGGACTTTGATGACTCTGGAAGAGAAATTGAGGCTGACACTTTGCTGAACTCGGCCTCACTTAAATCCAATTCATGGCAAATCAAGACATCACCCCATGATGTCACTGGTCCTCTTGAAAACAAATGACAAACAATAACAAAACACTTAAATTTCTAAATGATAGTCCTTGACCAAAGGACACCTAATTTCCTCTTAGTAGGTTGTTATCTACCATTAAAATGAATAGCATTTCTCACAAGTTCACCTTCTGCCAATTCAGTTTTTTCTGTCTCTATCTGATCTCTCCTCCTCTAGCCTTATTTTTTCCTGTGTCTCTAAGAATTTGATAAAAGCCCATACAGTTTCTCCATGATGCCTATCTGATAGAGATGGCAAAGCTCCATCAATGTGGATCAAGGAGGATATCTTGACAACAACCTTTAAATGACCATCCAGTGTCACCTTTTCCAGTAGGTGCCAATTAAACCAAAATGAGTGAGCCTTCCCCTTGGATAAGCTCATTTCTGGCCTGTGAGGACAGATGAGCTGGTCTTACTGTATTGAATTGTTCCTCTCCCTGGCTCTCCCATTGATCTGATTGACTTGAGTCTCCTAGCTACATGACAGGCACTCTGTGCTGGTAAGCTTGTGAAATCATCTTCTCTCTTCTTCCTACATCTCCCTGGGGCTTGCCATTCAGATGAAAATATTATTTTCCCCTAAAATTCTTGGATTGAACCCTTCGATATAAACATCTGAGAAAGCGTATGGGGCAGGCCTGAGGTCTACATCTGCCAGTTTTTACAGTGGCACTTTCAATGACCAAGGACAAATCACTGCTTCCAAGTCCAAGAAACATAGACTATGGTCATGCATGGGCCCCGAAGACCTCTGATAAGGCTTTTTCTCAGAAAAGTGATTTTGAGAAAACAGGGAAGGTCTAAGTTCTCTGGGGTACTTTTCATGTTTTCCAAAATAAATCCTGGGTTGATTTCCCCTTGAATGTAGTCAATGTTTCTGTTCAACTAGAAAATGCAAAAGGTAGTAAGGGTAATCTTGTCATAAACCTGACATCTGCCTGTATATTCATTATGGATAAAGCAAAGAAGGAAAAGAGAATAGATGTGCTCCTTAACAAATTCAGACCATTGTTCTCCATCCATTGAACTCAATACAAAAATCTCCTTCTAACCCCAATTTTTTTCAGCAATCAGTACATATAAACTGATTGTCAGTGTAGGCTCAAAGATATTGTCTGTGAGAAGTTTAGGTCAGTTTACCTTTACGCAGTATTATGTAGGTCACTATTATAGGGACCATGTAAAAAATCATTTTATCCTCATCCTTCTTGACTTCAAGATAGCCTATTTCAAAAGTTTCCACTGGTTTTTCCCCATTTTTTGTCTTTTGTATTAAAGTGACAGCAAAGTTTTTGCTTCATCTTGCTGCTGGTGTTTTAAGTACCAAACAAGAGTTAGAGGAATTTCAGTTGGAAAGGAAAGAGAGGGCAGAAGAGAATGAGAATGGAACATAGCATGCAATGAAGGCAGAGGAAAAACTGAATCAACTTCAGGTTGCATGGCCTAATGGACCTGGAGTCGTCAGACCTGGTTTGAGCACCAACTTAAATAACTCAGCAATTTGAGGATGTCAAGTCCACTCTACCTCTGTGGGTCTTGGCTTCCTCCCATGTGAAATCATAAGGTTATAGATTTAGACCTTGAAACTCATCTAGTCCAACCCCTTCTCTCTAGAGAGAAGGAAACTGAGGCCTCATTCACAGGGGTGCCTCTCTTAATATATATTCTCTCACTTGATACTGTAAGGATTATCTATTCTCTCACTGTGACCTCAAAGCTCTCCATTTCTGGTCATTTGTCCTCAAGTTTCAGTATGTCATGGCATTTCTAGTTTACAATGAGTCAAGCTTCAGTGTTGTTCAAGGTCTTGCTGGAGTTAATAGCTCAGTCCCTGCAGAGGAGGCAGCTGTCTGTAGAAGGGACCTCTCCCTAAACGAGCTGCTTGGTGTCACACCAGGGGCTTACTGAGCAGCTCTCTGCTCTCTCCAATGAGTTGTCCTCTGCTGGTGTGACCTCTTCAGGTCCTCCTCTATCATCTGGTCTTCAAAGGGATCCCAGCTGTTCGGAGTTTTCCCAGCGGTGTAAGGGCTCAGCTCTTTTGGCCATAGCCCCAGAGACTCTTGCTGAGGCACTGAGCCAGTGAAAAGGCAGCCCATGAAAGCCAGAGGAAGCCCTCAGGCTTCAATAGTCAGGTTTGGGTTTGGGAGTTGGTGTTTGGTTGGTTTTTTAACTCTTATCCTTCTGATGTTTCCAGGGAGAATCTCCTAGTCTAAACTCTTATCTGAATTATGGCCCAGAATCCTTTTCAACTCCTATTGTAATCTCCCTTTGACTTTTAAAGGTCTTCACAACCTGGCTTCTTCCTTCCCTGTCAGTCATGTGCTCTACCATCTAGGAACACTGGTCTTTCTATCACTCATACCGACTCTATGCCTTCTCACTGTTCAGTCCCTTCTGCTTAGAATGCTCCCCTGCCCCACTTCTGCCTCCTGGTTTCCTTGGATTTTATCAAGACTCAGCTCAAATCCCATATTCTGTAAAAAGCATTTCTCAAATCCCCCTAATGCCAATGCCTTCCCTCTTAGATCATCTCCTATTTACATGTTATACATCTTTTATGTACATAGTTATATGCATGTTGGCCTCCCTCTGAGAACATGACATCCTCCAGGTCAGGGATAGTGTTTTTGTCTTTCCTTCCTAGCACTTAGCACGCTGGCACATTATGAGCACTTAATAAACACTAGTTGTCATTTCCATTGCTATTGGCTACTAGCTGGGGTCCCTTCAGGTCATCCTGGGGACTCTCCTTAGCAAAACTAGGAAGAAAATGGGATAAGGGGATTCTTTTTAAAAACCCATAATGCCATGGATCTCCACACAAATCAAGTTAAGAGCAAGACTGGAAAAGGTTAGACAAGGCTGATAGAGCTGGCGACCTTGCACTAACACACCAAAATTCCGAAGCATCAGTGTTTTTGTAATATGAGTGTTTGACTTCACCATCCTGACTCTACTTCCTATTTGTATATGTCTTCCTTTTTCTTTCTTTTTTTCCTGAGCCAGTCAGGGTTAAGTGACTTACCCAGGGGTCACACAGCTAGTAAATGTCAAGTGTCTGAGGCTGGACTTCAACTCAGGTCCTCCTGACTCCAAGGCCAGTGCTCTATCTACCCTATCTTTATTTCTTAAAAATCTCATGTATCTATTATCCTTTTCCCACATCTTTCAGCCACTGTACTTTCCTTCTTGCACCAATCAGCTGAATTTTCTGTGCTGTTTGCTACCTTTCATTAATTTTTTCATTTATTTCACAGCCATGTGTGGCTGTATATGGTTAAGCAAGCAGTCTTTGAAGTTCGGTAACCATGGACTTCAGCAGCTCAACTGGGTATAGCATGTAACTTTGCATGTAGGTTGCCTTCCCAGAGAGAACTTCATGTGAAAAAAAAATTCTAGATGTATTTGTGACCTGCAAGCTCATTAGGAGTCAACAGCTTGACATGAAAGCCAAAAAAACCCAAATACTAGCCTAAGCGAAATTAATAGAAATATAATGTCCAAAATAAAAGGAGGGATGGTCTCACTATACTCTGAGTGGTTCAAGCCTTATCTGGATTGTGGCGTGTAGTAATGAACATCACATTTTACAAAAGACATAGGTAAACTAGAGCATCTCAAGAATATAGCAACCAACTGACATGGCCAGGGCAGGAATTTGTTTTGCTGAATTATGTGTTTGTAACAGGAATTTTGTTGAGAGAGAGAGAGAGAGAGGGAGAGAGAGAGAGAGAGAGAGAGAGAGAGAGAGAGAGAGAGAGAGAGAGAGAGAGAGAGAGAGAGAGAGAGGGAGGGAGGGAGGGAGGGAGGGAGGGAGATTTGTTGATTGAAAAAAATAAAATTTAATTACAAAAACAAAAACGACAGCCCCCAAGATGGTAAGAGGACTTGAGGATGAGTTGAAGGACTTGAGTATGTTTTGCTAGAGAAGAGAAAATTTAGTACAGATACAATAGCTCTCTTCTAATATTTGGATGAATTCTGCTTGATCTTGAAAGGAACAACTAAGAAAATTGAGAACAGACATAAGCTTAATGTAAGAGAGCATCCCAATGATAATATCTGTCCCAATGTGTAACTGGTTGCCTCATGAGTTAGTGAATTCCCCATCACTGAATATTTTCAAACAAAGCCTGGAAAATTATTGTCAGGGATGTTTTGGAGGCCATTTACACAACCATAGGACCTCAGCTGACAGGGACCTCAAAGATCATTTGGTTCAATTCATATGTGAACAAGAATCTTGTCTGGAATAGATCTAACAAGGGTTATCTTCCTGCCTTTGCCTAAAGATCTCTAGTGAGAGGAACCCACTCTCTCCTGAGACTATAGAGGTATCCCTTCTACATGGCAGGGTTAGGGGTGTGGTGCCTCAAGAGTCTGGAAAATCTATATAAAACTTTTTGGCCTTCCCTTCACTCCACAGAGAAAGACTGAATTATTATGGTATCAAAAGATAAAATATATTGATATTATACAATATATACATACAATTTAAGCATTTCTGAGTTTCTAAACTTTTTCTATGTCATCTGCTGGCCTTTACGTGTCTTCCAAGGCTTCTGCAAAACTCCCAAAAGATTTCCATTTAATTTTTTATGCCACAACGTGGAAAGTCACAGTGTGGAAAGGACAACTTAACATTTCACTTTAGGATAGTGTTAATGGTTAAGCAGTATTTTTTTTTCCTTCTATAAAACCCATATTTGCCTCCATAACATTCAGCTATTTTTTCTAGTCTATAGACCAATCAGAAAAAAAAATCTAATCTTTCCTCCACATGACAACTTTACAAATAATGGAAGATTATCACATCTCCTTCAAGTTTTCTGGCTCCTTTAATCAGTTTTCATGTGACATGATCTCAAGGCCCTTTGCTATCCTGGTCATCTGGATGCTCTCTGGTTTATCATTGATAAAGCTGGATAGCACAGTGGATAGAGGGGCTGGGCCTGGAGTCAAGAAGACCTGAGTTGCAATTGCACCTCAGACACTTACTAGCTCTGTTTCCTTGGACAAGTCACTTAGCCTCAGTTTCCTGAACTATTAAATCAAGACAATCAGAGCACCTTCTTAGGATCAAATGAGATATTTGTAAAGTACTGTGCAAACCTGAAAGCACTATAGAAATGCTAACTATTATTATCTTATTATCTAATAATTAGATGACTTCTGAGTTTCCAGAGTTTCCTTCCAACTCCGAGTTTGTCAGTCTCTAAATTCCCTTTCAATGACATCCTTTCCCTGACTGAATTTCTTAACCTGAAAATCATTTCACTGGGCTGTCCACACAGGCAGCTGCCCCAAGGTTAAATTATCCCTTCTTAATGCTAGTACCTCCTCTCTGTCAATGATTTCATATTTATCCTGAAAATAGCTAGTTTTCTCTGTATTTTTTGCATGTTGTCTCCCCCTTAATGGCAGAGACTGTCTTTTGCCTTTTTTGTATCCCTAGTGTTTAGCATGGTGCATGGCACATAGTAGACACACAATAAATATTGATTGATTGATTGCCCCAACTTAGCCCGCTGTAAGCATGTTGGCCCTAAGATAACCAAGGAAGGTTTGCCCTATAGGTTACTAAAGAAAAGTAAAAGTTATTATATATTTGTAGTAAGAAATCACCCCCATGAACTACCATGATAAGCTTTCTTCAAAGACAAAAATAACTCCCTAGAGCAAGGATTCTTAACCCTTTGTGTGCGTTATGGACCCCTGTGGCAGAGGGCAGCTAGATGGTATAGTGCACAGAATGCTGGGCCTTAAATCAGGAAGACTCATCTTCCTGAGTTCAAATCTGACTTGAGACACTTACTAGCTATATGACCCCAGGCAAGTCACTTAATCCTGTTTGCCTCCATTTCTTCATCTATAAAATGAGCTGGAGAAGGAAATGGCAAGCCACTCCAGTATCTTTGCCAAGGAAATTCCAACTAGGGTCACAAAGAGTCAGACACAACTGAAAAATTACTTAAAAACAACAAAAACCATTCTGGATATCTGGTAAAGGCTATGGACCCTTCCACAGAATAATGTTTTTAGATGCATGAGATAAATGCATAAACATGACCAATATGAAAATGTGTTTATTAAGAATGTTTGTGTAGAGCCCAAATAAGATTGCATGTCATCATGGGGAGGGAGGGAGGGAAGGGAAAAAAATTTAAAACTTAAGGAAGTGATCATTGAAAATTTAAAACAAATAAATAAATTTGGAGGAAAAAACAAGATAAATGCATAGGTTTATTAAAGAAAATATATTGAAATACAGTTATTAATTTTTTTTTAAAAAATCCATACACTCCAGTCAAGAACCCTGACCCTCTAAGCCAGTCTGAAGCTTCTTCATCCTGGACATCAATTACCTTCAATCCTGCCTCTCTCCTCTGAGGCCTGAGAAGAACTGCTCCCTGCCCTTCACTGGTCCAGTTGGCCATATTGTTCTGAACACAAGCTGCATAGATATGGTTTGTTTGTTTTAACTTATTTATTTCTTTTCTGAATTTAGCCAACACCAAATAAGATGGCCATTTCCATTTGCATAGCAGAACAGAAAAAGAGGATTGTACATGAAATTGCAGATCTCTATTATGTACAAGAAGGCTGTAAATTGTACCCAGATTTGATTTCTATAAAACCAAAATGCAGCCTATAATCACACTCTTAGTAACACTTTAAACTTTTCCATTTTTCTGTTTTCTTACACAGGCTCCTTTCTCTCAGCTACATATTGATTGTTTTCTGTTAGGAGGTATCCTAGCACTAAAGAGTGGGGCTAGTGTCTTGCCAATAGAAAGATTTCCCTGGGGAATGGGCAAGTTCTGGGAGCTTTTGTTAGCATGTGAGGGCACAATTCTTGACACTTCTGGCTGTCTTTAGTAAACCTATGCATTTATCTTGTGCATTTAAAAACATTCTGAGAAAGACCCCATAGACTATTATATCTGCCCTGAGTTGCTGGAGATTCACTGTCCCTAATACTGCCAGATAGAATGTGAAGCCTCACTTCAATTCAATTCCACAGTCACACATTTACACATCTTCTATGTGGCAGGCATTGGACTGATCCTTGGGAAGGCAAAAACAAAAAATAATCAGTTCTTTTCCTCAAGGATCTTATAGTCTATTAGAGGGAAACAACAGAATAAAAAGATTAAGTGCATACAAATTTTATAGAAAATAAATCCAAAGTAATTTCAATGGGGAAACTGGCAACTAGAAGAATCAGAAAAGTCCTTTTGTAGAAAGTGGCATTGGAGCTGAACCTAAAAGGATGGGATGCCAAGAGATTGAGGCATATAGGGAGGGCATTCAGGGGTGTTGTGAGGCTCAAATGAAATAATGGATGTAAAGCATTCGGCAGACTCTAAAGTGCTATATAAATGCCAGCTACAACACATATACATCACTATTATAACCTGATAGTCACCAGGCCTCCAGACTGGTGATGACTTCATTCCCTGAGCCTTCTGCTTGACTGCTACTGGGCTCAAGGAATATTTATAGAGCAATACAGGAATGTGCTGATAAATATAATTTTTTTAAACGTATGCATGCACTTTTAAATTAATTCTTCATTATTAACACTATCTTAAGTCTAGACAATCTATAAAATGACCTGATTTGTTTCTAAGGTGTAAATAATGCTCATACTGAAAATTTTATTATACAATTTACAATTATAAGTTAGAATTTAACTGGCACTCACAAGCCAGTTAGAGCTGGCTCCAGCACACCCTTGAAAGCATTTCAAGTGTGGAAGATAGCCCATACAGAGGTACAAACATGAGGAAAAGATTACTGTGTAAGAGAAACAGTAAGTAAACCAGCCAGCTGTACTAGAACACAGAGTAGTATATAATCACCTTGGAAATACAAGCCCAATCCAGACTGTGAATGGTTTTCAGTGCCAAACAAAAGAATTGGTTTGTTTTTATCCTAGAGTCTTATATAGCAGCTTGATCAGGGGAGACACGTGGTCAGACTTTAATTTGGGAGTTTGAGTATCCTTTCCATTGCCCTAGAGTAGAGCTAGGTCCTAGGTATCCAGGGTTTGACAAGAAAACATGTTCCCAGGGTGATTTAGAGTATTTGGCTCTGTGTGAAGTGGGGCAAGCAGCCTGCCATTACCTTGAGCTTGTAAATCCAGATCCTGCCCCCAAATCTATAATTCAAACCCTGCTCTCAATGGTTCCTTTTCATTTAATGCTAGATCACCAGTCCTTACAGGCAATTCTTCATTACTTTGATAAATAGGGCAAATAGAAAATAAGGAGTAATCACAAAAATAATTTGTTTGGGGCTTGGGAATGTGCTGAGGCACACACAAATATTCATTTCCTAGTTCCCAGTCTCAACCTTCCCGACCCCTTCTCTATGGTCAGAGGAGCATAGATTTAAAACTAGAAGAAACCCTCCAGGACATATAATCTAGCTTCCTTTTCATTTTGCAAATGAAAACCCTAAGACTCAAAAGTTAAGGTCACACAGTCAGGATTTGAACCCAGGTGCTCTGACTATAAATTCAACACAATCTCCACTGCACTGTTGCCTCCAGCCCAGTCCATGCTTCCCAGCAGACCCACATTTATCTTCCTAAAGTACTGCTTTACTCATTTCACTGTCCTATTCTAAAACCTTCATCACCTCCTCATTGTCTGCAGAATGCTGTGCATGTTCCTTAGTCTGTCATTCAAGGACATCCCTGATTTGAGCCCAACCTATATCTCTCAGTGTAGCATTGTTACCTTTCCATCTAATTTTGCTCTCCCCGTGGGAGCCAGGTGTTCTCAATTACCTACTGGTCCAAATGCAGTTAGAGAAATCTGGATCATCTAAAAATCTGAGCATGGTCTGTGATTGCATATATTGTGGAAAGATGAGGCAGGAGGAGCAAACAATGAAATTGCAGTCAGAAAATAGGAGTGATGGTAAAAAATGAATGTAACATTTTATTTGAATTGAAATAAATTTTAAAACCACTTTCCCAGCAGATATATGTATGTGTGAATATACACACACGCACATACACACACATACATACATACTTTAGAATAGCAGTTTTGCATGATTGTTTTTCAGTATAGACCTATACATTTTTCTCCCTTTCCAAAGAATCTCATTTCAGGAAGACATTCATTTTAAAGATTTTGAATAATTGGTTTAGCTTTAGGTTTCAATACTACAAATCACAAATTCTGCTAGTTTATATACCTAAACCCAGAAGGTAACTCTGAGAACATACTCCACCAACAACTAAAAAGGAGACTCCTTCATAACTTTGGCTACACAGGGAAAAGTATGATAAAATTGAGCACAGAGGACCTGTGTTCAAATCCTATCTTTATTCCTTACCTGTATGGCCTTGGATAAGTTGATCTCTTTTAAGTGCCATGAGCCTCATCTGTAAAATGAAAAGGGGACCACTGAGGTCCCTCCCAGCTTCTAAACTATGATCCTATTATCCTCAGCAGGTGGTCTTCTAGCTTCCCTGGAAAACTTTCTGTGATGGAGAAATGCTACCTCCCAAAGCAATCCATCCACTTTTGGATAGCTCCAATTGTTAAGTGAGGGCAGCTAGGTGATATAGTAGACAGACCTGGAGTCAGGAAGACTCATCTTCCTGAGTTCAAATCTAGTGTCAGATACTTACTAGCTGTGTGACTCTGGGCAAGTCACTCTTTGCCTCAGTTTCCTCATCTGTAAAATGAACTGGAGAAGAAAATGGCAAAATGCTCCAATGTCTCTGTAGAAACCCCAAAGTGGAATCACAAAGAGTCACACGTGACTGAAATAACTAAACAATTATTAAGCTGTTCCCTTACATTAAGCCAAAACCCACTTCTTTGCAATTTCCCCTGAGGACAGAGCTAACTTAGAGGTTTGATAAAGCAGTCAATCAATCAGGGTCCATTCTTGTACCATCTTGCTTTCTTCACTGTTACTTGGCTAACTTGTATTCTAGCATAAGATAGTGGAAAGGATATGGGAGTTGGAGGCAGAAGGATGTGAACTTGAATTCTAGCTCTGCCACTTACAGTCTATACGACCTTGAGCCAATCATTGTACCTCTATGGGCCTAGCTTTCTTCATCTGAAAATGTGAGAGCTGGATTGAGTAACCTCTGAGATCCTTTCTAGATCTAAGCCTACAAATATCCTTAACATAGCCATAGCCTATCATGATATTTCTAACATAGCCTATAAATATCCTTGCTTCTAGCAATAGAATTCCTTTGTGTGTATATATACACATATACATATATACATATGTGTATATGTATGTGTATGTGCATGCATGTATATATATACATATATATGTGTATATATATATATGCACATATATTTTCAAAAGTAGGTAACCTAGGTTCAAAAGCGGAGAGTTTAATAAAAACAGGGAAGACTTAATCTGGTAGCAAAAATCCAAGGAAGCAAACCATTTTCAGGGTTCAGAAGCAAGCCATTTTCAGGGTTCAGCAATATGCAAAAGAACAAGACAGTCATGGTACAGCTAGGTGGCATGATAGATACAGCACCAGGCCTAGAACCAGGAGAACCTAAGTCCAAATCCAGCCTCAGACACTTTCTAGCTGTGTAACCCTGGACAAGTCACTTAACCTCTCAGTCTCCTATTCCTTATCTAGAATGGGGATGATAATGGCATCTGGGGGTGGTTAGAGCATCAGGCCTGGATTCAGGAAGACTCATCCAATCTGGCCTCAGACACTTACTAGCCGTATGACCCTGGGCAAGTCACTTCACCCTGTTTGCCTCAGTTTCCTCATCTGTAAAATGAACTGGAGAAGGAAAAGGCAAACCACTCCAGCATCTTTGCCAAGAAAATCCCAAATGGGGCGATGAACAGTCAGACTCAACTGAAAAACAACTGAACCACAAAATATCACTTATTTCCCAAGATATATAAGGACTTTCCAAGATCATATAAGATAATAATGGTAAAGACTTAGCACAATGTCTGACACATCGTAAATGCTACCTAAATGTTAGTTATTATTTTTACTGTTAATGTGTGGTGGTGATCCCAGGGCAGATGCTAACTCTTTCTTCCCTCACTGTATGCTCCCAAGTGCATGTGAGTGGATGCTGGCTAGGTTTAAGCCAACACCCCCCAGAGTCAAGAGGATGGAGGAGGGGTGTGTGTGTGCTCTGTGGGAGCAAGTCCCTCTTATCTACATTAACCTGGCAGAAGGATAGAGTGCACCTTGCTGGTAACTGGGTCCAACTTGGATCTGAATGATAAAAGTAGCCCTGAGTGCTTTTCCTTTGTTCAACGAATGAGGGAGGGTTGTGGCAGCCTCAACCCAAGCAAGTTTACCAAGGATAAGGTCCACTAGACCCACTCTAAAAGTTGTTACAGTGGTGTGGTTTTATGTGAAGCCAAATTCTGACTCAGGGCCCAGAAGGTACAGATGTAATCCAAGTCCAGCCTCGACCCTGATAAAACCACCTGTGCTAAAACCTCTGGCAAATTTGATTCAGAGAGTGTTTTTGAACAAGCCTAATATAATCCTAGAAGAAGCCCCCCAGTGTCTCCAGAGGAAGAAAATTGTTCATAATTTAAGTCATGGACCATCAAATATTTGTCTAGAGAATGGGACCTTTGGTTATGGACCTTGTCCATGGCTAGATTTCAGGAGGTCCATGATAGGAAAAAAATTACATTATAATTTAACCTCTAACTAAAATTTAGCCTTTCTTTTGATTGTGAATGAAAGCAATAAATATTATTTTACAAAAGGGTTCATAGATTTCACCAGATTGCCAGAGTCTATAATTTTTTTTAAAAGCCTCCTCTTGTCTAAAGATATGGAAAAAATGAATGACGATAAGAGTTCCATAGATATCGACCCAACTCAAGAAGCCCAGGACTAGGAAAGACCTAGACATTTCTTCTAGGGAGAGGGAGGGCTCCACTGTGGCAAAAACTGGTCGAGGGAGCTTAACGCTAATTGCACTTGAGGCCATGGGCTTTTTCTTCAGGGTCCCTTTCTTCACTGTGTCTTTAGGGTAGACTCCCTGCCATGTTCTCACTGCAGCCAAAGAAGCTGCAGAATCCTCCATGACATTGGAGAAATAAAGCAGAGTCAAGAATCCTGTCCCAGGCAGGGCTTGGCAATGCCTTACGGAGCTGATGGTCAGTAGCATCTTTATCTGGGGCTGAAGTTGCTGAAAGATAGAAGGGTGGAGCCTGACAGGGCTGCCAACTACTGCAGCAGCCAAAAGTTCAATAGAGAAGGAAGGCTGCCAAGTGAGGTCACAGCCTCCTCTGGGATCTCATGGCAATGCCCCCTCCCTTTTCCATCCATCCCCATCCCCCATATTCCCCTCCTACAACCCCGGCCGAACTGTGTGTAATCCAGAGACATTTTACATCAATCTGGTTGAATTTGGAATCTTTGTGAGACCTTTGCTCACTCATCTTTTTCTGCCTATCCACTAATATTTGTGAGTCATTGACATAAATTTAGTCTTTAATATTCAGCATCTCCGATTTCTATTACTTTATAGGCATTAAACTTCTTATGCACTTGTTGACCATTAACAACAACAGCAAAAAAAGTTTGTTTAATACCAGAAAATTCTATATTACATACAAACCATTTGTGGCCACAATTTAAGGGGACTGCTCTAACTTTTTAAAGCTGTTTGAATGAAAAGCATAGTAATTTTTAGCTGGTTTGTTGTTGTTCAGTAGTATCCAGCTCTTCATGACCTCATGTGAGGTTTTCTTGGTAAAGATACTGGAGGGGTTTACCATTTCCTTCTCCAGCTCATTTTACAGATGAGGAAACTGAGGCAAATAGGGCTAAGTGACTTGCCTAGGGTCACACAGCTAGTAAGTATCTGGGGTCAGATTTGAACTCAGGAAAAAGAGTCTTCCTGATTTCAAGTCCACTGCTCTCTCTATCCATTGTGCCACCTAGCTGCCCCTTTTTAAACTGGAAGGGTCATGAAAGGTCATCCAGTCTAACCCCTTTAATTTATAAGGGAGAAAGCTGAGGCCTCAGAATGTTAAGTGACTTACTTACCCACTGTCATGCAATTACTAGAAGTAATGTCAAAACAAGAGCACTGCTCTTCTGACACCAAGCCAATGGTATATCTGGAAGCATTATCTTATGCTTCTATGGAAGCAACATTAAGTAATGGTTGGGGATCCAGATGGGCTGGGGTACTACACTTTCGCCTTCTCTTCTCTACTAAGGGTCCCATGTATACGATCTGTACTAAATTCAGTATTCGAGGAGCCTGGCCTCTACCAAAAGGAATTTCCTCCCCTTTTTTTCACAATCTGGTTTTTTTATATCCCCCACTTGGACACCCTAGAGATATGTTGCTTAAGGCTTAAATTTGGGTTACTATCTGGGGTGGGGCAGCAGATATAGGGCTGCGCCTGTAGTCATGAAGATCTTGGTTCAAATCCACCCTTAAACACTTACTAGCTGTGTGACCCTGTGCAAGTCACCCAACCCTGAGCTTGCTCATCTGTACAATGAGCTAGAGAAGAAAATGGCAAACCACTCTAGTATCTTTACCAAGAAAACCCCAAATGGGGTCACGAAGAGTCAGATATTAGTAAAGAACTACAGCAACGTCTAGGGTTTCTCTAAAGGCTAATAGAAAAGTGCTGAATAAAATATGAATCATGTCAGATATTTATTTCCTACACACAAAAGAAATGCTAAACACAAAACAATCGTATGCACACACTGACTTAAAGCAGTATACAGTAATTTAACTTAAAACTATAATTATGTTCTTCAAAGAGGTTGATATTTAACAGCTTTATCAGAATATAAAGCAGTTTGCAGTACTGCTGAATCTTCGTTCTGTACTGACCCTTCCAAGTCTATGTCTGCTGGTCAGCAAGGCTAGGGCCTGGGCTCCTCCCCATGTTACCAGTTGTCTATTCTGATGCCACCAATCATCCCCATCTGACCCAAGAATTCTGACCCTCCTGACTTGAAATCTCAAGGTCACCTCCAATCCCGGACATGTCCTTCACAAGATTGATGTTCGGTCCCCTTGGATTAGGCAAAGTAACACAAACACAGAAGGATCCCCAAAATCCAGGTACAGGCTGCCCCAGTCTGGATATGTGCTTTAATCGCTGGGTGTCCAGCAGTTTGCCATTTCTGCTGGAGTAATAGGAAGGTCAGCCCCTCCTCAACATAATTATATTGGTGAGCTACTTGTCACATGGAGACCACAAGGAAGATGGTGGTAGAGTTCCTCCTTTTTCAAAAGTTCACAGCGTCAACAGTTTTCAGTAAGGGGATTTCCACACCACCTCCACCTCCTGCTTCCTAATTTCCAGCCTTCTCGGATGAGAAAATGAGCCAAACCTTCCTCTGAGCATGTACCTTGCCCCTTCCATCTCCCATCTGATCATCTCCCCAGGTACTTCTCATCTCATGCAGTCCTTTCCTCCTGACCCATCTCCAGCCTTCTTTGGAAAGTGAAAGTTGTTATCTCCACTCAGTGATGAACATGCTCACACCTGATCATACCCTTCACATCCCAGGGATTCTGAACCTGTGTAGGTCATCATTCGAACCCCATTCCCCACTCCTTCCCTCCCAAGTCCCAATTCCCACCCTCACCTCACCCTTTCCACTCCAAATTTTCAAGCAAACACAACCCAGAACTTCCACAGTGCCCTGAGGAATGCTTGTTCCATAGGCAAGAAACTTCCCTGAATCCTAAATCTTTCCCTCTCCCACTACTTCTATCTACTAGCTATTATTGAAACCTGGATCCTCCATGATGGCACAGCCTCTGTGGTCACCCTTTTTCAGTACAGGCCACATCCCCCTTGGCTCACTGGTCAAGGCAGGGGAGTTAGAATACTCTTTGCTCCCCATTGCCACTTCTGGGTTCTTCTCCTACCTCCTTAATTCAGTAATCCCTCTTCCTTTGATGTTCATGCCATTTAGCTCTATCACTCAATCAAAATCCTGGTACATGTTGTCCACAGACCCCCAGGTCACTGCCCCTTCCTTCTTCAATAAGTTCAGTATATGGCTCATAAATTTTCTCTCCTCCCCAATTACTGCCCTCATACTAAGAGGCTTCAGCACACATATTGACTCTCCCTCAAA
Organism: Bettongia penicillata ogilbyi; assembly: GCA_023548195.1. Classification (NCBI taxonomy): domain Eukaryota; kingdom Metazoa; phylum Chordata; class Mammalia; order Diprotodontia; family Potoroidae; genus Bettongia; species Bettongia penicillata. The sequence continues at coordinate 6,245,720 of JAJHZJ010000055.1, read as the reverse complement.
TATACCGACCACTCGGTTCTTCAACAGATTCACTTTCAATGACCTCCACCTCACCTCAGCTATACACAAAAATAATTATTTCCTTGATCTTGTCATCACCTACAAATGTACCACTTCCATATTCAAGAATTCTAAAATCCCTTTATCCAACCATAATCAAGGTTTTTCACCTCTCACTCTGCCTTCTCTTACAAAACCCTACTCTCCATCCACCTCCCATGTCTTGACCCCTCAATTCTCTCCCAGGGCATCTCCCTTGCACTAGCAATTCTATCCTCTTTTCTTCTTCTTGATCCCTTGGTGAACCAAGTCAACTCTATACTGCCTTTTTCTTGAGTCCTTATCATACCCTTATAATTTGGCTTATCTGACAAGCCTGGACCTTGGATCACTCCATTCACTGCCTTCATGTCTACACACATGCTGCTGAACAAAGGTAGAATAAAATCACTTCTCTGATTGGGACTACTACAAACTTATATTACACAATCTTATGTGGGCTCTCACTGCTGCTAGGCAATCCTACTATACCTAATGTGTCAACTTACTACCCTACTCTTCCAAACCTTTCCATCCCTCCTCAAACTTCCTATGGCTCCTCCTTGCCCTACTTTCTCAGATGGGAATTTAACCTCATATTTTACAGGAAAAAAAATTTGAGGCTGTTAGACTTGAAGTTCTTCTTCTCTCTTCCTCATTGCCTAGCAAATCTTTTCAGTCACTTTCTCCCCCTTTACCCCTGTCTCACATGATGAAATGGTTTTAATTCTTATCAAAGTTAACCTGCTCAAGCAATCCCATTCCTTCCTGTTACCTCCAACAGACCGTCCCCTCTGTCATTCCCACTCTATCCCCCCAACAGATCGTCCCCTCTGTCATCCCCACTCTTATCAATCCCTTTTGATCTCTGCCCATCTAGTTCATTCTCTACTACCTACGAACATGCCTGTGTCTATCCCATCCTAAAAAAAACAAAACAACTCACTTGATTCTTCCACCCCCTCTAAATACCATCCTCTATCCTTTTTGCCCTTTACAGCTAAACTCCTCACAAAGGCTATCTAAAATAAATGCCTCTGCTTTCTCACCTCTCACTCCCTTCTTAACCACTTGTAAACTGGCTTTGGACCTTATCAATCCACCAAAACTGCTCTCTCCAAAGTTATCGGTGATCCCTTAGTTGCCAATTCAGTGGCCTTTTCTCAGTCCTCCTCCTTAACCTCTATAGAAGATTTGACACTGTCAATCACTTCTCCTCTTGATACTTTCTTCTCTCTCCACCACTCTCTCCTGGTTTCTCCTCTTACCTATCTGACCATTCATTCTTAGTCTCCTGTGTTGAATCTTCCTACTGCTTCTAACCACAGGTGTCCCTCAGGCGTCCTGGGTCCTCTTCTTTTCTAGCTGTGTAATATTTCACTTGCTAATCTCATCAGCTCTCGCGGATTTAATTACCATCTCTATGCTGATGATTTGCAAATCTACTTTTCCTGCCCAGTCTCTGCTGACCTCCAGTCTCACATCTCCAGCTGCCTTTCAGATATCTCAAACTGGATATCTAGTAGACATCTTAAACTCAATATGTCCAAAACAGAATTCATTATCTTTTTATCCTAATCCTAAATCTCTCTTTATTGCTGTAGAAGACAACACCATCCTTCCATTCTCTCAGACTCACAACATGGAGAATCATCCTAGATTCACCATTATCTCTCACTTCCACTCCCATATCCGATGCCAATGCCTACTGGTTTCACTTTTGCACCATCTCTCAAATATTCCCCCTTCTCTCCTCTGACACAGCCACCATTCTAGTACAGACCTTCCTCACTTCATACTTTGATTACAACAATAGCCAGCTGGTGGACTGGCCTATGTATAGGTTTTTGCCCTCTCCAATCATCCACTAAAATGATTTTCCTAAAGTGCAGGCCCAACCATGTCACTCGCCTCTCAATAAACTCCAGTGACTCCTTATCGCTTCCAGGATCAAATACAAAATCCTCTTCTTGGCAGTCAAAGTTTTTCATAACCTAGCCCTCCCCTACTTTTCCAGTCTTCTTACACCTTACTCCCCAGCATGTACTCTTCAGTACAGTAACACCAGCCTCCTGAATGTTCCACAAACAAGACACTGCATCTCTCAGCTCTGGGCATTTTCTCTGACTATGCCCCATGTCTGAAATGCTCTACCTCCTCATCTTTACCTGCTGGCTTCCCCAGCTTCCTTCATCTTGGGATTTTCTTCAAGATTTTCCTTCAAGGTTGACTCTCCTTCCAATATGCCAAACACTCAGTTCCTCAGCAATGACCTACTTCCTTCAAAATCCTGTCTTCTGCAGCAAACTTTCCTCTTAGACTGTGAGCCTCCCCATTACACTGGGAGCTTCTTGAGGCCAGGAATTGTATTTTGCCTCTTTTTTATTCCCATAGCTATATAGGGTGCTTGGCACATAATAAGGGCTTACTAAATGTTTATTGACTGGTCTCAAAGTACCCAGGCACTGAGTTAGCACATGGGATCAGCCAGGTATAACGTCTATGAAAACCAGTTAAACAAAATAGGTCAATGGAATGGCATAATGTAGAGAGAGAGGGTTCCAGAGTTACTTCAGGCTTTGTCTTTAACTTTGTCTTGTTTATCAATGACTTTTTAAAATATACAATGAAAGTAAAGATGGCATGCTTATCAAATATGCAGATGATCAGAAACTGAGAGAGAAAGCTAATAGGCTTGATGATGGAATTAAGGTCTAAAGAGATATTAGCAAGTGAAAACAGTGGGTTAAATGTAATAACACAAAGCTTACTAAGGATAAATGTAAAGTCTAGAATTGGGTTCCAAAAATGAAATGTACAAGTACTGAAGAGAGATGTAGCTGGTTTTTTAATGTGAAAAAGAGCTAGGTTTTGTAGTGTACAAACTTAATATGATTGATCAATGTGACAAGGCAGCCAAAAGATCTAATACAATCTGCAAATTAAAGTAACTCTCAGGTTCCACCTCACATCCATCAGATTGACAAAGATGACAAAAAAGAAAATGACAAATGTTGAAGGGGCTGCAGCAAAACATTCATGCACTGTAGATAGAGCTATGAATCAATCCAGCCATTCTGAAAAACAATATGGAACTGTGCCCAAAAGGTCACTTACTTTTTTTTCTTTTTTTTAATTCAATTTTATTCTCAGTTTCAACTTCTCTCCCTTCCTCTTCCCCCCTCCCTCACTCACTGAGAAGGCAAGAAGTACAAAACCCATTATAAATATGAAGTCATGCAAAACGTATTTTCAAATTAGCCAAAAAACAATAGTATTAACATTCCTGTCTCCCACCCCAGCATTTCGGGGAAATACTTTTCCTTATGTCTAGATCTCTGAGGAGAATGAGCTGAGACCTATTATTGTTCTATAAAGCATCATCCTGCTGAGTTCATGTCTGCATGAATCCTCATCTCAGCGCTGTCTTGGCTGGGTCAAGAAGGTCCCTTCTCAGGGCACTGGTGCTAAGCTGCTCACCACAAATCCGCCATGCACTTGACTCCCAGAAATCAAGTGTCTTGGTCTCCTAACTTGAAATTCCCATTGCTTCTACTTAATCTCCTTCACCTCAAATGAAAGAACAAATGCCAAGACAAACAACTGAGGCCCAAGTTCATAGGGCCACAAGTGAGCAAAGGAGAGAAATGGCCTGAGATCTCTCCCTTGCAGCATCGTATCTCAAGAAATGCTGTTGGGTAGGAAGAAATCACATTAGGAAAAGAGGCCAAATCAAGAAGAGATCCAACCAAGAGAGTATGGTAGAGGTCAGATAATACCCCTTTTAACAGCCAACTAAAAACTTTCTTATGTGATTAGATGACTGAACCAACTGCAGAATTTCTGTACATACAAATATCTCTCCCAGGCACTTTGATAACATACTCTCACAATTCTCCTGCAAGCAGGCTCTCCAGCTTCTTCCAGGTGGGAAATTGTATCAGCTAAGCAGGCTCTTAAGGACTGGGCTAATTGGCCAGTCTCCCTTTAAATAAGAAAAGGGGAATGATTAGAGTTGTCTATCATGTGAGGTCATAATCAAAGATTCAATGGGCATGTTGGAGGATATTGAGAAATAACTTGAAACAAAAGTCATCCATTTTTTAAAGAGGTTATGCAAGACTATATTGTGTGTATATATATATACATATTTTATAATATATATACACAAACATATATACACATACATACACACGTATGTGTGTGAAATGTGCCAAAAGAGTGACTACAACAGGAGGTTTCAGAACAAAGAGTCTGACTTTAGCTAGGCTTGTCACTGAGGCTATATACTTGAGAATGTTGTAGAAGGGATCCCTTCTTCAAGTATGGGGTCAGACTTTGTGACCTCCAAAGTCTCTTCCAACTTTTGAGTCTATAATTCTAAATCTTTACTCCTCACTCTCGGCTCCAGATTACACAGGAAATTCCATATCAGATTTCTAACAAAGTTGCTCTATTCTCTTTGGAGACACTAAAACACACTGAAAATCTAATTTTCTCTCTACTATCAATATCAACTTCTTGGCAGCTTTGAACATAATTTGAAGGCTTGTTCTAGTCACTGAATATAGATTTCCTAGTAATTTTCCTAAAGCTGTGTGTTTGGTTGTCAAAAAAATCTCAAGAATCATAGAGTTTGGGGCTAGAAGAGACCTTGGCAATCATCTGAATCTTCAAAGTATTTCAATATTTCATTATTAGTAGTAGATATGGGATAATATAGTGAGTTGTTAGTCTCTAGAAGGAATGGCCCAGACCGAAAGCACTTCTTAGAGGTTTTGCTTGGTGCTATCTTAAACCTAGGGCTGAGAGGGAGGGATGTTAAGGGCATATATTTGAACTGACCAGTCAGTCTGTAAATGTGCTTTTTTGGGTACAATATGTTGGCAATGCAGGTCTTATCTGACCTGCGTTCAGGTAGATTAATAAGATGAAATCTTTACCTCTTTTACTGTTCATTTAGGGAACCACGGTTCTTATATTGTGACTGTCCATATATACAGATTTTTTTAATTAAAAAAACCATAAATGAATAGATCAAATGTTCCTGCTTCTCAGCACAAGTAGTTTAAGCACTGGGACTATACTCCCCTATCTCTGCCTCCACCTGGTGGCAGGTATTAGAAATACATATACAGGGTCTTGAAATTCAACCTCAAATCTTTTTAAGAGCAGGGAATGTTTCCATGTTTTATTTATTTTAGGATTGGTTATAGTTTTCCTGGGAAAACAAAATGCTGCTAGCTTTTCTTCTTCCTTATAAATTTAGTACTTATTGAAATTATCTGTAAATATTTCTCTCTGAATTTTAAATATCCTACACAATTTTTTAAAAATCAGCCCTTTTCCAAGCTGAGTCTGTCTAAGCCTCAGTTATTTTATTGGCAAAATGGTGGTGTTGATAATCCTGTCTAAGCCTCAGTTATTTTATTGGCAAAATGGTGGTGTTGATAATCCCTGCATTTCCCACTTTGGAGATTTAGTATGGGGAAAGTACTTTGTTAAACTCAAAGTCCTATACAAAGGTGATCCACTATTATCTCTGTAGTCTCTGAGATGCAGCTGCTGGCTCAATCTATAGTTTCTGCTGTGGTGAAAGTCCAGGAACTGTCTAGTAAGGTCCACCAAAACTCCATGGTTTTTCCAGTTAAACAAGGCTACTTGTGCACACTAGCATCCTCTAATGAGTATACTTGCCATCTATTAAACAGGCAAATGTTTACGCTGATCATTCTTGAACATAATGATCAACAAATATAGTAAGTGGTTGTTGTGGAACATTGGAAAAATGTTCATCTCTATCATACTGAGTGAGTTTCTGTTGCTAAGCAAAGTTTCAGCATTTCTGCTTTGGGGTGCTGCTACATCCTCCCATCTACGGATAATACAACATATTTGGAAAAGATGTCTTAGAAGGCACCAATAATTTCAAGTGATGGGAAAAGTGCAAAGAGTTAAAAGACTCACGCTGGATGTGAGGTTAGAAGTGTGAAGTCAGACTGAGAGAGTGAAAAATGTAGGCAAATTGTTAAAGCTTTAGAGGTTACTTGTTCTGTAGTGGGAATAAGATATGAGGATGGATGGTGCCTGTGATGTCCTATAGGAGTTTCTGACTTGGTACTATGGAAGCACAACCAAGATTTTTCTTTTGTGACATTTTGAGAGACTGCATGGAAGAGTAAGTAGAGTGCTATGACCTCAGGCAAACCACCGAAATTCTTTTGGCCCTAACTAGACTCTGCCCTTCCCCCTGCCCCCCACCTCGGCATGTGGATGACTAGCTCCACGTTGCTGATGGATGAAGGGAGCAAATAGGCTCCCTGAGCATATTCTGAAAGAAGCATGAAGGAAAAAGTTAAAAGTAACTCCCTTTTAGTAGCTGGGTTCTTCCTCCATAACTAGCCTTCCTCTTGACTGCCAGGAATCACATTTTAACCAAACCCTGTTGTAACGTCAGAAACTGCTCCATAAAGTTGTTAGTTCAAACTCTTGGAACAAAAATCCTCTCACTCTCTGGTTGGTAGAGAGCTGAAGCAGCCATTGGGGATCTTTCATGATGAATCAATTAAAAAATAATTGCAGAATAGGCCCAGGATAACATCAATGAATCAGAACATCTCTCTACTATGTCCTCTCTCTATCTTCCCCTTCTGCCCTGAGACCGCTTTCCCCAGTATGCTGGGGAGCAGGCAGGTTGGCAAGTCCTGAGAATCATTGCCTTCTATCCCTAGGAGCTAAGTGATGGGAACTCTAGTATGAGGAGAGAATGGTAGGGGGAGGGTTGGCCATGAAGTTGTAAAACTAAGAGGAGACTGACTGTGAGCGATCTGTTGAAGAAAGGGACAGAGTCCTGTTTCATGTGTGAAAATGACTTTCCCTCATCTTCCTCCCCAGCCCAGCAACTAAGAAACCATCTCTCTAATAGAGTCGAAAAAAGAGTTACAGGAAGGAAGTAGTCTGGATTGCCACTGTAAAAAATGTGGGGACTCCAGGAGAACTTTTTTTTATTCTTGCTACTCTGAATTTTGGACACTCTGGAACATATCTAGGATTTATAACATTATTATAACTAAATATATAACTAAATACCCAGCACCTAATCTTGTTTCGCAGTGTTCTCCAATTAGCCACATTAGGTGAGATGTGCCTACACAACAAATTACTATACTATGGTTAATACTTTGACTCTCCTTGTAAGTTCTTCATGTCAAGGTTGCCATGTTTCCTTTAAATCTATGATCTGTAAAGCTTCACAGTTTTCTTAAGGGTGATTTCACCTTATCCAGAAGTTAACTTGTTTTCCCTGAAGTAAACATCTCTGATTGTATAATGATAATGGCAGTAGTCAATGAAAAAAGTAGCATTCACTTAACAGATGATTCCTTTACAGCAAATTACTAGAATACATCTGTTCTCTTGAGCAAGGGGATTTCTCTAATCTCACAAGCCATGATCCATCCCCTAGGTCCACAAATGAGGGGGCATATATAGCTTTATAATTTGAAGAAGACCAGTTATGATATTTACTATTTGTGGTTTTATTATCTTTCCCCCAGCAATCCGATAAAACACAAGTCCTAATAGAGTGTTAGAATCACCGGAGTTGACAGTTATAGGAAAGTCACTATTTCTGCAAACCAGACCAACATCTGATAAAGTGAGACTATCCATATAGACAGAAGTTATATCTTGCCACCCCTCAAAAAAAGGGGCAGTGTTTGACTCCAAAAAAAAGCATTGGTTGACTTGGCCCCTCTCTTGCTCTTGAAGATTTCTGAGGGCAAAGTACCTGCATGTGTAGAAACTTACTTACTATTGTACAATGGAAAGAACACTGACTTTGGAGTTAGGAGATCGGAGTCTAAGACTGGACTCGAAATCCCTACTTCTTCCAGTTTATCGTATTTTCTGTAAATGGATTTTGGGTAGAGTTGCATGCTTGAGGGCATGCAATCATTAACAGATATCCCTTTAAATGTCAAATTTAAAGCCTTTCTTAGCATCTTAGTCAAACACTGTGGGTAGAGGTAACGTGACTATGTATAAAAGCAAATTTGAGCAAGGGTAGGGTGGAGAGTACTAGACTGCAAATCAGGTGATTTGGGTTCTAGTTCTGATTGGCTACTAACCTTGTCATGAAAACAAAACTAAGTTACTTCTCTCTTGAGTTTCTCTTTCTTCATAGATATACACATATGTGTGTATGCATGTATACATACAAATGCATATATATTACATGCATATATATGTCAGTCTTTCTTATTTTTAAGTCCAGCCTTTCCTCTATGCCATGCTACTACCATATACTAAATTATAGAACACCATACATATCATTATTATTATTTTGAATTAAATCCAGTTATTGTAACCTATTTGAAGAAAGTGATCACATACACACACACACACACAAAACATTAGACTAAACTGCCAAGGTCCTTTATTGGCCTGGCATTCTTTGTCTCAGAACATTTTTGTAGATCATGTTGTGCCCATACCCCAGACTTTTGGTGACCTGGTGATGCCAATGAGAGATGCCTTCCCCCCCTCCAGTATTAACTCTCAGAACCACTCCCAGCTTGTTGAGCTGGATAGTTGAGGAAGTTCAATCACTACTTACCTAGGTATTTATATCTTAAACAGAGCTGGGGTTTGTACATTCACCCTTCTGTGTTGGCCTAGAATAGTAGAAAGAATGCTAGATAAAGAGTCGAAAGACCCCCTTGCTCTCTTTGTGACCCTGGGAAAGTAACTGACTTACCTTTTCTGAGCCTCAGTTTCTCCTTTGGGGAGCTCCCTCTAGGGACCATAATTTATAGTCTTAGAGAACTGCTAGAGCTTCAGAGGAGTTGAGTGACCTGCCCACGGTTTTATTTCTGGTAAGTATCAAACCAAGTCTTTCTGACAAGCATCTGTCTCCACTACCACCATATGACTGCCATGCTAAACTATGGAGCACCATGCTTATCTTTATTATTATCATTATTTTGAAATAAATCCAGCTATCATAAACCTAGCTGGAGAAAGTTGAAATGATGAGATGTCTCTTTTATTTGGAAAATTCCCTTTGATATAATTAGCACACTTTTCAGTTAGAGATATTGTCAGGTAGTCTTTAATTGCTTTGAGATGTGTGAGAATTGAGGAGGTTTGGGGACAGGGAGCAGAGAGGCAACAGGTTTGATGTGTCCCTTCGAACTAAGGGGCCAATTGCCTGCCATGTTTCTTCTCTTCTTTGTTGATGCTAGGTTTTGTTTTTTGGTTTCTGTTTGTTTTTGAACATTAGCTGTTTCTTGCTGCATGGAAAGTTTGAGAGTCATACCTTAGGGTTTGAAAGAAACTCAACAAACACCACTAGCACTATGGAGAGATGCCAAATAGGCTGCTTTGGGCTAGGATTTTATGAGCTCTTCTGGCAGCATTCAGAAAACAGTAAAAGCAAAACAACAAAATATTAACTTTTGCAATTACTTCATAAACCAATAAACTGTGCAAACACTTTACTAGAAAGATTTGTATCCATAATTACTTGTTCTTTGGCTGGAAATGCAGTTTTTTTGAAAGAATGCTTTTAACTTAGAATGACAAAAGTAAAATTGATTTTACCTAATCACACAATATAAGTTCCAGGAGGGTAAGAGCTAGTTTTGTGTATGTTTTTGTATCAACAGGGCCCAGCATAGTGGCCTGTGTATACTTCATTACCTAACTGGAACCATTCTGATCCTTAAAGAATGTAGTATTCCAAGGAGCATAACCTAGAACATCGATGGCAGAATATTTTGATTGGCATTTTGTGTCAGGGAGAAGCTTAGGATCGTTTAAAGAACTCTGAAGTTGCCCAGATACAATCCAGCCATTTGTACTCATTCCTTTTGATCAATAATAGGCCCAACTCATGGTCCATCTACAGTGCCTATCCAAGATGTAGGTGATGCAGTACATAGAGTATTGGATTTGCAGTTAGGAAGACCTGAGTTTGAATCCTACCTCAGACACTTTACTAACAGTGTGACCCTGAGCAAGTTTTTTAACTTTTTCCTGCTTAAGTTTTTGCTCATCTATAAAATAAATGCTCTGCAAACTATTTACCACTATATAAATGTTAGCTATTATTAAGAAGAAAGGATTCTTGGTATCGGAAATATAGCTATACACCCTAATGAAATCCATCCTGGAATAATCTTGAAAGTTTTAAAGGACTCCTTTATAAGGGAAAGTCTTAATCTGGGGGACCATGGGCTTCTTTTAAAATAATTTTAGGAACTGTGTTTCAATATAATTGGTTTCCTTTGTCATCTGGTATATTTTATTTTATGCATTAAAATACATTATTCTTAGAAGGGGTCCTTGGCTTCACCAAACTTCCCAAAAGGGGATCCATCACACACATACACACACACACACACACACACACACAAACATATATTATATATATATATATATATGAAGAATCCCTAGTTTACAAATAGATCAGAAAGCAGATAATATCAAAAAATTGAAAATGGAATCATAGAAAAGGGTGGAGGGTAGGACCACTATTAGTTAGCTCTGAATTTATTTTACATATGTCCTGAATTTACTCACTTGAACTATCTTTTATGCACTGGTTCCCCCAATTAGAGTGTGACATTTTGAAAGCAGGGACTCTTTTGCTCTTTCTGTTTGTATATCCAGCTTTCATTTATTCATGTATAACATAGAAACCCCTAGACCAAAGGGACAGAGGTATTGTTTATCTGGAAAGCTTATATGGGAGAACTTATAGCTTAGGGCATAGTCCTTTTACAGGGACATGTTATTCACAATTCATTAGTATAGTCACCAACTGCATCCATTCATGCAAACATACATAGGGCATGGACTGGATGTTATAATATGTCATGGAAGAGTCTTCCCATGGGGCTTTCCCCTTGGGGGAACTACATAAGCCATCACTGGAAATTTGCTAAGGGATACTTCTATGGTTCTAAATTTCCAAGCAAACTTAAATGGGTTCTGCCCTCTTAGTCACTGTATTTATTTTGCATAGAGGCAATAGTTAACCATCTGTGGACATATTGCCGCATTAAAATGTAAACTTCTTCAAAGCAGGGCAAAGACTATTGAGAATTTCCCTTTCTACAGAGGAATAAGTGTACCAGCACACCAGCCCTGTGCTCAATGCGTGCCTATAAATTTTCATGATACATTTGCACATAGTCCATCTCCTGCACACACTCACTCTCCCACATAATTACTCATTTACATTTAACTTTAAAGTTTACAAAGAGTTATCTCTATGATCACCCTGCGAAACATGTAGTACAAGTTACAAAACTTTTAATTCTCATTTTATAGGTGAGAAAACTCGGGCTTCAAGAGTTTGAGACTTGCCGGTGGTCACATCAGTACAAAGTGAGGTCAAATGCTAGCTGAGGTCTCCTGATTCTCAAGTTAATACACTTTCCATTTTGTCCCACTACTTCTTTCCTGTGTACTTCTTTCAAACTGATGCTTTTTTTTTTTACATTCCATTCATTTCTGAATATTCCCTTTTCTTTCCAGGGAAGCATCCATTATAATGGATTTTAAAAGAAACAGAAAAATAGCAGTTCAGCAAACCCAGCTAACACATCGACTGTGTCTGAAATGCAAAGCTTATATTTCTTTAGTTGTAGAATATATTGTTTCCCTGATTGCTCTTGCTTTAGTCTACCTCATTTATATGATGTATTTTTCATATTCACCATTTCTTATTGTGCAGTAATATTCCATTATTTACATTTATGTACCACAATTCATTTATCCATTCCCCAAACAATAAGAACCTACTTTGTTTCCAGTTCTTTCCTACCGCCAAAAAATGCTGCTACCAATATTTAGACATAGAGATACATGCTTTCTATTCCTATTTGCCTGGCAGTGGTCAAAGGGCACAGACACATTTAATTCAATTTCTTAGTAAAATTCAAAATCATTTTCCAAAAATTTTAGACCAATTAACAGCTCCACCAACAGTGAATCTTATCACAACCTTTCTGACATCAACTGTTTTTGTTTCTGTCATACTTGACAATTTGCTGGATGTGAGGTAAAATCTCAGAGTCATTTTGACATGTATTTATTTTATTATTAGTGATTTAGTGCTGCTTCTTAATAGTTTACAATTGGTTTAAGAACTGTGTCTTCCTATTAACCACCTATCAAATGGAAAATAGGTGTCAGTCACATATTTATGCTAATTCCTATGTGATATTGAATTCAAAGATTTTTTCCTCAGTTAATAGTTTCCCTTCTTAGAATTCCAAGATTTTGTTCATGAGAAATTTTTTCAATTCCATATGATCAAAATTATCTGTTTTATCTTTCATCATATTCTCAGCCCTTTATTTTGTTAATAATTCTCCTGCTAATACCACTACCAGGTCTGTATTCCAAAAAGATAAAAACAAAAAGGAAAAGGCCTAAGTGTATACAAATATTTATAGCAGCTCTTTTAGTGGTGGCAAAGAATTGAAGGGATGTTCATCAATTGGGGAATGGCTGAACAAGTTGTGGCATATAAATACCATTGTGCTATAAGAAAGGGATGCCCTCAAAAAAACCTGGAAAGACATATTTGAACAGATGCAAAGTGAAATGAGCAGAACCAGGAGAAAATTGTATACAGTAACAGCAATATTGTACAATGATCAACTGTGAATGACTTAGCTGTTCTCAGCAATGCAATGATCCAAGACAATTTCAAAGGACTCATAGTAAAAAATGCTATCCACCTCCAGAGAGAAAACTGATGGAGTCTGAATGCAGACCAAAGAAAAAAATTTTTTTTAATTTTCATTATTTTTGCTGTAGTTATTGTTGTTCTGGTCTGTGTTTTCTTTCACAACATGACTAACGTGAAACTATGTTTTGAATGACTGCACATGTATAACCTATATAAAATTCTTTGTCTTCTTAATGAGGGAGTAAGGAGAGAGAGGGAAGCAGAGAAGTTGGAATTCAAAATTTTTAAAAACAAATGTTTAAAAAAAAACACTATCAATTACAGCACAATTGCCAATACACATTGGTAGAAGGAATTTCCTCCCTGCAAGTTCCGAATATCAGTGAAATTCCAGGTTAGATTTTTTTTTAATTTTTAAAAGAAATCTGTTAGCCACAGTTATGAAAGATACTACTTTCCTCTTGTGTCTTTCCTCTCATACTTTTTTGAATATGTATATGCATGCATATATATAGAGTGTGTGTATGTATATATGTATATAATATATGTATACATATATATGTGCTCACATCCTGGCAAGCATCCACTCACATATCACTGCATTTAAGACAATGAAAGTGCTTTCTGCCATTTTTTGACCCAGATTTATACTCTATGTATAAATACTTTCCTCTTCTCCATCTCAAATTGTTTCAGTATGTGACTGTGTCATTAGGATCATAGATTTCAAGTTCAAGAAGGTTTGGAGGTCATCTAGTCCAACTCTCTCATTTTACAGATGAAGAAACTGAGGTAAAGTGATTTGCCCAAAATCAAACAGCTAGGATTCAAACCCAGGTTCTCTGACCCCAAATCCAATGTTCTTCCTACTATACCTTGTCCTTTGTCCTAGCAAAATTATTTACCCCTTATTTGAGAATGCAAATTGCTTCTTGAATTTCTGCATACACACTCACTAAAATGCCTACATGCATATACTCCTCCTCATACATATACTCACACTGGTGAACATAAGCCCACAAAAATACATTAACAATCTATGTATATTAGACATTCTATTTGATGGTAGATTTTTCCCTTTGAGATCAGGATTTGGAATTTGAAACTCAATAAACCTAGACTCCTCCTTCTAGAGAATACCCAGAGAAATGTTAGTGGAACCAAGTATATCACTTTCAATAAAGAGACAGATGGCTTTGCCTCCTACTTTAGGGAGAAGATAGAGGCCATCTGGCAGGAGATTCCTGATCTATCCTCTTCACTTCAGTGTTTTTATCCTTTCCCCCAGTCAGTAGAGGAAAATTTCCACTTTGTGAGGTATTAATTCCTGAAGCTGATGCCTATTTTCATGTCAAAAAGACCTTGCCCTCTTGCCCATTCCTTATTTCTACAGTGCAAGTTCTTTCTCTCTTTTTCCACCAGGTTCTTCCTCTCCTTCAAGCTCACCACATCTCCCCTCTCCCCTTTGAAAATACTCTTGATTCATCCTTTAGCTATTCCCCTATTTCTTTTCCTTTCACTGCCAAACTTTTCAAACAAATGACATCTATCTACCTCCATCTTCATTTACTTCTCATCCATTTCTCCTTTACTGCCCTATATTATAGCTTCTATCTCAATCCCTTTACTAAAGCTTCTCTCTTGAGTTATAATGAATCTCATATAGGAGACTCAGCAGTGTTCCGAGTCTTAATATAATCAGTAAAATGTCATGCACAAACAGGAACATCTGGCAGACCTCACCACCTGTAGAGAATCTCTCTTCCATTTGAACTCTGCACTAAGTATCCTCCATGACAGTGGAAAACACCTTTGCACATATCCATCTTTATTTCATGCTTCAATGGGTATTAATCATCATAGGGTCTTCAAACAAAATTTTCTTTGTAAAATCTTTCAGGAAATCTTTTGAGCTATTGATATCGGTGTGGGCAACACCTTAAGGGAGAACATTTTATTCCACTGAATCAAATGCTGTTTTGAGGCCAAGCAAAATTCAGCATAGCGTGCTCCTGCACTCTCTGCAACTTTCAATTATGTGATGAAAAGCATGTTGTTTGCATTTCCCTTGTCATATTTTCATGTGTGCCCTTAGTGCACATGTAGGTTATTCCTGTAAAATATTTATGAAAATATATATTTCTATGAAATATTTGTTAATAAATTTATAGGAATATTTATATGAAATTATATATATGAAATAAATATATATGAAAAGTTATATCAGATTTATTAATTATATAAAATTTATATGAAAATATTAAAATATTTATTTCCTATCTATATAAATATGTAGATGGAAAAGTAAGAAAATGTAGTGTCTGATATTTTCTTAGAGTTTGGGGAATTAATAGTAGTCTGGGAGTTTTTCCACATCTTTGGTCACCTCTCTTTCAGATACCAGAAAAATCAATCTTTAGTGACTTCAAAATTGTTTTGCTGTAAATTTCTCTGAGTATAGTCAACCTAATCCAGCTGCTCTTCCTATTCTTATTTTTTCAATGCCAGTTGCATTTTCTCATGCAACACATTTTTAACCATGATGTTAGAGTACAGCTATGGTGGCACTTCTGTCCTTGATGGTGAAAAGAAATTATTATCAAAATCTTAACAGATCTTTTCCATTTTTCACCACTTGTTTTTCCCTTTCTAAGTTTCTTTTTTTATTTGGTCAGGCCATCAGGGTTAAGTGACTTGTGCAGAGTCACACAGTTAATAAGTGTAAAGTATCTGAAGCCAGATTTGAACTCAGGTCCTCCTGACTCCAGGGTCAGTGCTCTGCCACCTAGTTGCCCCCTTCTTTTCCAGTTTGACCCTTAAATGTACTTCCAAGTCACTGAGTTATTTTCTTCTTGTTAAAATATAACTGTGGCCCCTATAAGTTAGTCTAGAGGATCTTTGTTCCAACTCTTACTTTCTCTGATGATTAGAGTTCTTAAGGTAGAGCTGAGGTGAATGGCACAAAATATCACTAGGTTTGAATGTTTTATTGATTCTCATGGTCAAACACAGCTTAAGAGAGTATGGATAGATGTAGTCAGGCATAAAGTTATATATGGTCTCTTTTGCCCCTACCTTCCTAATGAAGGGCAACATGCTGGCTGGTGTCCTGAATAGATAATGGGATATCTTTCTAGTTGAAGGCACAGAACCATTGGGGATTTCAGTTTACATCAAATTTTAGGTCTGCCTTTGGGGGCAATCTTCACCTTGACACTGAGGCAATGGGGTCAGGGACCACTGATAAAAACAGGATTCCTAAAAATCTACCAGGAAGACCTCAATGGGATGAGGGAGGTGGAATTATAACTGTATTGTGTCAGCAAGTTTGCTGAAAAACAATTTAAACTTCCTTTCCAGAGTCATGTAATAAGAGACGGACCTAGGAGAATGGACCAATAGAATCCTCTGGTTCCTCCCCTTCCAGTTCTATAATTTTATATTCTGAGGTGCTGTCTAGTTTAGACATTCTGTTTTTGTTTTAGTTATTGTTCTGAGCTCTTCTTCAGCTCTTGCATTCTATTTTAACAGGAACTGAGCCTGTTTACAAATTCAGTGCAACAAACACTTATTAAAAGCGCCCTGTTGCTGTGTGGTGTGGCTGATTAGCTCTCAGGAGAGTAGTAGGTGATAGGGAAGGGACAGCAAGATCACTGTCTAAACCAACCCCCAGAGAGGAGATAGACAGAAGTAGGAAGGATTCAGCTCTGCCCCCACCCAGCAGAGAGGAAGGAGGAGAAAGAATCCAGCACCAGCTGACTGGCTCTACACTTCACAGAGACACCCAGAGGTGTTAGAAACAGTTTGCAAGACACAGTGTGAAGAATTGAGGGCTACAAAGGTCAAAAAACAAAAACATTATGCATTCCCTACCCTAGAGTTCAGGTTCTTCTGCTCATCTGTGTGAAACTCATAGGTTTCTCTCTTCATAATGGATAGTAATGATAGACAAGCAGAGGTCTCTCCTCATCACCTGAAGATACAGTAGTCGGGTTGGTAGACTGGAGAGAAGGCAGGTTTTCCTTCAGGATAAAGTCCAAACTGCCCATCCTGGCTTTCAAAGGGATCTACTATATTCACTCGGCGTCCCAGTCGGCTAACTTCACTAACAGGATTTGCTGGCTAACTTAATGGCTATGTCTTTAGGTACAAAGGCAGCCACAGAATTACAACGAAGATGGAAGGGAGGAAAAATTACTCCTGATATTCTTACTGGAACTCAAATAGTCTGATGGCGCATATTTTAAAGGAGGCAATGTGATTATCCACACACTAAGAAGTCAAGAGGCATCATTTTCAATTCTATCACCATGTGTTAAGCAGCCACTATTTGTAAAGATATTGGGTTGAGAATGAAAAAAATGACATTGCTCCTACCACCAGGAAACTTGTTTTGTTTTTTAATAGGGAGCTTTGGTTTTGCTAGACCAGAAGCTCAGCTATTTAGTAGTGCTGTAACCTACTTGCAAAAGAGATGAGAAAAAACATCTTGTTCCTTTTTTTTTTTTCAGAAATGGGGGGCTATGTGTGTGGAATATTAGATATGCCTTCAGATTTTATGAATATATTGGTTCGCTTTTTTCTAAATTGTTTCTTTTTTACTGTTTTGTTGTTTGTTACCAAAAAAATTACTTGTAAGTAAAGGAGAGGGAGGAATGGATTTAAAAATTAAAGTGATGTAAAAACAAAAGATATAAAGAAAATTTTAAATAGAAAAGTATGATTTCTAGGGAAAGACTTCAAGAGAGTAAAGGTTTCAATAGGTATTCATATAATATTTGTGAGAGAGAAACAAAGGAGAGAGAATCAGTCGTTCAGTTAACAAACTTTTATTAAGTGTTTACTAGTGGGAGGCACTGTGCTAAGCACTTTGGTTACAAATAGAAGCAAAAGACAATCCCTGTGCTCTAGGATCTTATGGTTGCTAATAGTGGAAGATGAAGTTGAATTGTAGCAGGGTCAGGGAAGAGGGACTATGAGAAGGTTGTGTAAATGAGGGGTCTTTGGGCTACTTTAGCATGCTACTGAAAGCAACTTCCAAGGTGAAAAATACCTTTGGTCCAAGAAAAAAAAAGGACCAGGCTAGAACTTCAGGGTTGGAAATACACTAAGGGGTCTCAGGAAGAAAGACAAAGCCTACTCTCTCTCCCCTCCTTATACCTCAAACATTCATTTATCCATTCAACAAACATGTATTGAACTCTTCTTCTGTGTTGATAACTATATTAGTCACTGGAGAGATGCTTACAGTCTCCAATGAATGAAAAAAATAATAGTCTACTTTTACATAAGGCTGTAAGATTTATAAAGTGCTTTATCCTTATTCCTTCTATGAAAACTTTACTTGGAAAAAAGTGGATTTTCTACAAATCATTGTAATATGATTATAATAATAACAAAAAAGTGAAAAGGCGGTAAAAAAAAAGAATTAAGTTCTGGACAAACAGGAAGGCAACAGTGAAGCAGGCTTAAGTTCTCAGACTTACTCTCTGCTGGGGAATCTCTTCTTTCAGAAGTCCTTAACTCTCCCTTCCTCACCCTCCCTCGTTTGTAATCTGGATATGAACGTTAACTCTAGCTCCCTTCTGGGTTCCTGGAGTTCCCCAGACTCTAAACTTCCTTCCCTCCACTTTTGATCTAATCACTGTTAAAGTCAAGTTGTCACTAAACAAAGGGTAAGGAGAACCCAACAAAACCATGGAAAGACTCAAAAGAAAACAACTGTTCAGAGCTCAGTTATACACTCAGTGTTCTGAAGGCTAACCATGAGATTTCCCCTAATTAGCCTTACTCATTCTCTCTCTCCCCTGAGTACCTCTCTTCTTCCCCTGGATTTTAAAAACCTAGCAAAGCAGATTCTTCTCTTAACTCCCCACTCCCCCATCAACCTCTTTACCACTGTAAAACTGGTATGTGAAATAATTTTACATACATTATTCTATTTTATCCTCAGGAGAAACTATGAAGTAAGCAAGGCATATACTGTTAACCCCATTTTGCCCATGAAAAAAATAGGGCCCAGAGACGTCTACTGATTTGTCTAAGGTCAATAGCTAGTAGAGAGTATTACCAAGGACTTTGGGAATTTACATAGTCCTTTAAGTTTGCAAAATATTATATATGTGGTATTTCATTTAATCCCAACAAGATCCTATGAAGTAGGAGCTATTATTATCTCAGTTTTACCTAAGGGGAAACTGAGACAAGGTGAGGTTAAATGACTTACCAAGGGTCTCATAACTATTAAGTACCTGAGGCGGAATTCGAACTCAGGCCTTCCTGACCTCTGGTGCAGTGCTGTCAGACAGCTAGGTGACGTTGTGGAGCCAGGAAGATTTAAATTCAAATCTGATCCTGGGCAAGTCTGTTTCAGTTTCCTCTTCTGTAAAATAGAGATAAAAAGGAGTACCTACCTGCCAGGGTGGTTCTGAAGATAAAATGAAATAATATTTGTAAAGCATTTTGTATATCTTAAAGCACTAGTAAAAAATATACTAGCTAGTAGTAGTAACTTTGTTGGCTGGGACCCACCACAACTATCAGTCCTAAAAATAAAATGCCGTATTGGTTTTAATTGCTCTCATCTTCGCTCCTTAGCTACTTTTAGGTCAAAGGATTTTCCTATAGACTTCAATCCTATAGGTAGAAAACTAAGTCCAGTCCCAAGTTAGGACCAAATCTCTGTTGGAAAGCTGTTTATTCAGATGTGAAATTATTAAGTAGAAAATAAATATAATGAAAACTCCCATGGGGAATTTATGTAGTAGAATACCAATGGCCTGTAACTTCCTGAAAGGCAGGGACTGTCCTGCTTTTGGATTTCTGTTCCCAGTGCCCTAGTAGACAGTAGACACTTAATGTTTATTGATTTGTTCATTCAAGAATTTTTTTCTTAATTTTTCTCAAAATCTAAGGGAAAAAAAATAAGTAAATATACTACTTTCTCTGTAAATACTTTCAATTTTTTTATTTTTGAAAAATCTATGCTTTATAAAGACTTACACATTATTCTGGATTATCCAAAAATCTATTCCTTATAAAAACATGCATTTTCTGGGGTTTTCACTCTTTCTCTGTGAAGGACATCCTCTGATAACTTACATAAATTAATGCCGTCATCGCTTCTCTACGAAGGGAATAAATTGTCATAGACAATAATTAAGCAATTATGCAAAACAAGACCCACTCACTATTCCAAAGGAAGAGAGTAATATATTGTGCTTGTGTCAATTATAATGAAGAAAAACACTTTTTTCAAGTTGTACATGGAAATTGACACATTAATCATCTTGTATATTCAAGTAGTTTCCCAGGGAGATGGTGTGTTCCATCAGCTTTCCTCTCATTGGTTTCCAATCTCTATTTCCTAACTCTCTCTTTTGCTGACAGGTAAGAAATGATCTCACTGGTGTCCTGTACGGTGAAGGTATTGAAATTTCAGACACAGCAAGCTTCTCGAATGATCCCTGCAATAGTGTGAAAAAACTTAAGGTATGTGAAGCTGCTTTACCTCCGACTAAACAGATAATCGTAATTTCTATGAATCATATTCATAATCAGCCAGCTGGTTGTGATCAAAATTATATTTTCTTTAATTTCACCCCAGAATAAATTATAGATTAATTTATCTAGATCATGATGGTGATGGTGATGATGATATTTACATTTGAATAATGCTTCATGGAATATAAAGCGCTTGTTCTATTTGACCCTTACAAGGACACTATGGGGGAGGCAAGGCAAGTTTTATTATCCTTATTTTACAAATGGAGCAAGCCCAAAAAAGCAAAGTAATTTGTCCAAGGTCACATAGCTTGCAGACAGTAGTTCTCGGGTCTTTTGACTACTAATAATAGTAGGTCATATTTCCATAACACTTTAAGCTCCACTCATTACTTTGCTAAAACCATTCCTGAATTGCATAGATAAGGAAACTGAGTCTCAAAGAAATGGGATTCATCTCCCCCTTCACCCAACATGTTCCATAGGTAGGAAGTATTAAAGCTGGGATTCAAACCTAGATCTCCTAATTTTATGTCCGACCACGAGTGTTGTCAGGCATGTAAAGATCCCTGAGGGCTTCATATTGACCTAAAAAAGAAAAAACTAACATTCACTCTGTCATATTTTTATTTTCCGATTGTATTTCAATTTTTATTCTGTTTAACATTTCCCAATTACATTTTATTCTGGTTCTGGTCCCAATAGGGAGTTTTTCTGGTTGTGAGTTTGACACCTCTGTTCTCCATTACACTTTCTCTCTTCTGAGTGGCCATTCCATTCTATCAATCAACCAATCTATCAATAACATTTATTAAGCACCTATTATGTACCAGGCAGTGCACTAGTTCTGAGGATACAAAAAGAGAGGCAAAAGACAGTCCCTGCCCTACCACAATCTAACATGGGAAACCACATTAAACAAATATAGACAAAGCAAACTGGCACTAGAATTAAGAAGGGTTGGGGAAGACTTACTGTAAAAGGTAAGATTTTAGTTGGGACCTAAAGGAAGCCAGAGAGGTCAGTAGTCAGAGCAGAGAAGGGAGAGACTTCCAGGCCTGGGGGATAGCCAAAGAGGATGTTCTGAGAAAACAGGTGGAGTATCTTGTTTGTAGAAGAGCCAGGAGGTCAGTATCCCTGGATGGAAGAGTATGTATTGGGGAGTGAGGTGTAGGAAGGAAAAGTAGGAGGGGGCTAGGTTATTAAAGGCTTTAAATGACAGAGAAGAGAATTTTGTATTTGATCCTGAGAGCAATTGGATGCCTAGAGTTTACTGAACAGGGGAGGGTTGGAGGGTGTAACACAATAGCAACACTTTAGGAAAATCACTTTAGTGGTTGAATGGAGGACAGATTGGAGTGCAGAGAGACTTGAGGCAGGCAGAGCCATCCCAGGCTAATGCAATAATGAAGATATGAGATGATAGGGTCCTGCCCTGGAGTAGTGGCAGTGTCAGAGGAGAGAAGGAGGCATATTGAAGAGATGTTGCCAAGGTGAAATCAATAGACCTTGGCAACAGCTTGGAAATGGAGGGTGATAGGATCTCTATGCAGATGATTCTCAGGTTTACCTTTCCTATCCCAGAGTCTGACAACCTACAACCTCACACTCCCAACTGCCTCTCAGACATCCTGAATTGGATGTCTAGTAGACATCTTAAACTCAATATGTCTAAAATGGAACTCATTATCTTTCTCCCTAACCCTGCCCCACTCACATCATTCCCTCTCCCCCAATCTTCCCTATTACTGTAGAGGGCAAAAGGAATCATTTTGATAGGGTCTAAGATTCAGAGATGGAAGGGTCCTCAAAGGCCTTATGTGTTGGGTTTGAGATGCTAATGGGATATTACAATAGGGAGTCTACAGGCAGTTGGAATCTCAGCACTGGACTTCAGAAGAGTGACCAGAGATAGAGCTGAATATCTGAGAGTCACCCACACAGACACAAAAAACTCAAACTATAGAACAAGATAAGAAGTTGCCACTTGTAATAACCATAATTTATAGGGTCTTTCTTCAGTTTCACGGTCAGCAAACTGTTTACTCCAACTTAAGCATTTCAGATTCAGTAATTCAGGTTGATCTTTTTACCTCACTTACCACCCGCCTATTCCTCTGCACTTAGAAATTATTCATTTCTCTCTGGGCCTTCCCTCTCCCTCCCCAGCTCACACTGGTGTCCCATACCTTTTCTTCCTCACTTCCATAAACTGACTGGATGTCCTGGCAATAATATAATCTCTTTCTCTCTCTCTCTCTCTCTCTCTCTCTCTCTCTCTCTCTCTCTCTCTCTCTCTCTCTCTCTCTCTCTCTTTCTCTGACACACACACACACACATACACACACACACACACACACACACACACTCCTCCCCCTTCTCAGCCCCCATTCCTGTCCCCAGTGTCCATCCTCAGAGACTTGTGGTTTGAGTTCCTTAATGAGTTCTGCTAAATGAGAGGCTTCAGGATTGTAGAAGGGCATCTCCGGCTCTGCAAAGAACATAGTGGGGGGTGGGTGGAAGGAGAGGAAGGCAAGGATGGTGCTGCTAATGCCACCTCCCTACCGCATGCTGTGGCTTGCTGCAGGATTGGTTCTTTAAAGAGCTTCCTACATCACTGGGGCCTGAGCAGACATCTGGGAGATTTAATTTTTAAAGAGTCTCAGTATGAAATAGAGCCAAGCCCCTTTAAACTCTCCTCCATTTCACACTGAGTCCTGTAAAACTTTAAATGTCTCAGTGCCAGATCCAAGGTTTGCTGCTGCCTCCTATCAGTCTACTTAAAGGATCCACTCCCAAGCAGGTGGAAGCTGTTATGTTCCAGACCTTGGGCCTGGCACTGAGGAAGATCCAAAGATAAGTAAAGCTCCGACCCATCCTCAAGAACTACCTACAGTCTAGCATGAAGAGCAGGGTTGAGTGTTCGAAGACCTGACAGTAACTCCCCATGAGACCCTAAAACAAATACTCTTTGGGCCTCAGTTTCCTTATCTGTAAAATGAATGGGTTAGACATGATAACTTTGGAGGTTTCTTCCAGCTCTAAAAGCTGGCATTTATATAGCACTTTAAGATTTACGAAGCTCTTTGCAAATGTCATTTTATCCTCGTAACCATCTTGACAATTGGGTTCTATTGTTATCCCCATTTTACAGGTAAGAAAAACTGAGGCAGAAAGAGCTTAAGTGATTTTCCCAGAGTCACAGAGTTAGTAAATATATGAGGCAGGATCTGAACTCAGGCTTACTCATTCTATCCACTATTCCACCTTGAAAGAGATTGCCAAAATAGATTTGATAGGCCTTGGCCTTAGTTGGATATTGAAGTTGAAAGAGGAGGGATAAGTGACTCAGAGGTTACCTGCAGGAGAGAACAGTAGTTTAGTTTCAGACATGTAGATTATGATATGTTAATAGGGCACCTAGCCAAAGATATCTGCTATGCAGCTGAAAATGTAAGACCTAAGGTTGGTATTATTGTCATCTCCGTTTTACTGATTAGAAAACTGAAACACAGAGAAATTATAAACTCATTACCTTGAGAGATAGGATGCACTATAAATAAAGGATTGTTTTTGTTTTTTAAGGCAAATTCATAGACAACGAGGCCATAATGAGTTTCCAAGGGAAACAAGGACTTTGGTGAATTTCTAAACTCAAATGCTAATATTTAAGGGAGATAAGCAAGACCTTCCACAATATGTCCCTGAGTGCTACTGTCAGAGGGACAATGAATGCCAGGGTGGACAGAACATGGTTATTTTTCCTTACAAACATTTTATAAGCATTTTAGGTTTCAAAGCACTTACCTCCCCACAGCCCTGCAAGGTAGGTGGTATTCTCTGCAGTGTATAGGTGAGGAAATTGGAGTTCAAAGAAATGAAGTAATTTGTCCATAGTCACATACCAAGACAGTGGGAGAGCTGGGACTAAAACTTGGTCTTCAGTGGTATTCAATAAACATGCATTAAGAGCATTCTATGCTCCTGGCACTATCCTAGGTGCTGAAGATACTGATTCAAAATTGAAAGAGTACGGACTTCTCTTCTATCAATGGGCTTACTTTCTAGCAGAGGAAACCACATGTGCAACAATAAGCAAATAAAGAAGTCATTTCTGGGGGTGAGGGTGAATCAGGAAAGGCAGAGGAGAAGAGAGAAAGAGCATTCCAGGCATAAGGGACAGACTGGGCAAAGGCACAGAAATTGGAAGGAAGAGGAACAAGCATTTATTATGCACCTATTGTATTCCAGGCACTGTGCTAAGGGCATTACAAATGCCCTGGGATTTTACATTACAACAACCCTAGGAGGTAGGTGCCACTATTATTCCCATTTTGCAATAAAATTAAGGGATTTGCCCAGGGTTCACATAGCTAGGAAGTGTCTGAAGTCAAATCTGAACTCAGACCCAGAACTCTATCCATTGTACCACCTTGATGGAAGATGGAAGTGGTGAATAAGCCAGATGAGTGGAATGTAGAGTGTAGAAGAGAGAGGAGAGGGTAGGACTAGGTATTGGATCTCTGATTTCAATAGTTCTGAGAATTCCTAAGTGAGGAAACACCTACTACCAGTGCTGGTCAGCCCATTTTCTCCAAATCATAGGTCCAGACATTGACCTAGAGTCAGAGGTGCCAAACCAGGGCCCCACTTACAGCCCACAATACTTAGTTCCCAAGTGCTGCTGAACTAGATTAAAATGCAATTGGGAAGTGCTGAAAAAATAAATAAAAATGCAATAAAACATGGGTGATATCCCATTTTAAAGCTAAGTCAGTATGCAGCTGGCAGGAATTCTTATGTTCACATTCATGGCCCCATTTCTATTTTGACTCAATACCAACAGCCTGGAGCATGGAGAGGTTGTGACTTGCCAGGTCCCATGGCTACTATGTCCCAGAAGCAGAGCTTGAACTCAGGTTTTCCTGACTTCATGATCAGCTCTCTACCTACTACACCCCTCTGAGGGTGAATATTGTGGAATAATTCTAGAAAGACAGAGTCAAATCATGTTTGAAGGGCTTTGATGTAAAGTGGATATACTTTATACTAGAGGTGAGAGACAGTCAGCGGAGCTTCTTGAGCTAAGGAAGCCTGCCTGCCTGACTGCCTTGCTTACCAAGCAACTACATGACTGATTGACTGCCTGATGCTGACTGACTACCTGCCTGCCTGCCTGTCTGACTGTTTGACTGACTGACACCTGCCTGCCTGACTGCCCGGCTGACTGACCAGCTGACTGACTAGCTGCCTATGTAACTACCTGCCAGCCTGCCTGACTGATTGCTCTGCTTTCGAAGTCTTCTGGCAGCCAGATGAAGGGGCAAGGCTGGAAACTGACTCCTAACTTCATCCTTTGCTGCACTATGTCATGCTGATTTCCAGTGTTGTGTTCTTATTTTAATCATAGTAGGCATTTTGGGTGACATTTTGCGTTGAAGTCCTTTGCCTTCAAAACTTGCAAGATCCCCCGCTTTGGTGTTCTATCCATGCGGCCTCAATTCTGAACTCTCACCTGCTCATGTGTAATGTCACATCTGGCCTGTGTACTTGCTGTTTGGAAATGTAAAGAGGACTTGAATCCCTTCCCAGGCTGTGAGGTTATCCATGATGCACTGATTTCATTCATCCTTAATCCTCATTGGGTTTTTTATTTAATTTTCCCAAGAATCCCATGGAAGGAGAGACATACTTTACATGACAGCTCACCAAGAAAGTCAAAACTGAAGCAACTTAGAGTTTTTAGTCTTTTGTTTTTACTATTTTACTATTTTGAAATTTCAGTTTGCAGATGCATCACTGACATGCAATTGTGTATTGTGTAGACAGATGTGTGCATATTTGTAGGTGAAATTTATATATGCACCTATGTATACAAATACATCTAGTAGAGACCACCACGGTGCCTCAGTGAATGGAGCACTGTGCCTGTAGTTAGAAAGACCTGAATTCAAATCTGTTCTCAGACACTTACTATTTGTGTGGCCCTGGCAAGTCACTTAATCCTGTTTGCCTCAGTGTCTTCATCTGTAAAGTGAGCAGGAGAAGGAAATGGCAAACCATTTAACCTGTCTCTTAACCTCTCAATATCCTCAACTATTAAGTGGGGATAATAATACTACCTACTTCCTAGGGTTGTTGTGAGGCTCAAATGAGATAATTATTTGTAAAGTACTTGGCACAATGCCTTGCTAAGTCTTCCAAGGGGCAAAGGAAAGGAGAAAAAGCATTTCAAGCATGGGAGTGACAACCTGTGCAACACACCTATTGTGTTTTACTCAGTATCATGGTTGTTTGTGAAGAGGTCTTACTCAATTCAATAAATATTGATTTGAACTCAGGTCCTCCTGACTACTAGGGCCAGTGCTCTATCCGCTGTGCTACCCAGCTGCCTAACAACTCTTAGGTGACTATAATGTGTAAAAACAAAAACAAAACAATACCTGCCCTCAGGAAACTTGTGGAATGTCTACATAGGCAAGAAAATGCAAAATTATTTACAAAGGACAGAGTGTTAACACCTTGGGGCAGATTAGAGTGGGAGAAAGGTCTCATGTTTTTTAGTCATGTCCAACTCTTCATGACTCCATTGGCAGTTTTCTTGGCAAAAATACTAAAATGGCTCGCCATTTCTTTCTCCCGCTCAGTTTGCAGATGAGGAAACTGAGGCAAACAAAATTAAGTGACTTGCCTGGGGTCACACAGCTACTAAGTGTCAGAGGTTTTCCTACCTCCACATCCGGTACTCCATCCACAGCTCCATCTAGCTGTCAAATAAAACCAAATGTTCCATGTAACTTGACTGTCAGGATAACTGAAATAATGACCAAAACAAAAATGGCCACTCCTATTCATGGATTCAATTCAATGTTTTTAGTTACTAGCCAACCTGTAGATAGAATATGAAGACTGCAGTTAGAACAGCATTTCTCAAAATGTGCTCTATAGACCATTGATATTCTACATAGTATCTTGTGAGAATACTTTAGCACTATTATATTTTTCCTTGGAAAATATTCAAATTAAATTATATACTTAAATAATTAAGGATTTTCCCCCATCACCATAGCTACCCCTTCTACTATTGAGGATAATAGCCTCTCCATGCCATAGTAAACAGTCTCTATAAGAAAATGATGAGAAAGTCTGTCACCAGGCCCATCCTCAAAGCCTTTCCAGCTTGGTAGGATCTGTAAGACCTCTGACTATATTAAAATAGCTTGTCAGAACTCAATGTCACTTCCATAACGCATCAAAGTAATGGTTTTGAGGAGGGTAAAATTATTTATGAAGTGTCATAACTCAGCCTGGGCAACCAGAGCTTTACCCTGAAATTTAGAACATTTGCAACCTTTCAGCAGCTAGAAATAGCTTAGTACCTAATAAACAAAAGTAATTAGTTCAAACAGGCAGCAACCTTTCCTGGCTGCACCCCAGGTTAAATTCTCCCTGGTCTAGCCTCATAATGATCCCCTCCCATCTCAAAAGCAACCATGTGGAGATCCATGGACTTTCCCTCCCAAACACATTTCCTATCACTTACTGTGGGTATAAAAATTGCCAGCTTAGCTCAGTGTATGTGTCAAAAAATATTTATGAGATATAATATTGGGAAGAGGCATGAAAATGAGCTGAAGTTTTTCTATTTTGCTCCAAAATGTTTTTGCCTCTCTTTTGTCTCAGAGCAATTCCATGACTCCCAGGTACCTGAACTAGAATTAATGAATTCTGTCAATAGATCCCGCTCCCCAAAAGATTACATGGCCAAACCAGTTTGGGAATTGCTGTACTCTAAGTTTTCTAAGCTAATAGGGCTATTTACAATAGTTCAGTATGAACTGCTATTGACAGCAAAGAAGATCTAAAAGGAATGAAAAACTTAATGGGGCTTGGTGAAAACAGGAAGATGCAGTGCTACAGAAGATATGATATATAATAATGAAAAATGGAAATGGCTTGAAGTATTTTATAGCATTACAGTCATGGAGATAACAAAGAAATGCCTCTCTGGGTTCTCCACTAAGATTTTTAAAAATCGTTTTAGAGTCATTTTCTCCCCAGTTTCACTACCCAGAGATGATTTTGGAAATTTAGTCCCTTTTTATATTATTAAATTATTTGAACATGTAAAATGACTTCCCACTTAGCACTTTCCAACTATGAAGGAATGTAAAGTATGTCTTTTAAAAGAGGGTTTTTGTTGACACTACCCCGTTCCTGATGCATGAGCTAACTTAGGTCCCTATTCAGAAGTTCCAGCAAGAGACTGGAATGATGGATTCTAGTGTTGGCCTAGAAGGGTGATACAGGAGAAAGAATATTGGGCTGGGAGTTAGACGGTCTCAGACACTAACTAGCTGTGTGTCCTTAAGCAAGATACTTCAATTCTCTGATTCTGTAACTGTAAAATGGAAATATTAACTTTCTTCCATGACTATCCCATAGGATTATTGTGAGGATAAAGTACGGTAGTATACATGAAAATATGCAATCCTCTTTTTCTGTTCCAACTATGACCATAGAAATGCCCTTTTATTTAGGGTTTGTGAAGTTTAAAATAAAAATAAATAAAATTTCAAACAACAAAAATGTACATAAAAATAATTTAAAATAAAAGTCCATATAAATGCAAGTTGTGATTAATGAATTAGGAATTGACTAAGAGGCCCCAAATTGATCAAAGGAGAGTAGAATACACACAAATAGAGAGAGAGAGAGAGAGAGAGAGAGAGAGAGAGAGAGAGAGAACAAAGGGAAGGGGAGAGAACAAAGGGGGGGGGAGAGAAACTTGTAAAGGAATATATCCAATACAACAAGGATAAAGGAAGGAAAGAGGAGGTGCTTAAAGAACACAGAACTTTGTCCTGACTGCCTCAATTAGGAAGATGCTACAAGAGAAAAAGTTGGAAGGTGTCAGAAACAGAAGCTGATAGAAATAGAAAGAAATATGATATGGAAAAAGAGAACATAAATGAAAAGTAATAGAACCAGGAATAGGAGTAGAAAGGAGAGAAGAGGTGAAGGAAGATATGGAAAAGGGAGAGAGGGAAAATATAAGCCTGAGTTTTCTATTTACCACATAATACTAAATAAATACAAAGATTGAGGGCAGTATTATTTACATATCCATCTTTAAAATAAAGGGAAGAAGGGGGAAGAAGGAAAGATGGAAGGATTTTTCAGAAAGTAGGGGCAGGAAAGATACCCAAGAAAAAATGATGGCTATGAAAAAAAGATGCCCCCCCCAAAAAAAGTCCATCTCCCCTAGAATTAGGAGATAGAACAACTATTATTTTGAAACAGGGTGTAGCATTGAAATCAGTCAGCCAAGAAAAACCCAAGTGAATCTGGATTGAGCTGAAGCAAGTGTTCTCTGGTCCCCTGACCTTTCACACTTGGAAAGGCTATTTGCATGGGCCGTGGTTTTGTGCATGTTCAATATAAAGATTTTGCCTTTATGTGTTTATGATGACAGCGCCCACCCCTTTTCACATATGTGTTCCTTTTGTCCACAGAGTAATGATGTTCGGATCATTCTTGGCCAATTTGATCAGAATATGGCAGCAAAAGTATTCTGTTGCGTAAGTAAATTGTCATTTGTATGTTTGGGGAAATTAACAAATCTGTGAAATGAAGAGCATGAGTCCTGCTCTGAGTCTGTCTGACAATAAAATTGACAGAAACATTGGATTACTCAGGAAGCAAAAGCATTAGTGCAAGGGTAACATTCTTAGACTATTTTATTAGATAGCTAAAGCTCCCAAAGGTAACAGAACCAAGCGTCAGATTATTGTAATCATGGGGACTCATTTTTTATTTAATCAGCCCCAATTATTAGAAGATTTTTTTAGCATGAATTTGCATCCCACCCCCTAATGCTAAGTCTGAGTCATCATGAGTTTCCTCAGTCAAGGTTTTTCATTAGTCTTCTTTAAGAATAATCTTTCAGTTTAGAATTCAAATTCTTGTGGAAGTGAATGTTGAAAATTGAATAATAAACAAATTATATATTTTTAAAAAAGGATAGTCTTTCAAGTACCTACATGTTATCATTAGGCCACCCTCCCCCCCCATACCTCCTATTATCCATGATTTAAAAAACCAACCTTCTTTAATTTGCCTTTCTACTACCTTGTATATCATGAGACACACAGTAGGTATTAAAGCTTCTTTTATTGACTCATGAATTCATTTTTTAATTCAAGCATTTTTACTGTTCTCTTCTGTACTTTCCCTATTTTTCTCCATATATTCCCTATATTATATTCCATACATATATTCCCTAAATTTCTCCAAATCTACATTAACCTAGAGACCAGAGGTAGACACCAAACTGTCACAAGAGCCTGAAAGAAGGCAGAATAGGACATCAGAAGGCTAGAGTCCACTGGGGAGTTAGGGTAGGAAAGGGAAGGAAGAGAGAGGAGGGATACAGGAGAGAATGGTTCATCATCGTAGTTCCATGCCATCTACTCAGAAATAAAGTTATCCCCTTGTTGCATAAAACAAAAGTGAATCCTTCTGAATAGTAGCCTCATGCTGAGTAAGATAGTTTCTAGAGTTCCCCCTGAATGAAGGGGAAAATAAGTCCCCAACCACTCTAATGAAGAGTGTTGACAATGGTGTAAGTTTTGCTTGTTAAAGCTAGTATGTGAGCTCAGTCTTCAGAATTTTTATCACATCAGAACTTCCATAGAATAGTCAAAACTATAACATAGCTCATAAGGAATAGGAAAGACATTTTTGACAGGAACATTGCTAATATGAACAAGAAAATTTCATACCATCATGGGGAATGGGGAGGGATCACTAGACACCATGAAGGACAATAAGTGTGATATAGAGAAGAAATTGTAAGTGGAAAGGAAATCAGTGTAATGTGGAATAATAGGAAATGGAATTGAGGAGGGGGGGAATTAGGGTTTTAGATTATATATCAATGTTCAGAGTAGAATAATAGTACAAAGGTGCACATTTTCAAAGGAAATGAATCTAATAGAACACAAGGGAGAGGAATCATATACTTTGAAAAGGAATATATGTAAATCTGTAAACTTGGAAGTAGATAACACATAGAGATAATTTGGGTAGGGAGCAAAGAAAAAAGAAATAGAAACAATGTTGCTTTAGGAATATACAACTGGCCACACAACAAGATGGAGGGTATGGCCAATACTTTCCATTCTTTGCTGATCTTGATAAAGGCTTGCTTCCTAAATGTGTATTTAAGACAAAGCTGGGAAAGATAGATTTTTATGTTGTATAACAGGATTAATTTTTTTTTAATCTTGAAGCTAGAATGATGAATCATATCTACAAGATGAAACTTAACAAGGATAAAATGTAAAGTTCTTTATTTTGACTCAAAAATGAACTGTATGTAAACAGAACAGGAAGAATTCATTTAAAATAGTAAATCATTTAAAAAGACCAGGGTGTTTTAACTGACCACAAATACAATTAAAATGGGAACTTGAATATGAATGCTGAAAAAGCTGACGAATTATTAAGCTACATTATTGGAAGTTTAGCATCCAGTAGAAGAGGGATAAGACTCCCCATGCCTTTATTGATCAAACTGTATTTCGAAAATTGTATTCTTTCCTGGGCACCACATTTCAAGAGCAATATTAACTGATTCTTTATCTGAGAGTTCCCTATATCAGAGTAGTCAAGTGGCCCACAGGCCCTAACATTCCTAAATTGGGTCCAAACTAGACTAAAATATAATTGGAAAAAAGTTAACAAAGTAAATGAAAATATAGTAGAACACTAACAATGTTCATATGTGGTTTTCTAAGCCAAAACGTAGCTCACAGGGATCCTGATGTATGGCTCTATTTAAGTTTGCCCTATATCAATGAAATCATAGGTCTGGTCCCAATTTCTATCCCTATCCCCCCAAAGCTCTGCTGTTCCAGTGTGAAATGTAACATATTGCAGGTCAAGAAAGTAAATCTCATCCCCTCAAGCCCTGACATTTCATCCCTGATCATCAGATCTCTCAGGTAGTGTTGAGATAAGTGATTTCAACGCCCCAAGACTTGTCTGATAAAAAGCACTGGGTACAGGAAGCAAGGAAAAGAAGACAGAAAAAACCTGACATGAATTCAATAAATCTATGAACACATGGTATCTTCTAGCTAAGGACTTAAAGTAAGAGTGGCATTTGCTAAGTTAGCTAATGACATCCCAACTTATTTTCCTGTTGAAAATATTGTCACTTTGGAAGGATTTTGATCCTAGTTCCCTGTAAGAGATGGTACTAGATGACTATTCAGATCTCTTTTCAGAGTCCATGATTCTAATATCTCATCTTAAACCAAAATATCCCTATGCTATGTACCACAGAATTCTTACTTTTCCACAATGGTGCTAGGGTTGTTTGAACAATTTAAGTGTTAAATGTTACCTTTTAATAGATTGTCTTGACATCTACACAAGTCTAAGCTACCTGGCATGTTGACCTGGGAATGAGCATTATGACCACAGATTTCTAAGACTTTTAAAAAGAATAAACCAATTGATTTAATTAAACCAACTGACTTTGAGTAATTATCTAATAAAGTCGAGCAGTGAATAATATACTTTACAACTCCATTATTTAAAAAAAAATTTAAGTTTTGTAAATATATGACTTTCTAAATCTTTAAAATTTGTATAACTTAGCTGTGCCACAAATAAATTTTAGATAATCCTGTATGTTTCTTGGTTGCTAAGGGAGGGTTTAACAGAAATCTTAAGAACACAGGCCCTGACTTCAAAGGGCAAAGAAATAAAGCTGAAAGGGAAAGAGCTTTCTTTCTTCTTGAAGAAAATGGAAAGAAAAAAAGTCCTCCTTTCTGATCATTGAATAAAAACATTCCCAGGGAAGTCACAGTGCTGGCATAGGGATACAATAATAGCACACAGTTTGGGCAGTTTTTACATCTTAAAGAGTACTTTCACTATCTCATTTGAGTTTCACAATAACTTTGTGAAGTGAGACGGCAAGTTTTACTATCCCCATTTTCTAAGTAAGAAAAATCTGGTTCAGAAAAGATCAATGATTTACCCAAGGTGACAGAACTAAACAGGGAACAGGATTGGAAATAGAGTCAAGGTCTCCTTAATCTTGAACAAGCATTTTGTGTTCTACTTTTCTGGTTTCTATAAGAAAGAAAATCTTTGAGAAGAAGACTATGAAACTGTGTAAGGGATTAAAAACGGTTCTCACAGAAATGGCTCCCTAAATTGAAGTACTTACAGACCACTTGTGGCGGTGAGGTTGTGCCACAGGGAAGCTGTTGGCAAATGAGAAAACCTTCTGCTAAGTGTTTTTGTCACTAGACTCATCCAAGGCCCAAAAGACCAATGTACACACTGTGGAAAGATTTGATACTAAGATAAGAGTCAAGATGAGTTTATGGAAACCTTCAACTCAAGCTGGAACAGAAAACCCACATTAGATAAGTAGGTTATTGATATTACTAAAGAATTTAGTAAAAAGGGGTATTAAATTATATCTATATTTATTTCTTTAGCTTTTGCTTCCATCATATATTGTTTTTTACATAATGGTTACTAATATTGGTTAATGTCAATGTCTAGGAAGATAATGTCTAATTTATCTTTCAATTAACCTTGACTATGTAATTGAAATGATCAATTTTATACTTCACACACTTCTATCTCTTATTTATTCATAAATTGCTCACCTATCCATAAGTCTGATTGGTAATATGTTCCATGTTCTTCTAATTTTCTTGTAATATCTCTCTTTATATCTAGGTCATAAATCCATTTTGACCTTATCTTGGTAAACGGTGTACGATATTGATCGATGCCTATCTTCTGCCAGACTGCTTTCCAGTTTTCTCAACAACTTATTACCAAATAGTAAAGAATTCTTATCCCAAAAACTTAAGTCTTTACACTTGTCAAACACAAGATTACTACAGTCATTTGCTCCTGTAAATTGTGTGTCTACTGTTGCAAGCAAAGTAATAATAATATCTAACAAATGCATAATGTTCTGAGGTTTGCAAAGTGCTTTCCCTACATGATATTATTCAATATTCATAATAACCTAGGGATATGTATAGCCTCAAGATATAGTGAGTTTCACTGAGAGTATTCAAGCAGACTGGAAGTTAATCGGAGATGTAACAGAGGAGATTGGACAAAAGACTAGACCAGTTAAATCCTAAGGTTCCATCTAATTCTGGGGTTTATTGTTTCTTCTCTTTAAAATCATCAAGTTCAACTTCTCAAGCTCTTTTGCTCTATTATCGAGTCACTTTCTGCTAACTCTTTGTCCAGTTTTCTTTCCAAGCCAAAGATGTCCTGTGCCTTTCCATTCC
Source organism: Bettongia penicillata ogilbyi (assembly GCA_023548195.1). Classification (NCBI taxonomy): domain Eukaryota; kingdom Metazoa; phylum Chordata; class Mammalia; order Diprotodontia; family Potoroidae; genus Bettongia; species Bettongia penicillata. Next base: position 6,211,130 of record JAJHZJ010000055.1, on the reverse strand, counting down.
CCACATCTTTCTAGGTGTTCTGAGACCACAAGAATGGAGCAAAACCCTGTTGCTTCCCAAGAAAGTAAAACTCTCTCCATTCTAATTTCTCAAGTACAGTGCTAGGGAATTCTCCTTGTTCTCTCTCAGAGGTAAATGGAACAGTCCAACCCCAGGCATCTAAGTGGTGGGATGACTAGAGCACTAGGTCCGAAATCATGAAAATTTGAGTTCAAATCTGACCTTAGAAAACTTACTAGCTGTGTAATCCAGGACAAATAACTTAATATCTGTTTTCTCCATTATAAAATGGGCATCATAACCTACATCCTAGGGTTGTTGTGAGGATAAAATGAGATGATATTTGTAGTTTCTGACAGCCAATAGGCACTTAATAAATGCTTGTGTCCTTCATTCTTTCCCTATCTAATATCCTAGGAGGCAGCTAGGTGGTGCAGTGGATAGAGCACCAGTACAGGAGTCAGGAGGACCTGAATTCACATCTCACCTCAGACACTTGACACTCACTAGCTGTGTGACCTTGGGCAAGTCACTTAACCCCAACTGCCTCATCCTGGGTCATCTCCAGTCATCCTGATGAATATCAGGTCACTGGATTCAGATGGCTCTGGAGGAGAAGTAAGACTGGTGACCTGCACAGCCCTCTCTCACTCAAAGTAAAGTGCAAGTCATGTCATCATTTCTCTGATGGCATCGTCTTCTTTGGCAACGAAGGATGAACGCACATCTAATAGCCTATTTGACTCACTGCATTCAGTGGATTTACAAATTAGCCACCTCATCTAGCAGATATCTTTAGAATTATCACAGTACAAGTAGGACTTTTAAAGTTATGGGATCAACTTATAACAAAATAGAAAAATAAAGAGGACTCAATTCATTACCCTATGGTTATTTTCCAGATAACTTTTGAAGCCAGTGTTCTGGTCCTTAGATCAGAGGACACTGCAGCTATTCCTTTGATCTAAACCCTCCAGTGAGGCTGATCTCCTTTTCTCCATCAGTGGTAGCCTCGATACTTGGTTTTTACCCAGGGTGTTCATCATGAGAAAAAGAGCTTGAATCTCATTACCACTCTTCTCTTGTGGATTTTGAGACCTTGGGATGTTGAGACTTGCTTTTCATCCTATCCTTTGCTTGAGATGGAAACTTTGCCGTCAAAATCACATAATTAAAAGCCATGCTCCTGAACAACAGGTATCCAAATAGCAACATGGAGAGATGGTCTAACTTCTACAAATATGCCCAAAAAAAAATGGCAAATAGCCATTTATAGCCCAACAGTTATAATTGCCCATGAAGTAAAACAAATTCTCATTTTTCATTTTCCACCTGTATTAAGTGATCATTCATAAGCCTGTATTATTAAGGTTTATATTTTTAAATTTTCTACTTTTATTCCTCAAATTTTCCTTCTCCTTCACAAAAGTAAGTGGTTTGACTGGTGGTGCCAGAAGGAAAACAAACGAATACCTAAGTCCCTGCAGCCAACAAGCTCCCACTGTTTCACAAAATTTAAAAATTTTATCTTTTATAAAACATGTTTTTTCAAATAATAAACATGAAGGCTGCAAATATATTCCTAGCTTACAAGATAGAACCTCATTTTCATTAATCAAGCATGAGAGTTAGCTGGAGGTCACTGGTCCAGCAACACCCCCAGGCAGTTAAGGATTAGGAAAGAGGAACAAAAACCACCTAAGCAGAAGAGCTATCATAAAGCCCATGTATTTTATTGATAAAAGAGTCCTTCACTGAAAACTTGTTTACATTTATTTTATAATCAACTCTAGCAGACTTAATAGTGGAGTTTTCCAGCATATTTAATAAATTAAAAGCAATTTACTAGTTTTGAGGAAAGGCTGCTATTGCTATAAATAGTTATAATGGTAGCAGTAAGAAGTGACATCCTCCAATATAACAGAAAGAGAAGAGAAAGAAAAAATCAAAATTCTCGGACTGGGAATTTTAAAATGTCCCAAGTTTAGGTACATTCAATGCCCAGCCTCAACAGTATCCTAGGGCAGCACTCTCCAGTGTGAGAACTGACATTTTTATAATGACCCCAAATCATAAAGAAAAGCTCATATTCATCATGCCCTGCTAAGAAAGAAAAGGGGGTGGGGTGGGTAATGGGTAGAGATAATAACTATATCTGTGCTCAAGAATTCTGGGTAGCCAAATTAATTAAAGTTTAACATCAACCCAAGAAGGTTGGAAAAGAAGAACCCCCTGACCTGGAAAAGACTGATACAAGAGAAGCATGCTTTAATATGGGCACCATACTGTCTCCTTAATTTTTCTCAGTTATGCTGAGGAAAAGAGCACTCAAGGACTGGGACACAGAAGGCCAAAAACAGTCTTTCTGAGGTGTTGAAAACAAATTGAACCCTGGTGCAAAAAAGAAAAAAAGTCAGAAAAGCCCATTAGAGTACAGAACCTACAGACTCAGAAGTGCTAAGATAGCACTTACACTTTCTCTCTGATAAGGTAGTTAAATTAATAGCTAAAACTAAGTGGGTGAAGCAGACAGTTGAGACAGAAACCAGATCCAGGCTTATGGTCTGATGTATTTCAAACTCTCCAACATGAAAATGAAACTTCAATATTTCTCTTTTTACCAGAATGAAAAGTCAGAGTCAGGTTAAACCATTAAGGTTAGTTTGAGAGAGGGACTCAAGGAAGAAACATAAAATATCTGCAATCAAATTTTGCCTTTTCAATTTACTACCTCTATGGCCAAGTCCCTGAATTCTTCTTAGTCTCAATTTCCAAATCTGTGGGATGAGGATGTGGGACAGGACTGATCTATAAGATTCAGTTCTAGATCTGAATCCAATAAACTATGACCTTATAATGAGATGGTTGTGTGTCTTCAAGTCTTGTTACAGATTGTGTTTATCCTTTGATTTATTATGTAAACTTTGGGAGTTAGACTTTCTTAAATATTTATACTTATACTGCAGTTTCTTCCTCTGTAAAATTAGTAAGTTACATGAGATGATATCAGGCTGAGGTTTCCTCCAGTTCTAAAAGTCTATGATTCTCTTATTTTAATAAGCATAGTTTGTATAAATATAACTATAGCTAGAATTTGTTTCATTTTCAGTCACGTCCAACTTTCTGTGACCTCATTTAGGGTTTTCTGAGCAGAGATAGGAGAGTAGTTTGCCATTTCCTTCTCCAGCTCAGTTTACAGATGAGGAAACTGAGGCAAAGTTAAGTGACTTGCCCAAGGTCATATAGCTAGTAAGTGTCTGAGGCCATATTTAAGCTCAGGTCTTCCTTGCTCCTCGCTCAGCACTTCATCCAATGTGCCACCTAGCTGCCCTACCTCTGCTCTCAAGGAGCTTATAATTGAAAAAAATCTACTGAAGTATAGTTCACAAGAACTGTATTTGTGAAATGGGTTGTTTGAACCCAGGTCTAGAACTTTATGTTTGACCCCATTATATTTCATCTTCTTTAATTCGACTCATTCTACACTGTTGCCATCTTTCTGAATTACACTCTTTCATCTAACATGTTGACTATCCTTCCAATCTTCATTTCATCTACAGACTTAACAAGAATGTCCTCTATGTCTTCCTCTACATCATAGATAAAAAACATTGAGCAGCACAAGAGAGATCCCTGAGCCATTCTACTAGAGATACCTCTCCAATTTTTGTGGAAATCATGAAGGTCTGTTCTCTGGGGCTGGTCATTCAGTTTCAAATCTACCTAATCATACTATTAACTAGCCTATTTCTTTCCACCATTTCCCACTACTTAGCTCTATTCCCTAGAGTTGGTCATTCAATCAGTTTCACATCTACCTAATCTTACTGTTATCTATCCTGTATCTGTCTTATCCTACTCTTTGTAACTGATCGTTCATTCAGTTTCAAATCCACCTAACCATACTATCATCTAGCCTATAACCCTGCCACTTACTCTCTGGGTCTGGTCATTCAGTCAGCCTCAAGTACACCTGACTGTGCTCTTATTTAGACTATATCTCTCCATCTTTTTCCCCAGTATAACATAAAAGACTTTGTCACATGCACTACTGAAATCTAAGCAATCTGTGCCAGCAGCATTCCATTGATCTACCAGGCTAGTTACCATGTCAAAAGAAAAAAAAAGGCAATGAGGTTAGTCTGGCATGACCTACTCTTAATAAAATCATGTTGGCCTTAGTAATCACTACTTTCCCTTCTAAGTGCTCACAAAATATTTCCTGAATAATGTGTTCAAGAATTTTACCAGGAACAGAAATAGAACTCACCGGTCAATAGTTTTCAGGCTTCTCATTTTTTAAAAGAGAGATATAACACATGTTCTTCTCTATTCCCATTCTGTAAGATCTTCCAAAGATTACCAACCATAGCAGAGAATCACGTCTACCAGTTCTTTCAGGATTCTGGAATTTAATTAGTCCAGTTCTGCTGACTTGAACTAATTGAGAGCAGCAAGATTTTTCACCAATATTCTCCTTGTTTGTTTGGAGTTTGAACTACTGCTCACCATTTTTGTTATCTCCTTTTCCAGTCCAAAGGTAATTCTCCTTAGAAGAGAAAGCAGAAGTAAAAGTTAAAGTTGAATAGGTCACCCTTCTCATTTTCATCTATTATCATCATCCATCCACATCAAGTAATAGTTCCATCCCTTTTCCTTGCCCTCGTTGTAGTCTAAATAGAATCATGCTTCCATAGACAGGTTTGGGGTCGATTTTTTAAATTCATGATCCAATTTCTTCTTGTGAACAGGGGTGATTGTTAAATACCTACAACGCAATTATTTCTGTTTTCATCTCCATTAATCCCCACTCAAATACCATCTACCATATTTCTCCCCCCAAGGGACCTGTATTTTCTTATATATATATATATATATATATGTGTGTGTGTGTGTGTGTGTGTGTGTGTGTGTGTGTGTATAAAACACGCCTGTCTTTTCCATTCATTTGAAATAAAGTATATTCCAGAGCCATAGACCAATGATGGTTTTTATCCCACCAGATGTCATTGATAATTGTTAAATGAAATTTTCTCTCTTGAAATTAGCATTTTTAGTTTACCTTGTTTATCACCAGTATGTTGTACATTTGTTTATAGATGTTTAAGGCCTTGGGTTTTAGTGATAATTTAATCTTGAATTGTGTCACTTGTAAATTGTTCATCTGCTGCTCTTTGTCCTGTGTTGCTGATACCAGGCCGGTCAGATCTACATGGGCAGTTCTCTCCCTCTCTCCAGTCCCTTTTTAGTTTAACTCTTGATCATCTTCCAAATACTCCAAACAAGTATGATTTTACTAGCCCTTCTTAGGTACACCCCATCCCTTCCCAGAAGCAATAAGTCCTGTATTTTAAACTATGGTACAGAAAGAATATTTTCAGCTCAATGTTTTCAGCCAGTCACTTTCCAAACCTGCCTTTCTCTTCCTGAACCCTGTACTCCAAGAAGCTGTAGCATGTGTAGCAACAACACCCCAGTAAAACTATGTTGGTAGATAGACATTAAAGGTACCCAACAGAACTCAAACCCATCGGTGAATTAGGGGGATGTCTACCCCAAGCAAACTTTTTGAGAAGGCTCCAAAAGTTTCATGGATAAGGCGCTATAGGGAATCGGAAGAGAAGGTACAGGTCTGTCAGGGGAATTCCTTGGCTTAGGTCATTCCTGGCCACTGATTAAATGAAGACTTTTCCCTGGTACAATGAGCAGATGAGAACTATTTGTTCCGGTGGCCACAAAGCCAGCTGAAATAGGTCCTGTGGAGCACTTAGAGATTGCTTAGACATCATAGATGCCAAGGTCATCCATTGCATCTTGTGCCATCACCAGTTATCCTGTCTGAAGTGTGTGAGTGAGGCTGATGAACTTGTGCAACTCTACCTCACTTAAATCCAATTCGCAGACTTGTCAAAATATCACCCCACTATGTCACTGGTACTCTTCAAAAACGAAGTACCAACAAAAACCAAGGACCTAAAATTAACAGTAGTGGTGAAAACAGCCCTTGTTCCCACCCTCTCACCAAGGTCTTCAAGTTTTGTTTTGGTTTTTTACCAGAACTTGGCAGTCCTTGACTATGATTCTCAGGTTCCTTCACATGGCTTCATTTGTTTCTATCACACGTGAGTACTTTGACAGTTTTGACAGAGTTTGACAGTTCATAGAGTCATTGTTTTAGTGCTGAAAGGGATCTTAGAGATTATTGAGTCCAATCTTCTGATCTTATATATGAAGGAATGGAAGCATAGAGAGGTTAAATGATTTGTACAGAATTACAGAGCTAGTAATGTTTGAGTCAGGTGTCACAATTCGTACCAGAGGACAGAGAGGGTGTGTGCTTGCCCTAATGAGATCCTAGATCCACTTAAGTCAGGAGTATTATGGAGAAGGGATAGGTCTTTCTCAAGAGTGCACGGGTAGGGCTACTGACATCTTCACTGTACTGATCCTCTTGGTTGGGCACATCTGTGCCAAGCTTCAGCCTCACCTCTCGTTTTGGTGGTGGCACTCCTCTCAGCTGATCAAGCCTTCCATTCACTTCACCTCAGAATCTTGACTTGCACTTGGCATAACAAAAAGAGCAGAACTTAGAGTCAAAAGACACAAGTTTGAATCTTGGCTCTGACAGTTATTAGCTGGGTGTCTATAAGACAGTCATTCCATCTAACTGATCTTCAACTTTTTCTTTTTCTAAAATGGAATGAATAATTCCAGACCTACTCTTCTCTATTGTGAAGAAAACATTTAGTAAACCTTAAAGTGCAATATAAATGTGTGCTGCTATCATCTTCATCATCCTCATTCCACACATTCATGTGTCAGGGAAAACTGGGATTCCTCTAACCCCAAATTATAGTCAATGCAATGACCCACCACAAGTCCAGAGGACTCATGATGAACCATGCTGCTCACCTCCGAATAGAGAGGTGATGGACTCAGAGTATGAACTGAGGAACTTTTGGTGAGGCTGGTGGGGAGAGAGGAGGAAGCATAACCAATGGGGTGATTTCCTTTGCTTGACTATATTGTTGTAATGGGGTTTGTTTTTCTTACTTTCTTTGGGGGAGGGGAAGAGATAAAAGGGAGAGAATGAGGGTCTAAAAAGATTTTTTAATGAAAAAGAGTTCTAGGTAATGACTCCATGGCTCAGGACTGGAGTGAAGAGCCATACAAGAGTTGAGAAGGCTCCAAAAGTTTCATGGATAAGGCGCTATAGGGAATCGGAAGAGAAGGTACAGGTCTGTCAGGGGAATTCCTTGGCTTAGGTCATTCCTGGCCACTGATTTTGTTTTTTGGTTTTGTTTTGTTTTGTTTTCTTTCCTTGGCCCCTGAGATTGTGGTCTAGGATTGTACTATATGCTTTCCTTTCCTCTGCCATCACCTGTTGCTTCTGACCAAGATTTCCCTCCCCCAGACCATTCAGACTAGAACACAGCAGACTCTCAGCTTCTCTCTTTCCCTTCTTTCCTGAAGCAAACACATATAGTCCCTAAGAATTGTTTACTGATGATAACAATAGGAAAACCGATAGGAAATAAAAAGATTCTCCTTCCTCACTTTCTAGGCAAAGAAAAGAGGCACACAAAAATCATAAATAATGGATCTTTAGGCACACAAAGGACTGGAGAAAGATTCACTAAAATATGCATTTCAGAGGAAAACTAGATCCAAGGTATTCTAGATATTACGTTATAGAAGGTGAGACTATGGAGCAAAGTACAAGGAAGGATTGATGAGATGGGCTGAACACTGTCACCAGAAAGAAAGCTTGGACTGAGGGATAAAGCATTTACCCTCTACCCTGTCCCTAGCCACCAAACTCTACCCTTATAGCGTGCTATAGTGTGAATTGAGGAGGAAAGATTTTAAGTCATCCCAGGAAACCAAGGAGGAAGGAAAGGGAACGAGAAAAGCTCAAGGGGAAAAAAAAAAATATGAGAGAGGAAAGGAGAGTGGAAGGGTGTGGTCTTAAGCCATTGCCCTAGGACAGCTAGCAATTTCTCAGTCGCCTTGAGGGGTTATATATATCCATATATGTGCGCAGAGTTTTTCATGAGATTGAATGTTAGTTGAAATATATTGGAGTCAACTCATACCAGCTCTTGTTAAGCTGATTGGTAAATTTTCAATGTAAGCATTTACACCTCAGAATTCAGCAAACACTGTAAATCAGGAGTTGATTAATTGCATTGTTGATTTCTAGATTTAAGAAAGTTAATGGAGAAAATGTTAGTAATGCAAGTTAAACTTTAAATGCGCCATGCTTACTTTTTCTTTTTTGACTAACTGCTTGTTAAACATTTCCCTGCACACCTTGGGTTATACATGTAGAGAAAGATTGAATATCTACATCTGAAATGCATGTATTTTAATTTATGGAATAAAATAAGCATTCCTATAACAATATAATTAAAAAGATGATTGCACATGAAATTGCAAATCTATTATGTGTAATTGTTATTTCTTTTAAGTATACAACAAAGTTATCATATAAATTTCTTTTTTTCTTCCCTCCCACTGCCCATCCTAGAGATAGCTACCATTAGACACAAATATATATATTTATATATGTGTGCATATATATATGTACATACACACATATAAATATAAAATTATTCTATACATACTAATATTTGTCAGTTTTTTCTCTGGATGCATTTAGCATCCATCCTTTATAGTTAACTTGAATATTTATAATAATCAAAGTAACTTACTTCTTCAAAGTCATTCTTAAAACAATATTGCTGTTACTGTATACAATGTTCTTCCTGGTTCTGCTCATTTAACTCTTCATTATTTCATGCAAGTCTTTCCATGTTTTTCTAAGATCTTTGAGCTCATCATATTTTATAGCACAATAGTATTCCATAGCAACCACATACCACAATTTGTTCAGCCATTCCCCAATTGATGGGTATACCTACAATTTCCTACAATATTTTTAAAGTGTGATTTTTCTTCCTATGTGATGAAAAAATTTTCAAAATAATAAAGTGGAAAAAATTAAAAGGAAAAAGGGGATTTTGTTAGCAAAACATCTGGGTGGTTCTCCTCTACATAGTGATATGCCAGTATGAATTATGTAGAGAATGAAACAAACTGTTTCTTTTGACCAGTGGAATGTCCAACAATCTTTTGACTTTTAAAACTATTTGGTTTGTAGGCATATCATGAAAACATGTTCGGCAGCAAGTATCAGTGGATCATTCCTGGATGGTATGAGCCCTCCTGGTGGGAACTGGCACATTCTGATGGCAATCCATCCACCTGCCTCAGCAAAAATCTCCTGGCGGCCATGGAGGGTTATATTGGAGTGGATTTTGAGCCCCTCAGTTCAAAAGAGATCAAGACCATTTCAGGAAGGGTTAGTATCTTTGTCATTCTAAGTTTCCACTGCTGGATATCTTTTTTTCTTGTTTTGAAATATTGACACATATATTGATGTGAGGACACTAACTGCTGAAGTGTAGTTACTGATCCATGGTTGCTCAGAAGTATGTTTGATGTTCTGCTTCTTAGCATTCATGAAATATTTTGGAGACCAACTAAAAGTTTTTGTAATCTTACTAGCAACCTTGAAAGGTTTTGATTCAATGGACCTTCATCCACTAGGCATTGTGCAACCTAGGAAATCAATGTAGAGAGGTGGGCATAGCTCATATGATGTCAGTAGTCAACAAACATTTATTAGGCACCAACTATGTGTCAGGCACTATGCTAATAATGTCCTTATTTGGTATCACAACATCACAGTTTTAGAGGAGACAATGTCACCAGGGGTCATATTAGGACCATAGGAAAATGGCAGGGCAGGGTTGAGGCAGAGACACTTTGGGAACATATGAAAGCTACCTTAATATGGAGATACTCCATAGGGATTTAAGCAGATACCAGGCAAGGAACTGAGCTTGGCTACTCTCAAGAAATTGACCTCATATTGTTTCACTGAGATAGAGGTTGAGGAGTGAGGTGAAGGGTTGGAGAGAATCTCTGCAGTAAAAAATGGTTATAATATCTTAATGTTATTGCAAAATGGCTATGAGCTGTTTACATTAGATGTAGTAGACCTGTGTGTCCCTTAAGCATCCACTCAACATCTCCCCAAAGCCACTCACCCTTCAGACTTCCCTTCTATTGTCAAGGGTATCACCATCCATCCAGAAGTACAAGTTGTCATCTTCAGTCACTTTCAATTCCTCACTTTCACCCTACATACTCAATCAGTTGCCAAATTTTGTTATTTCTTTCTCCATATTTCTAGCATATATCTCTTTCTATTCTTTCTATCCACCATCCTTCTCCAGGGCCTTCAGTAGCATCCTAAGTGATGTCCCTGCCTCCTTTCTCCCCACTCCAATCCACCCTCCACACAGCTACCAGTGGTTTTTCTAAAAAGGGGTCTGATCATGTCACTCCCCCTACTCAATAACTTCCAATGATTCCCTATTACTTCTACGATCAATTTCAAGCTAAACCCTTCCCATCTTTCCTTTCCTTTTTTTTACATATAACTTCCCTCCACAAACTCACCAATCCATCAATACAGAGTTACTTATTATTCTTCAAACACGATACCTCATCTCCCATTTCCTTTGCAATGGATGTCCCCCATTCCTAGAATGTTCTCCCTTCTCACCTCTACCTTTGGAGTCCCTAGTCTCCTTCAAGATTCAGCTCAAACACCACCTTTTGCACTTCCTTCCCTACCTTCCAGCTTCTAGTGTCTCTCCCTCTTCCATCTTCCATCTATTCTATGTTTTGTATATATCTACGTATATATTGTCTCCCTCATCAAAAGAAAGCTCCTGGAGGGGCAGGGGCTATTTTTACTTTTTCTTTGTATCCCCAGTACTTGCCAAGGCACTCAGCACAAGGTAAACTTCTAACAAAGACATACTGATTGATTGCCAGTTAACACAGTCATTAATCACTGAGGCACTACGGTGTGTAACGCCTTTGCATAATCCATTGGATTATGACCTAAAAGACTTGAGCTCTAGTCCTGCCCCTTTCATTAACAGGTTTCTGATTTTAGGGCATCACTTAATCTCAACTCTCAGTGATCTCATGAATTTTTTTGTGATGATCAGATGGTTTAGCATGTGTATAGGAGAGTATCTGGCCCATAGCAGATATTCAATAAATGCTTGTGGAATGGAAAGTGATCTGAAAAGTATCTAGGGCTTTATACATATTCAAGATAAAGTCAGCCTGATGTAAAAGGGAAATGTCTGGTTTTGGAGTCAGAGGACCTGAAGAGACTGAAATAAATGGCCCCTAAATTCCCTTTTGGCTTTAAATAGGTGATTCTAAGAGAGAGGTGAAACAGAAGACATTGTTCCTTCAAAAAAAATTGTTGAAGTCTTTATTTCAGTGTGAACCTTTTGGGCTTCCTAACTACTAGACTTATTCATAGTAAAGTACTGGTTTTGGAGGAAGACGTGGGTTCAAGTCCCAGTTCTGATATATACTGGCTGCGTGACCCTGGATAAATCATTTAACTTGTCTCTCAGTACTCTGGACCAGTGGTGTTAAATTCAAATAGGAGTGGGGGCCACTAAACCATATAAGCTTCCCTGTTGGCATCGTATTGACTTAGAAAATGATGTATTGATATTATCTGTGTCCTACTGCATTTTTATTTTGTTAAATATTTCCCAATTACATTTTAATCTGGAGACTTGGAGTATTGTGGGCAGCATGCAACCTGTTGGCCACCTTTGACACTTCTGGTCTAGACAACTCCCTAAGATTATAAATGACAGAGAGCATGCCAGTCTTTATTGTGAGCAGTTTTTTCAACTGATGCAATAATTCTTCTCCCTAACCTCAAATATTACATCATAGTTTCATTAGCAGTGTGACTCTGGGCAGGGCACTCTCAGCTTTTCTTTCCTCATCTGTAAAATGAGGGGGTTGGGTGTGTCTCTAAGATCCTTTCCATCTCTAAATGAGTAATGAATGTTGGACCCCCAGGGTCTGTGGAACCAAGGCAATGTGTGGGAATGTGAGCATAGCTGGTAGAATGTCAACAGTGAACAGTCACTAAACATTTATTAAGTACCTACTATGTGCCAGGCACTGTGCTAATTGGTTTCACATTTCTGTAAAATGAGGGGGTTGGACTTGGTGGTCTCAAAGGTCCCTTCCCTCTCTAAATCTGTGTTCTTATGTTCTGGGTTCAAATCCCAGCTCTGCCACTTTCTACCTTTGTGACCTTTGGGCAACCTCCTGTGCCTCAGTTTTTTATCTGTTCCCTATACAAATTAAATCACCTGTCCAAGCCCTATCCTTGTTGTTCAGTTGTTCCAGTCATGTCCAACCGTTCTTGACCCCATTTGGGTTTTTCTTGGCAAAGATACTGGAGTGTTTGCCATTTCTTTCTCCAGCTCATTTTACAGATGAGGAAACCGAGGCAAACAGGGTTAAGGGACCATAAGCTAGTATCTGAGACCAAATTTGAACTCAAGAAGATGAGTCTTCCTCACTCTAGGCCCAGGACTCTACCTATCCTAACTATCATCAAATGATTTACCATATGGTGAGTTTCCCCTTTCAATACGGATCTGGAGTGATAATATTTGCATGACCACAGCTCTTTTGCCCTGACCTTAAACCACTGTGCTCACAGTTAAGGCCCTTTCATGAATGGGGAAATTCAAGGTCTATGTTCCCCTAGCCTGAAGCTGTGGGGAATACTGGCCGTGGCCTACTGCCTAGAGCCCTCAGGGATGTCCCAGAATTACACAAGTGTAGTGAAAATTCAACTAAGCTTAGCCCTTCAAAAATCCTTCCGACATGAGATAACCACACTCTGTGTCCAGGACCCATGAGGGTGGGAGGCAGAGCTCAAAGGGGCAGAAATCTCACTGGAGACTTCCTTAGAGCATCTGCCCTCTCTTTCATCAGTCAATCAATAAACCTTCAGTAAGCACTTAATATGTTCAGGCCTAGCAGGGATGGAGTGAGGCAATCCCAGAGTATCTGTAGCTGTTTTCACCAAGACCCATATTTTCACGCTTCTCACTTGCCCTTTCATTGAAATACCAAAGTAATTTGGGATGGGGAGAGTATGTATGTGTGCATGCAGGCAAGTAGCCTAAATTACTTCTGGCTAATGTATCTATGTATATGCCATTGCTTAGGTGTCATAGCTAAAGTTTATAAAGAGCTTTAACAAATATCTCACTTTATCCTCCCAACAGCCCTGGGAGGTAGCTGCTGTGATTATCCCCATTTTACAGATAAGGAAACTGAGGCTGAAGGCGGTTAAGTGACTTGCCCAGGGTCAGCCAGTGTCTGAGGTTGGATCTGAATCCTGAATCCAAGTGCAGAATTCTAATCCACTATGCAGTCCAAGTCTGCCTTGGTCTGCCCAACCTCAGTAGCATCTCTCCTAAAATAGCAACTGATAATTGCACTACAGACCAGTAGTGCATTTGATAATGCACTGTTTTATCAATGTGTTCTATTATATTGTTGTCATACTAAAATACCACCCATTAATGACAATTACAGATGACAGAACAATTCACTTTTAATTAATTAATCAATTTGTTTATTAATGGCTACCTCCCAGGTGGTCTCCTCCAGACTCCCCTCCACAGCAGGAAAACAAGCTTATCTGAATGATCGGTGCTATTGTCGGTTTCTGGGGTGTCAGTTAACAGGAAGGGGCCACAATCCCTCATGCAAGGGATTTTCTAAATAGAGAAACATTTGGTCCCAGAATGTGCTCTCTAAGACTTGTCCAGCCCTTATTGCTACAGTTTTCAGGAAAGATTTGAGGCTGAGATTTGGACTTGGACTAGTTCGTAGAATCACAGACTTAAAATGAAGAGAGACCTTAGAAGTCATCTGGTCCAACCCTCTCATTTTAGGTCACACAGCTAATAAGAACATGTCGCCATATTTGAACTTAGATCTCCCTGACTCCAAGCCCAGCAAATCCAGCATCATTGACATTGGACCATCCAACTCATCCCTTCATTTTACTCTCAGAATATTGATTGTTGATTCAAATTTCAAAATCACAAATTGCAAGGTGCTTTATCCATTTTATAAGTATGGCTATTTGCTATTCATTAAGCTCCCTTTTCAGTAAATTATTAATGACATTACTATTAACTTCAAAGAAAGCATAGCCCAGGGTGTCCAGCTTAGGTCATGTAATGGATAGAGCATGAACCTTGGAGTCAGGAAGACCCAAGTTCAAATCTAGACATATATACTTATTAGCAGTGTGACCCTGGATAAATCACTTAACCCTGTTTGCCTCAGTTTCCTCATCTGCAAAATGGGCTGGAGAAGGAAATGACAAACCACACCAACATCTTTGCTAAGAATACCCCAAATGGGGTCACAAAGTTTCTAATTAACTAAACAAATTAACTCAATAACAGCCAAACAGGCCAAGGCAGCCTAGTAAAAGAAGTAGAGAATTTAGAACAGGAACCCACTCACCTGGTTCTCCTAGGTCTGTTTCTTTTTCTGTAGAAGAAGACAGACCAGAAAATATCTAGGGCTCCTTTACACATTAAATGTTATGAATTCATTTCCATTTTTTAGAAATTACTTTAGGTTTAAATTCTGTTTTTGTTTTATTTTCCATTTTGAGCATTTAATTAATGGCTAGAATTCTCCTATAGAGTTATATAGAGGTATAGAATAAATTCCAGTCAATAGTCTATTGATAGTATCATGGAACAGAGTTTTCAATAAAATGATTGCTTTTGAATAATTTTGTAATGTTCCATGACAAGAAACTACTGGAACGCTGCTTTGTAGTGGATTTAACATCACTGAACTTAATGATGGAAAATAAATGTGGGCAAAGGCAAACTTATAAATGGCCTAAATGACTATAAATGAGCTATATGACCTATGAAGAACTAGTTACAGTCACCCAGTTCCCACTTATTGCCAAGATCCAACACCAAAACTTCTGTTGTCATTAGAGCAAACCTTAAAGTACTATATAACTACTAGCAGTCATTATCCCTGGGGCAGCTGGGTGGCTCAATGGATAGAGCACTGGGCCTGGAGTCAGGAAGACCTGAGTTCAAATCTAGCCTCAGATACTTACCAGCTGTGTGACCTTGACCAAGTCACTTAACTCTGTTTGCCTTAATCCCCAGGGGAAGGAAATGGCAAACCACTCCAGTATCTTTGCCAAGAAAATGCCATGGACAATGCCCACAGGGTCACAAAGAGTTGGATACCACTGAACATCATCAACAATTATTATTATTGATTGATTCATTTTCAAAGACCATGTAAGCTCTTAGGGAATCTACAGATCCAGAAATGGATGATACATAAAAACTGCAAAAAGCAGAAATAGTTTGTGGAATCTGACTTTAGAGGCAGATCTCCAGCTTAAAATAGCAGGTCTCCATCTCCCACCAATCCATCCACCAAAAAAAGAAAAAAAAAAAAAGATGGGGAGAGGTGGTTATTTCCCTATACTTTCTGAATATTTTAAGAAATACAGATATCTCTGGGGTTGATCATTCATTTCCAACTTAGTATAAATGGACAGAATTAGCTTTATTCTAGCCTAATACTTAACTGAAATCAGTTTTACTGACAGAATGGGAATTTTGGTGGGAGTTGGAAGGGGCAGTGGGGGAGGGAGTGGAGAAGTAGTTATATCTGGAACATGGAACACTTCAGTGGTTAGGGCAGGCCTAGGTGGGACACTGAAGTGGAGGATTTAGAAGGATATAGGGCCATTAGGGCCCTGGTTGTTGATGCCATGACATGCAAGTGAATTGGATATAAGTGAGGCAGGGCTGTGCAAGGTCACAAGCCTCACTTTATCCTCCACAGCCATCTGGATCTAGTGGCAAGACAGAGATCAGGACAACTGGAGATGGCCCTCAGGGGCCTGGTAAAGGGGAAATCAAGTGCTAAAGAAAGGGAGGTGGGTAAGGTACAAATGTTAAATTTTAATTTTTTTAAAACTCTGCCAATGAGGGGAAGAGATTTATTTTGCTTCTCTTCCTCTCTGCTCTTCATCTCTGATCAGATTCTAATCTCACAAATCAAAACTCAGGTAAGAACTGTTATGTCTGGACCTTAGTTTTTCAGTGAGGACTGGCAATCTTGTTCAGTTGTTTCAATCACACCCAAATCTTTGTGGAGTTTTCTTGGCAGATATACTAGAATGGTTTACCATTTCCTTCTCCAGCTCATTTTACAGATGAGGAAACTGAGGCAAACAGGGTGAAGTGACTTGCCCAGGGTCACACACCTAGTAAGTGTATGAGGTCAGGCTTGAAATTCCTAACTCCAGGCCTGGCACTCTGTGCACTATGGCGCCACTTAGCTGCCTGGGAACCTAAAAACCATTTTATAGCATTGTTTCCTATAATCTATTCAGTGTGTTTTGTGTTCTAAATATACCACCAACCATTGAAACTTAGGAATAAGGTTCATTTTTACATAGGAATTGCCTGTCCGATTTCTATGGCAGAAACCTTAAATATCTTGTAAGAAACTAGACATTTCTAAAGGATAAGTAATTATTTTAGGATCATAGAGCTAGAGCTAAAAAGCTAGTTAGAAAAGGCAGAGGTGATCTAGTCCAACATCACCACCCACCACCACCCCTACCCCCCACTTTGCAAATTAAGAAGCTGAGACCCAGGGAGATCCCTTACCTAAGGTCCCATAGGGTAGTAAGCATCAAAGGTGGGATGTTTAAACCTCTGACTCTAGAGTTAGTATATTTCCTTGCCGTACCACACTGCATCCCTGATTCACGTTAGCAAAATGGCTGAAGATGCCATCTGATCGTAGCTCCTTTCCCAGAAAGAACCTTGCCAACACAGTGTAAAAGAAGATGATTTGGAGTAGAAAACCCATCCACCTACCTCTGATAGCTTTACCAACTGGAATAAGGCATATGCATCACAGCTATGGAGGAAGGACTCTTCTCCTCCCAGGAAGGGACTACAAGTACACATGATAGAGCACTGGGCCTGGAGTCAGGAAGACCTGGTTCAAATCTAGCCTCAGATACTTACCAGCTGTGTGACCTTGGCCAAGTCACTTAACTCTGTTTGCCTTAATCCCCAGGAGAAGGACATGGCAAACCACTCCAGTATCTTTGCCAAGAAAACGCCATGGACAATGCCCACAGAGTCACAAAGAGTTGGATACCACTGAACATCATCAACAATTATTATTATTGATTGATTCATTTTCAAAGACAGTGTAAGCTCTTAGGGCTGAAACACTCTTGACTAGAGCCCAAATCAGATTAAAATGGAATTTGGAAATATTTAACATCATAAAACATAGATAATATTACATTTTTAAAACTAAGTCAATATGTGAGACTTTCGGGCTAAGTGGCCCTAATTTTTACCTGAGTTTGACACCATTAACCTAAACAGTTCTAGAGGAGGGAGGCAGAGACAGAGAAAAAAAAGCGAATGAGAGACACAGCTAGGTGGAACAGTGGATAGAGCACTGAGTCTGGAGTCAAGTAGACTCCTCTTTCTGAGTTCAAATCCAGTCTCAGAAACTTACTAGCTATAATCCTGAGCAAGTCACTTAACCCTGTTTGTTTCAGTTTCCTTGTCTATAAAAGGAGCCAGAAAAGGAAACGGCAAAACATTCCAGTATCTCTACCAAGAAAACCTTAAATGAGGTCACAGAGACACAACAGCTGCAAGACAGGATTTAAACTCACATTTTCCTTGACTCCAAGTCCAGTACTCTATCCTCCACATCACCTAAGAGTGTTAGTTTGGGAGTTAAAGGTCAAAATTCTAGCCTTACACACACAAAAGACAAAGAATGAGAGACACAGAGAATAAGAGATAGAGAGATAGGCAGAGAATAAAAGAATGTGGGGGGAAGAGAGACAGAGAAAGGGAGACACAGACACATACATACACAGAGAGATATAGAGACAGACAGAAAGACACAGAGAGAGAGAGAGAAGAGATGAAAGAAGGAAGGAAGGAAGGAAGGAAGGAAGGAAGGAAGGAAGGAAGGAAGGAAGGAAGGAAGGAAGGAAGGAAGGAAGGAAGGAAGGAAGGAAGGAAGGAAGGAAGGAAGGAAGGAAGGAAGGAAGGAAGGAAGGAAGGAAGGAAGGAAGGAAGGAAGGAAGGAAAAGAATTTCAGGCCCACCATGCAACTTCCCTTTTTTTTGCCCAAGTTTGGCAATCTACCTTCATAACTCTTACTCTGTAGTGACGTGAGAATTTATATCACCACATAGTTGATCTAATCAATAGCCCATTTCAAGAAAACCTACAACCGATAAACTGTGTGGGAAGGAGTCACAAAGAAACATTTTGGTTCAATGTAAGGACAAATGTCCTGACTGTTTTCTTAAAAGTTTTCTTAAAGTGCAGTGGACTATTTTAGAAGATAGATTGCAGTTTGCTCAGTCAACAAGCATTTATCAAGTACCTACTATGTGTTAGTCACTGTGCTTATGTAACCTGGGCTTCTCTGGGCATGCCTTTTTTTTAACATGGAGGTGCCCATGAGGAGCTTTTGGAATATGTCCAGATCATCAATCAAAAGAGGCCACCCATGCCCATATGGTAGAGGGAATATGGTGATCTCCATGTTAAACAAACTGGGCATGCTCAAAGCTTCCCTCAAGGACAACTACATGTTAGAACTGGGCATGCCTAGAGAAGCCAGGGTTACACTATGTGCCAGGAGCACAAAGAAAAAGTAAAAACCAATCTGCCATTACAGCAGTTAGATTCTCATCAGGGGAGACAACATGCAAATAGAGATGCCCATAAGAGATATGCATTGCAAATGGAAGGCAGTCTCAAAATGAAGGCACTTGGGTGAAGGAGCAGCAACTGTGAGGGGAGGCAGGGAAGCCAGGAATCAAGAAAGAGCTCCTATAAAAGGTAAAATTTAAACTGAATCTTGAAGAAAGTCAGAGAAGGAGAGGGGTGGAAGTAAGTAAGGATTCCAGTTATGAGAGACAGTACATGAAAAGGCAAGGAGTCGGGAGATGGAGCATCTAGTGTCGTATGTAAGAAACAGCAGGACTGCTCTTCTTCGCTCTTAGGACTATATTGTGATTATGACGACAATGCTTATTTTCATTATCATTATCATGATTTCCGCTACACCAAAGATAAATGCTTAAAATCCTGTAGGGCGCTGAAGGAGGATCCTTTCTTCTCCAACATGTTCACCCTTGGGAGAGATATTAATTTCATTTTTGCCTAAAAGTTTGTCTAGACGTGGCCGCTGCAGAGATTTTTTGGTGCAGAATCACAGAATTTTTAGAGTGGAAAGACACCTCAAGAGCCTTCTAGTCCAATTCACAACTAAAAACGAATCCCTAATATAAATAATACAAATTTCTGTAGTATCATAAAGTTTGCAAGGAGCTTTTTTCATACGCGATCTCACTGATCCTCAAAACAATCCTCCAAGGTAGAGGTTATTATTATCTCCACTTTGAGGTTGATAGAGTTTAAGTGACGTGCTCAGGGTCACACAACTAGCAGGATTTGTTTTTCCTTTTCCGAGGCAATGAAGATTAACTGACTTGCCCCAGGTCCCACAGTTACTAAGTGTCTGAGGCTGAACCTGAACTCAAGTCCTCCTGACTCTAGGGCTGGGGTTTTATCCGCTGTTCCACCTATCTACCCCACAACTAGCAGCATTCAAACCCAGTTCTTCATGATTCTGTACCCAGCCATCTACCAACTATGCTGTCTAACATAACTAGAATCCCTCCTTACTGCACTCCTTGACTTCCTTCAGGATTAAATTCAAATCTCACCTTCTATAGGTGTCTTCTTCCTAATTCTCCTCTCTGCCCCCCTAGTGACAGTTTTCAGAGTTTTACATATATTATCTCACTTAGTCCTTATAATAACCCTGTTGAAGTAGATATTGTTGCTGTCTCCATTTTATAAAGGAGGAAAGTGAAACTGATAAAAGTTAATTGACTTATCCAAAGTTACACTGCTAAGTGGTACAATGGATGGACCTGGAGACAGGTAGACTCATCTTGTCGAGTTCAAATGCAGCCTCAGACACTTACTAGCTGTGTGACCCTGGAAAAGTCACTTCACCCTGTTTGCCTCAGTTTTCTCATCTGTAAAATGAGTTGGAGAAGGAAATTGCAAACCACTCCAGTATCTCTGCCAAGAGAATCCCAAATGGGGTCACAAAGAGTCACACACAACTGAACAACAACTCATAAGACTCTGAGACAGGATTTAAACTTGTATTTTCTGAACTCCAAGTCCAGTGCTCTATCCCTTACCCCATCTAAGAATGTTAGATTGGGAGTTAAAGGTTAAAATTCTGACCTTATACACATGATCTTGGGCAAGTCATTTCTCCCTTAGAGTTTCCTTCTTTGTAAAGTGAGGTTGGCCTAATATCTATAAGGTCCCTTTCAGCCCTAAATCTATTATCTCAGCTCTCCTCATTGTGACCTAATACAACAAGACTGATTCTGTTGTGGAGGACAAGGCAGAACTGTCATTCACCCAGCAGCTATAGCACCTGCAAAATCAACCAGAAAGCTTACCAGCAGTCACAGGGGGAAAGAAGTATTTGTTGTTTTATGTCAGGAGAAATATGAATGGCCATGATCTAAGCAAGGACAATATCAAACTATGTTTGGGGAATTAAACAGATTCAAAACCAAGACAGTCAACATGCTGAAAGAAACTCATCTAGTGAAACAAATGAAAAACCCCTAGAGACAGAATTTCTGGGTAATTAATAATCATTTTATTAATTAGGCTACCCAGCAATCAATAAATTGATGGTCAGTCGTTTCCCTCTGTAACCAAAGACCCCTCGGGAGGCTCTGAAACACCTGAAATGGGGTGTGTACCTGCTAACAGGGAACTCCCCTGACAAGTGAAATTCAACCCTGATTGGTGGCCATTTAATGAGGGGTGGCCTGGAAGTCTTCAGCTCCTCCTGCTGAGAATGTGACCTGAGCATGAGACTCGGCAGCCAGGAATCTAGACCAGGGGAATCCATCTCCACCAAAACCACTCTGGTTGGTTTTGTCCTTTATGAACTGGGTCACCCTAGATTCTAACGGAGGGGTACAAGGACAGGAACTCCTTTCCCCAGAGTAAGAACTGACCTAAACTGGATTCTGTTTATATTCTAAATACAAGTTAATTCTCCTAGTTGGGTAGGGTTGGTTCCACCCAGTACTTAAGAGCATGTTCCTAGAGAGCTAAGGATAATCTCAACCAATCACAGCCTTCTTTGACCTGCCTTTAACAAGAGCTGGGTCTGAATGAGGAAACTAAGAGGAAAAGCCTGGATCCCAATTTAACAATCAGATATTAATATGATAGTAAAATAATAATTTCTTTCAGTAGATCAAGTCAAAAGTCTAAGTTTTTCACTGATACGTGGAAAAGTGGAAAGAGCCCTGGTTTTAGAATCAGGGGTCCTAGGTTTAAATCCTATTTACTCCATGTGTGACTTAGGCAAGTCTATTAAACTGTCCCTCTTTCCTCCTCTGTAAAATGAAAACCTTGAATTCCACAACCTTCCAACTCAAAAAATCTATGAAATCCCATAAAAATTCCCCCTTTGAAGTCCCACCTTCCACAAGATCCTTTTCCCATTTCTCCTTAATTTTAGTGCCTTCCCTCTGAGACTGCTCCCAATTTATCTTCTCTGTACATAGCTCTTTGCATGGTCTCCTCCATTAAGTAGAGTTCCTTGAGAGCAGGTGCTAGCTATTTCCCCCCCTTTTCTTTATATTCCTAACACTTAAAAGCAGTTACTGGCACATAGTAAAGGCTAGTTGATTGATAGATTGATCGAAGGGGGTGTCCAGTCACACATGACTTAATTGAGAATGCTGGAAAAGGCAGAGCTTTTCTTTATTCCAATGAACAATTAACTGAGAGAATTTTGGCCATGGAGTTGCTGTAAATAAAGAAGCATCTCACTTTGCAAAGGAAACTTGAATGTGAAGAAAATGTTTGTGAAGATTGTCACACATTTGAAGAACTGACAGTTGTTCTAAATTTTCCAAGGAAGCTGGACTAAATAGCATGTTTTTGAGGTAAATAGTGAATGATGATTGGCGTGGCATTTTGCAGCATGGCCTAAAAACAGAGTCAAAGTTGACAATAGAAAACTCCAATATTCCTGAGGTCCCAGAAAACACGTGTGTCAAGATCACGGAGGAAAATAATGTTGATTGTTTTTCTGACATCTGTGACATTGTCCATGAAGAATTCATCCCTTGGCCTCAAAGCTATCAATGGGGTACGTTATGTAGAAATTACAAACATTCTATGATACTGTGGTTTCTGTCTATAATTTGCCACCATTAAGGAAATTCAGAAGAATTGCTATGGTGCTCTAGGCTAGTAGATAAGAGTGCAGGACCTGAAGTTGCAGGACCTGAAGTTAGGAAGACCTCAGTTCAAATTCAGACTCAGATATTTACTGGTTGTGGGACCTCAGGTCAATCACTTAATCTCTGCTTGCCTTAGTTTCTTCATATAAAATGGGAATAATAGCTCCTGCCTCACATATTATAAAACTCCTAGTACAGTGCTTAGCACATCATAGGTCTTTAAAAAATGCTTGTTTCCTTCCTTTCTTCTTTCCTTCTCTCTTCCTTCCTTAAATAATACTGCACTCAGAAAGCAGTTGATCTATCGGGCAGAAAAGTAGCAGCTTTTGCCAAAAGCCTAATTGAGGACACCTGGCCTCTCCCCTACTCTCTGAGGCTGCTTGGAGGCAGCCTATGAAAACAGAAAAGTCCTGAGCATAAAGTTTAGACTAGAACTGTATATTCTAGAAAGGCAGGGAGGTGAGACCCCTTTGTTGGAGCTGCTGGATGAGTCTTGTGTATTTCTGTCTATGTTCTCTTATGTTGCTCTTTTCCCTGGGGGGAAGTCCTGTGCATTGGACTGTGACATAACATGCTTGAGGTCTTAGGCCCAGGATGTACCAAAGGCTTAGCAATGATACTTCTGTGTCACAAAGGTCATAAGCAGCTGGGCCTTTGACAGTTTTTCAGCCCTCTCCTCTCCCTTCTCTCATGTGTCTACGACAGAGGCCCTTGACTCCCAGGCTTTGAAGGTACTTCTCAAAAATGAGCTTTCCAAATGTTTCAAACAAAATTTTGAGCACAGTACAAGTGAATATAGAGTCTCTCAAGGTCAAATACTCTGAAGATAGAACCTACATTTGACTGTAATAGTTCGGATATGTTTGCCAAACAATCAGTCTCTACGTATCAATTACACCTTTAATGGTGATATCACAAATGGAGTTATTTAGGCAATTTACCCTGCACAAGATATTTTAAAACACATGCTCTGCCTAGGGAGATTGCTGTATTAAAAAGTCATACTTCAAAACAGCTGGGATTTCATGAGTGTGGTACTGCCTTGAACAATACAAATCACAACCCTTTCATGATAAAAGTTCATGACTAGTTTTAGCCAAAAAAATCAACATGAAGTAGCCAAATTCTGATAATACGCCTTTCTGAGCTTAGCTACACTGTTCTTCTAATAATCAGTATAGCTAGGGTACATTATGGTACAGGGATGGGGAACCTAAGACCTTGAGACCACATGTAGGTCCTCAAGTGTGACCCTTTGAATTCAAAGTGAAGTTTGGATTCAAAGGGCCACACTTGAGGACCTAGAGAGCCACATGTGACCTCAAGGTCACAAGTTCCCCACCCCTGTAGGAATTAGGGTTCTAGAGCCCAAGTCAGAACAAGCTAGGTTTAATTTTCCACCTCTGAGACCTAACAAGCTGTGTGTTAAGTCCCAGGTCTTTACTTCACTCGATATCAGCTAGCATGTATATAACACTTGACTTAAGAATTAACTCGTCTGATTTCCTATAAAACAAGATAAAGATATAGTCCCTACTGGAAGCCTTTCCATATTGGCAAAATGGACTAGCACTTACACTCCCTTGGCAAAGTCTTTGAAGGTCTGAGGCCATCTCTATATCAGGATGAGACTTCAGAGGAAGACTTTCATGGAGGTGCTCCATTATAAGAAAAGAAGATTTAAGGATTTGAAGTGTCAACAGTGAATACTTCTTATTAGAATACAAGCTCCTTGGGGGCAGGGCCAGTTTTGCTTAATTGTATTACTATTTCCCCTCTCCCTGCGCTCCATGCCCACCCACCCCTACCCCCACCCTCAGTTGCACAATGCCTAGTACATGTCGCTTAATATTTCATTTTTCTTCATTCGTGCACTCTTTCTTTCTTAAATAGGTCATTCTGGTTTCTTTCACTTTCTTCCCTTTCCTACTTTTACCTATGCTTTTTCACTTTTCTTTTTCAGACTCCCCAACAGTACGAAAAAGAATACAACGATAAAAGATCAGACGTGGGACCCAGTAAATTCCATGGCTATGCCTACGATGGAATATGGGTGATTGCAAAAACCCTGCAGAGGGCCATGGAACATCTCCGCTCCAGCAACAGGCACCAGAGAATCCAAGATTTCAACTATACAGATCATAAACTGGGCAAAATCTTCCTGGACGCAATGAATGAAACCAACTTCTTCGGTGTAACGGTCAGTTCCAAACCTCTTCAAGTCCATTGCCTTCTATCTGTTAACATCTCTGAGAAAATTTATAGCTGGAAGGGGTTTTATAACTTCTAAGAAACAAGAAACCAATCTGGTCTTTTTCCAATCTTGCAAACATCACCATAACTCTTATGAATGGGGGATGACATTGTATATTTTAAAAATATGCTTACCTTGGCATTTTATTGGTTCATTGAGGCTGAAAAAAATAGATCAGGACCAAATAAGTAGTCCAGAAGATAGAGCAGTGGGCCAGTCTGGAGTCAGAAAGTCCTGAGATCAAATCTGGCCTCAGACTCTAACTGTGTGAATCAGTTAAGCTCTATTTGTGTCAGTTTCTTCATCTGTAAAGTGTGGATAATAATAGCGCCTATCTCTCAGGGTTAATGTGAGGACCAAATGAGATAATAGTTGTAAAGCACTTAGCAGAGTAGTTGACACATAATAAGCCCTTTTTTTTCTTATTTTTTTTGACAAGGTAATCAAGATTAAGTGACTTACCCACGGTGACACAGCTAGCAAGTGTCAAGTGTCTGAGGCCAGATTTAAACTCAGGTCCTCCTGACTCCAGGGCTGGTGCACTATGCTAACTTGATAACTCCTAATTTTCCTTCCATCTCTGGATGTAAAAGACAGTTATTTTGCATTCAGTGTTGGATCTTTTCATTCTCCACAGGATTAAAGTCCAATTCTACTTGTAGGGAAAGTCTTAACATAAATTTTAGGTCATTTAAAATAAGAAGGACTTGGCTGTTTGGCAGAAGATATATTATTCCCTTCTTGACCACAGTGATGATAGTCTAAAGCAGAGGTGAGGAAATTGTGGCCTCAAGACCACACGTGACCCTCCAGGTCCTCAAGTGTGGTCCTTTGACTGAATCCAAATTTCATGGAACAAATTCCCTTAATAAAAGGATTTGCTCTGTAAAACTTGAGCTCAGTCAAAAGGCCACACCCAAGGACCTAGAAGACCACATGTGACCTCAAGGTCACAGGTTCCACACTCCTGACTAAAGCATAGCCACTTAACAGATGAATTGACATTATCATAACATCTGGTGCCCTCGGAATGTGTGAATTGTTATCTTTGACAAATACAGAGTTTCTTATTTGTGGGACTAATGAACAGAATATTCAATGCTTACCTTAAAAAAAATGTGAATGAATTAAGTGCTTATACAACCTGGTTCCAGTCTATCTTTCCTGCCTCACTAAACATTATTCCCCTCCCCACAACGTGTGATTTAACCAGACTAGCCCTGTCTCTCTTCCACGTGCATGATCTTCCACCTCCTGTCTCCTTTGGCCATCCCACATGCCTGAAATCCACCCTCTCCTTATAGTGTCCCCTCGCCTCCCTTAAGACAAAGCCTAAATACCATCTTCTGCACAAAGTCTTTCTTAATCCCATTCTCTTTCCCAAACTACCTTCTTTACAACTCCTTTGCATATATTTGTATTTTTTTTACTTTATACTGTATATATTTTTGTACATTTGTCTTCCCCATAAGAATGTAGAGCCCTTCTAGGTAAAAGTTCTTTTCATTCTTTGTATCCACAGCACTTCGGGCACAGTGGACCTTTCATAAGTCCTTTCTGGTTAGCTAATTTATTGATTGATTGAAATACATTATGGTAGAAAGAATGCTGGACTTGGAGTCAGAAGATCTGAGTTCAAATCTCCTTCTGATGAATGACCACCAGCAAATCCCTTACCCTTTCTGAGTCCTGGCTTACTTCCCTCATCTCTAAAATCTAGATAATAGTATTTGCCCTACTTTATGGAGCTCTGAGAAAAACACTTTGTAAATTCAAAACGCTACAATTGATCAGCAGGTCTTTGTTAAATGCTTACTATGTGCCAGTCTTTGCGCTAGGATCTGGAAATATCAAGAAAAAATCAGCTCTCAAGGAGCTCATGTTCTGTGGAGAAGATGATATGATCACAAATAAGTAAATACAGGTTATATACAAAACAAAGAAAAATAGAAGAATCACAACTGAGAGAATCAAGAAAAGTCACTTGAAGAAGGTGGCCTAAGCCTTGAAAGGAATTGAGCTTCTAAGGTGTGGAGGTGACAGCCTGTGCAAAGGCACAAAGACACATATATCCAGGAAATAGTACATAGGTCAATTTGTCCTAGAATGTACAGGGTATCCCAAAAGTTTTAGTGCAGACACATCACAACCCTGTGAAGCACATATGAGGAGAAATAAGGAGGAATCAGACTGATAGGACAGACTAGAGCCAGATGGCAAAGGGTTTTAACTGCCAAAGAGAAAAACTTGTGTTTTATCATAGAGACCATAGGGAGCCACCAAAGCTTCTTGAGTGGTGAAGGGACATGGTCAGACTGGTGCTTTAGGAATATCAGGTAGAGATTTTGCTGTTTTCTATATTTTACGGCTTGTTTATTCAACAAATATTTATTGAACTCCTTCTATATTTAAGGCAGAAATGTCAAAGTGAGACCCCCTAGGCAGCATACAGCCCTTCAAAACTCCAGAGTAAAAGGAAAACAGATTAAAATGTAATTGGTCAATGTTTAAGAAAATAAAAATACAATATAACATAGTTAATGTTAATTTGAGGTTTTTTAGGTCAACATTTGAACTGTTTCCATTTGAACACAGTTGATTTAATGGTTGATGTTCTTACTGCATATTCATGAGGTCTGCTCTCAAAAAAAAATTAGCAATAGAGGGTGGGGAGGCATTTGTGTGCACACAAAGGTGTGCTGACAAGTGTTTAACAACTGGCTCTTGATTTTTTTAAATGTATACATGGCAGACTTTTCGGCTTAATCTTTATCATTAACATTGTCCCCATTGCTTTCTAAAGTCTAAACAATCAACAAAATAAGAAATCAAACCATAACTCACAATGTTTGCTCATTTCCAAGGTGTAAATAATCACATTGAAAATTTAACTGTGAACTCTCCCCAGTATGAGCTGGCTCCAGCACCCCTCTGAATTTGTACCGCCTTTGAATGGTCCCTCTAAATCAGTTGAATGAATCCATCACAAAATAAACACCCATGTGTCATGGAGAGCAGAATTTTCTATGGTGAAAAATACATCCCCTGATAAATAGGCATGTTTAATATACTGTGTTTCAAGGTATCCCTCTACCTCATCTGTTCATTGTACCCTCTGAGCCTGCCTCGCCTATCTTGTGTGGCCTCTGCCCTCAGAGGACTGTTAGCACCATTTGTAGCCAATCTAGAACATATGATTAGAGTACTTCTATCCCTAAAAGCCATTAACAGTTACTTTCATGCTCCACTGGCAAAGACTATAGTTACGTGCAAAATTAGCATTCATAGAGTTGTGCAGAATATGAGGGCTGTAGAGCTCAAAAGGGACAGTTAATAATGATAGCTCCATTTATATATCACTTTAAAAGCTTACCAAGTGCCTTATCTATATTATCAAATATAAAATTCAAAATGACTTTGTAAAGCAGGGACTCTGGGTACTATTATTTGTACTTTACAAATGAGGAAACTGAGGCCCAGAGAGTGCAAGTGACTCACCCAAGGTCAATCAGTTATCAATAAACTTTTAGTAAACACTTACTATGTGCCAGGCACTGTGTTAAGCACTAAGATCACAATCAATAGCAAAGTAGGCTAAAAACACAGGCCTCCTGACACTTATCTAAAACCTTTAGAAAACGTCACTGCTTTTGTTTAACTGGTTCATTTTTGGTAGTATCATTCTTCCAGAATAGCCCTGCCTACTCTAAACAACTGGATAGATGTGTTCTCAATGAAGTACACAACATACTTAATAATCTTATTGTCTGAAATCTATTTTGCCTCCTTTTTAGTTGAAAAGAGCAAAAAAAAATGAGATACAAAATTCTGTAGTTGGACATTTTCGTGATGATTTCGTATTTTCTTTTTCCCTAGCTGCTTCATCACCTTCAAATGAATGGGTGCATGTCATGTCATGAGAAAGTGAACAGATTTAAATTAAACCTGTCTTCTGTTCACAAAAAGATTCATGTGATAAAATAAAAAGTGTATTTTTCAAGCTCAAGGAGACTTCAGCAGGTCAATTTCAACAACAAACTAATGGTATGAAGGGCAGGGATAAGGACAGGATGGAAATAAAAGATAAAGAAAAAGAATGGCCATTTTTCATTTTGTAAGTAATTTCTAGATCGGAGGACTATAGGCCAGTACAAGAAATAAAGTTCTGCTGGTCAGTGTGGAATTATTCGGTTTGTCAGGATCTACTGACTGACAAGGAATCAGGTGAGTGTTAAAGGGATGGTTTTTTTTTTAACCTTTGTTTGAAAGAAGTATCACATTAAACATGCCACAAGGATACAATTTGTTTTTAATATTGAGAGGTGATCTGAGGAGAAAGGGATGTGGATGAAGTACTGCATGGCTAACCTTTGAACCTGTGATGGGACTCCATAGGAGCAGTTCCTGCCTCTTCCCCATGGACCGTCCAGAGGCCATGTCGGGGAGCAAATGGTTGTTGGCATTCTCTCTACGATGGAAAAATCAAAGGCTGGTCATCCTGCTTATCTCTCATTCCCCTTTCTTTCTGCTAGGAAATGGGGGCATAATGGGTGAACAGAGGTTAAATCCAAAGTCACAATGTTCTTTCTTCAAAGTCATTTATGTTTCCTGCTTAATTAAAAAATTGACTATATTGACATATACAATTGATGTATTAACAAAATTATAAATTTGACTATTACCTTAAAGTTTTGATCTGTCATTGGTTTTTATGTTTCATTATTTGTGATAGGGAGTTCCAAAACTAAATAGAGATGCTGAGGCATCTGCCTCACAGAGACAAGAGACAGAGGCAGTGAATAGATGCTCTTGCCTGAATTGCCAAGTTCTCCCCAGTTTGGGGCTCCTGGGATGTGTTTAAAAAAAATCTTGTTGATTGTTGAATTTTGCAAATTTCCTGTGAATCCAGACTTTGGGGTTCCCTCTGGGCACAATAATGTTAAAATAATGGCATTATGGGAAAAGAAGTTTGGTAAGAAGAAAGCTGTTTCCCTGAGATGCAACTGGCTTCAAGCAATTTTACTCCCATAATCCTAAGTATGGGGTAGAGTTGAGGTGTTGACTAAGGGAAAGTCATCCCTACAGGAATAGCTAAAGGGAGGAGTTGAAAAGGAGTTACTCTCTCTATTATGTGGGCCAGCTAAGAGGAAATACCTAACTTTTCTGCTAACCTAAACATCTCCACTCCCACAAAATGCTCCACATAGAGGTTCATCCAGAATAGCAGGTACATACATCTCTGTCTTCTATCAGATCTCTCAGAAGGAAAAGTCCTCAACAACTACCCTACTCCTAAAATGGCCTCAGGCCATAATGTAGGTAGGGAAACAATGACTGCCCTAGTGGAAGCCCTACCTTGGCACAAAGATCACAATGATATCATCTGTCCTCTTCAAACACAAAGGACGAAAAATGATAACAGATATGCTGCACACCATTGATCTCCCCTTCTCAAATTCCTCCCAAGTCCTATTTGACATTACTCCTCTGGGAAAAGGGAGAAAAAAAACACATTGTTATCCCTTTAAAGCTCACCCTTTTTCAACCCCCGGGTCATGACTAAATAAAGAATTCTCTTTTGACCAGCAGAATCTTACTCATCATCATGCATTACCCTATGTCACATGAAGATGCCAAGTTAGAGAACTAGAGAAAAATTCTGAAAAATCTAGAAGAGACATTAGAACATAGAATTTAGATTTGGAAAGAACTCTAGAAAATGGAATATTAGAGCTAGAAGAAAGCTTAGAAAATAAAATGTTAATTCTAGGAGGAGCTTTATAAATCATCTCATTCAACCCTTTTACTTGACAAAGAAGACAGTTGAGGCCAAGAGATGTAAAGACTTGCATAATGTCACAAAACTAATAATGGGAAAATTTGTATTAGAACTCAAGCCTCTTAAATCTTAGTCTCATGTTACTATACCGTAATACAGTGTGTCATACAACTAAATCAAAATCTATTTTTCACTCCAAAGCAGAAATGGTAGTAAAAGCTAACCTTATTTAGCATATTTTATTATTTTATTTCAATTGTTTTTCAGTCATGTCTGACTCATCATGACCCCATTTGGGATTTTTCTGGCAAAGATCCTGGGGTGGTTTGCCATTTCCTTTCCTAGATCATGTTGTGGGTGAGGAAACTGAGGCAAACAGGGCTAAGTGACTTGCCTAGGGTCACACAGTCAGTAAGTGTCTGAGGGCCAGATATGAACTCAAGACTTCCTGAGTCCAGACCAAATGTTCTATCCACTGAGCCACCTAGCTGCCTTCATATTTTTATTGTACACACCAACTTAAATACATTAATCATATCCATGACTTATTTTAAGGTGATCCTCTACACATACTTGAAAAGAAAGATCCTAGCTGATCCTCATATTGCCTTTTCCCATTTACCATCTTTCTGATACATATTTTCTTCCATATATGTAGTTTTGTCCATTTTGCTTAGTAGTTATATATTGGTGTGTTCTTTGGACTTAAGGATTTCCCTACTGTCTCAGAGACTTTCAATTCAATTCAATAAATATTTATTAAGCTCCTACTGTCTGCAAAGCCCTGGGCTGGACTCTGAATTAGCTACAAAATTTAAATAAGACTTGGCCCCTTTAGGGAGATTATAGTTTCTAATGAGAAGACACCAACAGAGACAACTGTAATACACAACATTAGATAATAAGCTTCTTAGAGAAGTACCCAAAGTACCCAAAGACCAAAAGTGTCATGTGAAGTCTGGGTGGCAGGAGTCAGGGAGAAGATCTGAAAAAAAAGCTTCATGAAGCAGTGGGCATGTAGAGTGGGCTTTAAATGTGATTAGGAATTCAACAAACCAGGAGGCAGGTAGGAGGAAGGTAAGAGACGGCCAGTTGCTTCTTTGTGTCCATATCATTCATGTACACAATGTCATCTTGTTTCTTTGTGTCAAATACACATTACTGGATTGCCAGCCCTTTAAGGACAGGAGAATTGTTTCAAATAATTTTTGTATTCCACCCATCAATGAGTGCAGGTCTTTGCCCAGAATAAGAGTTTAGTAACTATTTATGGAATTGAAGTAAAGTTCAGTGAAATAAAGTCAATTCTGCCTGAGAGTAAGCTTCAACTCACTAGTCCATATGGCTTATAATTCATCTGTTTCTTCTTTTTGAAAAAAAATGAGAATGTTATATCCAAATTAATCTAATAATTATATAGCTAATCATATTTCTTTTCCAAGCAAGGACTTTCTATGTTTCTGTTGCACATTCCCCTGGACTGTCTTTTTGTGAGACATGGCACCAATGTATACAAACTGTCCCAAACTGCAGTAAGATTTTTGGAACACCTTGCATGATAAGTAGCTGTGAAGCCTAGTGGATATGCTAATACAATTCTACTTCTTGCCTTACTATCATAGTTTATCTCTACTTCCCTTCCATATTTTAAAGGTCTAGTTCAAATTTGACAAGTTAACATTTATATAGCACTTTAAGCTAGACAAAATTATACCCTTACAAAAACCTTATGAGGGAGGTAGTACAAGTATTAAATGGGGATCCATTTTACAGATGAGTAAACTGAGAAAGGTCTCTATTCAGTGTCAGTGTTGAAGTCAATCCTGAAGCTCAGTTCTTCTGACTCCAAGACCCATCTTTTTCTACTACTTCATTTTGCATCTTAGTTTCAACTATATTATTAGAAGTCTCTTCCATGAATTACTCCTTTTGGCAAAATGGACCCTCTTCCTACAGTAGCAAACTTTTATGCTGTCTGTAGCAACCAGACAATTCGTTTTTGAAGGTTTAGGGCATTTAGTTGTGGGACCTAAGATGTGCTCTGATTTAGAGGATTTGTGTAAAAAGAGAACCTGAGACTCCAAGTTGCATAAATATATTTGTAGGTCTTATTTAAGAATGGAAAAATGTCCACTTAAAAAATACATTTCTGAATTAAATGGAACACAATGATGATGCAGTTGGTAATTATGTATGTTCAGTTGAAAACCTAAACTGGGAATAACTCTAAGTGAACATGCTGATGGGAATGAATAAAATTCGTCTAATAGAAGGTGACCAGGATAGTGAGGGGACTAGAATCAGAAGAATCTGGTGTATCACCAAGGTAATACTCACAGCACTGATGGTGACTATGAATATGCCAACATAGTTCTCAATCACAAAGTATAACAGACTCTCCAAATAGAAGGCAGAAGAAAAACATTTATTCAGACACCAGAAAGCCAAATCCATTGTAGTAGCCAAAAAGTCAATACACATTAGCACTGCTGGGCACAAAACCATTCCCAAGTCTTATCCTCCCCCACAAACACTCTTTTTCATAAACAAACTTTCAAAAGCCTAGCTGTCAGCTTGTCTGTGTCCTCTCTGTCTCTCTACCTAACTGCTCTCACTTCCTCTCAGCTCTGCCCCACCCTTTCTGTTCCACCCATTCAGCAAGCTCCTCTCACCACATGTGACTTAGGCTTCCATGCAATTTAAGCAGGCCACATGGGTTGATTATTGAATGGGAAAGATCTTCCCATTTAAATTGCCATTACATCTGGTGATTCTTATCTTGAATAAAATAAAATTTAGGTATGACATGGGAGCATTCTTCAAGTATTTGGAGGACTATCTATGGAAGAAGGATTAACAAAAGTCATAATAGGTAGAAATCAGAGGGCTAGATTTCAGCATCGTATTAGGAAAATGTCCTAGAAACTAGTTGTGTCCAAAGTTCTGCCCAAAAAGGCCTTGAGAGGAAGTGGGTTTCCCATCCCTGGAAATTTTCAAGTGGTATCTGGACCACCAGTTGCTGGAGACTTATAGAGAAAGGTTGTACATTAGCTAGGGATTGGTTGGACTAAATGATCTTGGATATCCTTCTAGCACTGAGTCTGGGATCCATCAACCAAGGATCTATATGTAGGTATCCTCGTAGCATAAAAAAGATGGTATACCATGCTGAAAATTTTTCTTTTTTGAACATTCTGAATGCAGTTATGTCAAAACTCTTCAAGTAACTCTTCTATTAATTGACTTCCTAAACCAGGTGCCAGTCAGTCTTTGTTGTTGAGTTGTTTTTTTTTTTTTCAGTCATTCCAGATTTGGGTTTTCTTGACAGAGATACTGGAGTGGTTTGCTTATTTACTTCTCCAGCTCATTTTACAGATGAGAAACTGAGGCAAGCAGGGTTAAGTGACTTGCCCAGAGTAACACAGCTAGTAAGTGTCTGAAGTCAGATTTGAACTCAGGAAGATGAGTTTTCATGACCACTATCCACTGTGCCACCTAACTGCCCTCAATTTGTCTTTACTTATCTCCAAAATTAAGGCTCCCATTGGTTGGGGCCTTAAAGGGAAGTGAAAGCAAGGTAGCCTACGGGTTCAACAGTCATCTTGTAGGTCCATTCCAGGGTGCCAGCCTTATCCTCATTTCTTCTGCTTCTGACTTCAGACCTAGAGCTTGACCCCTAGATAACCGAATGAACTCTGACTTCTTGCTTGGGCCATTTGGCCACAACTGATTTAGCCACCTGCCAAAACCTCATTTGGCCTCTTTGTGGATCACAACCTTCTCCGTAGCCTTAGCTCACCAGCCTGTGCCTAAATCTTCAGCCTTGTATAGCTCTGCTCAGAGAAGCTGGGCCTTCGTGCTCACTTGTTTAATCAAATAAACTAGGCTGCGATTTGGAAAACACAGTGGATATAGTCCTACAGTTGAGTAGAATGGCCTGGATTTTTCCAAGATTTTATGTAATAACTTGTTTTTTCCTCATTCCCCCAGCAGTGGTTGTAATGCAGTTACACAAAACGTGGCAAAGCAGCTCCACTGTTGAAAGTGGGTCTCATGCAATCTAAGATTCCTGTCGTGAATCAACATTTTCACACATGACTCGCATCAAAATATGCCTGAGAGCACAGTTGACAGACGCTTACTGGGAAGACCAATTAAAGCTGAAGACAGCAGTGTTAGGATCAAATATCTAGTCCTTAGGTGACAGCAAGTAGATGAGGAAAGGGGGGAAACGTCATTAAATTATAGCTGTTTCTAAGTTGGTTTTTTTTTGTTGATGGCTTTTTCTTTTTTTACATTTGGTAAACATGAAGGGCAACTAGGTGGCACAGTGGATAGAGCACTGGGGTTGGACTCAGGAAAAGTCATGTCCCTAAGTTCAAATCCAGCCTCAGACACTTACTAGCTACAGTGATCCTGGCCAAGTCACTTAACCCTGTTTGCCTCAGTTTCCTAATCTGTAAAATAAGCAAAACATTTCAGTATCCCTGGCAAGAAAACCCCAAATGGGGTCATGAAGAGTCACGCTGAAACAACTCAATAGCAACAAATGTGAAGGAGTCCAATATTTCCTTTTTTTCTTCTAAATCTGGTATAGAATGAATTTAGAAACAGTCAAACCTAGGATCAAAGACTAGTTCAACCCCGAATTTTATAAACAAACAAACAGATCTAGAGAGATGAAATCACACAAAGCCATCTAGGTAATAAGAAGCCTGAGTCAGAATTTGAACTCAGGATTTTTTCAGCTGACATTATGTAGTTCTTATAGTTTTGAAATGTATTTTCATGAATTATCTCTTTAAACCTTATAATAAACCTATGGGCTAGGCAATAGAGGTATACTGCTGTCTTCTACCGTGTGTGTGTGTGTGTATGTGTGTGTGTGTATGTGTCATGGAGGAAAATTAATCTTCTACATGTGAGTTTATATCCCTGCGCACCTACCATGTACAAAAATCACATTTTACAGATGAAGAAATCAAGGTTCATTGCCCATGGTCACCTGGCTAGAGATACACCTAAAAGTCACATCTTCCTGACTCAAAGTCCATCACTCTACATCTTTGTTCAAGTATTCAAGATACATGAATGAAAATAAGAAGGTATAGAAAGACATACATATGTACATATACACGTATTTTTATAATTTGAATAATCACTGTAGGTAGACAATTAAGCAGGCCCAGAACTGAATAGGATGAAAAGAACAGACTAGATCACCTTTGGGAAATTGTGCAGGTCTTTTAATGATCCCAAGCTAGTCACTATCACATCTTTTTTAACACCAATACTCTTGCAATGTGTCACATTTCTACAAATCATGGGACATCATTATCTGGGAAGAAGCAAAATTTTGGAAAGCTACATCCTGAGCAGAGGTAAATTACTACATGTTAGTCTTATGCATGTGAAAAAAATGGAATAATGTGTTATATATACATATAATATTATGCATGATATATATACTTATTATATATAACATATACAAATAAATAATAACTATATACAGAATTGTTATATGTGTGTAAAATTGGGACTGTGACAGTATAACATACATGTCATAAATATACATTATATGTATATTATGGAAATTGAATGATGTATTTTATATATATATATATATATATATCACACGCATATGTCAGAGTCTGTGCAATATAGCCTTTTCATGCACTTTGTGTTTGCAGTAGGAGTGGTTAGAAAAATCTCTTTACATTGTAGTGGATTACACTGAGGAGGGAGGCTATCTAGTCTTCCACAGTTTGATGAGTTAGTGCAATGTCATCTGCAAATAAGAGCACATGGAGAACATCATAGGAAAGGAGTCCTTCTTTTGTTTGGATCCTATGCAGGACATCTCCCATGGCACCGACAAATACAGCAATGACAACTGATAATTCCATGACATTGGCAAATATAGAGTAGTGCTGCTTAAGACTTTTTGGGACAGCTTGTATATTAGGATACGATATAATATTGAACAGAAAAGCAAATGATGCTTCCATTGCCAAACTAATTTGAAAGTTCAAAATAGCATTATGCATTTAGCAAAGTACTTGAAGTGGTTCTAAAAATCTTTTAAGAAAGTCTTTAGCCAATCAGAACATGAGTGGTTGGTGTGTGTGTGTGTGTGTGTGTGTGTGTTGGTGGGGGAGCACCCACTATGTGCAAAACCCTATTCTGAGTGCTGTGGGTCAGTACAAGAGGTTTGAAGACAAGGTCTTTGTTAGGAAATATAAACAATGTGTCATAAAGACAAACACTGGAGAAGTAGATGGATTACACTTTTTACACACTTTGACCTTTGGCTTTTGAAACCCTTCACACACTGGTTTCAGTATACCTTTCCAAGCATCTTTCATTTTTCCCATTAATTTGCTCTCTGTTCCATCCAAATGAGCCTATTGTGGTTTTCATGAACAGCATTCAGTTGCCTTCCCATGGCTCTCTTGAATTCCTAGAATGTTCTTGACCTCCATCTCTTAGAATACTTAACTTCTTTCAAGGTTCAAATCAAGTGCTCCCTCAAGGCAGCTTTTCCTTCATTCCACTTTATTATTCTCTCCCCTACGGTGATATTGTGTCTCTCTTTGTTCGCTTGTCCCCCCTCCCCTGGTGGAATGTAAGACCCTTACATGGATGGTGTTACATTTTGCGTTTGAGTCTCCAGCAGCTGGCATAATTCTTTACGCACAGGAGATATTCGATAAATATTTGATAAACAAGTGAATGAACTAAAGTCCTACCATCCTCTTGGATCCTAAGAGGACCTTGAGCAAAGCACCAATGAGTTTACATCTCCTTTGATTGTGAGGAGAAAAGAAAAAGAGAGTATTCCAGAGACAGACCTCTCTGAGCCTCAGTTTATCTCATCTGTAAAATGGAAATAACAATATTTGTACTGTCTACTTCATAGGGATGTTTGCCAGGACACTCAGAGTACCAAAGGTATCCTCATGTACTTTTATGTGATACATTGCAGGGGGTGCCCTGAAGATATTGTCTCTGGAGTCAGAAGATCTGTGTTCAAATCTCTGGTCTGAGATTTATTGCCTTGTGGTTTTGGGCAAATCACTTAACTTCCCTGAGCCTCAGTTCTCTTATTTGTAAAACATGAGAGGGAGGGAGCTGTTGGACTAGGTGATATATGTAAGGTCTTTTTCAACTCATGTTCTGTGAGTCACTGTCTAACAATAATGTTGGTTTACACTGGCATAGTTTTACCTACATTTTGTAAGTGTTATGGTATGATGGGAAAAGGGTAGATTTAAGACTGAGGCTTAAATCTAGGCTCTGCCCCCTACTAGGTAGGGGATCTTAGTTGCTCGAGTCATAAGAACCCTCTGATTCTCAGATTATTCCATAGCAAAATAGAAATGACTCTCCTTGTAGTACCTACCCCCACAGGGTTGTTGTCAAAACAGAAGGCTTTGGAAACTTTCTTTTTTAATGAAAATGAAAAAAGAGGAGCAGTAGGCACTCTTCCAAGGTGACACCTACTAAGTGATGAAGTCAGCTAAAGCTATGAAGTCCTCTGTACTTTATTTTTTTTCATATTTATTTATTTTTATTTATTTAACTTTTTACATTCATTTTCACAAAATTTTGGGTTCCAAATTTTCTCCCCTTTTATCCCCTCCTCCCACCCCAATACACCAAGCAATCTAATTTTCCCTATCTCCAATCTGCCCTCCCTTCTCTTGTCTCCGTCTTCTCTTGTCTCCTGTAGGGCCAGATGACTTTCTCTTCCTCATTAACTGTATATCTTCTTTCCTAGTAGCAACAACAATACTAAACAGTTGTTCCTAAAACTTTGAGTTCCAAATTCTCCCCATCCCTCCCTCCTCACCCATTCCCTTTGGGAAGGCAGACAATTCAATATAGGCCATATCTGTGTAGTTTTGCAAATGACTTCCCTGATAGTCGTGTTGTGTAAGACTAACTGGATTACCCTCCATCCTATCCTGCCCCTCATTGTTTCTCTTCTGTCCTTTGATCCTGTCCCTCCCCAAGTGTTGACTTCAAATTGCTCCCTCCTCCCTTTGCCCTCCCTTCCATCATCCCCCCCTTGCTTATCTCCTTCTCCCCCACTTTCCTATACTGTAAGATAGGTTTTCATACCAAAATGAGTGTGCATTTTATTCCTTCCTTTAGTCAAATGTGATAAGGGTAAACTTCTTTTTTTTTTTTTTTCTCAGCTCTCCTCTTTTTCCCTCCACTAAAAAGTCTTGTACTTGCCTCTTAAATGACATATAATTACCCCATTCCATTTCACCCTCTTTCCTCCCACTACATTTCTCTCTCACCATTTACCTTAATTTCTTTTAAGATATGGTCCCATCCTATTCAATTCACTCTGTGCTCTCTGTCTCTGTGTGTGTGTGCATGTGTGTATGTGTGTGTGCGTGCATGCGTGTACATGTGTGTGTGTGGTCCCACCAACTACCCAGATACTGAAACATTTTAAGAGTTACAAATATTGTCTTTCCATGTAGGAATGTAAACAGTTCACTTCTGGTAAGTCCCTTAAGACTTCTCTTTTCTGTTTACTTTTTCATGCTTCTTCTCATTCTTGTGTTTGGAAGTCAAATTTTCTTTTCAGCTCTGGTCTTTTCATCAAGAATGATTGAAAGTCCTCTGTATCATTGAAAGACCATATTTTCCCCTGAAGTATTATACTCAGTTTAGCTGGGTAGGTGATTCTTGGTTTGAGTCCTAGTTCCTTTGACTTCTGGAATATCCTATTCCACACCCTTCAATCCCTTAATGTAGAAGCTGCTAGATCTTGAGTTATCCTGATTGTATTTCCACAGTACTGGAATTGTTTCTTTCTAGCTGCTTGCAAGATTTTCTCCTTGACCTGGGAGTTCTGGAATTTGGCCACAATGTTCCTAGGAGTTTCTCTTTTTGGATCTCTTTCAGGTGGTGATCGATGGATTCTTTCAATACTTATTTTGCCCTCTGGTTCTAAAATGTCAGGGCAGTTTTCCTTGATAATTTCATGGAAGATGATGTCTAGGCTCTTTTTTTGATCATGAGTTTCAGGTAGTCCCATAATTTTTAAATTGTCTCTCCTGGATCTATTTTCCAGGTCACTTGTTTTTCCCATGAGATATTTCACATTCTCTTCCATCTTTTCATTCTTTTGGTTTTGTTTTGTGATTTCTTGGTTTCTCAGAAAGTCATTAGCCTCCATCTGTTCCATTCTAATTTTGAGAGAACTATTAAATTCAGTGAGCTTTTGAACCTCTTTTTCCATTTGGCTCATTCTGCTTTTGAAAGCATTCTTCTCCTCAATGGCTTTTTGAACCTCTTTTGCCAATTGAGTGAGCCTATTCTTCAAGGTGTTATTTTCTTCAGCATTTTTTTGGGTCTCCTTAACTAAGATATTGACCCGTTTTTCATACTTTTCTTGCATCTCTCTCATTTCTCTTCCCAGTTTTTCCTCCACCTGTCTAACTTGCTTTTCAAAATCCTTTTTGAGCTCTTCCAAGGCCTGAGCCCACCCGACATCCCCCTGGGGTGTCTGGGGTACTGAAGCCCCGCCCTCCACGTCTTTCCCTGATGGCAAGAATACGTCCTCGTCCTCGTCATCAGATCTGAATGTCGGGATCATTTGCATTTGTTGGAAAAAACTCTCTATAGTCTTATTTTTCTTCCCTTTTCTAGGCATTTTCCCAGCCAGTTACTTGACTTCTGAGATTCCTGTCCACCTCCGCCTAGATCCATTGGGGTGAAATTCAAATGTGCTTTCCAAAACGCCCGCCAGCCTGCTGATCAATGTGAGCTTTAGTTCTGGTGCTGGGGTGGGGGCAGGGCCGCCTCCCAGGCTCAGCTCCCTCAGGGTCTTTATGCAGAGGCCTTCAGTAGTGGAGCAGGGTGGGGCAGGGCTGTCTCCCAGGCTCAGCTCCCTCAGGTTGTTTATGCAGAGACCTGCAGTAATGAAGATCCTGCCTGCTGCTGGGGGAGTCTCGGGCTGCCACCACTGCTGCCTCCACTGCCACCCACGCCTCTGCCTCCACCGCTTCCTGCCCCCCCCCCCGTCTCTGCCGCCACTGCTTCCTCCTGAGGGGACCCGAGTCACGGAGACACCCCACTCCCCTCATCCAGCCAGCCGTCTCTCTCACTGACCTGTAGCTTCTGTGGGCGGAGGGACTTTCCCGGCTGCCGGAGCTTCCGTCCCTGAAGCCGGCTTGGGTCAGCTTCTCTTGGGCCGCGGCCAGGGCAGCGCTGGGGTGGGGTCCGCTTTCCAGGCGCGTCGGACCCTGGGGACGGGTCTCCAGGGCTCTCCGGCACAGAAATCTCTTCCACTCTGTTTCTGTACCCCTTTCAGTGATCCAGAAGTTATGGGGCTCTCTTTTTACATTAATTCTATGGGCTGTGGGTTGGAGCTCATAGACGTGCGTCCTTCTACTCCGCCATCTCTGCTCCGCCCCCCCCCCATACTTTAGATGCAGGGAATTATTCTCCCTTAGCGTCAAGGAGAAAGGGAAGGAAGTTAGAGGGAGCATGAGATCTCCTATGTAAAAGACACTATTATGCAAGGCAGTAGGGATACAATGAAACACACCAGTTTTTTTCCCCTTGGCTAATAGAAGGAGACAGAGTTACTGCAATAAATCTAGTATGTGTTTTGTTGGACACAGCTAGATAGATTCTTGGGAGAACCATTCATTTGCTTTTTCTCTGTTTGGAAAGCTCACCCACCTCCCTGTTATTCTCCCCTCCAACTAGGTGTGCTCATGATCAGTAGGGAAGATGTAGGGCTTTGAGTTCCCCTTAGCATCTTCGGGGAACATAAAAAACAGTAAGGGAGAAGAGAGCTAGGGGAAGCGGTGAAAGAGAAAGGGGAGTCAGCCTTGAGTGGGTCTGTAGAAGATAAAGGGAAATTGATTTCTATATTCAGAGCACATGAAACACTGAAAAAATACCTTTGAGATCATGCGATCCAAGCCTCTTGTTTTATGGATAGGGAGACTGGGGGCCAGAGAGATTAAATCACTTGTCCAAAGTCACACAGGTAGTCAATGACAGAGAAACGAGCAAATAAAGTCTGTTCCTAGGGACTTGGGCTTCTT
The DNA here is from genome assembly GCA_023548195.1 of Bettongia penicillata ogilbyi. Classification (NCBI taxonomy): domain Eukaryota; kingdom Metazoa; phylum Chordata; class Mammalia; order Diprotodontia; family Potoroidae; genus Bettongia; species Bettongia penicillata. Next base: position 6,169,662 of record JAJHZJ010000055.1, on the reverse strand, counting down.
TTGCTAAATATAATATGACCTGATCGATCTGGAACATTTTGAAATAAGCATAATCCAGATATGTGAATGTTAAAAGCATGCAGAGACCATTTGGGACCCTTTCCCGACTACCAGCTCCATGCAGATGACTCATCATTCTACGGCTCCAGTTCTGACATCTAGATCTTCTTCTACAGCTTCATCCAAGACATCTCTACCAGGGTAGCCCAGCAGCACCTCAGACTCAACATTTCCCTAGCAGAGTCCATTACCTCTCCTTCCCAAAGCTGTTCTTCCTTCTGACATCACTATTTCTGTCTGTGTCATCACCATTCATCCTTGTCTCTGATTGTAGCCTGTGGATTATATCTGACTTTTTCTTCTCCTTTACCTCTCATGTCTAGCACAGTGGATAGAGCACCAGGCCTGTAGTCAGGAAGACCTGAGTTTGAATCTGCTTTCAGACACTAACTGTGTGACCCTGGGCAAGTTACAACCTCTGTTTGCCTCAGTTTCTTCAACTGTAAAATGGACATAATTATACCACCTCCCTCCTGGGGTTATTATGAAAAACAAATGAAATAATAATTGTAAAGTGCTTAGAACTTTATATATATATATATATATATCCTTATGTATATATATATACAGCCTTATGTATATATATATACAGCCTTATGTATATATATACATATATACACAGCCTGATATAAGTAAGTGTTCATTATTAATGTTATTAATGATTGTTATTAACATATATTTATTGTTAATGTTAGTTATCATTATTATATACAATTTACTATATACATTGAGTCACCAACTTCTGTTGAGTCCACCTCAAATCCTTTCAGTTCAATTGAGTGACTGTTTATTCAGTGGGTACTACATGTGCTCAGTACTGGGTAGACAAATACATAAGCAAAAGGAGTCCCTTACCTTAATTAGCATGAACTCTACTGAATGAAACAGCATATAGGCCAATAAGTACATATAAAATGCAAAGCTCTTGTCTTTTATTCCTATTGCTACCAACCCAGCATGGGCCCTCATTACCATGTACCTAAACTAGTACAATGACCTGTCTTTTTCCTCTTCCACCTCCAAATGAGCCTTCATTCTGGGGCCAGAATAGTCTTTCTTACCCATAGATACTCCACTGATCAGAACTCCTCAGAGGTTCTCTGAAGCCTACCAAACAAAATTTAAACTCTTTTGCCTGAAATATAAAGCCTTCCTATCCAACCTTTCCAGCTTTATTCTATATTAATCCCCTCTATATTTTCAAAGCTTTGCCCAAACTAGAGTGGTCCCTGTTTTTTGACTGCACCCTAAACTTTCCCACCTCTCTGCCTTTGCTCAGCCTGTTTCCTGTTCCAGGAATGCCCTCCCTCTTCTTCTTCATATGGTGAATTCCTATCCATTCTTTAAAGCACAATTTAAATGCCTATTCCCCCCTAAACTCTCTCTGATCAGCCCAGTGTGTGATGCCCTATTGCTTTTAGAATGCATATTTGTAGGAATAGAGACTAGGCCTGTGATTGGATTTGTATAGGGAACTCCTGGTTGAGTAAAATCCTTCTGTCACTGCAGTTCGACACTTTCTCACCACGGCTTGGGAGCTGCCTGAAGTAGTAGTGTCAAAGTCAAATAGTCAAAGTCAAATAGAAATCCATGTACATAAGGATCCCTGCAGGCTGCCCATTAACTTGGTTTTAAAATGTAATGTTATCTATGTTTTGTTGTGTTTTTTTAATTTTGTTAAATATTTCCTAATTATACTGGGGGAGGGGGGGTGGCAAGCAGGGTTTAAGTGACTTGCCCAGGGTCACACAGCTCCTAGGTATCTGAAGCTGGATTTGAACTCATCCTACTGTCTCTAGCACTGGTTCTCTATCCACTATGTCACCTATCTGTCCCTTTCCCAATTAAATCCGAAGGGCCTCCTGTTTAACATCTCTTACCTAGAATATCCTAGAATATCCAGTGTTACATAGTCAATATGTGTCACATATAGGACTTCAATCAGATCTCCTTGGATTTGAGACCAACTCTCTATCCACTTTGCTATGCCATTTCTATGTAGTAATATACTTCTGTCTTTGTCATATTCCTCTACTCAACTATAACCTCCATAAGGGCAGAAATTTTATATCTCCACTAGTGCTCTACATACAGTGAGTGCCTAATAAATGTCAGTTGAATTGTTGGCAACTCTCGAGGAAACATCTTAAGCCAAAATGGTATTTCCCACTGAAAAATAGTTTGGAAGATTCCTCCAGTAAAACAATGAGATAAACTGGAATCCCAGATGGCTGAACCAAATAGAGAAGGATGGCCTATAATTTTCTTATGTGGTCTGTGGGTCTTTGACAAAGCTACAATCATAATCAAAGAATAATCTTTGATTCTGGAGCAAATAAGACACTGTAATTATTTATTGGGATAACTCTCATCTGCCTAGCTTAAGACAAGACTATCCATTCATCATATGAGACCTAGATGAATGACAGCTCATGCTCAGGAATATGACCATGGAAGTCATTCAGTATTTCAGTTCCAGTGACACTGCCCTTACCTGGAAGCCTGCCCTATCCCGAGCACAGCTGAGGAGCCTTGAGTAATTAGAAATGTTCCTAAGCAGCCAAAATAGCTGTCACAAAACTTATGCATTTAATTTACATGGATGTCCCCATGCCTTCATTCGGAGTCTGCATACCCTTGCTTTATACACAACTCCAGCAAGTTTATTTGTCTACTTTCCTAGCCCACAGTAGATCAAAAGCAGCAAATGAGACGGGGTGGGGGCAGGGCGGGGATGGCAAGTTTAATAGTAGCAAGAACACTGTTGATAATTGAGAGCCTGACAGTGAGGGAAGAGACAGAAGAATACAGACAAAGGAATGGGGGAGGGGGGGAGGATAGGAATAAAGAATCATTCCATACAAGAACAAACAATTCTACATCATTCAATATATCCTGAGGGCATCACTTTATTAAAGCACAAAACTGAATTTCAATTCAACATTTATTTAGTGACTATTTTTGTACAGACCTCTCTGTTATATGCAAGGGAAAATCCAAAGTTTAGCTAAGACATAGCCTCTGTTCTCATAGAATGTACAGTCTAGTAGGGAAATATGACACATTTATAGATACCCAAAATGCGTAGTAATACATGATGAGTATATTAGACATATAAGGAAAATCCTATGCATGGGAGACGATATTATCAAGTAGAGGAATCAAGGAAGGCTTTCTAAAGGAGGTAGCATTGGAGCTAGGTATTAAAGTAGGGGCAAGATTTCAAAGCATGAGGTTAGAGGGGAGGGAGAACATTCCAGGGATAAAGAATTACACAAGAAAAAAAATAGAAGAAAACACAGAGAGTGTACAGGGATAGGAAGAAGTTCAGTTTAACCAAAATATAGATTGCACGAAGGGAGTAATGTAAGATAAGGCCAGAAAGTTAAGATGGTACCAGATTATAGAGGCTCTTGAAAACCAAGTTAGGGACCTTGTCCTTGACTTGGTAGGCAATAGATAATCCTGCTGACTAACTATGCTAACAACGATAATAACGAGCATCTTTATGGCATGGCAAAGTTTACAATGTGCTTTCCTCACAACCCCCCTGTGATGTAGATTGTATAAATATTACCATTCCCATGTTTATAGATGAAGAGCCTTAAGCCCAGAGACACCAAACAATTTGGCCATAGTTATAAAATTAAGTAATTGTTGGAGATTCAAAATCAGGTTCCTTGACTTCAAATCCAAGGGACCACTCAGAGTTTGCCCCATCCTACTGAAACATCAAATCCTCTCAGCTCCAGACCACCACAGGGTCATGGGCAAACCCCAAAACTCCCATGCGATGGAGCAGCCTCAGAAACTGCAACGCTGAGTACACACCATAGGGTAATAAACCAATTCAACATATATACCAACAAACCTATAAACCAATTCAACTTCACACCACATCTTGGAATGATATTCATGACAAATGATTCAGATTAAAAAAGAAATAAGTTTTATGTCATAAAAGGGTAAACTTCAATACTCTGAAAAACTTACTCAAGAGCACATTCCACAACTGGTCTGGGAAAGTGTGGTATTAGACTTCTGTCTGGGAACAAGAAAAACTCTTTCAATACTCCCTCCCCTCATAGACGTCCAGCCTCTGAAAGAACCCTTCAAGGGCCTGGAGATGGGGAGGAAAAGACACATTACTTCCCCAAGGCAGCCCATTCTACATCAGGATAGCTCTAATTTCTAAAAAGTATTTCCCTACGTTAAGCTGAAATCTGCCTTGATGAAATTCCCACCTGTTCTTCCTAGTTTTGCTCTCTGGTACCAAGCAAAACAAGACTAATCTTTCTCCCCACGTGATGGTCCCTTCAATACTGCAGGGAGCCTTTCTTTGTAATTCCTGCAACCAAGTTTCATATGGTCTTATCCAGATGTATTTCAAAGAGTACTTCCTTAAAAATGTTTCTGCATTAGCAAAACTTCCAGTGAATTGAGAAATCTACCAAGAGGTTCCAGGATGTGCTGTAAGGCCACACTTTAAGAAAAATAGGAACTCAGACAGTGTTTGTTGAAATCCCCTCACCAATTACTTCATCCAGGAGCAAAAATCATTTCTATTGAAATTCACAGACATGCTCTGCATTCTGATTTAGTCATATGTCTTCTTAGGAGAACCTTCATAAAAGATAGTTTTGACTTATGGAACCGTCACAGGATCATTCAGAACTAGAAAAGGGATGTTAAGAGATTGTCTCATTTGGGTGTTCTTAACAAAGGATCCATGCATTTGCTTTTTAAAAATATTTTGAAAATTTCATTTCAATATAATTTGTTTCCTTGGTAATTTCATGCATTTTAGTTTTGTGTATTTAAGAATATTATTCCAGTAAGTGTTGGCAAAGGGGTCTGTGACAAAAGCAAGGTTAAGGAGCCCTGCTCTAACCTGGCATAATGATAGGGAGATGCTGGTGGATCTCTTGAGCTCAGGAGTTCTGAGCTGCGGTAGAAAAACTGATTAAGCTTGTCCAACACCAATATAGTGAATCCTCAGAAGCAAGGAAACATCAGGTTGTCTAAGGAGGGGTGAACTGACCCATGTCAGAAAAGTGAGATTGGGCCCAGAGTGGCCCCTGTACTTCTAGCCATGGTGGGATAGGGAGATCCAGTCTTTAAAACAACAAATAAAATGAAAGAATCCCTGAATTCATCTAACTTCATTTTACAGAAAGGCCACAAAGATAAGAAGAGAAAAAGTTATAGTTTGTCAGTGGGAGAACCAGAACTCTCAGAGTTCCTGATCTCCTAATCCAATGCTTGTGCATGTGCCCCCACGCGCGCGCGCACACACACACACACACACACACACACACACACACACATACACACACACTCCACTAAACTCTGCTTCACTTTTGCAGTTGCTTATTTAATGTAAGCATCAGTCCCCTGTAAAACCTCTCATTACCACAAGATGTAAGGATGCATCTTGTCATTTGGCCAATGGAAGCACTTAATTAATTGCATTTCCTGCTTCTCTGCTCAACCCCAATTTTTTCCTGGAGATTTTGAGCCTCATTAGACTCCATTCCCTTTAGTGTTCATCTTTGAAGAAGATCTCTATTGGAGGAAAGTAGCCCAGGCTGTCAGATAACATAGAGGGCTACCTACAAACCTGTGTTTCTTGTGATGAACATCCCAGTCAGTCTTCAAAGTTGTGAATGCTGCTGCCTGTTGCATTGTACTTTCATACATCATTGCCCATCCTTTCTGGAAGACTTGATTACTGTAATGAACCAGTTTTCTTCCTTTGAGAGATGTTCTAGTTGCAAATAGGATTCTGCAAGCAAAAAGTAGCAATGAGAAACTCTCTTTGTGGCCTTGGGATGAGAAATGACCAAGAGGCAATGGAAAAGACTTTGATGATGGAGTCCAAAGACATGGAGTCTAATATCAGCTCACCACTTACTAGCTGTTTGCCCCCGAGCTGGTCCCTCAGCTTCTCTGAACCTTGTTTTTTTCCTCTATTAAATGGGAATAATGATAAGAATCTCCAATGGGGGTATAGGCTTCAGCACATTGCCAACCATAATGTATATGCATGTGACAAGTGGTTATAAAATGTCATCTGTTTGTTAACTAACTGAATGATAAGATCATAGGATCTCATAGCATCTAACTCATACGTATTGTGAAAATTGAATGGGATCATCTTGGTAAAATCCTATGCAGACTTTGAAGTACTACATAAATGTGAGCTATTATTATTGTTGCTAGGTGGGGGGGCTTGGTAAAGTCTGATCTTCAGTGTCCCCATGTGTAGAATGGGGATAAGAGGTCTTACTGTACTTGCCTTGAAGAATTGTTGGGAGAATCAAATGAGATAATGTGTATAAAGTTCATTGTGACTTTAAGATTTCCTATATAGATCATGGGCTCATCAATTTAGGCTGGGAAGGATTTCAGAAGCATATCGAGTCCAACCTTCTCATTCTACAGATGAGGAGACTGAGGATAAAAGGTTTAGTTACTTGACCAAGGTCATATGTTAGCAGAGCAAGATTTGGACCCAGCTCCTCTTACTTCCAAAGCCAGGGCTCTTTCCACTGTACCATGTTGCTATAAACTATTATGTTCTGCAGTGGCAGCACACTAATATTTGCATTTCTTTTTGACAATATAAGCAACATAAGAGGCAGCTAGTGGTGCACGAGACCTGGAGTAAGGAAGATCTAACTTCTAACCTGGAGTCAGGAACTTACTACTATGTAACCCAAGGCAAGTCATTTAACCTTTGACTGCCTCACCTATTTCCCAGAGTAGTTGTGGGAATCCAATGAAGTAAAATACTTTGCAAACCTTAAAGCACTTTATAAATGCTAGCTATTTTTATTATAAGCATATTTTTCTGCTTAATTTGATTGCTGACAGAAGTCTTGCCTACATGAGGAGTTTGTAATAAAAAGAAAAACATAAAGCAAAGCAAATCCAAAATAACAGAAAGTCCTTTAGACTGAGTAGTCTTTTATTGAGTAATAACAATATTTGATAACAATAACACATCCCAGCAGATGTCCTTTGCAGGAAGAGGGGATTCCAGATAGCAATTCCCTCAAGACGTTCCTGTTTGGGGATAATGTTGTACTTACTGGCATTATAAGACATAAGTTCAAATCTGACCCTATTACTTATATTACTTATTACTTATGTAATCTTGATACTTCCGGGCCTACATGTCTTAATCTATAAAATCTGTAAAATGAGGGCATTGGACAAGAACTCCTACATCTTCTTCAGCTCTAGATCCATGAACCTATTGATACAACATGGCCTCCACAGGGAGACCCAGGACTAAAAGATCGATCTAACAATTCACAAAGGAAAGCTAAATGGATGAAGAACATCTGTTGTCCAGACTAAGTATGCACTTGCATGGGTGCTGCCAACAGACAATGAGCTAGACCAAGAATTTAAGAGGAACATGAAAGTGGGCTAAATTGCATGCAGGAAATTCTTGAAATCTTTTAACATCCAAAGAATCAAAATTACCTATTACTCAGGGGACAAGGAAGATCAACATTGTATATGTAATTAGGTTAGAGGCAGTGAGTTGTCACAGTGTGTAAGAGCACTGGGCCTGGAGTCAAGGAAACCTGAGTTCAAATCTGGCCTCAGACATTTACTAGCTGTCGTGTAATCCTGTATAATTCACTTACTTTCTGTCTGACTCGGTTTGCTTAACAGTAAAATGGAGATAGATAGTGATGGCACCTACCTCCAGTGGTTATTGTGAAGATAAATTGAGATGACATATTTGTAAAGCAGTTTGCAAAAAATTTAAAGCATTACATTAATCTAGCTATTATTGTCAGGCTACAGCATATCATCACCAATAATTTATTTGTATGCAAGAAATGGTATAAAATATGCCATGGGATAAACATACGATCAGAAAAGGCAATTGGGCCAGTCATGTAATGAGAGCAATCAATAAGAAATATGTAGTTCCCATGCTAAACTTTTGCCCATAGAATAGTAAAATTAAAAACAGAAAGAGATCCCTATTGTATATGCTAGATTATTTATAGAGGATTTATGAGAAGGTATAAATCCAAAAGGATGAGAAGGCCTGGATGGATTTGGATCTGTAGTGATGGAGGGAATACTCATCAGTGAACTCATTGATGAGTCAGTAATAAGCACATACTAAGAGCCCACAATGTACCAGCCACTGTGTAATTGTAGTGGTAGCAGCAGTAGTAGTAGTGGTGGTGGTAGTGGTGGTAGTAGTAGTGGTGGTGGTGGTGGTGGTGGTGGTAGTAGTAGTAGTAGTAGTAGTAGTATCAGAGTAGCAGTAGTAGCAGCAGCTAGGTGGCACTGTGGATAGAATGTCAGGCCTGGCATCAGGAAGACTCACCTTTCTGAGTTCAAATCCAGTCTCAGATACTTAGTAGCTGTGTGACCTTGGGCAAGTCACTTAACCCTGTTTGCCTCAGTTTCCTCTTCTGTAAAATGAGCTGGAGAAGGAAATGGAAAACCACTTAAAACCACTCTGCCAAGAAAAAGCCAGATGGGGTCATGAAGAGTTAGACACAAGTGAAAAATGACTTAGCAACAACAGTAGTGGTAGAATAGACCACTTATTTAGTGATCCAAGGTTTGCAAATAGAGTACTTTACAAAGTTCTTTCCTCACAACAGCTCTGGAAGGTAGATAGTGCTAAACCCTTGGGTTCCAGTTTTATCTCTATCACTTATAAGCCATGTGACTAATGGTACAGTAGAAAGTATGCAAGTCAAATACCCTTGGTTCAAATCCCAAATCTGCCACCTGTATAACATTGGACACGTCCTTTAACCTCTCTGGACTTCAGTTTTCTCTGTTTAAAATAAGAGGTTTGAACTAGATGCCCATGAGGTCCCTTTCTGACCTCAGTCTATAATCTGATGATCCTACCCTTTCATCTCAGGAATCTTGAAAGGATTCCTGAGATTCTTTTTCTATAATATGAAGGGGTTGGACTAGATGAAGATTGGGGGACCTTTGTAATTGTAAAAAAAACCCTGTAATTCTATGTTATCAACAAGGTAGTTTAGAAAAATCTTCTGTACAACTTTACTTAGTGATCTCTTCAGCTCACCTGAATTTAATTACCATCTCCATGTGGATGATTCTCAAATCTACCTGTTCTTCTGACCTCCAATCTCGCATCACCAACCGCCTGTTAGACATCTCGAAATGGGTGTCCAGGAGATATCTAAAACTTAGAATGTTCAGAATCAAATTCATTATCTTTCCCCCTAAACATCCCCACCTCCTACCTTCCCTGTTACTGTAGAGAGCAACACCATCCTCCTAGTCCCTCAGTCTCGCAATCTAGGGGTCATCCTGGATTCCTCCCTAATCTTTCGCCCCCCCATATACAACCTTTGCAACATCTCTCAAATATGTCTCCTTCTCTCCTCCAAGGCGGGCCCCCATCACACCACACCTGGATCAGTGCAATAGCTTGCTGGTGGATCTGCCTGCCTCAAGGCTCTCCCCACCCCAGTCCACCCTCCATTCAGACACCAAAGTGATTTTCCTCAAGTACAGGTGAAACCATGTCACCCTCTCTGTGACAAACTCCAGTGGCTCCTTATTGCCTCCAAGATCAAGTACTGAATCCTCTAGGGTATCCTTCATACCCTAGCCTCCTCTTACCTTTCCAGTCTGTCTCCTTCCAGTACACTCAGATATACTGAGTCCAAGGCAGTGACATGGGCCTCCTCATTCCACAAACAAGACACTCCATCTCTAGACTCCAAGCATTTTCTCAACCATTCTGGAATGGTCTCCCTTCTCATATCCATCTGGCTTCCCTGACCTCTTTCAACTCCCAACTACAATCTCACCTTCTGCAGGAAGCCTTCCCCAACCCCTCTTGATTCTGGTGCCATCCCTTCATTATTTTCTATTTATCCTATATAGAACTTGTTATTTTTGCTTACTTATTGTTTCCCCCAGTAGGCTGTGAGACAGGGACTGCTTTTCACCTCATTTTGTATCCCCAGTGCTTAGCACCATGCCTGGCACATAGTAGGCGCTTAATAAATATTTATTGACTAACTAAAAGAGCCTGGCTAAAGGTCCCAGAGCTAGAGGTAATGTGATATATTAGAAAGAACAGTAGATTAATACTAAGGTTCTAAATTCCAACTCTGCTAAATTTTTACCCTTATGACCTTAAGCAACTCACTTCACTCCCTCTGGGCCTCAATTTCCTCATTTGTAAAATGAGAGGGTTGAATTAGGGACTTCAAAGTCCCTTAAAGCACTGAACCTATATCTCTGAGATCTGGCACCTAGAAAAATGGTGTAGGGTGGGTTTGAAGAATGTATTCTATTAAAGTCTAAGGTAAAAAACAGGTTACATTAAAATTTGATTCGTTCATTTATTTGACACATATTCAGTGAATGAACTGTCTACGGCTCTGCCCATGCGCAGAACATTGCTCTAGACCCTGAAGGAGATAAAAAGATGAATGAGAAATGTCTCTGCCTGAAAGCTACTTACATCTAATAGGGAAAATAAGGGATGGTCTTCAATAACCATAAAAAATAGAGCATGGTCACAAAATTCTATGAGAGTTCAGAGGAGAGAAAAGTACTTTCTTCTTGAAAGGATGAGAGAGGGTTTTTTTGGGCAGGATCTTGAAGGATGGATGAGATGGCAGAGGAGGGCATTTAGGAGATAGGAAAATGTTTGAGCAAATGTAGAGGTGGAAGGCACAGGCCATGTTTGTGGCAGTAATTCCTAAATGTAGAATCCAAGAAGTATAATAAAAATAAGACAGCAAAGGTAAGATGGAGCCAGATTCTGGCAAGTCTTGAATACCAAGATAATGAGTTTGAATATACAGTCATTAATCTGTAGGACAATGGGGAGCCATTGAAGGGTTTTGAGCAGAGGAATAGTATAATCAGGTTTGCATAGTAAAAACTTTAATTTGCCAGGGTGTGAAAGATGAATTAGAAAAGAAACGTGTTTAGAACTAGAACAGGTAAAGGCCAAAATTTAAGAATGCAAGAAATCTTTTTCGTGATTCTTTGTAACTCAATATGTATGTGCCTCTATTAGGTTTTGGTTTTTCTCCCTCTTTCAGTGGGGAAAGAGAGCAGCAGGAGGGAGGGAATGTGGACCTCTAAATAAAATAAAACTGAAAGTTAAAATAGGTAACGGCTAGCATTCTGCACTAGGAGGATGGTAGTAGGAATGGAAAAGAAAGAAATATATGTGAAGCAGGACTCTATTAGTACTTCAGTTTAACTGCCTGAATGTGAGGGAGAAGAGAGTCAGAGATTAGTGAAGTTTTGAGCACGGGTGACAATAGTGAGAAATAAAGGGAGGAAAAAGTTTTCAGGAAGAGATAGCAAATTTTCTTTTGGACATGTTGAATCTGAGGCCCCACTAGCACATGCAGCTGGAATTGTGCAGCTGACAACTGGAAAAGTGGATCTGCCATTCCGGGGAGATATCAGAACTAGAGATCCACATTTAGGAACTGGGTGCATAAAGATTATTGTTAGGAGTGAGAGAAGACAGTAGAGTGAATCAGTCCCTGAGGAAAAGGGCGTACAAAGAGAAGAGAGTTCAGCGTCTTGGGTAACACCTTAAAATGGATGGGAGGATAGGGAAAGGATTGGAAAAGGGAGCCCACGACAGAAACAGAGGAGGACTGAACAAAGAGGTAGAAGTGGAATTAGAAAAGACCAGGGACCCAGAAAATAGGGAGAGAACCTCAAAGGAAGGAAGAGAACTCCGAAGGAAGGACGGAAGGAAGGAAGGAAGGAAGGAAGGAAGGAAGGAAGGAAGGAAGGAAGGAAGGAAGGAAGGAAGGAAGGAAGGAAAGAAGGAACCATTTATTAAGTGTCAGGCACTGTGCTTAGTGCTTTACAAATATTATCTCACTTTTTCCTTATAACAACTCTGGGAGGTAAGTGCTGTCATTCTCATTTTATAGTTGAGGAAACTGAGACAGATAGTAAAGTGACTTGGTCCGGGTCACACAGCTTGGCTTCCTGACTCCACACCCAATTCTCTGTCCAATGGGTCATCTATCAGCCTCTGGAGGAAAGACCCTAATATGAAGAGAGACACTGCCCACCTACATGGTACAGTCCAGGTCTGAGGAGATAAGGGCTTTACCAGGATAGCAGAAGTTCTTTACAGAAATGAAATTCCAAGCCTGAGTGAACATGCATTTGTTACACAAGGGAATTCTTTCAAAACAGTAGTAATAGCAAACACCTAGGCATTTCTCAGATGGAACAGACAGCAAATAGGTCTGAGAAGGTACGGACAGTGCTTAGTGGAAAGAGTACTGGACTTAGTGACAGAATATCTGGGTACAAGTTCTAGCCTCAGTTTCCTCACTTGGGGATAATAACATTTGTACTGCCTACCTACGAAGAAATTGAAAGTAAGTACTTTGTTAACTTTAAAGAGAGATAGGAAAAAAAATAGAAGTTATTTCTTTTTTGACTCATTTTGTACAGAGGTTAGCTAAAGGTTACAAAGTTTAGACAGATTATTTAAACTTCTCGTTCTTTTACCATTACTAATTTTAAAAAAAAAACAGTGGTAGGGAGGGTTGAGCAAGAAAGAGGACACAGTATTTCAGTGGATATTTACCCCTGATGACTAATGTTATAGGAGATTGAAATGGTTCCAACCATGAGAAAGAGTTTAAAATGTTAGGCCACTGTGCTTAAGAGCAACTTTAATTCCCAAGACATCTGTCGGCCACAAATACCTCTAAATATGGATTATCAAGGCCATCCCTACATGTGCTTTTTGATGGAATGAGATTGTGGAATGAAAAGGAAGGCCATTTTTGTAAATTTTAAAAAGCATTACTCATGCGCTATACATTTTCTTCCTTGCCAAATTACTAAGGATGTTACATGAGGATGGTTACATGGATTAAAATCTACTAAAACAAAAGGAAACTAGAAGATGGCATTCTCTGTGGATTACACTCATTAAAGAGAATTTAGGTCACTGTATGTAATTATATAGCATGGGCCTACATTTCTCCAGAATTTATAATGAATATGCTGGGATTGTGTCCAAATAGTTATACTTTTCTCTAAATCAACTAATTTTGTGGAATTTCAAATTCACAGGATTGATTAAAATCAGATACCAATTCATTCGACAGGCCCCAAAGCCACAAATTTAAGAAATTATCAAGCTTGAGGATATAATGTGTTAGACCCCAATACCCACTTACTATAGATGATAATTTTCTCTATTGCCTAACCTAATCTCTGTATCAACCAGTCAACCAATGCTAAATGCCAAGAACTGTACCAGGTGTGGTAGATACAGAAATAAAAGTGAAAATAATCCCTTTCATCAAGAACCTTCCATGCTAGCCAGATATAGCTATAGATCCAAGAAACAGAAATAGAGTAGAAAGCAAAGTGATGGGGAGATGGGGAGACATAGCAAGAGGCATGGGGAAAATCCCTAACCCTCCCACACTAACCCTCTGACTCTAATTCTAAATGCCTCTGACTCCATCTAAGTGTCTTTTGAGCTGAGCTTTCAGGTACACTAGAAACTAAGAAATGGAAGTGAAAAGGAAATGTCTTCTAGGCATGGAGGTCATTCAGCACAAAGGCACAGAAATGGTAGATGAAGACCCCAGCATGAACAACTAGAAAGCCAGTTTGACCGGACCACCGTGTACATGAAACAGAATATATAATAAGACTGAAAATGTAGGTTGGGATCAAGTTAAATGACAAACAGAGAAGTATCTATCTGACCCTAGAGATAATCAAGAAACATTGAACTTTTGAGTGTGCAGGGGAATGACAAATTTAGGCTTTAGGAACTCAGTTTATCAGCTGTGTGAAGGCTGAACTGCAGAAAGGACAAATTTGAGGCAAGGATTCCAAAGAGGAGGCTATTCTAGGAAGAAGGTGATGAGGGCTTGAGCTAGGGCAGTGACTGTGTGAGTGAAAAGAAGGGAACACAAAAGAGATGTTGCTGATGAAGAAACACAACTTGGCAACTGAGTGGATACTGGGGTGAATGAGAGAGGTGTGAAAAGCAGACCCTGAAGATTTATACCTGGGTATGTAATTAAAAATAGAACAAAGAATAGTTTTAAAAGATTATGGAAAGAGATGTAACATGATGACTTAGTTATTAAAACAGGGCATCACATTTAGCTCAAGGCTTCCTGGAAGCTAAAGCAAAAGGGATCTTGGTGGGATTCCATAGTCTGCCTCGGCGGATCAGAGAAAGCATGAGTACAGGGTTATCTTTAGAGAGCAATGTTTTTTCCTGTCACTGATTCCAGAAGGAATTTATCTCCTGGGTCTTTTTATAAGGAGCAATGAGTAATATCATGGGCAATACCTTCAACTACAGTTTTTTAAAGGTGCAGCAACCTTGATGAAATGTATGTTTGGTATACAAGCCATTCATAATAGCTGAGAGTATACCACTAAATCAACTCCATGAAGGAATTCTGTGGGACCTCAGTGGAGGATGGAAATGTTACTTAGTGATGATCTAGGATAGAAGAAGCACTGGATTGGGATTCAGGAAAACTAAGTTTGAGTCCCAGTTCTGCCCTGATCATGGGTAAGTGTATTAACCTTTGTGAGCCCCAGTTTCCACATTGGTACAATGGAGATAATATTAACACTAACTCTCACAGAAAGTGACAATAGTACTTTATAAACTTTAAAGTACTATGTTAAAATGTGAGCTACAAAAATGATAACTATTGTTATTATATGCAATCTTGTTGCAGAAGTTTCCAGTTGAGTCCTAGCTTTTTTTTTAGCCCTGTTTTTCCCCCTACATTTTCTGTTAGGTGTCAAAGAAAGATGGAGGGAGTACAGGAAACCTTTAGGATTGATAGAAAGAACAAGGATTGGAGATCCTGATGTCAGGAGACATGAAATGCCTTTTTAAAAAGATGATGGGGTAAAAGAACATTTTGTAACTCCTCATCTCTGGCTCTTCCAGACCCTAAGCTTGCAATGTGTACTCTTTAGGAGATTATCCTTTGAATTTGATGCACAACCTCAGGAATGTAATCTGTGTCACCAAGAGATTACCTGAGCAGCTCAGGGTGGAGCAGTTTCTGTCCTGGTAATGGAGCCTAGAGCCATTTATGTTATTATTTCTGAGGAAAGGAATTCCTACTGCTCAATTAAATCCGAATAAGAGAGGGAGGCACTAAGTAGCCTGTTCTGATCTGCACCTGTGCAGTATATAAGCAGCTCTTGTCAGCAGGTCAGTCACCTGAGACATTCTACCCATGTGTGCTAAGGTGTGCTAGTGCAGACCGCCATCTGGTGGCTTCTTCAGCTGTAGCCTGTCTAGTAGTGATGCCAATCACACTTCCTGCCACTTTAGACACTACTCCTTTGTGAGGGGATATGTACTTTATGTATACAAGGATGGCATTTCACAGTATCTAGAGAGAAATCAGTTGTGATTGAGTTTTTGTCAAGACTGTGAGCTCTTTGAGCACAAAAACTTATCTTTCTCAAAATCCCCTGGCACATAGTGGGTACTCAACAAATATTTGGGAACTTCTTGAATGGGCAGCTAGGTGGCATAGTGGATAGAATGCAGGGCCTGGAGTCAGGAAGACTCATCTTCCCAAGTTCAAATCTGGCCTCAGACACTTTCTAGTTGTGTGACTGTGGGTAAGTCACTTTAGCGTGTTTGCCTCAGTTTCTGCATCTGCAAAATGAGCTTGAGAAGGAAATGACAAATAGATCCAGTATCTTTGCCAAGAAAACCCCAAATGGGGTCACAAAGAGGTGGAATCAACAAACAAACCTGTTGACTAGCATGATCAGATTGCATCGTGACTGAATTTCCCATCAGTGCCTCACTGTAAATAATCTGTGGAAGTGATTAAAGAAAGAACCATGCATATGTTTTAAATTGATGTTTTCCTGAACCGTGTCCTTCACACAATATATGGGATACATTTGCTATAATGCTAAATATATAATTACACATTTATTTTTTAATATTTATTACTTTTGACATTTTATGTATTTTTTTTTTGGTTGTGATTCAATTGTATGCCACTCTTTGTAACCCTACTTGGGGTTTTCTCATCAAAGATACTGGATGGGTTTGCCATTACCTTCTCCAGCTCATTTTACAGCTGAAGAAACTGAGGCAAGCAGGGTTGAGTAACTTACCCAGGGTCACACAGCTAGTAAGTATCTGAGGCCAGGTTTGAACTCACAGAGATGAGTCTTCCTGACTCCAGGCCCTGTCGGCTTTCTACTGTGCCACCTAGCTGCCCAATTTTATGTATTAAAAGAAGGTAATTTTCCCTCTTTTTCTCTAAAATGTGTCTCTGACCCTTTTATTCCAAGGTTATTCCGTGCTCCTAGATCGGTCCCCAGACCACCATCTATGGAGTATGCCAATATATTTCAAGTCTCAGAGGGGTTCTGTGACCACAATGAGTTTGGGAAATGTGGCTTAGTTTATCAGATGTGGGGAAGGCAGTAATGACATTCTGCCATGATATCTGACTTTGTGCTCTTGCACAGACATAAGGTCATTTCTCTTCTGCACAAAAGTTGGCCACAGGGTAGGACAATAATTTTTGCTATTAAGAAAGGAGCTTTGAACCTGCTTAAGCACTTGAACAAGTGCTCACTTGAGAGCCCAAAACACAGGAAAAGAATAATTTGGGCTCCAAAAGAATGTAAGGGTGAGTGTTAAATAAAATATACCCGCCATGATAGAATTTCAACATAGGTCCCATGGAACCTCTCTTTTTGAGTGGGACTGAATTTTGATAGGCCCCCCAGGATGAGTTAGCTACAAAATACCCCTCTGAGCAAGTGAATGAATTGACCCATTGGATGGGGTTATTGAATGCCATTCACTAAAATGTTGGAGACTATCTGCCAAATACAGCCATTTTAGTCCATGAATAGTTGGTGCTAAGCTGTGGTTTCTGTTAATAATTAACCAATAGATCCAACTATTTCCTAAGGCTACTCTTTATTACTTCAATATTTCAAGCATATATAATTTCATTAGTATGGGCCCTGATTATTTTTTTTTATTAACTACAAACTGCAATGACGTGACAGATGATCTCTGAGAATTGTTATGGGTGAAAAAACAAATCATCAACATGTCAATAAACTCTCTCCACTTATCTAGGTGAGAAAAGTCCTCCAGTGACATATGTTTATTGCCAAGTCAACATTCAAAGCCTTTCTAATTTGGTAGGCTCTCTACCAGATTTTGTTCTTGACTGGAACAACCTTAGGGAACCAAAGGATCATCTCCATGCAACAATGGGGTGTTGAAGGAGGACTTCAATGACATTCATGTGAAGTCAAGATGATAAACCTTGAGTGATCTTCCTCATGCGCCATTTTGATCATGTCACTCTCCTTTGCAAAATCTTTAGCGGCTCTCTATTGCCTCCCAAATATAGTATAAATTACTGATCCTGGCATTCGAGGCTCTTTATGATCTAGCTTTAATTTGCCTTTATAGCCTGGAGCTTCCCCTGAGATCCTATAGGAGTCCACTTTCTTTAAATTTGACAGGTCTGGGCAATATGAGAAAAGTTTTCTACTTCATGTGCCGGCTATATAGACATTGATAAAATATGCCATTACTTTTACTCAGATCTTCATTAGCTTTCTTAAGTTGATTCTGCCATGGTAGTATTTGATAATTTTCCTTAGGTTTATTCCATGATGACTCCCCCTTTCTTCCTGGGGTTCTTACCATGGCAATAGTTGCCATATTTGTTGTTTTGTACAGATACAGAAATGTTCTCACATTTTCTATCAAGTATTATAGGAAAATGAGTTCATTTATTGTGGCTATAGAAGATGTCACCTTTTCAAAATTATTCTATTTTTAATATCATTGATCTACTAGTTGGATTCATAGTGTCCCACGATTGGGGCAGGGGGGAGAGGTAGCTTTCCAGAATTCCAGTCAAAATTGTCCATCTCCTTTCAAAACTATTTGAGATTACAATACTATTTTCTTCCTTTACTTTGTTATTGGGTATAATCTCTGGAGAGTGCATTAAGTAAAGATTTTCAGTGAACTTGGGGTCTTTAACCCTTCTTTAGATTTTAGTAGCTCTTTGATTTCATCCAGTCTAATGAAATCTCTGATTTTATCCAATCTAATCTTAGAGATAATTTTTTTTTATGATTGCCTTGCACTGGTTGGAAATATATCACTATGTAACTTGAGGTTAAGGGTACAGTTTACAAAAAGCAGTAAGAAATTAAGTCTAAAATATAATTGGTGAAATCTACTTCCAATTTTGTTATATAATAATATTGGAACATAGTGAAAATATCTTCAATCTATTTCAAGTGTACTAGTGGTTTTACTATTTAAGTGGTCAATACCATTTAAACCAAAGCATTTCTAGCAGGTGGAGTACTGGTATTCTAGTTTATTTTAATACATCTTTCTTCATGTTCACATTTAGCTTCAGACACTATCTAGCCATGCGAACCTAGACACTTAACCTCTATATGCCTTAGTTTCCTCATCTACAAAATGAAGACAATAATAGTACCTACCCATCAAGGTTGTTGTGAGGATGAGATAATTAATGTAGAGTGTCTTTAGTTGTTAACACTTAAAATGGCACGAAAACTTTTAGAACACTTGTAAAGCACTTTGCAAACCTTAAAAGATTATATACTATGTACTTTATACATGGTTATTATTTTCGATGTACCTGTATTTTGCCATAGTCATCTCCCACCTCTCCATGATATAGATGATTAGGGAAGAAGGTAGTCATTTTGTTACTTTAAGCAATGTAAATTAATTGCCACAACAAGGAGATTAATAGAGCCCAAAAAGGACTTAGTCCAAAAACACCTGACTTTCTTGACAAATGGAGAAAGATGACTGCCAAGCCAATGCAGGGTTAGTATATAAACTCATTTATAAAATCTTATAAAGAATGATGATGGACAAGAGAAGCAGTGGAGGGTAAAAATGGTTTAAAGAAAGCTTGGAAAGATAGCCAACTAATCAAAGTTATCCCAAGGACGTCTATCAATGAATCAACAAGAATTTTTAAGTGTTACCATATGCCAGCTCCATGCTAAGTGTTTACATTCGAAAGAGGAAACAACATGTAAATTAATAGGTAATAGAGTAATAGAAGTTAGCTTTATAGGGGAAAGACATAGCTGGTGAAGAAGCTAGGGGAGAGAGAGATCTCTTTCAGGAGGTAATGTTTTATCTGAGGCTTGAACTAAGGCAGAGATTCTAAGACTCATGGGTAAGGTATGGGGGACAGCCAGTATGAAGGTGCAGAGATGAGAGCTTGGATGCCATGTGTGAGGAACAAGTAGACAGAAACTTCAGGACTGGAAAATAATGGAGAGAAGTACTATGTGAGAAGGCTGGAAAGATAGGAAGGAACCAACCTATGAAGGGGTTTAAATGCCAATCAGCAGAGTTTACACTTGATCCTAGAAGTAATAAAGAATTTCCTGAGTTGGAGGGGGGAAGAGAAAGGAAACCAAAATTTAATAAGCACCTACTATGTGTTAGGAAACCATGCTATGCACCTTTCAAACATCTTATTTGATCCTTGCAAAAATCCCATGAAGTAAATGCTATTATTATCTGTATTTTATAGATAAAGAAACCAAGATATACAGACTTTATAAGCCTCGTCAAGTCTTCCTGACTCTAGACTCCATGTGCTCTCTACCACACCATCTAGTTACAAGGTGATGTGATCAGACCTTTGATTTAGGAAAATCACTTTGGAAGCTATGTGGAAGATGAAAGATGAATGCAGAGAAACTGGCATCAGGGTGACCGTGGCAATATTTCAGTCAGGAAGTGATGAGGGCTTAGATTAGAGTGGTATGAAAAGGGAGAAGGAAAAACATATGTTGTGGGAGTCGAAATGACAAGATTCAGCAGTTAATTTGATATGTGGATTGAGTGCAAGTGAAGAGTCAAGGATGACGCCAAAGTTATAATCTTAGTGACTGGAAAGATGGCGGTGCCTTTGACAGTGATAGGGAAATTTGGAAGAGGAATAGGTTTAGCGAGGAAGGTAATGGTTTTTGCACATGTTGAATTTGAAATGTCCATTATTTGATGAAGTGGCATTCAGGATTGAAGCTAAAGCCAGATACGTAGATCCAGGAATCATCAGCAACAGGCCAAGTGAACCCATGGGAGCTGAGGAAGTCATCAAGTGAAAAAGGGTAGAGAAAAGAGAAGAAACTCAAGACAGAGCCTTGAGGACACCCACATTCAGTGGACCCAACATAAATGAAAAGCCAGCAAAGGAGACTGAGAAGGAGTCAAACAAAGACACAGGAGAAAAGTGTCACAGAAACCCTAAGGGAGAGTATGAAGAGCTGAACTTGTTCACCCAGGTAGAGATTGGGAAAGGAGGAAAATGTCAGAGCAGGATTGTGATGACCTGGGAAAATACTGAAGTCATGGTGAGGATAGGTGGCTCAGTAGAGGGACAGCACTGGAGTCAAGAAGTCTTCTTTTCCTGAGGTCTTATCTGACTTCAGACATTTATAGCTGCGAGACCCTGGCAAGTCACTTAACTCATTTGCCTCAGTTTCTTCACCTGTAAAATAAGCTGGAGAAGGAAATGGCAAACCACTTTAGTATCTTTGTCAAGAACAGCCCAAAATGGGGTCATGAGGAGTTGGACGTGACTGACATGACCCTACCAAAACTAAAATAAAACAGTTCCTGTCTTCAATTACCTTACATTCTAGAGTAGAGGGAGCAACAGATGATACAAAACCAGAGCAAAGTAATTTGGGGGCTTCAATGGAGCCCAATGTGAGGAATATGAGTGAGGAAAAGACTTTTCAGGGAGAGCAGTTGAGCTCATCTTTGAAGAGTAAAAGAGGCTCCAGCATGGTGGCCTGGGACAGGAAGCAGGTGTCATGTCCTGGAAATAGCAAATACTTCAGTTTGACTGAAACATAGAATATGTATAGGGGGTATAATAGGCCTAGAAAGGAATTTGGGGACCAGGTTGTAAATGGCATTGAGTACCAAACAAAGTAGTTGCATTCTATCCTAAAAGCAAAGGGGAACTACTGAAACTTCTGAAGCAGAAGGTCAGTATCATCTAGGAATATACATTTGACTGCTACATGGAGGACGGGTTTGGAGAAAAGGAGCTTGGATGCAGAAGGACACATTGGAAGGATATTATGAGAGTCCAGGTGAGAGATGACCAAGGCCTAAATAGTTATGGGATTAGAAAAGAGGACAGATGCCAGAAATATCCGAGACAAGACTTAAAGTTTGAATCAACAAGAGAAGTCATTTGCAAACTATTAAGCATGCAAGGAAGATACATGAGCTCTGAAGATGGAAAAGTAACAACTTTCACACAGGAAAAAAAATAGCTTTTTATCCGATCCACCCAAATGTAACTGTAGATTACATTTAGATACTAATAGTCAATTCCAAATGCTATTATTTAGAAACAACTTGATTTTATGCCCAGCGTAATAAAAGACAAAGTCTTCTCTAAAGTGAAGCATGCAATCGTTGAATGAATTCTTTCAAAGTTTCTCAATTGACTTCTTAATTGACCAAAAATGACGTAATACATAATACACAATTATTGGTACAATCTTAGTAATTATAGGCCCTGGATTTCTCTTGAATTTTGAAGACTGAGGATATAAACTGTGAAATAGCTTCACTGTCTTTATCCCTTACGATGTCTAATCCTGAGCCAGGGGAAGTCAGTTTTCTGCTCATTTGTGCTAGAAGCTGAGGGAGAAAACGATATCTCCCAGAGCATAAGATGTAATAAAGGGAACAAGAGCATGAAGATGGCTCACCTCTGTATCTGTGTCTGACAGAGCTAGCTTGAACTGGCTCCCAAAAGAGATTGTTAAGTTTTCAGGTGAACTACAAATCAGGGCTCCGTTTATTGTTTTGCTGATTTTCTAGACTTAAGAAGGTGATGGAGAAAATGTTAAAAATACTTAAAATCATATCCTACATACATTTTTTTCCCAGATAAACACTGTTAAACATTTACCAACACATCCTTATTTGTATAGGACTTAAGGTTTGCAAAGCACTTTTCTCCCAACAACCCTGGGAATTTAGTAGTGCTGTCTTTATTCTCTCTATTTTACACAGGAAGAAACTGAGGCTCAAAATGACTGAGTGATTTGTCCAAAATCATGGAGCTAATAAAGCCAGGATTCAGTCCCAGACCTACTGATAGCGTTCTTTCTTCCTATACTGCTTTCCATAAAAAATACAATACCAGCTAAAATATGATAAGGGAATAAGAAGGATGTAAAGTGGTTTGATATCTTAAGACAGGGAAAGATTAAGACAAGCAGATAGAAGAGTTGATAATAGAGTGGTTTCCCAGATTATCTGTGTGCAGTCCTAACCCTAATAGAAATACATCCATTTAAATTGGGAAGATAAAGAAAGGGGAAATGTGTTTCAGATGGTCTGAAAATGGACTGTTCTAACCTTTTTCCCCCTCTCCCAACCTGTGATTTTATGGGCGTGGTCATCTTCGAGAGAGGAAATTCCTACAACCGGTACAGACCAACTACTGCTCTATAATTAATAGTCTTAAAGAAATGCCTTAAGAATTGAGAGGTTAAGGTCACCCAGGGTCACTCAACCATTGTTGTCAAAAGTTGGGGGTGACCGTGGGGGCAGCTCTCCTTTCACCCTGCTGTCCTTTAGTCATTTCATTTCTTTCCAACTCACCATCACTCCATTTGGGGTTTTCTTGGCAAAGATAGTGGAGTCATTTTTCCATTTCCTTCTCCAGCTAATTTGAGGCAACTGAGGCAGACAGGGTTAAGTGACTTGCTCAGGATCACACAGTTAGTAAGTGTCTGAGGCTGAATCTGAATCTGGGGTTCCTGACTCCAAGTCCAGCACTACTATCCATTGTGCCACCTAGCTGCCATCTCCTTTCACTATGCCATGTGCCATCTTATGCCAAGACAAAGAGTTTCTTAAGCTTTCTTGTGATGTGGATCCTTTCGGCAATCTGGTGAAACTTATGGATCCCCTTTCAGAACGATTTTATTAAATGCCCAATAAAAAATCCTTAGGAGTGCAAAGGATGACAAATATATTGAAATATAGTTATCCAAACCCAGGTTAAGCATCCCTATTCTAAGCGATGGGTACCTATTTGGTGCAGTGGATAGAGTGCTAGGCATGGAGTCAGAAAGACTCTTCTTTCTGAGTTCAAATCTGGCCTCAGATACTTGCTAGGTGTGTGATGCTGGTTAAGTCACTTAACCCTATTTGCCTTAGTTTCCTCATCTGTGAAATGAGCTAGAGAAAGAAATGACAAACTTCTCCAGTCTTTGCCAAGAAAAACCCAAATAAGGTCAGTTGTGACTGAAAAATGACTAAAAACAACAATTCTAAGTGATAAATTTTAAATAAATTCTGAAACAGTCTGTGATGCAGGACCACATAACATTTTCTCTGTGAAAGATTATGGGTTAGATTTTTTTCTTCTTAAGACCTCTTCCTCTTATCACTTCTTCCTCTGTTCTTGACAGCATTCAGTCTAAGAAAAATGAAAATAAAATTTGAAAAGCTTCAAGTGATTGATTTTTTTTTGATGCTATTACTGTAATCAGGAAAGTGGGATAGTAGAGGCCTGAGAGAAATAAGGCATCAGCTGCTGTCAAGTGCCTGATTGAGAACACCCAGCAGCCTCTCTCGCACTCTAAGGCTGGTAGCAGGCAACATATAAAAACAGAGATGGCCTAGCAGGCTGGGCTAGTACTCCTGAAACTAGCCCTTGTATTATCTATACATTGTATTGAGTGGACAGGGCATTGGAGGGAGACTCAGAGCTCTAGCCTGAGGGCTTGCCAAGCACCTTTGTTGTCCACCTGGCACGCATTTCTCACCTGTGGCTCCGAGAAACCATAGCATAAGCAGTAGCCCCATTCCAGTAAACAATCTCTTCAGATGAGCTAAACCAGGTTGAGTGACCCAAGGGTGAGCAAGATATCCAGGATAGTGAGGTCTCTTAACTAATACAGATTACCACCCCTCCATGCCTTAATAGATGATGTAATGAGTTGCTCAGTATATCAGGTTGACATCCATATATTAACTGTTGCTCTCCAAGTCCATTCAACCAATCTCAAATCTATCTACTAGGACTGACTTCCAGTCATTATCTCTCTATCTTGTCCTCAAGAGCTTGAGAAACTTCATTATGTATTTTTGCAGAAATCCAGAGATATTTTATCCATTAAATACCGTTCTCTAGCCCCCAATCTACCAGGTTATTAACCCTGGGCTCTTAAGATATGATATGGCAGCCTCCTCATGTGTCCAAACAGTAGAAACATAGAACTGTAATAATGGCAGGGACTTTGTTATCTTGTCTATGCTCCTGACTTTTGACAGGGCCATATTTAAGTCATTAAAGAAGGACAGACCATCTGTACTGTTTTTAATTAGTGTGTAGCATTTCAGCATTTTCACACTGGTGACTGAAACTAGAAATATCCATCCACTTATACAGAATGAGTCAGATTTGAGGACTGGTGAAGACAACTTTTTCTTTCCATTTTCCCCCTATAACTTGACTTTTCACTGATCTGGTAGGGTACTACATGTATTTTTAAAGCTTTGTTCATGATACACCTGTCATCAGTTTCTAGAAGTCACATTTTTATGCTTTTTAGTAAGATTTATGGATCCCTTTGGCAAGTATTGCTATTTATAATTCTTATTGAGACTAAGCCTCCACTGTGGTGCTTCGCGGGTGCCTCATTGTGTGCAGAACTGACCCTGGCTTCTTGAATACTGTGCCAGCTGAGCCCAAGCCACGGTCAATCCTACCAAGCTGGAGAGGTTTCATGAATAGCCAGCAGACAGTGTAGACCATGTGGGTCTTATCTTATCACCAGAGGGTTGTCCTGTAAGTGATGTATCTTTTTGGACACTGGTAGTTCCTTAAACCATCTATTAAGTCAGGGAGGGGCTATAATCTGCATGAGAGAGAAGCGCCCACACCACGGAGATCATGAAGACTTAATACATTAAAATACTAACACCAAAATTGTTTCCCCATCTTTAATTGTGTCTCCATCATAGAGTTGGCTAAAAATAATGAATTGTATTGTTGAATGGTTGGTCCAGTTTGTCCATCATCAGAAGATGGGAGGTGGGAAGGTACATGAAAGGCACTATGGGAAGGCTAGGCTAATAGGATTTAATACACAAGGAAGAAGACATACCACCACATACAACCAGCTGGTAGAGTAGTGGTCAAACATTCTCATCGCTACAAGTGATTGCTTCTTCTGAACTCTAATGCCTTCCCCATCCATTCTTCTGATTTCCAGTATCGTTCATCTTAGCTAAATAACTAGATTCACTTTTCCTATATTCTTGTTTTATTTTCTATTCCCTACATCTGCTTAATACTAGATTTTGGTCTCTAGGTTTTTAATCCTAAATTAATACTACCTACTATACCTTGCTAAATCGTGTCATGGATAAAGCAGTGGACTTGGGAGTTAAGAAGATCTGAATTCAAATCCTGTCTCATAAACTTTCCAGCTATGAATGCTGAGCATGCCACTTGACCTTTACTTGCCTCAGTTTTCTATAAAATTGGAATATTAATGGTACCTACCCCCAGAGTTGTCACGGGAATCAAATGAGATAACATTTATAAAGTGTACATAAATTCTAGCAATCATTGTGTGAATTATTACCTATTATTATAGAAGCTCAGCAGAAAAGATCTAAACCTTCCTGGAAGCATCACTACCCACCTACTGGGCTCTTCCTAACTCATGAAGAACACTTTGGACTGGCTTTTTTTTCATATAGACAACTTCATTCCTGTCGAGGCAAGTGCAAAACCTCTCTCCTCCTGTACCTTTATCCTTGCCTAAGGAGGCCAATTTCTACTCCTTCCCCTGAAAATCTCTACAGACTTAGAGAAACAGAAGTACATGGTATTAAGTGATCTGATCTTCCAAAGCCCTGATTTACCCAAAGTCTAAACATGAACAGAGGTTCACAGTATTAAGTGCATGCCCAGCCTCAATTTATCATTTTGGAAGGTTGTGACTAGCCAACAACATAAAACACGTCACAGTGGTAGCGTTAGAATGGCTACTTCCCTGTTGCTGTCAGAAGACCTCCTTAAGGAGGCTGTTGAATTCTATGTGAATATAGGGTAATATTTAATTTCCCGTATCTAGCATGAAAGGCAATAGGACCATTTCAGCGATGGTCAGGGTTTTTAAATTAGTGCATGGTCCTCTGTCAATCACCAAAGTCCACTGCCTGATGGTACCTCTCAGATGTCAGTACCAGGTATGCCAAGTGCTGTTGTGTGGTAAGGCTGAATCACTGCCAGTTGCTGTCAGACATTTGAGATAGCCAGGCACTGTCTTCTCAGCTGTCAATCTGCTCTTCTGGCCCTTTCCTGTTCTAGTCTGAGCCTGGATCATGTCAATTAAACAAATCTGACCCTGAACCACAATGAAGAACTTCCTAGCTTAGAATAATGGGAGACCTTTCTCAATCTTCCCCTGCTGGCAATACTTTTCTCTGTGGATTATCTTCCTTTTATGTATCTTATATGTAACTAGCCATATATGTGGTATATAACTAATTATATATGTATCTTACATGTAACTAGTTACATATGTGGTATATAACTAGTTATATATGTGTCTTATATGTAACTAGTTATTTACATTGTTCTCTCCCTCATTAGAATGCAAACTCCTTGAGATCAGGGACAGTGCTTTTCTCTTTATTTTGTATCCCCTGGGCTTAGCACAGTGATTAGCATATAGTAAATACGCAGCAAATGCTTTTTGACTCATCACTAAAATTAATTTGTGTAATTGATAAGGCAAGTTTAATTTTATTGATATTCAATATCAATAGTTTGTATATCATATGAGTATCAAAGCTTATAATTATTTAAAATTTTTTAAATCAGTAAAACAACAGATATTTTTTAAAAAAAGAAAGAAAGAAAAAGCAAAAATTCCTAATGATTAGAACTGACCAAAAATGGAATTGACTGCCTTCAAAGGTATTAAAATTCTCTAACATGGAAGAACTCTGGGCAGAAACTAGACAATTGCTTGCCTAAAAGACCATGGCAAAGTATAGTGGAAAGAGTACTGACCCTGAAGTACAGACCCTGATTCTAACACTACCTTGTTAATGACCTTAGGCAAGTCATTTAACTTTCCTGGGCCTTAGTTTCCTTATCTATAAAATGAGGGAGTCATATTAGATGGCTACTGAGAGAGGTCCCTTCCAACTTTAGATCTATCCTCATCTATCATAAGGATGCCTTTTCAGATAAAGAGTGGTCCATATATGAGTTTAGAAGTCCCTTCTTTTAACCCGGAGATTCTGTGACAGGCCTCCCAGTCTTCACAATCTTGGATTAGTCAACAACCCATCTCCATTTCCCTATGGTCTTGTTCTTTGACTGACTTCATGATTCTTATCTATGTTCCTGTCTTCACTTTCTGTTTGCTTCAACTATTTTCCCTTAGATCCCATTTTTCTTATCCTAGCCAAATTCAAGGGCCTTAACTGAACCCATCTATGACAGCCCAACAGGAAAAGTTCAACCTTTCCCCTGACACATTTTAGGTTTCATTCCATCTGCTCTACTGTACCATGGTTTCTTTTATTTCCTCCATTGCACTCAACATTCTGCTGACATTTGAAATACCCTTTGTATCTGGCCTATTTTCCACCAATGTCACTTGCCTTTCTTTTGTTCTTACTTCCTGGCTCAACATAAGAGGAAGATTAACCTCTTCAACCTTTGGGACAGTGGGTTGAATGTAATATTTTCCACATCTAAGGCTGTCAAGGTTTGATCTGGAGTTAGTGATGATTTATTCCCTTGCATCATCAGCACAGCAGGACTCACAGTTATATGAATTATATTTGGGGGAAGCAAGAGTCCCACTCTCTGAAAATTCTCCCCCATTCTAGAGGCATCACTGTTTCTAGTTAACATGACTGGATAAAGAGACAATTGTGTCTAAATCCAGAATATCGAGTATATCTGCATTTCATATTAGGTAGCTATTTTCCCAGGTGCATTAATAAGGAATTACAGCATTTATGTACCTCAGTACCACTCTCTAATTTTACACATTTGGAAACTGAGACTCAGAGCCACAGTCAATTAGGAAGAGAACTCAAACCAGAACTTAGTTCCTAAAATCCAGGGCTCTTTCTATTACACAACGCTCAGTAACTAGAGAGATAGTATCATTGTGAAGATTTTCACAGTGTCAATTCTGTGCTATTTTCCCATACTGGCTTGGGAATTCTTGAGATATTCTAACCAGTTATCTAAAAGGAGAATTTCTAATCTTGTAACTTTGTACAGTGATTTATATTATTATATTATATTACATTAGGCATGTGACAAATGTCTGCACCTTTTTGAATGAATAGAAAAAAAATGCTTGTAACTACCTTATAGACATTTTAGGTTACTATTAAAAACTAATTGACTCTGAGCTCATGAATTTTTTACAACTAAAATTCTTTTCTGTTTTCTCTTTAATTGTGACTTGGGCACTCAAGAACCCATAACTTTATCAGGATGAATACTTCCATCACCAAAGTTGATCACAACACCCACCACATCTTTGTGTTGCTGGTGTTTAGTCGTTTTCAGTCGTATCTGATTCTTTGTGACTTTTTTTTAGGGATTTCTTGGCAAAGATACTGGAGTGAAGTGGTTTGCCATTTCTTTCTATAGCTCATTTTACAGATGAGGAAACTGAGGCAAACAGGGTAAAGTGACTTATCCAGGGTGACACAACTAGTAAATGTCTGAGACCAGATATGAACTCAGGTCTTCCTGATTCCAGGCCCAGCTCTCTATTCGCTATGCCTTCTAGCTATCCACCATATTTTAGTAAATGGCTTAATGTACTGCTGTGGACAAAACCATTCACCACCCAGTAGCTAACTCTCCTGTGATCACCTTCCCCCTCCTTAGCTAATGGGGCCCTGACTTTTTCAGAGTGTTGCTAACGTGACTTGTCCTATGCCAGTGAGAACCCAGGGTGATGCCATGCCTTCTGGCAGAGGATGTCAGAAGACTTTCTCTTAAACTCTTAAAAAATTGGAAGCATATCTAAAGGCTAGTTATGTGAGACTTCTTTCACAATTGCATCTTTTTTCTCAGTCTCCTGCCTTCAATTTTTTCAACACTATTGTTAATTGTGGTCATCAGGGATTCTGTACAGCACTCTAAGGATAAGAATGAAGACGAGGTCAGTCAGCTATCCATCTGGGAGGGGCTGTAGGTTCAGAGGAACTGATGAGGCAGCACAGAGCTGAGCAAATAGGCCCAAGAAGGTCCTGCTTCAAAAGCAGCAAAAGTCCTCAGGCAGTTGCCAGGCAATCTGATGCCATAGAAAGCATTAGGATTGTAGACCCTCAGGTAGAGCTAGAGTAGACCTCAAAGACCATCTAATCCAAACCTCTTGTTTTATAGCAGAGGAAACAGAGGCCCAGAGGTGTTAAGTGACCTTCCCATGCTCAGCATGTAGCAGGTTGCAAAGCAGAATTCTGTCTTACCATAGACTTGGGATGGTTTGGAATACCCAGAGTCCAATAAAAGCTCATAAAAAATAAGATAGAAAAGTCAAGCCAGTTTTATTGAGAGGAGATACTCCTAAATCAAAAGGCAATCAGGAAGCACGAAGGAAATAGGGCAGATCCACTAGCTAGGGCATGAGTAGAATTGGGTATCCAAGTGGACCCCCAAAGAAAATGGGGTATGGTTTCCCAAACCACTAAAGACTAATGTGTTTTTATCTGGGTCTAGCAGGAACAGGCTTTGGGGAAAGGGAGTGAGGAACCTGGCCCTAGGGACTCTTGCTGATTCATGCTAGTGGAGGAAGAGAAGACCCTTGGGGAATTAGAGGCTAGTTGATATTCCTACTCTCCATCTATGGGAAAGAGGTCTTTAGGTTATCACTACTGGTCTTATTCTGACAGGTGATTCTGTTTCCCTGAAGAAATTTTTGAGTTTTCCCAGGGGTTCTTCATATGATTGGGTCAGGAAGGCTACTGAATGCCTTGTGGATTCAATCCCAGGTTCTCTGACTCCAAATCTGGTGTCCTTTCCATTATACCACACTGCAAACCATGAATCATATTTCTAGAGAAAGGTTGCAGTGGTTTTCATGATATTTCTCTCTCTCTCTCTCTCTCTCTCTCCCCAAATGTGAAAAAAACAAAACTGTTAGAAATTCTTAAAAGAAAATTAAGACTCATTGAAAATACAACAAGCAAATGGAAAAAGAGCTCTCATAAAATGAATAAATATTATGGAGTAAAGAAGAAAGAAATCTACTGAACTAATATCAGAAGTAGCATTAGAAAAGAGGCTAGAAAGTCCCAAAGACACACTTAGATGGATTGCAGGGCACACACAGCAACACAGAAGAATGAAAATCCTGGAATCAGCTCCTTTCCATCTCCAAAAAAAGCTGAAATGAATTAAAAGAACTCAACACCACTTTTTTAAAAATCTAGGGAGAGGGTGGGGACAGATTGATGACAAAGCTCAACAGACTAGAAAACACATAGAGAATTCAAAATTGCAATAAAAACAACTAAAATGGGATTAATCGAGTAGAAAACAGAATGGCAGGGAATGTAGTAAAAATGTAAAAACAAGCTCAGAAAATAAATCATCTGGAAAAAAGATTAGGAAGCAGTGCAGAATAAAGTGATGGGTTTAGAAAACTGATCAAGAAGGCAAAGCCTCAGAATTATTGGAAGCCCAGAAAATAGAACCAAAAGAGAGTGCGGATACTACATTTCAGAAAACTGCACTAGAAATATCACCAGAACTATGACACCCAGGCAACACATGTCAAAAATAAAGATGTCTTTATGGAACTCCAACAAAAAGTAATCAAAATTCACTCATACAGGAACCTGAGCCTCAAACTTTAGAACAAAGAAAAAAATGTAATCTCAGCAGCAAGGATATTGACAGAACCACAGTTGTATTTTACCAAAACTTTGATCCAACACTTAGCACATACCAGGGGCTAAATAAAGGTTTATTGATTAATTCAAAAAGAATTCCTTAAATGCATATGGTCTATAAGGTACTGTCCCAGGTACTAATAATACAAAGCTCTTTTTTTTTTTACATTCCTGTCTTCAGAGAATTTATGTTCCATTGTGAGAATACATTTAAACAGACAAATTAGAATGTGATTTCAAATAGGAGAGAACACCAACTGAGGGCCAAGAAAGCTTCCCTGTAAGAGGTGGCACCTAAGTTGTACACTGAAGGAAGTTAAGGATTCCGAGAGGGAGAAGCGAGAAAGAAGTACATTCTAAGTGTCACAACAACCTGTGCAAAGAGTTGTAAGAGAGAGATGGAATCCTAGGTTCAGAGAACAAAAAGTAGGTTAGTTTGACTGGAATAGAAAGTAAGTGAAATGAAATACTTTGAAATAGATGTGGAAAGGTATCAGTCACTCAACAAATACTTATAAGCACTTACACAGTACGGTGCTAACCACTGGGGAAAAATTTTAAACTAAAAACAATCCCTGTCCTCAAAAAACTTATATTCTAATGGGGGAAACAGTGTGGATATATACACATATGTAGGGGTGTGCCAGGACCAGCTCAGATCAGCGTGTGAGAGCTGAATGTGATCATTAACACTTCCTTAACTGATAAGCACTACAAATCAGTGTTTGTACGGCTGATTTCTAGACTTCAGAAAGTAATGGATAAAATGCTAAAAATGCATATTAAACTTAAAACTATGCTGTACATACATTTTATTTATAGAACTGGTTGTTAAATGTTCACCAGCACACTTGTGTGTGTGTGTGTGTGTGTGTTCTCTGGGGTAGCTAAGCGGTACAATGGATAGGACACTGGCCTTGGAATCAGGAAGACTCATTTTCACTAGTTCAAATTTGACTTCAGGCACTTACTAGCTATGTGACTCTGGGCAAGTCACTTTACCCTGTTTGCCTCAGCCCCTCATGTGTAAAATGAGCTGGAAAAGGAGATGGCAAACCACTCCAGTGTCTTTGCCAAGAAAACCCCAAAATGGGGTCACTAAGAGTCAGACATGACTGAAAATGACTGAGCAACAACAGAATATGTTATTAGATTAGGGTATGTGTGTGTGTGTACAAGATAATCTTAGAAAACAGTTAAAGGGACCACGAAAGGCCTCTTACAGACAGTGCTCTTTGAACTTAGTTTTTTTTAAAAGCCAGGTATTTTAAGGAGAATAGATGAGAAAGGAGCACATTCCAGGCATGGAAAAGAGTCAGCACAAAAGGAGATGAAAAATAGAGCGCTGGGTGTGAAGAACACCCAAGGCTGGTATGGCTGGACCATAGAGGACACATAAGGGAATAACGTGTGAGAAGAATGAAAAAGATATGAAGGGGCCAGGTTAGGAGTTCTTCTAATGCTTGAAGAGTTAGAGATTTTATTCTAAAGGTAGTAAGGCATCACTGAAGTTTATCGAGATAGGAGAAAGTAAGGGATACCATGGTCAGATCTGTGATTTAGGAAGATCTCTTTGACAGTGTGGTTGATAGATCGAAGTGCGGCAAGACTTGAAGCAGGGAGACCAGTTAGAAATCTACTGCAAATAAAGTGACTAAAGTGTCCATGACCTTTGATGCAAAGATTCCACTGCTAGACATATACCCCAAGGCGGTCAATGACAAGAAAGGCTTCATATACACTAAGATATATATAGTAACACTTTTGTGGTGGCAAAAAGGTAGAAACAATAGATGGCCATCAACTGGGAATGACTAAGCAAATTGTGGCAAAGGAGTACAATGGAATAACACTTCACAGAAGAAAAAAGATGACCATAATGAATTCAGAGACACAGGAAAGCATGTGAACTGATTCAACGTGAGGTAAGCAGATCTCAGAAAAAATATATAAACGACTACAGTAATTCAAGTAGAAAGAGCAGGGACAACAAAATAACTGAAACTGAATGTAGCAAAATTGTAATGACCAAGTTAAGCCCAAAGAAGAAATATGAGGTGACATCTCCCCCAATTCTTTGGCAGAGGTGGGGGTTCATGGGCATGGATCAATAGATATAACATCAGACCTTTTTGATGTGTAAATTGGTTTTGCAGAACTTCTTTTCTTCCTCATTTTTTACTCAGAGGGGTGATAGAAGAGGAAATGTAGATGATATAAAATAATCATAATAATAGGTAGTATTTATGTATCATTTTAAGGTTTATAAGGTAACTTTCATTTAATCATCACAATAACTCTGAGAGTGAGAAAGAGATGCTATTATTATCCTCACAACTCTGGACAATAGATGAGGAAACTGAGGCAGGCAGAGATTAAGTGATTTGCCCAGGGTCACAGAGATATTAAGCATCAGGAGTCAGATTTGAACTCAGATCTTTCTGCCTCCAAATTCAATGCTCTATCCAATGTGCCCTCTAACTACCACTACTACCACCATCCAAAAAAGATATAAAAATCTGTTTTTCAAAAGGTCCATTAAAAAAAATGTTTTTCAAAAAGTCCATCAGGCAAAAGAAAATGAGCTAGGGTGGTAGCTATGTAAATGGAGAGGTAGGAGGTACAAAGAGGAGACAGAAACAAGATTTGATAACTGATTGGATGTGTAAGATGAATAAGAGTCCTATTACGGTGTGAACCTGAATGGCTAAAAGATGTTGATGCCCTCCACATTAATAGGTAAGTTTAGAATAGGGGAGAATTTGGGGAGAAAGATAATGACTTCTGTTTTAGATATACTGAGTTTGAGATGTCTTTGGGACTTTTGGGACTAGATCTCAGAAGATGGACATATACATATGTGTGTGTGTGTGTGTGTGTGTGTGTACATATGCATGTGTGCATCTGAAAACCATTTACCTAGAGATTACAATCGAACTTATAGGAACTGATGAAATCACTAAGTGAGAGAGTATAGAGAAAGAAGAGAAGACAGCCCAGGACCGAGCCTTGGGGTATCCCCAAGGTTAGTAGTCTTGATGTCATTAAGGATCAAGTAAAGGGAACTGAGAAAGAGTGATCAGACTCAAGCTTTGCGAAAGATAATTTGGGCACTTGTATGAAGGATGGATTGGAGAGAGGAGAGAATGGAGGCTGGAAGACAAATCCAGAGATTCTTACAATGGAGATAATCATAATTAAACTACCTATCTCACAGTATTGTTTTGTGAAAAGTACTTTACAAATAGTAAGGCACTACATAAAGATAAGCTGCTATGATTCTAAGTGCCGTTGAGGAGGAAAACATTTAGGAGATATTTTTCTAAACAAGGTCTTTTTGTGTTCTTCAAAAGGTTTCATGATTTAAAGAGTTGGTAATTTCCTTAAAATTTATTTTTTCTCCTACAGGCAGCACCTGGGGGGAGAGGATAGGCAGCAATGGAAAAGAAGGGAGATAAAATATAACGGGGTGGGGGATGTAAAAATGAGTAGATAAATGAGACAGGAGTCAGACAATCAATACAGAAAAAAACAGTATGATGGGAAGAATTGATCCATCAATAATCCATCTATTTAAGTGCCTGCTTTGTGCCAGAGTGTGTAGTAGGCAGCTTTAAGCTGATGATCAGAGCTTAAATTGTGGGATCCCAAGAAGACACAGAAATCAGCCATGTTAAGTCTTTAGCATATTCGGTCCAGGTGTTTGTTCTGTGTGTGCGAAGTAGGTGAGTTCCCTAGCTTTTAGTTATGCTGAGTAAGGAGGGAAAAGATCATTGAGTTATTGAGTATGGGATGAACTTTATTTTGCCCCACAGAAAATCCCTGAGATGAAAAGGATTCCCAGAATCCCATGAACAATAAAGCATTCAATTCATAAAGAATCACAAGACATTAAAATATCCCATTAGCCTTCCTCCTCTAAGAAGGAAATTGAGCTTGGGGTTGTTATCGGTATGCCCGTTTCTCATTCTTGTGAATCCCTCTTTCCCTCTGTGTCCTACACAGCCTTGCTAAGACTTAAGCCCAGATTTCCATAATTCAGTGGGCCTGGAGCTTGTTCTCTCAAAGATGCTGCTGCACAGGAAATATCCCTTCTCTACTTGAAGAATAGAGTCCCAAATCATACTGTCCAGGAAATCTAAAAATCTCTCCTCCTTCTACATAGGAGATGAAGATTTTAAAATAGTGTCCTGGATCTCCTTGATCAGGCGCATGTGCAATACATCTCCCACTACCATGTACTTCTGATGTAAGTTGTCATTGCTGTTCTACGAAAAAGATGTCTTTGACTTGTGGCCTTGCAGAGGGCTGCTTGACACTAGGGACTTTCCCATGACAGACATGACTCAGGGCTGAGTTTGTGGAAAAACTGAATTTAGGAGGCTTTTCCAGCACAGACAATGCAGTGGTTGAGGCAGGTGAGTGGTTCTGTGGATAATGTTGGACTTGGAATTAGGAATAACTAAATTCAGA
Organism: Bettongia penicillata ogilbyi; assembly: GCA_023548195.1. Taxonomy (NCBI): domain Eukaryota; kingdom Metazoa; phylum Chordata; class Mammalia; order Diprotodontia; family Potoroidae; genus Bettongia; species Bettongia penicillata. Next base: position 6,134,081 of record JAJHZJ010000055.1, on the reverse strand, counting down.
ATCTGTCTCACCCTCACTTCTCCAGTGAGTCTCTCAACCAGTATAATGGAAATAAAGTAAAATGTCATGTAAATGGCAGCTCATCTCTTCTTATGGGGGAAAGAAAGACCTTCATTGTTGTAAAGGTCTTCCCAGTAAAGTTCTTTCCCTTATATCACACTCCTAGAGTGAAAATCAAGAGTCCCAGGTACTAGTACTGGCTCTGCGACTCATTGACAAGAAAGTCCCTCTGGAATATCTCTAACATCCTTTGAAGCTAGGAAGTCCTATGGTTCTTTGGAAACAGTGGATCAAATAAAAGGTTTGGCTCAGTCCTTTACAAGCCAAGTGCAGGACGATCTCCAGTCGTCCTGATCTCTATCTGGCCACTGGACCAGATAGCTCTGGAGGAGAAAGTGAGGCTGGTGACTTTACACAGCCCTGCCTCACTTAAATCCAATTCACTTGCAAGTCATGGCATCATCTGCCTGATGTCACGGACCTCTTTGAGAACAAAGGGCAAACAGCAAGTTCAACAGTAAGCCAGGTTCTTGAATTTAAAGGCAGGAAGACCTGAGTTCAAATCCAGCCTCAGACACTAGCTATGTGATCCTGGGAAAGTCAGTTAATCTCTGTTTACCTCAGTTTCTTCATCTCTAAAATGAGGATAAAGTAGCACCTCCAAGGATTGTCATAAGGATCCAATGAGATAATAATTGTAAAGTACTTAGCACAGTGGAGTGCAATAGTAAACACTATGTAAATTTTTTTTAATTAATTAAAAATCCTGGTTCAGATTCTTACTAACTGTGATGACAGGCTAGTTAGTTAACTTCTGCTCAGCCTGAGGGTTCTCACCTTTAAAATAAGGGAGGTAAACTCAATGCCCTCTAAAGTCCCTTTCAGCTCTAAATCTGTGATACTATGATCACCCAATATTGTTCCTGAGAACCGGAGCCACCCTTATTGTGATGGGGATACAGCTTCACCCATCTGTCAGTAACTAGTTGTGATCATATTTTCTCCAAAAGTCAGGCACATATTGTAAATTTTGATTTTAAAAAATCTCATTGTATTATAGTCATACCTCATGCATATGTACCTAAAACATTTGGAGGCCCATGTGGTAATCCAATGGGCATCATAGCAGAAATATTTCTGCCTACGTTTTCTCCAGTTCATCCTAAACATCCTCATATTCACAGAGCAGCCTCTCTCATAAGATTTAGAGTTATAAGAGACTTTAAAAATCATAGATTTAAGGCTCATAAGAAACTTATAGGCCCTAGACCATCAGCCCTCATTTTACAAAAGAGATAATTCAGAGCTGTTTCACAGAGCAGTTAGATAACTTGGCCATGGTCAAAGAGCTAGTAAACAGCAAAGGCAGAATTTGAAACCAGGTCTTTTTCTTCCAAAATCAGTGCTTTTTCTACTATAACAAAGTAACGTGTAGTTCAATCCCTTTTATTTTACAGAGGAGAAAACTGAAATCCAGGAATGGTAAGTGACTTAATCAGTGTCACACATGATAGTAAGGGTCAGAATTCAAACCCAGGTCTTCAGATTCCAAAGCCAATGCTATTGAGGCTTGTTACCCATCATGGTGCCTCTCAAACTCTCTCACTCCTAAAATTGTTCTTCCTCCTCCTTGCACCCTGGTCCTCCATTCTCCTCCTTATTCCCCTAGTTTATCATCCCTCATCCCTTTGTAACTTGGAACCTGTGGTCAGTCGTTTTTAAGGATGTCCTAAGCCTACTGAGAACCTCACTAACTGTCTACATTTTCTGTGATACAATCTCAACAATGCTGGCTCCCCCCTCTTAGAACATAAGCTCCCTGAGGGCAGGGATTCATTTTGCTTTGGCACATAGTAAGTTCTTAATAAATGCTTGTGGATGATTGATTAGTGAACCCTTCACCCTGGTCACCCCATTTGTTGGGAAAGGAGGGAGGGGTGCTTATTGTTTAAAAAAACAAAATGCCAATCGTGACCTGAAAGATGCTAAGGGGTGATGTGGGGTGATATACATGTTATAAAGTCTTTGTGTTGTCTAATATTTTTCCAAACTTCTGCTCATTCTGGACTTTAGTCTTCCTGAGACTGTTTTTAACGAACTGTACCATGCTTTTGGATCTCTCCTTGGTGCTGTGTCTCTGCTTCTGTGTTCTGTAGTTGTTCCTTTGTAGAGAGCTTCCTGTGGTTTCTTTTAAAGTCTCCTCCTTTTTTCTTTATAATTGGGATCATTTGTGATTGTATTGTTAGAATTTCAATTTTTAGACCCTGCATCCCTTTGGAGCTGTGTTCTCTTTTAGAATATATCATCACGGAATGACGCCTATCTTCTCTCTGAACTTTTGGAAATAATTGTTTCCTAAAGTCTAGGGTATATGTCTAGCTATAACTTAGGGTTTACATGCCTTCTCTCTTCCAAATTCCAGCCAGTTCTATATCATCAAACAGTTATTCATTGATTAGAAGTAGTCCAGAGGAGTAATTCCCCTTACTATCTCCTCAAGTTTCTGAGATGGGAGAAGAATAGTAAGTCAAGAATATGTATTATTCTAATAGATACTCACAAGGTTGGAACTACTATATCTTGATTTCATTTTACGTTGTAAGCAATATTCAGAAATCATCATCTATATCCCCTGACTGGCCAGGTTATCAATAGTATACTCCTTACTTCCCATGGTTGTTGTGAAGAAAAAATGAGAAGATATTTATAAAGCACTTAATACAGGGCCTGGCACATAATAGATGCTTATTAAATTCTTCATTTATTGTTTTTTTTTAAGCAGCATTTCTTCTTTTTCTTTCTGTTTCACCCACATTCTCTACTGCATTTACACACTTAGTTTCATGAATTTTACATAAAGGTATACACCTTTTTAGCAGATGGAAATGTGTTATTCTCCCTCCCCTTATATTAGACCTAACATGAGTCTCATTTTTTCCAAGTCTTGATATTAACTATGAAATTGTACTTATATCCTCATGTTGTATCCAGAGTTTCCAAACTCCAAAAATTTGAGGGATCACTAAATTAAGAAGTTATAACTGAAAAGTATCATTTATCTCTCAGCCATGACTTAACAAAATAATATAGATGTTTCCACAGAGTTTTCTCTTTACCCTTTTTTTATTCATGGACTCTCAGAAGTCATGGGGGTCAAGGTCATTTCCCCCTCTGGAGGTCCCTAGCCATCATTAATAATAGTAAAAAGGGCATTTTGAAGATACTTCAATATGTTGCTTTCTTAAAAATTTCAATTGATGTTTTTAGTATTCTTATTTTTTAAAATGAATGAAATTATTGTTTTCCTGCAGTTTTAAAAGGAAAATCTAGAGATATAATTGGTTTTCCCTGCTTTTGTTCCTTGCCCTCTCAGTATAATCTGATGTGATATGACTTTCCAAACTCACTATTTCAGTTAACTCAAATGCAAAATATTTATTTTTCACAGGCATGTAGCATGGCTAATTTAATTGCCAGGTTGGTTTTTTTTATGCATTATTTAAGCAATCTGGGACTGATATTCTCTATAGAAAAGCCACCCAAGATGAAGCCTTACTGTTTTGGCTCTTTACCTGGTAGATTTTGTGAAAATTAAATATCTATTTTCATTGGAGTAACCCAACTTTGATTCAGTTAGCCATTTATTTCTGTAATTGAAATAATGCAACCCTGTGGTATCCATTACAACTTTTTAAAAATAGTTTCCTAAAGTTGCATAAGTAGGAATATAATTACTTAAACAATAACATTTTGTTCTATAAAGTAAAATATGACATTTCATTTTCTAGTAAGAACAAAGAGGTTTTTCACCTTTGACAAATAAGGCAGAGAGAAGGCCCTAAAAATGTCAGCTCTTTGAAACTAAATATTAAAAATATATATATATATTTTAATACACACACAGCCAATGTCTACAAATGTTGCTGATGTAGAAGATTGGTGTATTTTCAAAAAGGATGCTAATAATAAATTAGTTAGGTCTTTGCCTCTCAAGGTTTTTGCAAGCTCTCAGCTCTGTTCAGGGGCCATATTTTTATACCTCAGAGTGGTCCATTTGCATAAAATTAAATAATATTTTTAAAGAGGTTGTGTATTGCCATAGTCCCTTGAGGACATTGCAGCAAGGAATAAGAAACAAAGTCGTTTTCTCTACCTCTCCAAATTACACTTTATTTCAGTTTACCTTTGTACTATTCAGGTGTTTTCATCTCATTTCTTTCATGCAGAATTGAAATGTGAATTCTAAGCTGATATCATCTTTACTTGTCATTTCCATGTTTAAAAAAATGTCAGAGTATCTCTAGAGATACTCTGTTTTGTTTTTTGTCTTGTCTGAATACTGTCCAGGCACCCTCTAGTATTCCAAAGAACTCATAGAATCAAGTTTTGGGTGCTACCTGGGGCTTAGGGAGGAAAGTTATTTCCTAGGACCCTACAGAATGAAATAGTACCATTAATTGGTTTTGAGAGAGGGGGCGGGGGAGGAGAGGCATAACACAGATAAATTTGTGGTTCAAATTTCACATCTGACACATACTAACAATGGAACCTGATCTTTGTTGGTGGAGGGAATTTGCTCATCAGGAGTTCTCTATACCAATGAAGTCAATGTTTGGAACCAAAAGGATACAGGAACACAATCACAAGGTGTATCAGCTGGTCAATAAGTGTTTATCAAACTCTTACTGTGTGCCAGACACTGTGTTAAGCATTGAGGAGGTGAAGAAAAATAAAAGACAGCCCCTGCTCTGAAAGCACTCAGTCTAATGGAAAGATAACACATAAACTACCAGGTACAAAGAAGTTACACACAAGACTAACTGGAAAAATGCTTCCTATAGAGGGTGGGATTTTGGCTAGGACTTGAAGAAAGCCAGGAAAGGCAGGAGACAAGGATATGTGGTAGGTATACTAAAGTACATGGCATCCCCAAAGTCTTAGTGAAGTTCTAAGTTATTACAACTTTTGGAATAACTCAGGTATACTTTCTGGTTCTGAGAGATGACTGTGAAGTGCCACAAGGTCACAAAATGTATGGGGGAAAGGTGGTCCCTAGATTGCATAGGTTATTGAACACATATTCTCATTTGCTACCAAAGTATCAAAATGTTGATTACATGCTACAAAACCTATCTGTTTCACACAATAATAATTTCTTCCTTTATTAAACTAACAAAGTCATGACCTAAAAAGTATCTTTTCCTTAACTAATGATCATAAAACAATATAAATGAACTTCAGCTCAACTCAGTAGTGCCTGATCTTACAAGGAATTGCTTTTTTGTTTGTGTTTTTTAGGGTCAAGTTGTGTTCAGAAATGGGGAGAGAATGGGAACCATCAAATTTACCCAATTTCAAGGTAGGATTTGGATATTTACTCTTTTTGGCTTATAATTCTTATGCTCATATTTTTTATGAAAGACAATTGTATTTCTATGTAGACTTCAGAAAAATATGACAAATGAGATAAGCCACATGGAACTACAGATAAAATCTGATAATGTGGGGTTTTATCTTTGAAAATGGCCGTTTGCTTTATTCAGAATACCATTCCCTAGAGTAATACTTCATCAAATTAGAGGCGTCTTTCTACTTTATTTCAACTATGTAACTCTGCGGCAAACCTCCAGTGCTCTCAAGACTGCCCAAAATCAACTGACAAATTTATCACCTAGAAATATTCTATTCAGTAAAGTTGAACTGAACATCCTCTGTCAATAATGAAACCATTTATGTATTGCCAAATGCAGGGTGTCCCAAAAGCCTTGGTGCCATTTAACCCTCCTCTGTCTTTTTTAACAAAAAAGAAAGAAATGCTCCAAGATTTTTGGGACACCTGTTTTTTGTCATAATTTGTTCAAAGTGGGAAGTGAAATAGTAATAAAGTAAATAAGACACTGAACTTAGAGTTTGAGTCCCAGCTATCCTATTTACCTAGTTGTATGACCTTGGGTAAGTCATTTCACTCTTAGAAGGCAGAAGTTTCTCATATGTCTTACTTTTCTCCAGACATGATTTCATTGGTACGGGGCACTTCTAGTGCGGAAACAAAGCCTCTGCCATTTTAGACAAGCAACTGCTCTGCACCTTAAAGTCTTAGAGAGGTGCCTGACTTATGAGTGACTTACCCAGGATCACACAGCTAGCATATATGTCAGAAGAGGCATCAAGGCCAACTTTCTATCCACTACACTATGCTGCCCCCTCTTCTTCATCTATAACAGAGATAATAGTACTACACTACCTACTCCTAAGGGATATTGTGAAGAAAAGGTGAGGTAGACTTATGGTGGTTCCACTGTTTTTACTCACCTTCCCACCCACATTCTTTCTTCATGATTTGGAGGAAATTTTAAGGGAAATGTTTTTTCTAGGCAAACTGCTCCCACTTTTCCATTTAAGTTTGGAAAAGGCAACCACAGCTGCCAACACTGCCTCCCCAGAGGCTTTAAAATACCAATCAGTCTCACAGTTGGAAACAGAACGTTTTCCTTAGAGACAATGTTTGACACAAAGTAGAATGCAGCTTGTCCTTGAGAATGACGACCAAGGGGTAAGAAGCAGAAAACAATCCCGAAGCGTTAGATACTGGCTAAGATAAGAAATAAGTAGAAGTGCAAGACCATATTCCTGCCTCCTGCCATCTCTCCAGAGCTGTCATTTCAGCACTTCGAGGTAGTAAATCGTGGCAAGTACTGCCCAATAGACTTGACTGACAAGCAGAATAAACCTCAGACCTTTCTGTTGAGGATCAACCAGTTGGCAACCATTTATTAGTCCCTACTATGCATCAGACATTGTACTAGGGCTGAGCTGGGGATAAAGTACAAAGAATGAAACAATCCCTTACCCCCAAGGAGCTTACATCCCAATAGGGAAATAACAAGTATGTTAACCAGCAAATAACATATAAAAAAGAAATAAAAAGCAAATAACATTAAAAAGCTCATAAAGCATAAATCTAAAAATAATAAACAGTGTCTTCAGTTCTAGTTCTTCCTTTCTTGGGTCAAAAAGTATTTATGCTCTTAAATCTGAAACTTGAAAGGAAAGGAAATATGTATAAATACAATCTTTCAATAAATTATAAATTCCTTTCTACTTTTTTCCCCCACCTCTTCTATCTCAATTGCACTGACATGGACAGCTTTCCAAGTTAAGGAGTAGTAAGTCATAATCTTTCTTTGAGCCTCAGTTTCTTTATCAGTAAAATGATAGAACACAGACCATACATATGGTGTAACTAGGTGGCTTTCTTCTTCCCCTTTTCCCTTCCCCCAGGATTTTAGAAAGTATAAGGAAAAAGGAAGAAAAATATGCTAGCAAATCCTTTAGTAATTTTAATAGCAGCTTGTAAGCTCTTTGATATTAGGGTGGGTCTGTGCGTGCCCGGTGCTTTGCATAATACCTTGCAACTCAGCAATTCAATTCAAGGAGCATTTATTAATTGCCAGGAACTCACGATACAAAGGAAATAACAAAGTGATGACTTATATTGCACATAGCATGTACTCAGTATTAGGAGAAATGTATGTTTATATAATACTTTAAAGTTTATAAGCCCTTTCGCAACAATGCCATAAAGCTGATAATGCAAGCATTATTATGCTCATTTTATGTATAAGGAAACTGACGCTCAGGTAAGTGAAGTAAGTTGCACAAGGTCACATGACTATTAAACAACGAGGAATGGATTGCAATCAAGTCTCCTGACTGAGTTCTGTGCAAATGAATTAATAAAACTTTCAGAGTGGGGTCTTCAAAAGTCAAGTCATTTCCTTCTGTTTAACCTAAACATTTTACCTTTCTTTGGTATTATCTACCGGGAGCTTGTTGTTTTTGTGTTTGTCCTTCGTTGCCGAAGAAGACCATGCTATCAGAGAAATGATGACATGACTTGCACTTGACTTTGTTTTGAGTGAGGGAGAGCTGTGCAGGTCACCAGCCTCACTTCTCCTCCAGAGCCATCTGAATCCAGTGATCTGATATTCATCAGGATGACTGGAGATGACCCAGGATGCACTGGGAGACCTTGGCCTAAACGGGTCAAGGTCTTTGTTGTTACTCACTTAGGGTGAGGCAACACCCATTCATGGCCCTTTTAATGAGGCCCAGAAAAAAAAAAGACATCAGGCTGGGAGGGAAAAAGCAACAGTCACTATACATAATCAATCACTCTAAAACTAGGAGGGCCCAGGAGAGCCCTTAGGCAGGTTCAGAGTTAGGGATAGAAGAGAAGCTAAAGGTAAAGGGAGTGTGGATACCTGTCCAAAGGGCAACCAACTAATGGACTTCTTAGAAAATACTTCCAAAGACACCTGAAACACGCACTCTGCTGGGAATGGGTAGGAGGAGGTGTGGGGGAACACAGCCAGCCAACTGCTGGGGCTTATTGTTGAGGGATCAATTGCTTTGCCACGTGGTCAGTTAAATTCTTTTGTTAAATCCGCCAGAGTAGCCAAGTGGTGATGTATGGGTCTACTTTCTCCCACTGCATTGAGTACAAGATTGCATCATCTGCTTAGTAATTTGGTCTGTTGACCAGTGGTGCTCAATCATTATAACAGAAAAGAAAATTAAATCAGCCAAAGGATTTGACAGAATCATTGATCAATTAATTATATTTGGACAGGCCCTTGGTGTTCAGCCTCAGTTTACTCCACTGTAAGGTGAAGAAGCTGGATTAGATGGCCGATGATGTCCTCTCTACTTCTAGATATACGGTCTTTTGTTGTTTTTAAGTCATTTTTCAGTCATGTCCAACTCTTCGTGACCCCATTTGGGTTTTTCCTGGCAAAGATACTGGAATGGTTCATCATTTCCTCCTCCAGCTCATTTTACACATGAAGAAAATGAGGCAAAGAGGTTTAAGTGACTTGCCCAGAGTCACACAGCTAGTAAGTGTTTAAGGTCAGATTTGAACTCAGGAAGATGAGTCTTCCTGACTGCAGGCCCTGCACTCTATCCACTGAGCCACCTAGATGCCCTATATGTATGGTCTATGTTCCATCGTTTTATAAATAAAGGAACTGAGACTCAGAGAAATATCTGATGACTGGTTCGTAGGGATTCCTTTCACGAATAGGTTGAACTTTGTGACTGTCAAGGTCCTTTCCAAATCTCAAATTCTGTGTTTCTGTTAAATAATACAAGCCAGTTAGTGACAGAGACAGAATTTGACATGGGTCTATTTACTCTCTGTCCAGGACTCTGTACCACATTGATCTCTTTGGTAACTAAACCACTCATTTCTCTGTTGAACATGTTTCTTTGCAATCACTCTGTTTCTCTGAAGGGTTGATCTAAATTTTGGTCATTAATTAACAAGAAACAGAGGAGCAAAGTAGATAGAGGGCCAATCTTGGAATTGGGAAGACCTGGTTTCAAATCTTGCCTTTTTTATACACTTTGTGACTATGACCATGTCCCTTACCTTCTCAGTATTCCGGGCAAGGCCCTAAGATTACAGATTTGGAAGAGTTGCTGATTTGCATTGGTGGAGAGAGTTCTCCACACTGGGACAACACCAGTGAACACAGGTCTGGACTGTCCTCACCTCTCCAATTATTAATACAACCCAAACCTCTGACTAATTATTGATGCGGTACTTTTAAACATATGGACATTATGGGAAAATCTAGCTATATTTGGTCACTTCTAGACATGCCTGTCCATGTTAAGTAGATCCCAGTACTATTATAGGGAAATCGTAAAATTAAAGTAAATTGCATTACCTTGCCAGAGTGATTTTTGAGCTGGACTGTGGTAAATCTGGAGTTCTCCCTTGCTCAAATCTTCTTAGCCTAATAGAGGGTTTGCTTGTGCATCCTTCTGTGTCAGGTAACTGACAATTATGTCAACTCTGATGCTTTTACAGAGATGTCATTTTAGGCAAACCCTCATTTATTTCCACAGTTGCTGATTTTTGCTTTCTTTTTTCCTTGAAAAGAGTAAGAGGATTGGCAAAGATTTAGACTTTTTAAAAACTGATTGCCGCTGGAATAATTTGTCACGTTTCCAGTTCTTGAAATAGAGAAATTCTTGGAGAATGTTTCATACATTTTTTAAAAATCATTTTTCCATTGCATCTAGATCTTCATGCCAATTTGAATGCTTTTTGGTCTAATTGAGATTTTGCCCAAACCTAGATGGTCAGTTTTACATGTGCCCGAGCAAATTTTAGCATTTTCCTGGGACTTTTCTGCATTTATCTAGGTACGTTTCAAAGTATGCTTGCATCGTAATTATGAATACTGCTACTCACTCCTTTGTCTGTCATATTTTTCCCTTACAAAACCTAACTGTGTCAACATGAAGACTATAATATCTCAATACAGTATTGTCATTAAATCAGCCAGACAAGGCAGTCAGACTATTGGGGGCAGAAAGATAGCAAAGCTACCAATGGTCCTAATGACGGCATCAACCAAGCTTCTACTCTGAGGCAAAAATATAAAGGCAAAGAAAGCCTAGTGTTGGACCAGTGTTGTTAAACTAGCTTTTATACTGATACTAAAAAATTGATTTTGCTAGAAGGAGAGAGAATGAGATAGTAAAGTAAGGCTTCATTATGAAGTGGTGGTATACAGGCTGGTTACCTGCATAGCTTTTCCTGTGTTTGGCTTCCCTATGCTAAGTATATCCCTGGCAGAGTCTTATGCATTGGATTGTACTGTGGTAAGCCACCTGAGGTCTTTGGCATAATATACAACAAATAACTGGATGATGATGGTTCTGTCTCACATGACTAGCCTATGTATACCTTGAAATATATGACTGTGTTATTAAGAAACTATTGGGAGGAAGAGAGAGTCTAGATTTGTGACTTCATTGATATAGGGAACTGCATCTACCAATGCAGGTCAGTACCTGCTCCATGAGAGACAATCTCAAAGAGGTGCATGGAGGAATCAAGTTACATATCCAGGGTCACACAACCAAGATGTGTTAGAAATAAGACTTGAATTCAAGCTTTTTTTGACTCTAAGACCTACCTTCTGTCCACTGAACACTAATGCTTCTCCCTCAATTAAAAAAGTGTATTCAAACACCCTTGTGATACAGAAATGGAATGAAGGTTATTAATAGCAATTTCTGACTTTGATCACCTATTATTCAATTAAACACCATTTATTAAGTCCCTGCTATGATTAATGCACAACATTAATAACAAGTAGCATTTATGTGATGCTTTAAGGTTTATAATGTACTTTTACTTATATTATTTCATTTGATACTCACAGCCACCCTGTGAAATATGGAAACTGAGGCCAAGAGAGGTTAAGCCACTTGCTCAGGGTCATACAATCAGTAAGGATCCGAGGCAGGATTCAAACATAGGTCTTCTTAGGTCCAATCCAGGCCTCCCCTAGGCCACCTCATGGACTATACCAGACGCCTCACAATAATAATCCTTTACACTTCCACAACACTTTTCATGGCAGACCAGTGAAGTATTAGGGTAAGTTTTATTATGTCCATTTTATGAAAGATGAACTGAGTCCTAGAGGAGTTGTCTGACTTTCCCATTATTATAGAACTAGGGTGTGGGTCCAAGTTCCTCGGATTACAATGCCCTTTCCCAATGTCTTGATGCCCTTTCCATGAAAAAAGCCTCTGTTTCTTTGGTAATGAAAGAGAGACAAAGGAAGGCAACATCATACCTCATAATAGCTAGTTTGTATTCAAGCCACTAGAAATACAAAGGTGTCTCCCATGCCACACTTGGAGTCTCCAGTCTCCTTCCTACACACTACTTAAGCTGCAACTCTATTTGTAAATAGACCTGAACTAACATATCTTCCCACATTAGTGAATAAGGAATTTTTTTGTTCCTCAAAGTAACTGATTCTTTTAAAATCCATTTTTCTAAAAGCATCCATATGCTAATTAACCCAGGTATGGAGACTTGTGAATACACTGCCTCAGACAGTTTTCATGCAGATCTCCATTTTGTAAATGTTCCCAATGTTAGCTTGCAGTGGTTTTTAATTACCCTCATACAATAAACCTCTTATAAATTCCTAACTAGGTTTTTTAAAATGTTTTCTGCCCTTCCCAACTCTTTCTCTCTCTGCCTATTCTTGCGCCTTTTCTCCTTTCTGTCTCATTTATGCAAGGAGATGTTGGTAAATGTTTTACAACTAGTTCTCTCTCTCTCTCTCTCTCTCTCTCTTTATATATATATATATATATATATATATATATACACACATATATATGTATATATAGTATGCATGCGTGTATATATGTATATATGTATATATATAGTGTGTGTGTATATATGTATATAGTATGTATGTGTGTATATATGTATATATAGTATGTATGTCTGTATATGTGTATATATAGTATGTCTGTGTATATGTGTATATATATAGTATGTGTGTATATATGTATATATAGTATGCATGTGTGTATATATGTATATATAGTATGTATGTCTGTATATATGTATATATAGTATGTGTGTATATGTATATATAGTATGCATGTGTGTATATATGTATATATAGTATGTGTGTATATGTATATATAGTATGCATGTGTGTATATATGTGTGTATATATAGTATGCATGTGTATATATGTTTATGTATAGTATGTATGTGTGTATATATATGTGTGTATATATAGTATGTGTGTATATATGTATATATAGTATCTATGTGTGTATATATGTATATATAGCATGTATGTGTGTATATATGTACATATATAGTATCTATGTATATGTATGTGTGTATATATGTATATATAGTATGTATGTGTATATATGTGTGTATATATAGTATGCATGTGTATATATGTATATGTATAGTATGTATGTGTATATATGTGTATATATAGTATGTGTGTGTGTTTATATAGTATCTATGTGTGTATATATGTATATATAGTATCTATGTGTGTATATATGTATATATAGTATCTATGTGTGTATATATGTACATATATAGTATATATGTGTATATATGTATATATAGTATGTATGTGTGTATATATATGTATATATATAGTATGTATGTGTGTATATATATGTATATGTACACCAAACTTTTTAGTTTAATCTGATTTATAAATATTTTTCTCCATCACATTCTTAAGTCTCAACACTCAACAAAACAATAAGTCTAGATTTGCAACATTTTTCACTTTCTGAGGTGTGATGAAATTTAAATGAAAATTTAACACTTGGCTCTCCAGAAGCTGACTCCAGCACACCCTTTCTTCTTTCCTTCTATACCTCTCTCCTTTTCTCTTAAAAACGTCCGACCCCCTTTTCCTCTCTATTCTCTCTACTACCCTCCCTTTCTCTTTGCATTTATTGTCTTCATTTTAATTTTCTATCATATTTCTTAAAGCATCATATCCCTTGTTATTCATTTTCAAAAGCAGCTGAGTCAGATGTCTTCAATTCTCTAAAAGGAAATCTATTTAGGTAATTTTTTCCTTGGACTTGGTACACAACTGGATTTTTCTTCCCCCAAAGAGTCATTAACCCCTAAGAGAGAAAATTTTCCCACCACTCTTTTAGAAATACTAACATTTGACAGGATTGGTATTTCTACCTAACTAAGGTCTGACACCAAACTTTACACACACTAGGTGCTTAATAACTGACTGATGAAAGAACAGTCATGGTCTGGGATGTTGTGGTCAGTCCCCTAGCATTTATTAAGTAACTACTATGTACCAGGCACTGTACTAAGCACTGGAGATACAAAGCAATGGTTTAAAAAGAAAAAAAAAACAGTCCCCATTCTCAAGGAACTCCTAGTCTGTCATTTCTTCCCTAGCCTTAATCACTGAATGGGTATTGCCTCAGACAAACTGAGACTTGGGAAAGACCTTAGCTTAAAGAGGCCAAGGTTTCCCACTGCATCCAGGGCCGTCTCTAGTCATCCTGATCTATATCTTGCCACTGGACTGAAGATGGTTGCAGGGGAGATAGTGAGGTTGGTAACTTTGCACAGCCCTGCCTCACTTAAATCCAATTTTCTTGCAAGTCAAGACATCACCTCCTGATGTCACTGGTCCTCTTCAAGGACAAAGGACAAACAACATGAAATGACAAGTCTAATGAAGAAAACAACATGCCAACCACCATGTTCGAACAAGATATAGGCAGGATAAATGGGAGGGTAGTCTCAAAGAGAAGATGATAAAACCAGGACTTGAAAGATGAGACTTTAGCAGAGACTTGAAGGAGGCTATTGTAGAGAACATTATTCAGGACAGGTTGAACTAGATGACATGCCTTCCATCTATGAGATTCTGTAAGAGAATGAGAGAGAATGAAGGGAGGGAGAGAAGGAGGAAGATGATATGAGAAAAGAGGAGAACTTCTCTTGCCAAGAATCCCTTTTACCTGACTATGAAAGGTTCTGACTTCAACTGAATTCCAATCAGTTGCCCAAACATTAAGCATTTATTATGAGCTGACCACTCTGCAAGGTCTTGTGGATATAAAAATAGTTCAAAGATATAAGCTCTGTTCTTAATTGGAGCCAGGGGTGGAAAGAAGAGATGTATACACATGGGCACCAAAAAAAAAAAAAGAATTGATTACAAGGAACAACTGACATAAGTGCCAAAAGAGGTCAAAGCAAAGAGTCATGGGAAATTTAATGTAGAGATCACCTTTATTTAGGGAGATTACAGAAGACTTCATGGTGAATGTGACACCCAGGTCAGTATTTGAAGCAAAGATTTTGATAGTTGGAGTAGAGCAAGGAGTCCAGTCCAGGCATTACACACAAAGAAATGGAACTGGGAGACAGAAAGACAATTATTGAAGGATGGACAGTAAATTGTTTTGGAGGAAATAAACAGAGCATGTAAAGGGGAGTAGCATGAGATAAGGCTGGAATAGGCTGGAGTAAAGGCTGAGTGTGGGATGAGAAGTCCTGTAAGAGGCAGCTTCTGATACATTTCTAATATGCTGGACCTCAGGGCATATTTGAAGAGTTGATATTACAGTTTTTACTGACATACTATGGAAACCAACTTGACCTTTTCCTGACACTTTGGAAGGCCTGGAAGAAGTGCTTCACAGACTCAAAGAAATTCAGGCACTATAGTTTGCAACCATCAAGATACCTCCCCTCTGCATGCCAATGCAGTTACCCTTCTACAAACTACAAGAGTCCTCACCCTTCATAAACCCACTAGAGTGATGCCAATCATCTTTAAAGGTCAACAAGAACAAACATTGACCTTTCTTGGCATGAGTGGCCTTTTTTGACTGGGAGATTAGGAAAGGCTCCCCTGGAATGAACAATTCGTTTGATGAAAAAGAGAGTCCCTGGTTGGGAACCTTCCAGTTCAAGAATCATGGTCACAAGACCTAGGAGGATCTTTAAAAATCATTCAACCCGATTGGTTCATTTTTATAGTTGAAGAAACAGAAGCCCAGGTAGACAAAGGGACTTATAGGATTTAAAACCATATTCTTTGACTTCTTACCATACCTTTGGACAGAGTTTTTGGTCATTTGGCAGTATCTCTATTACAAGTAGGATGCATCTGCAGCCCTATAAGGAAAAGAATATACTCTAAGGAAGATACATCTTGTTAAGTAATAATATTAATTAGTTCTACTAGCTGAGGGTCATCCTGAGATTGGAAAAGTAGATCATTATCCTTCTGAAGGACCCAGTTAAGAAGTTTTAAAATAGATTGGCAGTAGCACCTATGCTTAAAGATCTGGCAGCCTAAAACTAATAGGTGATGTGACTATAACTGAATGACTGCATGGAGGACAGGATAAGGGGGTGGTCTAGATAGGAAGAAAGAATATATTGAGGCATTAGGGCTACAGGAGAACACAAAGCTCAGGAAATTGGTGATCAGTCAAAAATTTTAGTCACTTAAGGGGTGACAGCATCGGAAGGAGAAGGCATTACCAAAATATACAACCTCAGGGTCAAGATGGGATAAGAAGGAAAATAGCCAAAACAGGTTAGATAACTTTAAACAAGGAGAAAATGAGGGATGTGATGAGCATGTAAAACAGTCCCTACCCTGAAAGGGCTTAGACTCAACTGGGAAATCAGATGAGGGAGATCATTTATGTCAAATGCTTAGCAAACCTGAAAGTGCTGTGCAGATATAGCTCCTAACTGTCCTCCCTGCTTCATGTCTCTGCTTACTCCAATCCATCCTCCACACAGCTACCAAAGTGATTTTCCTTAAGTGTAGGTTTGACCATGTCACTCACCAATTCAATAAACTCCATTGACTCCCTATTTCCCCTAGAATAAAATAGGAATTTCTGCTCAGTTTTTAAAGCCCTTTACAATCTGGCCCCATCCTATCTTTCCAGCCTTCTAAGGCATTACTTCCTTTCCTGTACTCTACAGCTAAATTGACTCCCATAATGCTCCTAATACATAATAATCCATCTCCCATCTCCATAACTTTGCCCTGGCTATTCCTCATGATGGCATGCATTTTCTCCCTATGTGTACCTCATATAATCCCTTACTTCCTTCAAGACACAGCTCAAACCCTACCTTCTACCTGAAACCTTTGCTGATCCCTGCTCCCTAGTGATAATGTTCTCCCTCCTAAAACTACTTTATACTATTCATTTTGTATTTATTTTATATATCCTTATATAACATAAGCTCTTTGAGGGCAGGAGCTGTTCCATGTTTGTCTTTATATCCCCAACATTTTACATAGTACCAGGCACACAGTAGGTGCTTAATAAAATTTTGTCACTTGATTGATATCAGACACCACTTTAAACCTTTCCAGTTGCTAAAGATGTTTCCAAGCAGGAGTTTGGGTTACCTGAGAAAGAAATGCATTGTCATATTAGCTGCAAAGGAACTTCTGTGTTCTCCTATGAAGATCTTGAAGGATGGAGAATCTGTCCTACCTCCATAGTGAAAAAGGAAAGTTATGACTTTGGGACATCTCATGGATTAAGGACTCTCAAAATAGAGAAACAGTAGAAATCACTAGACCAGGAGTCATAAATCATCAATTCAAATTCCTGTACTGCCACTAACTACCTGGTTAACCTAGGACAAGTCACTGGATCTCTCTAGGTCTCAGATCTCTCATTTGTAAAATATATCACCTACTCTTACTGATCTCTAAGGTTCCAGTTCTAACATTTTATGAATACCAGTCCTAATACCACACCAGTATTTCATCCTAAGACACTGTCTTGCATCCAATTGCTCTCTTTCTCTACTCTCAAAACAAGACATGGCAATGTCCTCCTCCAAGTCTTCACAGTTAATAGATTCTAGTATTATAATTCAGCCAAACACAGCTGTGCATGGTCATTAAAAAAATGTTTCCATACCTGCATATCAATTCTTTCCTTTTACTCCATTGTGACTCTCAAGTATAAATGTAGACTATTTTGAGAGAGGAGGAGAAAAAGTAAGAAGTAAATGAGATGCAAATATTATTAATGCCATATATTTGCATGTAGTCGCCTCTATCCTTTCATCAAAGATTTAAGAAACTGGTCATAGGAATGAATGTAAACAACCTTTTTTTACAGAATTTAAATCAAATAGAATTGTATATCTTTGGGCTGAAAACAACATATCCAGATATAAATGGGCAAACTGAATTCCTCATATCATGATTAATGAAAAAAGGACACTAAATTTCATGCACATAAAACAACTGGCATTCCAAATAAAATACTAAGTTTATCACATTCGTAACCTTATAACACAGACTAAAGGAAATATGCACATAGAGGAACTCACAAATTTTAAGTCATGGATTTTTGTTTTTGTCTATAGTTTGCAATAATACTTATGGTGAAGTTCAAACTCAAACAATATTTATTTGTTGTCTACCATTTACAGTAAATTAGACTCAGTACAGGTAGAATGACAAAGTTTAAATAAGTTCTTGCCCTCAAAGAGCTTTGTGTTTGTCCTTCATTGCCTCAGAAGACCATGCCATCAGAGAAATGATGACATGACTTGCACTTGACTTTGTTTTGAGTGAGGGAGAGCTGTGCAGGTCACCAGCCTCACTTCTCCAAAGTCATCTGATTCCAGTGACCAGATATTCATCAGGATGACTGGAGATGATCCAGGATGCACTGGGAGACCTTGGACCCTTTAGGCAAAAGTCTTTGCAGGTACTCACTTAGGGTGAGGCAACATCCATTCATTGAATAAGCCTGTTTAAGAAGGAGCCAGGGCATAGCCCTTTTAATGAGGCCATCTTGGGTCATCTCCAGTCATCCTGATGAATATCTGGTCACTGGAATCAGATGGCTCTGGAGGAGAAGTGAGGCTTCTGCACAGCCCTCCCTCATTCAAAACAAAGTTAAATACAAGTCATGTCATCATTTCTCTGATGGCATGGTCTTCTTTGGCAACAAAGGACCAACACAATCCTGTGCGTAGACGCAGCTGGCTGAATGGGGATCCAGCTAGTTGGGTAACTCAACTCCTCCTCAACTATCTGCCTTCCTCCCCTCACCTTTTTACTCCTCTCCAAAGGAAGGTAAATTTGGATGGCCAAAAGATGCCCAGTTGACTTGGGTTTTACTGTCTCCTTTCCTTTCCTATCCCCAATCCTGCCCTGTCCTGTCCTATCTCAAAACCTAAAACTGACTGCACTCTGAAGCTGGGATGCTGATGGGCCCTTGCATAAGCTCCTCTGGACACTCCTAGCTTTAGAATGATTATCAATAGTAACTGTTGCTGTTTCCTCCCCAGCCTTATGTCTTTCCTCAAAGGGCTTACATTCAGGGGGAATCTGAAATGTATTTCATCTTTAGTTATTAAGTATATGCCATATTTGAAAAGCCAGAACAAACTAATGGTTGAAGAAAAGAAGAAACTAGCAAATTAAAGTGTGTGTGAATATAAATATGTGTATGTATTTGACATATATATGTCATCAACATAGAGATAGATTATTGAACTCATGGGTACAGATGAGATCACAAAGGAGAAAGCATAGAATAAGGAGAGAGTAAAACTAGAGAAATACCTAAGCTTAGGGGGCAAGAGATAGATGATGGGACAATCACCAAAAAGGAGTCAAACGGGTAGAAAGACCAGGAAAGAATAGTGACAGAAAAGTACGCAAGAGGAAGGAGTGATCAGATGGTTGAGAAATGAGTAGGTGGTGAAGAATCATCGACACCAAGTATAGAAAGTGCTTTCTAGGAGTTTGGCAGTGAAATACAGCTGAGATTTATCATGGTAGCTTGAGAGATGACAGAGTCAAGTGAAATTATTTTAATCAGACTAGGGCATACCTGGCCATGTTTGTCAGCAGTAGGGAAAGAGCCTGTTTTGCTAGTCCTAGACCATTCTATGAAATGTAATATTCCTGGAACTTGAAACGTTTCAACTACTCAACATGAGTTGACTATCTAGGCTACATGCATGGCCCATCAATCCCTGTCTTTGGGCTCACATAGCCTGGTCCAGTTTGTGAGGATACCCTAAAAAGTTTGGTTTCTGTTTGTTTCATTATGCCCCCACTGAGTTTACCTGGAGAATACATTTGTTATTTAGTAAGCTCATGTCTAGAGCTCCGTAAATGTGGATAATAGTCTTCATCTCCTGTATAAGAACAATATCAGGACAAGACAATCTATTTCATCCCATATAAAATGTAAAAGATCTCTCTCTCTCTCTCTCTCTCTCTCTCTCTCTCTCTCTCTCTCTCTCTCTCTCTCTCTCTCTCTCTCTCTCTCTCTCTCCTCCTTTCACTCCTTCTCCTCTCTCTCTCTCTCTCTGTTTCTTTCTCCCTACCTCTTTCTCTCTCTCTCTCTATCTATCTATCTCTATCTTTCTCTCTCCCTCTCCCTCTGTCTCCCCTTGCCCCCTACTGTTTATACTCCCAAGAGACCCTCTGATGGCTTGAGCTTCTCCAGAAGTGAAATCCATTTTGGGGCTGTCGTAGCAATCCTGTTCCCCATTAGACCTGCTCTGTCCAAATAATTTACAGTAATAGAGAGCAAGGTGGAGTCTGTTGTGTCCTCATGTTGTAACTTTGATCCATTGCTGCTTTTCCAGCTTCAGGGACCATATGAACAATCTTCTCTAACTAGTACACTGCTTGGGTAATTCCTTTTTTTGACTATAATATTAAATTCCACCTCTCAAATTTAGGTATACTTAGGAGACTACTTCAAAGCTTGTACTGGTCAAGTTTATAAGGCTAGATCCTAGGATCCCGAAGCCCAGGAAACACCCCTCCTCTAATGAGGAGGCAAGAAATCAGAAATGACATTATCCATGACCACTCTTCTCCAGTCACACAGATAAATATGCAGAGTTTCTATGAGCTTCTCCAAGATACTCCATCACTGCCCTGGTTCCTACCATAACTTGGTCCAGGAAAACACACTTTCAGATCTCTGGTCCTTGACCTGCGCTCAGAAAGAGAAAAGGAATGCTCAAAAGGTGACCAGTACCCCTGTCAGTTTAGGTAAGCCTCTGTGGCTCCCATGTGCTTCTGCCTCATGGAAAGACAAAAATCCCAGCACTATCTGTTGAGTTCTTACAATCTCTCTAGAAGAAAGAAGGAAGGGAAAAGGAGAAAAAGAAGCCCATAAACCTCCAAGAGTGACTACTCCTCTGAAAAGGAAAGACCCCTCCTACAAAATCATACTCTCCCAAGAGTCCAAGCCAATTAATTTATCCCATGAAGCCCCAGTCACTGAGATTTAATCAGGAAATGTGTTTGTTCCTCTTGTCAAAGCTGCCCAAAGAATTATTTCCTCATTCAGTTCAAAGCACCACTTGAAGCCCTAAAGTTCAGGGGAAACAATTGCTTTAATATAAATGCACTCACAAAGAGCAAAAAAAAAAAAGCCACCATAAGGTAGCTGGAGGTGGGGTGGTCATGATGGTATTATAAAATGGTCCTCATATGCCCCTTGTCCAGCTAGATTTCAGGTCTCTCCTCTTGGGTGTAGAGTTAATTCAAACTTCTCATGGTCTGTTCTATAGTATCCTGCCTCACAAAAGCCCTTGTTATGAGTGTGTTTGTGTTGAGGGCGATGAGAGGGTGAAGTAGGAAAAAAAGCTGCCCCAAGTCTACTAAAATCCTGACCCTCCCCACCAACTCAGGCACCCCTAGGGTACCTGCACCCTCTAGGAGGAGAGGCTCAGACAATCAAAGGTCTCAAACAAAGGCTCACTTCCTTTGAAGTAAGCTCTTCAAATCAATTAGGAAACTCCCCAGATCAACTCTTTCCTCAACGGACATTTTCTTCCATCATGGCAGACTATCTTACTTCAAGCTGTTAGTTTTGTTGATAAAAATGTTAAATAAAATCTAATTAATTAGTTTGTTATATGTTCTTTTCTGCTGTGGTGATTAGTCTTTACCCAATTTGTAGCTGTTTGACTGTTCTCAGATGCTGGGGCTAGATCAGTGTCTGTTAAGGACTGCAACTGAACTGGAGCCATGGTACGGATTGAATTTTTTCTTTTGGGGGACAGGAGAGAGATCTGAGAAGACTGTGTGCAGGTTGGGCTCAGAATACCGGCACAAACAATAGGCAATCTAGAACCAGGCAGGTGAGATATCATGGAGTGGAGGGAGCCAGAGACAGTAGGGGGAATCTGAAATACAAGGAGAATCAACTCCAGGAACTACAACCAGGGCTGAGAGGGAGTTAGTTAGAAGCCAGGTCAGAGGTTCAAGCTCTAATAGTTTGGTCCCGCATTCAACAAGAGGCAGTCCTGCTTCTGGTCTGCTGAGCTTTGCCAGAGCTCTTGAAATGGAACTGATTCCATTCATTCCAAATGTATGTTATATAACCTCAAATGAACCCTCACTGCTGTCAAACTTTTTATTCTGTTCCATATCTTTTCCTTTCTCCTCCACTCTCACACTTCCACACTCATAGCAGATGACTTGTACTCCTACTTAACAGAGAAGATCAAGGCCATCCATCATGAGCTGCTCTAGCTTCCTGCCTCCCCTCCACATTTCAGAACTCCTCAGTGTCTTTCTTCAGTACGATTCAAATCAGCCAGACTTTTTTTAACACACCTACTATGTGCCAAGCACCATGCTAGGCTCTGAAGGTAAAAAAATACCTAAAAACAAAACAGCAGATCATGCCCTTAAGGAGATTGCATTCCACATCCTTTGTTCATTCTCTCTTCCTTGGCTCCTGTAAGGAAAAGAGGTAGCCTCACTCCTTGAGAAGATTACCCCCTAATCCTGTGCTCTAGATCACATTTTCTACTTCCTAGAGGACATTGCTCTAGAAAACATCCTCACTTTCATTCATCTTGAGTCTCTCCCTCTTCCCCTCCAAATTGCCTACAAACATCTCCCCACTACTCCCTAAAACCTTTCTTTGACCCTTCCACACCACAGAACCATCATCTCATCTCTCTCCTCCCTTTTACTGACAAACCTTTTTTTAAAAGTTGCTGACATCTCCATTTCTGTACCACCCTCTCCTTTAACTCCTGGTCATCTGGGCTCCATGCCATAATTAGGCTTAGAGTAGACTTTGGAGGAGGGATTTCCCAGTATCTGATGAACTAATAGGACCCTAATTTTTATTCATTTCCTATCAACATTCTTCTTCCCTAAAAACTCCTTTTAAGGCAAGGACTATTTCATTTTGATGTTAGTTCTTTATAACCTAGTACAATGCCTGTTGTTTAGTCCTTCAGTCATGTCCAGCTCTTTGTGACCTGCTTCATAGTCTCCCAAAGTCTGTCCAGACTCATGTTCATTGATTCCATGACCCTATCTATCCATCTCCTCCTCTGCTGTCCCCTTTTCCTTTTACTTTCAATCTTTTCCAATAACAGAATCTTTTCCAATGAGTTCTGTCTTCTTATTATGTGACCAAAGTATTTAAATTTCAGGTTCAGTATTTGACCTGAATCCAGAAGAGTCTGGATTAATTTTTTTAAGTAGTGACAGATTTGATCTCCTTGGTGTCCAAGGAACTTTCAAAAGTCTTCTCCAACACCACAATTCAAAAGTGTCAATTCTGCATCACTTAGCTTTCCTTATAGTTCAGCTCTCACAGTCATACGTTGCTACTGGAAAAACCATAGCTTTGACTATACAGACCTCTGTCAGCAAGGTGATGTCTCTGCTTTTTCATATACTGTCCAGTACATGGTAAAACTCTTGATGAATTGAATTAATCTAATACTTGGTAATTTTCAAAAATCCTTCTTTTATTATGCCCAGTCAAGAGATTTTTTCACCTTGATTAGACATGATTAAGATATAAAGAATAATTTTGATAAAACATAATATCTCCTACCAGTCTTATCTGTGAATACTTTTGAGATGATGTGACTACCTGTGATTAGGGATTGTTTCATTCATTATATTCATATTCCATAAATAGGGTCTGACACATAGTAGGAACTTAAGAAATGCTCATTGACAGCTGAGACCAACACTAGGCTTTCCATAGACTTCTTTAGATTTCCACAGCTTTTTTGCTGTTTTCTGATGTGATACCATTTGTAGACTTCAACCATCCTCCTCGATAGTATTTTACAAATAAATTTGTATTCTAACCTTGCCTCTTGGCTTGGCAAAAAGATCAAGTGTTTGTGGCTTAGGTAGCACTGAGATTCTTTTGGCTTCCTCATTATGGAAACTGCTTTATATCACTTAAGGTTTATTTTTTTTTAAGGAAATAGTGACAATAAAAGTAAAT
This sequence comes from Bettongia penicillata ogilbyi, assembly GCA_023548195.1. Lineage (NCBI taxonomy): Eukaryota > Metazoa > Chordata > Mammalia > Diprotodontia > Potoroidae > Bettongia > Bettongia penicillata. The sequence goes on along the minus strand of JAJHZJ010000055.1, from coordinate 6,110,417 downwards.
AAATATATCTGCCTTTTTCCACCTCCCAGTTTCCATCATTAATAGATTATTTGGATAGGTCAGGATGAAGACAATGTATCTTTTATAGTGACATTCTCTTATCCTTAGCCTTCTGATTTGTTGTAATTCTTACCTTTCTAATCAATGGTCTTTGACAGACCACTGATTTTTATGATTCCCAAATCACTAACAAGTTATTTTCTCTCTGAAAGATATGGTCAATGTCATTGTGTATGATGTTTACCATTTCTAATACCTCTCAACTCTCTTTTAAAGGACAGTGTTCATGATACATAGGAATTCTAAATGGTCTACAAAACTTTAGCCTCCCTCTCATATCTCAAATCTGACACGTTTTCCAACATAATTTTTAACCATCATCTCTTGTATCTGCCTTTCCATTGAAGTCACCAAGGATCAAAGTATATTCCGATTTAGTTTGGTGGGTGTGATTGAGCTTTTTGTAGAATTTGTCCACCTCTGCAGCAGATGTTGGCTCATAGGTGGCATATACCTTTCTCATCATTTTTTTGCTAATTCTTACCTTGTGCACTTCAAAGTAAGATGACCTAATGCTCCATGAAATTATTTTTCTTTTTGCCTTTGAGTACATGCTGAAATCAGTTTCCCAATCCCTATTTGCCTCTTCAAGAAGAGCCCAAGAACTAACATTCCATTTAACTACAAGTTCCTTTTGTCTTCTAGCTCCAATCATGATGAAAACGTTGATGCTGGCATAGCATAGTTCTTCCCATAGTATGTCGATTTAGTGGGTCTTAGGCAAAGGCCTCATATCTAAAGTATCTACAGTTAGGCTACCATTTACAGACCACTTAAGAACTGCAGAATTCTTAGCATCATCTGCCCTTTTGATCCACTAGTCCCCCACCATTATTACGTAGAAGCAGAAAGGGGCCATATGAGATGTAAGAACTGGTTTGTATTTTAATTTTCTTCATTGGATAGACAGTTTATCACCTAGTGGCCAAACCCACTGGGAAATAGAGTTAGAGTCAGTCTCAGAGTCAGAAAGGCTTGGGTTCAAATCTGGGAATCAAGTTTTTGACACCAATCAGCTGTGGGACTCTGGGAAAGTTATCTTCTCAATGCCCCCAAACAACTCTTATTGCTAGAGGGAATCCCCCCTCATTTGAGTGTTCCCTACACTAATGAAGTCATAGATCTAGACCAAAAGCAAAAAGAATATTTTGTATTTATTTCTATGTGTACATCTTGTTAACCTTAATAGAATGGAAGCTTCCTGGGGGCAGAAACTATTCTTTTTTTTTTTTTGTCCTTGTATCCCTAGCCCCTAGCACAGTGCATACAAATGCTTAATAAATGTTTGTTGATAGATGGAATTATTGGTTTGTCAGCAGAGTCAGATATTTCAGAAAAAGATAAAAACTGCGAAGAGTCAGTTAGATCTAGCCATGCAGAGGTCATTGCTGAGCTTGGAGAAATCTGTTTCAATGGCGTGAGGGGGAAAGGAGCCGTGTTGCACAGGTTTGAGAAGTAAGTGGTTGGTAAAGTTGAGGAGGTAGTGCATATAGACTGTGTTTTCTAGAAGTTTGGTGGTGAAGGTGTAGAGAAGGGGAGGACACCAGCTTAAGGAGTTGCAGGGTCCAATGAAGGTATCTTTAGAACAGGAGGGAGAACTGAGCAATACTTGTTTATAGGCAGGTGAAGGACTCCATATGGAGGCAAGAGGGTAGATGATTAATGAAACAAGTCTCAGATGAGATGAGAGAAGATGGAGTCAAAGGGCAAGAGAAAAGGATAGCTTTGGCAAGAAGGAGTGCCTCTTGTCTTCAAGGATATTGCTGCTACTTCCTCGTGCAGATTGCATGTGTCATGTGGACTCCCTACCGTGAGAGCTCCACAGCTCATTGGCACAGAAAGTACACAGATCCAGGACCATGCTAAGACATCAGAGTAGGTTTTGGTGAGATAGTCTCTGCTATCACAGAATATCAGAACTCAGATGGGGTCATTTTTGCCCGATGCTCCCAATAGTTTTCTTGCTGCTCCTATGAAGCCCTTCCTGGCTTGAAATAGCCTCCCTCGCTCCTGGCCTCCCATCTCTGTGTCAGCCACTTGGGTTTTAATTTCCCAACACACCCTGGCCCCCAGCCTGTCCTGGTTAGGTCTTATGACTCTCTTCAGTTCTGGTTTGGACTCTGTTCCTTTTCCCAAATAAGTAATGCTCCTTAGAACTGATGACTTCCCTGATCCCTGCCTGGTGTCTATTACCAGTCAGTCAGTAAGCATTTATTAAGCACCAAGGATGTCCCAGGAACTGTGCTATCAAGAATTTATAATCACCCTTCATTCTACCACCCTCTTCTTTTCCTTTCCTAGAACACTTACCATAATGTCAGGCACACAGTAAGCACTTAATAAATGCTGATTGACTAACTGACAAGAGAGCAGGTGAAAAATAAAAGGAGATACCATAAAAATACTAGAGACTGAGATTCAGTATTACCACCTTGGGGGAGCCAGGGCATGTTAAGGTTTACAGTGTACTTTTCTGACAACAGCCCTGTGAGGTAAGTAGCTTAAATATCCTTCTACTCTTTTACAGATGAGGAAAATTAAAATGGTAAGGTCACATAAGGGCTTAACATCACATAGGTAACAAGAATCAGAGCCACTATCTCAGCCCATGCCTCTGAACTTCAAGTCCAGCACTTTGGGACATAATGGAGCATAGATTGTCCAATAGAACCGAGAAAGCAACAGTGGAGCCCAAGGTGGAGCCTTCAGCATACCACACTTGGAGTCACTGGGCCTGAGTTCAAATCTTGGCTCTGCCTCTTACTCCCTGTATGATCTTACATGTCATATAACCTCCTTGATCTCTGTTTCTTCATCTGTAAAATAAGGAGACTGAACTAGATGACCTCCAAAGCTTCTTTCAACCTTATATCTATTATTCTACATTGAGAAAGTAGAGGAATAGAGAAGTCTTCCCTAATGCCTTTCCTTTTTCACAGCAAAGAAAAGATGGGTAATGAGGGAGAGGAAGGGATACAACAATAATACTCACGTTGATTTAAGTTACAAAATGCATTATTGCATTTTATTTCATTTACTCTTCACAACAGCCCTGTGACATAGCAGTCTATTATTATTCCCATCTGAGAGCCCATTCACCCCATGGTAGCACAGTGGGTAGAGCATCAAGCCCAGAGTCAGGAAGGCTCATCTTCATGCCTTCAAGTCTGACCTCAGACACTTACTAGATTTGTGACCCTGGTCAAGTCACTCAGTTTCCTCATCTGTAAAATGATCTGGAGAAGGAAATGGCAAACCACTCCAGTATCTTTGCTAAGAAAGCCCCAAGAGGGATCACAAAGAGTTGGGCATGACTGAAATAACACAACAAAATCAATCCATGTATCCAAGCAACTGTCAAATCTCATCATTTTACCCCCACGGTATCTGTAGTGTACAGCTGCTCCTCTCCAGTCACATAGCCACAGCCTAGTTTAGGTTCTCATCATTTTTTGCCTCAACTATTTTAATAGTCACCTAATTATTCTGTCTCCCTCAAGTAGCTCCCCTTTCAGTCCACCCTTCATACAATCACCAAACTTATTTTCCTAAAACAAAAATCTTTCCATCACTCCTCTACCCAATAAACTCCTCTAGAATATAGAATCGCATATAAATGACACAATTTGGCATTTTTAAAGACCTTGGCAACTTGGTCCCACCCACCCAACCTTTCCAGGGTCATTGCATGTTTCTTCCCTTTATAAAGACTGAGGTCCAGCCTAAACTGGCCTTCTTGCTATTACTTATACACAGTATTCAACTGAGTCCCTCATACCTGTATCCTCACCTCTGTGTCTCAGCATCCCTCTTTTCCTTGAAGGCTCAGTTCAAGCACCATCTTATGCATAGCATCTTGCCGAATTCTCTCCAGCTGCTAATTCTTTCTCCCTGCAAACATGTTTAATCTCATTTGTATGTGCCCACATGTGTATATCTTCCCTAGGTACCTTGTAAGCTCCTTGAAGGTGGGAACTGTTGTCACTTCTGAATTGGGATACCCAGAGCATAGCATAGTGCCTAGACCAGAGCTGATCATTAATAAATGTTTTGATTGATTAGTTGAATGATTGAGATTAGGAAACAGAGACCCAGAGAAGGATCTGACTTGCCTGGGGTTATCTGAGTAAAAAGTAATGGTACCCAACCAACGTTCTCCTGCAGAAAGTGAGATTTGAGCTGACTCTTGAAAGAAAGCCAGAGAATCTGGGAGACTGAGGTGAGTAGGGAGAGAATTCCAAGAATGTTAGATGAGTAGGGAAATGGAGTGTCATGTTTGAGGATACAACAAGGACACCAATGTCATTGGTGGCAATAAGGTATAAAAAGAAAGGAAAGGTTGGAAATGGCAGGATTATGAAAAACTTTAAACACCAACCAGAAGATTTTACATTTGATTCTGGAGGCAATATGGAGAAACTGGAGCTTATTAAATGGTTGGAGGGGAGGTATTGGCATTGTCAGATCTGTGCTTTAGGAAAATTACTCTGATAGCTAAATGGAGGATGGGTTGGAGTGGAAAGAGAAATGAGGCAGGGAGTCCAACCAGATGTATACTCTTGCAGATGAGAAACAACACAGAGTCCAAGTCAAGAACTCTTCCATCAATAATGAGGTCATCTAGCTACTTCTGTTTGTAGATATTTGTTGATTTCATCAAGTCCCATAATATTACAGGGCCTATTAAATAAGATCCACAATGACTCCAAAGAGGTTAGCCTAATTATTCACACAGGATAACCCAAGTGAGTTAAGAATTGTAGGGTGGTGGAGCCAAGATGGCGGAGTAGAAAGACTCATGTATGCTAGCTCCGAACCCACAGCCCATATATTTCCTGCAAGAAGAACTCCCCACAAATTCTGGATCACTGCAAGGCACGCAGAAACACAGTGGAAAAGATTTCCGTTCCAGAGAGCCCTGGAGAGCGGTCCCCAGGGTCCGTCGCACCCCGGAAAGCAGAGCCCACCCCTGCCCTGCCCTGGCCGGGTGGCCCCAGAAGAGCAGATCCAAGTAGGCTTCAGGGACGGAACCTCTGGCGGCTGGGAAGGTCCCTCCGCCCACAGACGCTACAGGTCAGTGAGAGAGACGTCTGGACTGGCCAAGAGGGGAGCGGGGTGTCTCCGTGGCTCTGGCCCCCTCGGGAGGCAGCTGCAGAGGCAGCGGCAGAGGCAGTGGCAGCAGCCCGGGACTCCCCGAGAAGCAGGCAGAAGTTCAGGGCCATTACTGAAAGTCTCTGCATAAACCCCCCTGAGGGAACTGAGCCTGGGAGGCGGCCCTGCCCCCACCTAAGCACCAGAACTTAAGCTCACATTGAATAACAGCCGCTCCCGCCACGGATAGCCCTGAGACTGGGAAGCAGCATTTGAATCTCAGACCCCAAGCACTGACTGGGCAGATCTAGGTGGGGCTGCAGAGGAATCTCAGAAGTCAAGTAACTGGCTGGGAAAATGCCCAGAAAAAGGAAGCAAAATAAGACCATAGAGAGTTACTGTGATGGGGTGCGGATGTTCCCGCCTTTCAATTCTGATGACTAGGAAATATTCTTACCATCAGGGAAAGACGTGGAGGGTGGGGCCTCTGTATCCCAGGCACCCCAGGTGGATGTCCGGTGGACTCAGGCCATGGAAGAGCTCAAAAAGGATTTTGAAAATAAAGTTAGACAGGTGGAGGAAAAACTGGGAAGGGAAATGAGAGAGATGCAAGAAAAGCATGAAAAACGGGTCAATACCTTGCTAAAGGAGATCCAAAAAAATGCTGAAGAAAATAACACCTTGAAAAATAAGCTCACTCAATTGGCAAAAGAGGTTCAAAAAGCCAATGAGGAGAAGAATGCTTTCAAAAGCAGAATTAGCCAAATGGAAAAAGGGTTCAAAAGCTCACTGAATAAAATAGTTCTCTCAAAATTAGAATGGAACAGATGGAGGCTAATGACTTTCTGAGAAACCAAGAAATCACAAAACAAAACCAAAAGAATGAAAAAATGGAAGAGAATGTGAAATATCTCATGGGAAAAAGCACTTACCTGGAAAATAGATCCAGGAGAGACAATTTAAAAATTATGGGACTACCTGAAAGTCATGATCAAAAAAAGAACCTAGACATCATCTTCCATGAAATTATTGAGGAAAACTGCCCTGATATTCTAGAACCAGAGGGCAAAATAAGTATTGAAAGAATCCATCGATCACCGCCTGAAAGAGATCCAAAAAGAGAAACTCCTAGGAACATTGTGGCCAAATTCCAGAATTCCCAGGTCAAGGAGAAAATATTGCAAGCAGCTAGAAAGAAACAATTCCAGTATTGTGGAAATGCAATCAGGATAACTCAAGATCTAGCACCTTCTACATTAAGGGATCGAAGGGCATGGAATAGGATATTCCAGAAGTCAAAGGAACTAGGACTCAAACCAAGAATCACCTACCCAGCAAAACTGAGTATAATACTTCAAGGGAAAATATGGTCTTTCAATGAAACAGAGGACTTTCAAGCATTCTTGATGAAAAGACCAGAGCTGAAAAGAAAATTTGACTTTCAAACACAAGAATGAGAAGAAGCATGAAAAAGTAAACAGCAAAGAGAAGTCATAAGGGACTTAACAAAAGTGAAGTGTTTACATTCCTACATGGAAAGACAATATTTGTAACTCTTAAAATTTTTCAATATCTGGGTAGTTGGTGGGATTATACACACACACATACATGCACACACACATACACACATGTACACACATACAGAGACAGAGAGCACAGAGTGAATTGAATAGGATGGGACCATATCTTAAAAGAAATTAAGGTAAATGATGAGAGAGAAATGTAGTGGGAGGAAAGAGGGTGAAATGGAATGGGGTAAATTATATCTCATTCAAGAGGCAAGCAGGAGACTTTTTTAGTGGAAGAAAAAAGAGGAGAGCTGAGACAAAAAAAAAAAAAACAAGAAATTTACCCTCATCACATTCAACTAAAGGAAGAAATAAAATGCACACTCATTTTGATATGAAAACCTATCTTACAATACAGGAAAGTGGGGGAGAAGGAGATCAGCAAGAGGGGTGATGATGGTATGGAGGGCAATGGGAGGAGAGAGTAATTTGAAGTCAACACTCGGGGAGGAACAGGATTAAAAGACAGAATAGAAACAATGGGGGGCAGGATAGGATGGAGGGAAATACAGTTAGTCTTACACAATACGACTATTATCGAAGTCATTTGCAAAACTACACAGATAGGGCCTATATTGAATTGCCTGCCTTCCCAAAGGGAATGGGTGGGGAGGGAGGGATGGGGAGAATTTGGAACTCAAAGTTTTAGGAACAACTGTTGAGTGTTGTTCTTGCTACTAGGAAATAAGGAATACAGTTAATGGGGACTAGAAAGTCATCTGGTCCTACAGGACAAAAGAGAAGATGGGGACAAGAGAAGGGAGGGAGGATAGAAGAGAGGGCAGATTGCTGATAGGGAAAATTAGATTGCTTGGGGTATTGGGGTGGGGGGGAGGGGATAAAAGGGGAGAAAATTTGGAACTCAAAATTTTGTGAAAATGAATGTAAAAAGTTAAATTAAAAATAAATAAATAAACAAAATGTCTATCGTACAGACAGTTGAAAGAACACCTTCCAAAGCTCATCCATAATCAAAGTGCCTGGCAAATGTTAGGTGCTTAATAAAAACTCATTGATTGGCTTATCAACTAAATACTATTGAGCAAAAGAATGGACTAGATTGCCTTTGGGAAACCACTGAGAGCTTTTACCAGCCCTGAATATCTCCATAAAAGAAAAGCCTATCTTTTTAATACAATATTTTGTCCAATGATATTATATGACTGTAAGTCATCCAACACTGTAGTCTCTGAAAAATCAAAATTGAGAATCAGCTAAAGGGCAACAGAGAGGAGCATGGTGGATGTAATTCTCACCTTCAGGCCTTTATAGATTGTGGTATTTATTCTATGACTCACAACCATACATAATCACCAGAAGAATATTGGTGTTAAAAAAGTTGGGCCCTTATTCCAGTGAGACACTAAAGGTTTCTAAAAGCTCCCAGTAATTTCCCAAAGGTGATTCAGACTACTCTCTTCTCAATCAGTTGTGGGCCTGACTCATTGTCCATTTGCAGCAGCCATCCCAGCTATGTGTACTTGCTGCTTTGGAGGAACAAAATGTCGTAGCCTTAAAATGATTGAAAATACATCAATTTCCCAATCAAGTAAAGTGCTTCAGCCCCACAAAGGCTATTTGGGGACCTAATTTTAACCTAAGTTTAACCACCTGAAATTCTTTTCAGTTCTATTCAAGTTCTAGAAATAAAGCATTTGCCAATTGATAGAATTCTACACTTTGGGGGAAAGAGGAAATTCACTATTCTCAAGCTTAGTTGATTTGCAAAAAACAAAGGGCAAGCATGGCTTGGTAGAAAGAGTAGGGGACTTACAGCCAGAAGTCCTAGGTTCATGTCCTAGATCTCTTTCTTACTAGCTGCACCACCTTAGGTAAGTCACAAACCCCTCAGTTTCCTAATCTGAAAATGAAGGATTTGGATAGGTGATCTCTAAGCACTAACATGAAGCCATGTTACTGTATGACATTTATTTGCATTTCATGCAGAAGTATTTTAGCAAATGTGTTATTGACATGAAACCTAAGGTTTGGATGTTTGTTTCTGAGGAGGCATGGATTCTGAAGCCATTAGACCAGATGACTGATCTCATAAGTGATTTTACCCATCTATTTTCTCCCAGTCAGAAGTCAGTGAGAGCAGTTTTAAAACAAGCAACTGAAGTAAATTGGTATAAAGGGTCAGTTATCAAGGAGCAAATTTAAACAATAAGATGGATTTTTGTTAACTGCCTGTTAAGAACTCACTTGCCCAAAGAAATCAAGATGTATGGTTCCAAGAATATAATGAGTCTAATTTCCTGACTTAGGAAGGGAAAGGAGGGAAAAGAAAGAAAAGGCAAAGAGAAAGGGAGATGGAAGGAGAGGGGAAAATGAGAGAGGAAGGACAAAGAGAGGGAGGAAAGGGAGGAGAGAGAAGGAAGAAAAGGAGGAGAGAAGACAGAAAAAAGGAATGGGGCAAAGGAAAAGAGAGGATGCAAAGGGAGCAGGGATGAGATGGGGAAGGCTGAAGAAAAGAGAGGGAAGAAAGATGGTGGAGAAAAGGAAGAAATGAGAGAGAAGAGAAAAAGGAAAAGGGAGGAGAGAGGAAAGAATAAGGGAGAATGGCAGGGATAAGAGAGGGGAAAGGAGGAGAGAAGGAAAGAGATGAAGATAGGGAGAAAAGAAGGGAGAAAGGAAGACTGAGACAGAACATAAAAGGACAAGAAAAAAGAGGAGAAAATGAGATGGAGAGAGGAGAGGAAGGAAGAAAAGACAGAGAAAAGAGAACAAGGAAAGAAGAGATGAAGGGAGATGGAGAAAGAAAAAAGAGAGAGTAAGTGGAGCCTGCGCAGTATAGAGAGGGGAGGCAGAATTAAAGTTTGAGGAAAAATGAAAGGGAATGACCAACACCAAAGAAACAAAAACATGGCTTCCTATCCCTTCCTCCTTTAATCCCTGTGCATCATCACCCCTCTCACAGTCTCTCCCCTTGGACAATCTCCCATTGCTCCCCAGTCATATCTATTTCTGAAGATTCTGTTGCTATGTTGCCTCCCTGACAAGGGGAAGAGAGAAGGAGCACACAGCTACTAAGTGTCTGAGACCAGATTTGAACTCAGGCCTCCCTGATTCCAGGAATGCTTTCCCCTCTATTGTGCTATTTGGGATTTTGACCATCGATGGTTCTGTTTCACCAGGTCATTGACAGCTGTGCCCTTTAGCTTTCTTCTCTTCTCTCTGGGGTACCTGAGCTAGTGATCTTGAATCCCTGACATTTAGGAGTAATGAACTATTTGAAGTGTGTGCGCATGAATTATTAGAAGAATGAACAGGAGAATGATTAGGAGTGTTAGTACCATCCATACAAGTAGGTAAGTTAAAAGAGGTAGCCGCTCTGGGGAGGAGGATGATAAGTTCAGTGTGGATATACTTAGCTTAAGATGGGAAGTTAGGTAGCTGGGAATGAAGGACTGGAGCTCCATACTGAGGACAGACTTTAGAGCTGTCCAGAGTGTCAGTTAGGTATAGATCCATGTTGGAGCTGGCTCAGTGAGCTATTCCTGCTTAAGTCAATCCATCAACAAGCATTTATTAAACACCACTAATGTATTTATTAAGCACCACCATATTCCAGGCACCATTTTAGGCATTTGGAGTACAAAGGACAAGTGAAACAGCACTTACCCTCCAGGAGCTTACTTCCTAGTTGGGACAACAACATGTGCATATATAAGTATATACAAGATATATGAAAAATAGATGCAAGGGGATTTGAAAGAGGAAGGCATTAGCATCTGGATGATCAAAAAAGAGTTGAATGAATGACTGAAAAAGTATTTTTTAAGCATTTACTACACAGCAAGAACTATGCTTATTTCTGGGCATACAAATGAAAAATTAAGACAGTCCCAGCATTCAAGGAGCTCACAGTCTAAAAGAGACAACACTTATAGAAGGATTTGGCTGTAGGCCATTTGGAAAGACTGGTGGTCTTCACCTGCAGGGTAAATGGCAAGAGTCTTTAGGTTGCATCACTGGGCAGATGACAGCTCCTATGGTTTGGGAGAGCATCATGGTAACATTGCAGATGGTCCCTTGGTCCACTGGCATACTAGGACTGTAACTCAGCTCCTCGTTCACCCATAGATGGCCATGCCTTCCAGGTAAAGGTAGGGGTATGCTAGGGCCAGGGCCCTCTACTAGTTTGAAGGGAACAGTAAGCCCAAGGGTTGGAGTAGATCAGGAACTATTAATTCTGTCCCACAGGGGTAGGGATGGAGCAAAGGGGAGGAGAAGATGACGCTTGAGCTGAGTCTCAAAGGAAGGTAGGAAGTCTAGCTAAGGAAGGCAAGAATTCCAGGATGTCCATTCCATTTTTCCAAATTGTGTTAGGAGAGTCAGCAAATTACATGGAAACAGCTTCATCCCAAGTGTTGCAGGTCAAAATGCCTCTTATCTTTTCTTAATTGTTTTATCCTTAAGTTTGGTTTACAAGAAACTTGTTACATGCAGCCTTGTTTTTGGTTGCTCAGTTGTTTCAGTCATGTCCAACTCTTTATGACAGCCCCCCCATTTGAGATACTGGAATGGTTTGTATTTCCTTCTCCAGCTCATTTTACAGATGAGGAAACTGTGGCAAACAGAGTCAAGTGGCTTGCCCAGGATCACACAGCTAGTAAGTGTCTGAGGATAGATTTGAACTCATGTTTTCCTTACTCCAGGCGCAATGCCTTATCCACTGCACTCCCCAGCTGCCCCTTACCCACCATTTATTCAATGTTACTGTGGTTTGACAATCGAGGAACTGTGGGGATGGGTATGTCACCATGCCATGATCAGAGAAGCACAAGAGAAACCTGGGATAGGAAGTGTCACCCAATGAATGGGTAGGATACTAGCAAGCAGCATCCCTCTTCTGGCTTCTGGTTATTCTGGGCTACTCTGCATATTTCATGTCATTTCACCCTACCACCAAAATAAATAAATAAAGGCTTCCTACATGGAGCAGTTGGAGTTCAACCTTTCCTTTCATATTAGCCCTTTAAAAGTCCAACGTGATAATTCTATAGCACAGTGATGACCACTGGGTTTTGCTAATGTGACATTTTGAGAAATGGGCTAGACAGCATAACATAACAGCAGGCCAGCTTCCTATAGCATTCACCAAGAGGCAGGGAATCGCTCTGTGAGGAGGACGTTGCAGATGGATGTTTCACTCTCCTCCTAAAAGTCAAAAGAACAAAGAATCAAGAGTAGGAATTACTAGAGTTTGTTTGGCAAACTTTTCTGAATTTTTATAAGAGAGCTTGGGAGATCTCCTGAATTCCAGGTAAAGTCAATGGATTTAAGTCACCCTGAAAGATCCTTTGTACCATAACTTGAAATCATCTCCTACTACTCTCCACATACTCTGTTCTCCAGACCAAACTGGACCAGTCCTTGGCCCCAGACTCTTTCCAGGAATCCTTACTTGTCTTAACTCAGGCCTTTCTACATGCTTAGAATTCTCTCCCTCCCTCATGCTCCTTACTCCTACTCCTACTCCTCTCCTCCTTTCTCCTCATCTTCCTCTCTGCCAGCTGAAATCCAACCCAACCAACTCCCTTCTGATTGGAAAAAGGCAATCAGTTGGTGGCTTCACACTATTGGTGTAGAGACTAGCCTATGATACCATAACCTGCCACTTCTGACCACACCACATGTGAAGGAAGAAGCAAGTCAAACTGAGAACAGAAAATCTGGAAAAGTAAACTAAATTCTCCATCTGATTGTCTGGGGAGGAGAAAGGAAAAAAACTCTATCTTGCTAAAGACATTAAAACTATTGTCTGCAGAAAAATAGCCACCTGTGCTCTGACATACTAAGAGAGATCTCAAAATTATGCATAAGTTCTAGGCTAAGATAAGTAGAATGAGTTTAATTCCATTCAACCAACATTTATTAAAGGCTTACTGTGTTGAGAGCTCTGTGCTAGGTGCTGAGGGAGACATATAGTTTAAATAAGACAGTGTCTGACCTTATGGATTTTTACAATCTAAAAGGGAAATAAGACACATAAATAATAGTCATTATGGCCTTCTCAGGAAGGAAAGGGGAGGGAGGGAGGGAGAGAACTTGGAATTCAAAACTTTAAAAAAAAAATGTTAAAAATTTTTGTTTATATGTAATTGAGAAAAAATAAAAATTCAAAAAAAATCAAAACCAAAAAAATTGTCATTATGTACATCAGTATTTTGATGAATCCATAACATCCTTAATGTGGTTCCCCCCTCTGATGGCTCAAATCATATCTCTCCCAATCCTCATTCTATGTCATTTTTTAGTGAATCAGTGATAATTTATTAACCATCTATTGACCTATCATGAACAGCTAGGTAACATAGTGAATAGAGCACTGATCCTGGAGTCAAAAAGACTCAACTTCCTGAGTTCAAATCCAGCCTCAGACACATATTAGCCGGGTGCTCCTGGGTAAGCCACTTAACACTATTTCCCTCAGTTTAATCATCTATAAAATGAACTGGAAAAGGAAAGCCAAAGCACTCCAGTATCTTTGCCAAGAAAATCCAAAAATGGGATAACAGAGTCAGACACAACTGAAAATGACATGACAATAACTGAGCTACCGTGTCTAAAGAGGACCTAGGATGAAGCATGTTACTCCCCAACAGAGACATGCTAGACTCAAGGCACAGAAAGAGACCTTCATTTTTAGACACAGCCACTGTGTGGATCTGCATGGCTCTACTTATTTATTACAAGGGAGAGTTTTTCTCTGTTTTTAATTAGAGGATGCAAAAGGAGAAAAAAAGGAATAGCCATAGTAATAGCCCCCCAAAACAGAAGGCCATTTGGACACTTCCTTTAATATACAGAAGAGAACGAAAGAAAGCAGATAAGCCGGAAAGTTTTAAAAGGAATAAGTTGAATTGCTTCTACATCTTTTTTAAGCAGCCAGTATGAAACAAGGATTCATAATTTCCTATACAATCCTCACTTTTGTTCTACTGTATGTATGGAAATTTTCTTTTTTATGTTTAAGGTCAGAATTTGAAAGCTAAAAATACTTTAAACCACCTACTTTGTACTAAGTATTGTGCTAGGTGGAGCTAGGAGTACACAGAATGATATAATATGCATTCAAATGAAGAAAATAACAAGCACATATTTAAGGATACAGATAATAAATATAATGAGAATAAGTTCAAATGAATACAAAAATAGTTTAATATAAGGCAATTAGAGAGAGAAAGCAGTGGGAAGGAAGGGACTGGGAAAAGCTTCACATGGAAGATGGTAATGATGAAGGAAGAGAAGGATTTTGTGAGGTCAAGTGGAAGAAGGAACAAATTCCAGGCATGAGGGGATGACCAGTAGGAAGACAAGGAGAAAAGTGATGTAATATCATCCGTGAAGAAGAAAGACACCAGCTTGGCTGCATTACAGAATGTGGGAAAGGGAGTAATGTCCAGTGAAGCTGGAAGGATAGGCTGGGGTCAGGTTGTGAAGAGTTTTAAAAATTAAACAGAAGTTTACATTTTATCCTACACTATCACTACACTTATCCTACAATAGAGACCCAGTGGAGTTGTTTCAGCATCAGATCTTAGACTTCAGGAAAATCACTTTGGCAGGAATGGGGATGGACCTGAGTCTCCTATCCATAGAGGGTCCACCCAGTGAAGCAGAGGTCATTTTTCAGAGTAGAATGGAGGTCATCCATCTGTTACCATCTCACCCTCACTGCACAACAAACCCACTTCCTTTTCTGATCCTGTATATCCTAGATGAAACTTTCTTCCATTTGTTGAAGGCAAATCATCGCTGGTAATATACCACAATCTTCCACCCACATTACATCTCTCCATTGCTCATGGGAAAGTTAAACTCTTCAGAGATTTCGGTAGCAATATTGATTACAGTATTGATTGTAAGAGTTAGGACATATGTTAGAGAGCATTTAAGGCTCAGAGATTACAAACAAAAATGTTGTAAAATTGTACACAGTAACATTATGCGATGATCAAGTATAATTGACTTAGCTCTTCTCAGTGATACAACAACCCAAGACAATTCCAAAAGACTCATGATGGAAAATGCTATCCACATCCAGAGGAAGAATTATAGAGTCTGAATGCAGATGAAAGCAGACTATTTTCAGTTTTGGTGGGGAGAAAGGGGGGTGTAGTTTTTGCCTTTTGTTCTATATCTTCTTTCACAACATGACTAATGTGGAAATACATTTTACATGATTACACATGTATAACCTATATCAGACTACCTGCCATCTTGGGAAAGAGGAAAGGGAGGGAGGGAGGGAGGGAAATAAATTTGGAACTCAAAATCTTTCAAAAAATGAATGTTGAGAATTGTCTTTATATGTAATTAAAAAAATAAAATACTATTTAAAAAAATAAAGCAATACAACTTTGAAAGACTTAATCAATGCAACGACTAATCATAATTTCAGAGGAATTTCAGAGGAATTCATAATGAAACATACTACCCACCTCCTGACAGAGAGATGATAGACTCAGAGTTCAAGGTGAAACATACTTTTTTGACATGGCTAATGTGGGAATTTGATTTACTTGACTATACATGTTTGTGACAAGAGTTTTGTTTTTCTTGCTTTGTCATTAGAGGAAAGAAAGGAAAGGGGAGGGAGAGAAAAAGAGGACTTTTTTGATAGAAAAAAATTTAATTAAAATTTTTAAAAGATATTAAAGTATTGCATAATTCATGTCTATAAAATATCACTGGAAAAATACTGATAAAAAGATGAAGTTTTTCCATTTGCTTCAATATGTTGCGTAAGACAGTTGAAAACACTATGCAATTTGCCAAATGCAGTCTCCTATTAAATTCTGCAACTAGCTTATTGTCTGTATGCAGCGTCCTTCTAAAATCTGCTCACCGATGGACCCATTTGACGAGTTATCTATAAACTGAATATGAAAATCAGCCTGTTTAATAAAAATAATGAATCACATTTCTATAGTGCTTCAGGGTTTTGTAAAGCATTTTCCCTCGTGAAGTAGGTAAAGTAAGTTTTATTTATTATCACCTAGTTACAAACATGAAAAACTGAGGATCAGAGAGGTTATGACTTGCCTATGGCCACATAGCAAATAAGCAAGAGAACTGGGTCTCAGATCCAGATCTCCTGACTCCAAGTCTAAAATATACAATATATGAATTAAATAGTGCAAAACGTTAAGTGAAGTTCCAAGGGAAAAGTAGTCACTGATGGAAGAAATCAAGGACGACTTGCTGGAGGACAGAGCCTTTGAGGTGAGCCTTAAAGGAAGGGCAGGAATTCAGCTAATGAAGAGGGAGGACATTCCAAGCATGAGAAGTGATATGAACAAAGGCACCTTCTTACCCTGAAAAGCAAGGTATTGGAGTGGGAAAAGCACAGGATTTGGAGTCAGAGATGTAGGTTTGATTCCTAACTATGTTATTATTACCTGTATCATTTGATGCCTGTCATTTCATCTTTGGACCTCAGTTTCTTTGCCTGTAAAATGAGGAGAGCCTAGATGAGTCCATTTTAGCTCTAAATCTTGTGAACCTGTGAAAGATACGGAGCAAGAAAGCACAAGGAGTGGTTAGATGTTATGGGTGTGGATGTGTGTGTGTGCACACGCTCATGGTGCAAAGTTGCCAAGGATCAGCCAGTTCACTCTGTGTATAGGGATGTTCTCTGTATATCACGGAGAGAGATAATGGACCACAGAAAGGGAGGAAAGGGATGTAAATAGACTTCACATTTGAGAAGGATGTTAAAGCAGACGATGAAGATCTTAGACGAGTTGAGAAAGCACCATAGGCCTCTGAGAAGTGGGGAGGCTTGGTCAGCATGACAAAGTAAGCAAATGACAATGGTAGTATGCAGAGATGTTGGGAATTGAGTGGAAAGGGTTATGTTCAAGGCTGTTGTTATGTTTGTCCTTTGCTCTCAAAGAGGTCCATGACATCAAAATGATGACATGACTTGCACTTGACTTTGACTTGAGTGAGGGCAGGCTGTGCAAGGTCACCAACCTCATTTTCTTCTCTAGAGCCATCTGAGTCCAGTGGCCTGATATTCATCAGGACTACAGGAAGGAGATGGTCCAGGATGCAGTGGGAGACCCTGGCCCTTTTAGGCTAAGGTCTTACACATTCTCTCTCACTTTGAGTGAGATACACCCATTCAATGAATAGACCTCTTCAAGTAGTTACTCAAAGGATGACCCCTTTTAATGAAGAAATAAAAATCAAACTGGAAGGAGAAGACCCTCAGGGTTCTTGGGTAAAAGGGAAACAGTTACTATTTAGTATTTACACCCTGTGCTAGGTGGGTGGGAACCTGTTGTCCAGTCTATGAGCTCCAGAGTTGGCCTGCATCTGTGGCAGATGGGGAAAAGAGTAAATAAAATAAGATGTCTTAGCAAGCCAATAAAAAAGGAGAACTTGATCTAATCCACATTTATTGTTTTTTCTACAGATAGTAGTGAAGTGAAGGTGGGTGAATACAATGCTGTGGCTGACACGTTGGAAATCATCAATGACACCATCAGATTTCAAGGTAAGTTGGCTTGCTTGAAGTTGAGTAAAGAGTGGTACGATATTGTGTAAACATCTAACCCAGGGGCACATATTACAGAATGATAACAATAATCAGAGCTACCATTTCCATAGTACCCACCATGTGTCAGGCACTATACTAAGTGCTTTCTAATCATTTTCTCATTGTGAGGCAGCAGGACAGATAAAAGTCTGGCTCTGAAATCAGGAAGTCCTGGGTTCAAGTCCTACTTCTGACACAATACTGGATATTGGACCATGATTGACTCTAACGCCTCTGGTCCCAGGTAACTCTCTAAAACTATAAGTTAAAGGTGGACATGCGAGTCTGCATTCATGGAGGGAGTTTCTATACCATGAGTTGCTTACACTGATGAAATCACAAGTTCAGACCAAAAAACACCAAATGTCACTCTATGTAAGTCTTGGAGACAAACTGTTGACCCTCAGAAATCAGGTTTGGGAAAGGCACTACCAGGTTTCAAAACAGGCTGGGTTGCTTTAAAATCAGGTGGAGAAGAGTAGTGTGGCATTTTGCAATTATGTCTAATAATCCAAGGTCACTTGGGAAAGGAAGAGAGAAGAGATTAAGCATTTATATGGTGCCTATTATGTGCCAGATACGATGTAAATGCTTTGCAAATATCATTTCATTTGAGACTCACAACAACCCTGAGGAAAAGGTGCTGTGATGATCTCCATTTTACAGTTGAGGTTAAGTGACTTGCCCAGGGCCATACAACCAGTAAGTATCTGAGGCTGGATTTGAATTCAGGTCTTCCTGACTCCAGGCCTAGAGCACTATTCACTGAACCACCAGCTGCCACAATATGCCACTCAGCATAGTACTTTGGGTTTCCATGGAGGATAGACATCTCCTTCCTATGCACATGGAAAGTGATATGTAACAGGCCATTTGGGAGCAAGGCCTGGATCAAAGCAAGGAGATCATCTGCAGTACAGAGTCAGGAGCCTGGAGACTACAGTCAGTGAGCATGCAAGCCCCTGAGTCTTTCCTCAAGCTAAACTAAGCCCTGGTTGGACGTGGCTCATTTGGGGAATACAGAGGAGGGAGAAGTAAATCACAATTGTTCTTGCTCCCTAAAGAAGGCTTACAGAACAGAAAAGTAAAATTCCAATTTCAACAAACAACATCCAAAATGCACTATTTTCCCCAAAAAAGCATTTGGGGGCCAAATTATATCCCCAAATTATTCTTACGTGCACAGATTATTGCAGTTACTCCATCTGTGGTTATCTGAATTATTTAACTCGTTTTCTATATTATTTAGCCTATTAACTTATCTAATCTAAGTTATTTTGGCATATCACTTAGTTTCATTCACAGGATCTAACCTTTGAATGTGCTAAGAGAGGGCCAGACATTGGTACACCTTGGTAAGGGGTGACAATTGTGTTCCCACCATGTGAAAAGTACATCTCTTGGATGTTCCAGTACACCAAAGGATTTTAGCTTTTACCCTAACACACATAGCTTGGACAAGAGGCTTTTTCTAATATGGAAAAATGTCCATTTTACTAAAAAACCATATTTCAAAGTGTCCCACCTCATGTAGTACCCTAGGAAGCTGCCTCCATTGCCCACCAAGCACAAGGAAAGCATTGTCTTCCTTCACTTGTCATCAACACGAACACATAAGCCTTGCGGCATTTTGACCATACATCATTCGTATCTACATTGTCCTCGTCAAAGTCCTTTTCCAACCTTAACACCACTGGCCAGCCTTTAAACAACATTAAAATTTTTGAAGGAGTCAATGACCAGGCTAGGAACTCAGTCTTAATTCCCCATTCAGGACCTAAAATATGCAATTTGCTCTTCAGCTATTGAGAACTCTAGGGATATATTTACACATGGAAAAAGCCTAGAGTATAGAACACACATAACCCCAGGGATTGTTCACAATCTGCATTTATTGAATTTCAATTTAAAATTGTTCCACTTTTTATAAAGCAGAACCCTCTGGAGAGTGATCTCTTTGATTTTTTTTAATATAGAAGTGACTGAGCTTGGGAGGAGGAAGTCCTAAAAAGAACTCATTCTGGAGAATTTTTCTTTTTCTTTTTTTAAAAAAGTCCTATAAGACTACCAGCAGTTTCTTTTTATAACCCTTCATTAAAGCAATTACTTCAGGAGGTAAAGGGATCTATATGTATAATATAAGACATCTTCCTAGAGATCTTGTTTTCAGTGAGGAACACAGCACACCCCATTCAGCCTGGCCCTATGCTTTCATGGCATATGATCTATATAGATCTCCTATGATCTAACTAGGAGCCCAGAGCATACCTGTGCTTTCCTCTGTCCTGATTCCCCAGTCTGAATGGCAACCCTCTCTCAAATCATTGACCAGAGGCCTTACTTTCACCCAGCTTTCAGTATCTTGGATTTAGACCATGGATAGGTTTTAAAGTCATTCACACCTAACCAGTCAATCAAAAATGGCCAATGACTGCCTGCCTAGACCTCATACTAAGCCCACCCTATAAGTGGCAGTGACCCAGGATGCAGTGGGTGAACTTGGCCTTTCTAAGGACAGTCTTATAAGGTAGCATTCATGGGCGGAAAAGGCTAACCTGGCTGGGAATGATCAAGACTTTTCACATGTAATTGGGTTTTACTGGACTTCAATGATTGGAGGAGAGAGTAAAGCTGATGACTTTGTGCAATCTGCCTCACTTAAATCCAGTTTGCACTCAAGTCATTTTGTTCTTTGTTCTTGGATAAACAACATCAGCCCACCCTATGAATTCTGGCCCTTTGGTTTTGCCTTGTAAATTGGTACAGAGAACTGCAAGTAAAAAAACCCTCTCCACCAATGCAGAGTGGCATCTTCTCTGTGTTGTATAGCTCAGAGTTGCCTGGGGTACTGGGCCACTAATTCAGAGTATGTGCCATAGGCAGGATTCTTCCTAACTCTAGGGCCAGCTCCTAATCCACTAAACCATAAAATTTAATGACTTAATTTTGAATTTGCATACAGCTATCATACCAAACATAAGTGGGGGGGGGCCGGCGGAGCGTCGCTAATACTTAAGAATATCTTATACAGTTGGTTGTGAATTTTATGTTTTTAAGAAGTGAGGGAGAAGAGAAAGAAAAGAGAAAAGTAAGGAAAGAAGGAAGGAAGGAAGGAAGGAAGGAAGGAAGGAAGGAAGGAAGGAAGGAAGGAAGGAAGGAAGGAAGGAAGGAAGGAAGGAAGGAAGGAAGGAAGGAAGGAATACTTAGATGTGGTCTGGCTGGGATAGAATCCTCAGTATTCAAAGCCACAGTTGTTGTTTTGCCTGTGTTCGACACAATGACAATAATAAATAACTCTCAGAGGAAATCAATGTGTGTTTTGCTTAAGCTGATTTTTCTCATTGACCTTTCAGGTTCAGAGCCTCCAAAAGACAAAACAATCATCCAAGAACAGCTGCGGGAGATCTCCCTTCCTCTTTACAGCATTCTCTCTGCTCTCACAATCCTAGGGATGATCATGGCCAGCGCCTTCCTCTTTTTTAACATCAAAAATAGAAACCAGAAGTAAGCCATCCATTTTTGCATCCTGCTCTGAATGTTCCCTAAGCTGATATGCTGCTCTTATAGAGCCTAGAATTGATCACACTGAACCATCAGGGGCCCCATCTGTACAATGGGCATAATAGCATGCACCCCACCTTCGAGGGTGGTTGTGAACAGAATGCTATAGAAATAGAATCATAAAAGAGAATGTTCATTATCAATATTATTAAAGTCTTTCTCTGCATGTTGTTCCCTGAAGATTCAATAGGTATTCCTTCAGGAGAGTAGAAGGCCAGAGGGTGTACCCAATAGAGTACAGTTGGTGCTTCTCATTGTGAGAACTAGAAGAGGCCATAATGGCCAGCTACCCCTATCCCCCTCATTCAACAGATGAAGAAACTGAATCTCAGGGAGAAAAGATTTGCCCAAGGTCACACAGCAATTTGATGAAGACTAAAACTAGAATACAGCTTCAAACCCAAGTCTCTCTCCACTCTACCACACTGCCTTTCCAAACTGAAGAGAACTTCACCCACAGAGAAAGTCGCCCACTAGGGAAATCTGGCTAGTGCTAGATGACAAACAGGGCCACATTTTAGGCTACAGATTTTTTTTTTTAAATATAGTTCTGAAGTTTCCATGGAGAGTCTCTAAATTCAGTTCCCCTTTATGTTGGGGTTGGATTGGGAGAGAGAGTTGAGAGAAAAGAAAGGAAGGGGAAGGGGAAGGGGAAGATCAGTCTCCCTGCTATTCAAGGCCAACTTCAAATGATACAGGTGTCAGAATCATTCCTCATCCTTTTAATACATGTGGGAGCCCTGAGGAGTACTGGCCTAGAACCCAATGCCTTGCAGACATGCCATATGATCAAGAATCAAGCAGGGGCAGCCACTGTGTCTCCCACAGTGGAGCATCATCTCTGAGGCTACCAAAGCTGTTGGAACCTGGAAGATGAATCACTGCTTGATCCAGGAATAAACCTAACTCCAAGAGGAATCTAGGGCGATGGCAGTGAATTTTTCCCTTCTTCCTATATGAGAAAGGGAAAATTATCTTGATATTTTAGCAGTTGTTAACTCTTTGGTACTAGATGAGAGACAAAAAGAGGTTCTCTTGAGTATTAGAATGTCAACTTTGGAAGGGTGCTCAGAGGTCACAATGTCCGATGAAGTGGGACCCTCCCCTCTGTCACCTCAACCCTAAGCAAATGGTCAGCCAGACTTTGCTTGAAAACTTCCAGTGACTGACATCTCACAAGCTACTAAGGCTTACTATTCCATTTTTTGACAGTTCTCTCAATTAGGAAGTTTGGACAAGTCATTATTGTTGCCATGTTTAGTAGAAAACACACCAGACTAGAAATGAACAGACCTAGGTTTGAGTGCCAGGGCTGTGAAAGTCATTCAGTTTCATTGTCAGTTTCTTCATCTGTTAAATGGAGATGATGATACATACCCTAGTTACATCACAGCACTGTTGTGAGGAAAGCACTTTAGAAACTGCAAAACAATATAAATATATACCATTTATCTATGCTCATAATTTCTTCTAGCATGCCAGAGGAAAGATTGAGCAACCAGGTGATGTAGTGGGTAGAGTGCTAAGCCTGGAGTCAGGAAGACCTGAGTTCAAATCTGACCTCAGACACTCGTGTGTGAGATCCTGGGCAAGTCACTTACACCTGTTTCCTTCAGTTTCATCATTTGTAAAATAAGCTAGAGAAGGAAATGGCAAAGTACTCCAGTATCTTTGCCAAGAAAACCCCAAAATGGCATCAAGGAAGAGTCAGACATGACTGAAAACAACTGAACAAGGAGAGAAATCAGTATTCCTATTTCTAATTTGCTGTTTTTCAGTGAATTTTTTTTAATATTTGGGCTATTTCTCTAAAAGCCTATGAAGAAACAGAAAACAGTAATCACTATGGTTCTAAATGCCCCTTTCCTAAGTTAATCTTTCCAAATCCTCCTTCAAGGACCAGAATAAATCCTACCACACCTCAAAGCCCTTCCCTAATTACTGGATCTCCTTTTCTGTGCATTCCTGTTGTTGTCTATACCCTTATTGTCTCTACCCTCTGTTGAAGTCTTGCATTATTACTGTACTGTTTTCGTTTGCATATTTTATCTCCCCAACTAAGAGTACACATCTTACAGTTTTTTCCCTTCAGTACCTAACACAGTATCATACATGGCAGGCATTCAGCAAATATGTGTTGAGTGAATGAATGAATGAATAAATGAGCAGTCCTACTAAATGTACTATCTCTTTTTATTGGTAGGCTAATAAAGATGTCCAGCCCTTACATGAACAATCTTATTATCCTTGGAGGAATGCTATCCTATGCATCTATTTTTCTTTTTGGCCTTGATGGATCCTTTGTCTCTGAAAAAACATTCGAAACACTCTGCACCGTAAGTAACTTAAAATATTCTACCTGGATATGAATTGTACAGTATAAAATTTTTCATGGTGAAAATAGAAAATAATGTGCCACTTATCCAGCGGTCAGTTTTTGGAAATCTAAGAACAGTTATAAACCCAGAAGTGAAAAAACCTTTGGGCAAAGAGAAAAAGAGTTGTTACAAAGCCCATGTATTTCTATAAAGAGAGGTGTGGAGTCACCACTAGATCCCAACCTATTTACCTTCTATGTATAAAATTAAGTTTACTGATTTAAACAAGCTTCACCCAGTAGCTGGCTTGCTGAAAAGTGGCAATAGATGTTGAAGATGCAGGCAGAAGACTCACTAAATGCCAAAGACATGTGTTAGGCTGGTAAAAGTAGTGTAGGAGCAAACAGAGCTATACGCCTCAGCATCCTGGGAGGCCATCCCATGATACAATATAAAACAGTATTTTGTGCTCAATAATAGTGACTCTGAGTCGTAAAACAGAGATTTGTTTGGAACGGCTGGTAAGTAACTGTTGGCAGTCTGGTCAAGTCTATGGACCTCTTCTCTGCACAAAATAAAATGCATAGGATTACAAAGGACATCAATTTTATTGAATATAGCTGTCAGAAATCTTTTTTAAAAAAGCTTGATATTGTTTCAAACAATGATTGAAAATTTAAGTATCAGTACTTAATGGGTAAGCTTCAGTTATGTGCAAATTTTAGACTTATTCAAGGGACAGCTAGGGGGTACAGTGAGCATACTGGGTCTAGAGGAAGAAAAACTCATCTTTGTGAGTTCAAATCTGGTCTCAGACACTTACTAGCTGTGTGACCATGGGCAAGTCATTTAACCCTGTTTGCTTCAGTTTCCTCATCTATAAAATGAGCTAGAGAGGAAAATGGCAAATTGATTCAGTATCTTTGCCAAGAAAAGTCCAAATGAGGTCACAAAGTGAGACATAACTGAGAAACAACTCAACCACAACAGATGTGCCAGGTGCCATGCTAAGCAAAGGGGGAGAAAGGCAAAAATATCATCCCTTACCTTCAGACAGCTTATATTGTAAAAGAAGAGACACCATGCAACTACGTATTTACAAGATATAGACAATATAAATGGAAGGTGATCCTAGCTTCTAGAGTAACTGAGAAAGACCTACAAAAGATGAGATTCTAGTTTAAAAGGAAGGATGGCTTGAAATAGGAAGGAATCTTGTGCTACAGGAGAGATCAGTGGAGCTTTTGAGGATTCAGATTACCAGGGAGATGAAACTATTGTGTGATGTGCTATGATAAGATAGATCAAAGGATGGGATAAAAAAATCATGGTCCAAGGTTTTCGGTGGGATAGGCAAAGGTTGGAGTAGGGCAGAATTCT
Organism: Bettongia penicillata ogilbyi; assembly: GCA_023548195.1. Taxonomy (NCBI): domain Eukaryota; kingdom Metazoa; phylum Chordata; class Mammalia; order Diprotodontia; family Potoroidae; genus Bettongia; species Bettongia penicillata. Next base: position 6,085,884 of record JAJHZJ010000055.1, on the reverse strand, counting down.
TCAGGTAATGATAATTACTTTGTAGGTACACTGTCCTTCCCTTTGATACACATGCTCCCAAAGCCTCATGTGTCTCTTAACTGAGTATGAACCATTAGGAAACTGATACATGAGCTGTAAGAACTTAGATAATATTCTTGTTCTATTCAACTCAATAAACATTTATTAAGCCCCTTCTATGGGTCAGGCACTGTGTTAAGTGCTGAGGATCCAAATGAGGAAAATACATTTCCTGCCCTCAAGAAACTTACAGTCCAACGGAGGGGGGCTTAAAATGGCGAGGGGCACTAGGAACATGACTTTCTGTAGAATAGGAACAAGCCAAGGTGCTAATGGAAAGTGGAGAGTTTACCTGGAACATTCAGAGCCTTCTATAAAGGAAGACTTTAAGAGGAATTAACTGCTCCACTCTAACCTTCCAATCAAAAGAGAAAGGCAACAGACAAAACTGAAAAAGTGTTGAGTACTAAAAACTGAGTCATTTTGCATGGTGATGAGATTTCAGGTGATCTGCTTATCCTGGAGGAGATGTGGTGGTCCACGGAGTCAAAATCAAGCTGAGCTGCTGATGGAAAATAGACTTATCTAAGCCTCAGTTTCCTGAGATGATCATAGAAATATAGATCATAAGATAATAGATTTAGGACTGGGAAGGAACTTAGAAACCCTTTAGTCCAATTTCCTGACTTTGTAGATGAAGAAAGTTAACTGACTTACATAAGGTCATGTAGGTAGTGATTAAGAGAGCCAGGTTCTTTAACTTCAAATCCAGCACCCTTTCCAGAATGCTACAGAGCCTGTCTCACAAGGTTGCTCTGAGACTCACACTAGGTTATATAAAAGTCCTGTAGCATGGGGTGCCAAACAAATGGATGGCCCCAGTAGCAAAGCTGTTCTCAATTGTTTTTCAGTTTGTACTGTTCAATCTCATTAAAGTTCCCAAAGGCTTTGAAACCAAGGAGACATTTTCTATAGCCCCACGAATGAACAGTATGGTGCAGGTGCTTCTGAGAGATTTCCACTGAGCTATTTTGTATAGGAAATTCCCAAAGGGATGGAACTGAATAGAAACCAGGAAGTTTTCCACAGTGTCCTTTGAGGGTCAACGCTATGTCGGATAATCGCTTTGTACCCCCATTCAATAGGGTGCCCTGTTCATGAAGATGCTTTACAGGTGACCCTGGATAGCAAGGACAATGTATGCATTTGACATTTTTGTGAAAACTGTGTAGAGCCAGAAATCTGCTTTCTTTGCCCTTACTGCTAGGGGTGAGGGGGAAGGAGTAAACACCTACTACGTGCCAGGAACTGTGCTAAGCACTTTTCCAAATATTCTCTCATTTCATCCTCACAATAACCCTAGGAGGGAGATGCTATTATTACCCCCATTTTTCAGTTGAGGAAACTGAGGCAAACAGAAGTTAAGTGACGTACTCAGAATCATATAACTAGTAAGTGTCTGATGCTGGATTTGAACTTAGGTCTTCCTGGCTCCAGGTCTAGCAATCTATCTACTGAGACACTAGCTACCTCTAAAAGATACTACCAAGAGACACAGCTTGTTTTATAGTGGAAAAAGAAGTTAGGATCAGAGGATCTGAGTTCCAGTCCTTACTCTGAATGTCCTATCTGTGTCACCCTGGGGAAGGTTCACTTCACATCTGCTGTTTTGCCTAGTTTCAACTCCAAAGAACAAGATGCCCCTCTCAGGTTAAGCTAAATCTCATCATCATGCTGTTCATTCAAGCTCTAACTGATTACACCTCCCTCAATCTCCCTCTCCCCTCTGATTGGAGGGCTTGAGGGTGGTATACCAAACTCCTCTCAATGCCTTCCTTTGTAGAGGATAGAAACTGGACTCTCAGTTCACTGTGATGGTAATTTAAATGGGAAGATCTTTCCCATTCATTAATAGATCCATGTGACCTTGCTTAAGTCACATGGAAGCCTAAGGAACATGTGGTGGGAGGAACTTACTGAACGGGTGGAACAGGAAAGATGGAGAAGACCTGGGAGGAAGTTAGTCAGGCTAGTCAGAGTTGAGAAGGACACTGGCAGACAGGCATAGCTTAGGCTCCAAGTGTTTGTTTGTTTGGGGGAAGGTCCCAGCAGGGGGCAGAGAGGCTTAGGAATGGCTTTGCCCCCTTCAGTGATAATCTGTATTGACTTCTTGGCTACTATATGGATTTGGCTTTCTGGTATCTGAATAAATGTTTTTCTATTGCCTTCTATATGGAGAATCTGTTATACTTTGCAATTGAAAATTATGCCGACATATTCATAGTCACCAAGAGTGCTGTGAAAATTGCCTTGGCAATTTACTCACCCCACTCTATACCTGCTGCTTTACCTGGTTTCAATTCTATGGAAAAAGATGCCCCCATGCCAGGTACCCACTTCTGTCCCCCCTTTTCCTACCTCCTTTTGTGTGTTGTCTCCCCCTTTATTATAAGTTCCTTGAGGGAAGGGACTATCATTCTTTTTATTGATTGTATCCCCAATACTTATCACCTTCTTTGGAGAGCTCTAATCCTTAGGAATTTTTTCTTTAATTTAGCCTAAATGAGTTTCTTTGCAATTGCCATTCATTGTTCTTGGTTCTGCCCTTTAGGGCAGAAGTGTACAGACTTTATGACTGGTTTTTATACTGCTATAAGCTAATAATAGTCGGTGCATTTTTAAATACAGCAACACTTTATTTTAAAATATATATATAACTCTTAGCTCATACAAAACAGGCAGCTATCCAGATTTGGTCCACTGGCCATAGCTTGATGACTCTGCTCTAGGACCTACAGAACAAAAATATCCCTCCTCCACTAGAAGGCCCTTTACATAATTGAACACAGCTATCATTTTCCCCTCAAGCTTTCTCTTCTCTAGGGTAAACAGTTCTTTCAACCAACCTTCATATGATGTGAATTCAAAGCCTGGTTACTTTTGTCCAGACAGACACTCTCTAAGTTATCCACATCCTTCTTAAACTGTAGCACCCATAACAGAACACAGTATTCCATGTGATATCTGGTAAGGACAGCCTACATTAGGACTCTTGCTTCCTAATTCCCAGAAGATAGGCCTCTCAATGTAGCCAAAGGTTTCGCTACCTCTTTTGACTGTTACTGACCTTGAGCTTTCAGATAACTAAAATCCTTAGATACTTTTCAAGTAAACTGCTTTAATCATGCTTTCCCTATGCTATACCTGAGAAGTTTGGGGTGGTGTTTGTGGTGTGGTTTTTTTTTTACTCACTTGTAAGACTTTGCATGTATTTATATTGAATTTCATCTTCTTAGATTCATTTCTTTCCTTTTCAGTCAAGTTCTTTTTAGATCCTGATTCTGTCATCCATTGTGGCAAGTATTTCTCTCTGCTTAGTGTCATCTGCCTTTATCCATATTATAGATCAGAGAAAAATTGCAAAACAACACAAAGCCAAGCACAGATCCCTGGGCTACTCCTCGGCAGATCTGGCCACATTGAAATTAAACCATGAACAATTATCCAAGTCTAGCCAACCAACCAGGTCCAAAACCATCTAACTGTATTATCATCTTTCCATCTTTTTCACAAAAATATGAAATACTTCACAAAAAAACTTGACTAAAATATAGGTGAACTATACCTATAGTAATGGTATACCTATACCATTCTGCTCTTATACCAGTTGAAGAATACTGTCCAAAAAAAAGGAAATAAGGTTAGTTTGGTATGACCTCTTCTTGATTAAGCCATGCTGGTTCTCTTATCATTGCTCCCATCATCTCTTTAATTCTCTATTCTAAAATATTCCCAGGAATGGAAGTCAATGCCCCTACCCCTAACTGACAAAGTTTTGACTCCTGTCTTCCCTTAAAAAAAAAAAAATTGGGACTCATGCCCTTCTCTAATCTCATGGTATCTCTTATACTCTCCATGATTTTCCAAATGCTTCTTCAAATGGCTCATCAATCAATCTGCCAGTCCTTTCATGACCCAAGGGTGTACTTGCTTTGTCTGGGCTAGGTGACTTGAATTCATCAAGGGCAGGTAGGTATCTCCTTTCTTATCTTAAGTATTAACTCCTCTTTAACCCTTCTGGTTCTGTTATTTCCAGTACAAGGCTCATAGCCTCCAAAGCAAATAAAATTTGAACAACTCCACCTTTTTTCTGTTGTGAAGTATCACTGCTTCCATTCTATTAAATTCAGTTTATTTAAGTGGAAGAAATAATTCTTTTCCTTACTTCACAGAGTTGGAGGGGATCTTCACTTGTTCAGTCATTTCAGTCATGTCCAACTCTGTGAGCCCATTTGGGGTTCTCTTAGCAGAGTTACTGAAGTAGTTTGCCATTTTCTTCTCCAGCTCATTTTATAGATGAGTAACTGAGGCAAACAGGGTTAATTGATTTGCCCAAGGTTACACAGCTAGTTAGTGTCTGAGACCAGATTTGAACTCGTGAAGATGATCAATCTTCCTGAATCCAGGCCTGGCACTCTACCCACTGCACCACCTAGTTGTCTAGCACTTTTTACAACCCCAAACAAATACAAACTATTACTGCTGTTATAATCCCAGGATTCCCCTAAATTTTCCTGGACCCCAAGTTTCAATGCCTTAGCATCATCAAAATAGAGAAAGGGCATCACATAGAGGTCACATCTAGTCCAATACTTCCATTTTACAGATGGAAAGCTGAGGCTCAGAGACGTTAGCATTTGTGATGGGACAGTGTTGAGGAGTGAAGGCTTAGGCAGCTCATTATAATTATGGAAGAATAGATACCTCCTCCTAGAAAGCTATCAACATTTCCAGGTTGAGGTCATAGCCAAAAGAAAAACCCTGACAATTGAGTAGATATGTGGAGGAAGGAAGAGTGAGGAGTCAAGGATGACACTGGGGTTTTGAACCTAGATAATGGGAAAGTATAGAAGAGAGAAGGAAAAGATAATGAGTTCTGTTTTGAACAAGTTGAGTTTGAGATAGTTATAGGACATCAGGTTTGAAATGCATAATAGGAAATTGATGATATGAGCCTAGAGCTGAGGACAGAGAGTAAGCCTGGTTATCTCTATCTGCAGAGATGGCCATTGAATACATGTGAGGGAATGAAGTCACTTAGAAAGTATATAAAAAGAAGAGGGAAAAAAGAAGTGGACTCAGGACAGAACCTTGGGATAGTAGAAGTAGCAGAAGATGCATGTGCTTATTGATTCTGGAGCATCTGGGAATTTCACTTCAAGGAGGGCAGGAAGTCAAATGAGGTATTCTACTCTAAGGAAAATATAGCCCAGAATAGAAAAACGACTCCTAATGCTCCTTAGAAGCATAGAGTCGGGAGTGGTGAAAACAGCAGTAGTCAGGGTAGTATTTGGGCTGGAGGGATCACAACAGAATTTAGAACTAGATTGCATCTTCCTGGCATCCATGTAGATGGCATGATTTTGATAACAATCACTTCCATGACAAGGGAAGCATTCCTGGAGGACAACCCTTCAAATATACCTCATATCATGTGCCGTGACCTAGCTGGCGCTCTATGATGAGGGAACCAATCTCCTTCTAACCCAGTACCTATGTGACTACCCAGTTGATTGACTTCTTGAGTTGACTACCTTACATGGTCAGATGCGCACCCTGAATGAGAAGTGAAAGAGCTTGGGGGAGGGAGAGAGGAGGGAGGGAGGGAGTGAGGAAGAGGGGAAGGGAAAGAGAAAGGGGAGATTGGCAGGGGGGGACAGAAGGGAAGACTTCTCTTGATGTCATACAGACCTCCACCCTTTTTTGCATCCCAAACTAAGGGCAGATTGTGGCTTTGTATCAATTATAAGAGCTTAAATAGCTGGAATCATTACCTCCTGGAAAGGACTCAGAGGACTCTGATGTACATCAATTCAATCTCCACGGTGCACCCGGTTTAATTTAGATCTGTCCCAGAGCTAAGTGGAACACAGTGTTTTTTATCTACCACGGGCATTATAAATATCATCTGCTGTTATTCCACTTGATCAGTGTCCCTGCCCCTTCTCAGCATTCTTGCTATGGAGGAGCTAGCAGATATGTTGGACCACTAATTTAGTCGGTCAACTAGCACTTGTTAGGTCCCTACCACGTGCCAAAGAGTGGGGTAAGTACTGGGAATACATGAAAAGGCAAAACACCCGTACGTGGTCACCTATCTGGATAACACTGTAATTTTCTTTTTTCAAAAAAAAAAAGTTTTATTGATGTATTTTCTTTTTATGTAACAATATTTCAAATTACTCCCACTCTGAGAGGTCTCTTGTAGCAAAGTAACATAATTAAGTAAAACTAGTCATACAGTGAGCTCATCTGAAAGTTCATGCAGTATTTCACATCTATAGCATCCCCCAACCTCTCTATTTAAAAAAAAAGGAACAGAAACCTATTTTCTCTCTCTCTCCCCCACCCCCCAACCCACTGAAAAGAAAAAACAAATTTATTTATATAATATGCAAGGTCAAGTAAAACAGATTCCTTCAGCAATCATATACAAAAATGTATCTTATCCTAATCCCTAAATCCATCACCTTTCTGTAATTCATGATTCATCCTCAGTCCTTTAGGATCATGAATTTGTTGCTATTTGGACATTTCAGTCACATCCAACTCTCCATGACCCCATCTGGGGTTTTCTTGGCAAAGATATTGGTGTGATTTGCCATTTCCTTCTCCAGCTCATTTTACAGATGAGAAACTGAGGCAAATAGGGTAAAGTGACCTGCCCAGGGTCACACAGCTAGTAAATGTCTGAGGCCAGATTTGAGCTCATGAAGAAGAGTCTTCCTGATTCCAAGCTCAGCACTTTATCCACCCTGCCACCTAGTTGCCCAAAATCATGAATGATTATATATTAATAGCACTAACCCCAGGAATGTGTTCATCAGTTAAAGGACATGCTTCGGTGGCTACTGGTGAATAATTCATACTTTAAGCCAAAGTTCTACTAGATGGCAGTAGTCTTCTTCCCCTTTGTAACAGACCTAGTTGAGCCTTAAAGGGACCCAGGTTACATCAACATATTCAGAAACAGATTTCACAGCAGCTAGAAAAGGCTCTGAAAAGATTTCAGATCGTGTTTTCTTACGAGTAATTCATACTTGAATATTGCCAAGCAACCAAATCTTTGACTTTTTAGCCTAGGAGAAAGGAGTTACATAGCACTGGGTACCTAGTCATGAACAGACATCTGAGGCACTGAGGCAAAATTTCATCTCATTACCACTTTCTCTGGCACCCCAACCCATGTAATGACTTTCTGTACAGGTGAGATGCTTCAGCAGCTACACTAGGGAATGAATTAGTCTAACTGCAAAAAGATATAACCGGCAACCCTGAGTTACAGAGACTGTGATTGTCCCTGGCATTTAACTCTGAGAAATTAATACCAGTTGTGATAGGACCACAAACTACCAGGGTCTCCCTCTTCCATTCCCTCCTCCTAACCAGATGGCATAAGTCAATTTTCCCCTGAAAATTCAAACTTCACCTTCCCTGATATAATTTGCTCATGAATTTTGCCCTTATTGACATGGCTTCCTGATCATCTAAGGGCATAAAAAAGTCCACCCATAAAGAAGTACATATTATTCAATAGGAAAATGGGAAGAAAATTGGAGAAGGCAGGGAAGAAGGCTAGAGGGATGATAGGTTAGAAGAGGGATAAACAAGGCAAACTCTAAGGTTGTACAAAAATATGGATAGTTCTTTTTGAGGTGGCAAAGAAAGAATCTGAGGAGGTGCCCATAAATTAGGAAGTGAATAAACATGTCGATAAATAAATGTGATGGAATGCTATTGGACTGAAAGAAATAATAAAGGAGAAGACGTGGATGAATTGATGCAAAGTGAAGTGAAGAGAACCAGGAGAATTTATATAATGACTAAAATATGGTAAAGACAACAACTTTGAAAGAATTAAGAACTCGGTGTAAAGACCAGCCATAATTGCAGAGGACTAGTCATGAAACATATTATTTCTCTCTTGACAGAGAGGTGAAGGATTTGTTGGACATGGATAATGAGAAATTTTGTTGTGTTTAACTATACATATTTGTAACAGGTTTTGATTTTTTTTGTTGTTCTCAGTGGTAGAGGGTGGGGAAGGAGAAGGCAAAGTCTTGCTAATTAAAAAAAAATACAATTTTTTTAAAAAACGTCCACCTATGTGGAGTTGGAACCACTTGGGTTTGGTAGATGTACCAAGACTACCATGTAAGTTACTACCTTCTGCCCTGCTGACCAAACATATTTCTACATGGAGGTGAGAGGAGCCATATCTACCGAAATTAAATGCTGAAGTATCCCTGTTGAATATCCTTTCTATTTTATGACTGAGTAAACCTCTTTTTGTTAATTTTTGAATAATCTAACAACACCTCATTTTGTTCCAACATCAAGCCTGAACTAACAGAGTACCAGACTGAGTCAGGCCCACCTCTACTGCCAGTAAAGTGGAATTTTACAATTATAGACCTCAAGATGCTGGTTCTAAAGGCAGCTCAGAAAACATGATATGGGTTTCCTGAGAGTTCCATCCAAAGACAGTCCTAAAAAGGAACCTCATCTACTTTTTGGAGGTACAGATCATATGAGTACTGGATAGCGTACACACTAGGCTTATTCTCATGATTTCATTTTTAAATTATTGTCTTATAGGGAATAGTCCTAGTGGATAAATTGTTGTGTGACTTAAACTCCAAGAAGTCAATGAATGAGAATAAAGCAGAATTATAATATTCAGTGAACCTGTATCTCATTAGAGACATAGAGTTATACCTGTGATTTCATTGGTACAGGGAACTTCCTAGCGGAAAGCCTCTACCTTCCATTGAAATTCAAATTCTATCCTGTAATTCACAGCCTTTGAGAGTGGTCTGGGGCCAGAGTTTAACTGACTTCCTGCCAAAGTGATTTTTCTTAAGTGTCCGTGTAACCATGCCTTCCCTGGCTCCCCAGCTCGGTAACCTTCTGTATCGGCCTTTTACCTCCAGGATCAAATGTGAAATCTTCTCTTTGGTTTTTAAAGCTCTGCGTTATGAGCCCTTTCTTTCTTTCTAATTCTCTCTACAATCCAGTTACATCGGCATTCCTGCTATGCCTTTTACATAACAGGGAAAAGGAACAAGCATTTCTATAGCTAACACCTGCTATGGGCCAAGCACTGTACAAAGCACTTTTACAAATGTCCTCTCATTTGATCCATGCAACAATCCATTAAACTGCACCATGTTCCTCCCTTCTCCCCACCCCCACTGGCTGTCCCCTAGATCTGGAATACTCTCCCTATTTGACAATCCTCCTAGCATCCTTGGTTTCTTTCAATAATCAGCTCAAATCCTACTTCCTACAAGAGACCTTTCCTGATCTCTTTCCCATCCTCACTGCTGGTGCCTTTCCTCTGAGATTTGTTGTTATTAAGTTGCTTCAGTCATATCCAACTCTTCATGATCCCATTTGAAGTTTTCCTGGCAAAGGTACTGGAGTGATTTGCCATTTCCTTCTCCAGCTCATTTTACAGATGAGGAAACTGAGGCAAACAGGGTGAAGTGACTTGCCCAAGGTCACATAGCTAATAAGCATCTGAGGTCAGATTTGAACTCAGGAGGATGAGTCCTCCCGATTCCAGACATGGCACTCTAGCCACTGTACCACCTACTTGCCCCTCCAGATTACCATCTCTGTAATACACACACATACACACACACCATAGACAATATTATTACATGGGTATAATTGTGTGTGTATATAGTATATGTACCACATATACAATTATATATAGAGAATAGACATCATATTGTATCAAATATATATATTATGTATGTGTATATACACACACACAAAGTTATTTGAATATTAAGCGCCTCATTAGAACGTGAGCTTTTTAGGGCCTAGAACAATGTTTTTGCCTTTCTCTTTTCCTTGGTGCTTCACACAATGTCTGTCATACTGTATGTCTGACATACTGTAAGCACTTACATAAATTCTTGTTGACTGACTGGCTTGCCCAGGGTCATAAGACTCTTTTTTTCAGAGGCAGGAGTTGAACCGGGACCCTGAGACCATGATGCCCTTGTCCCAAAGATGCAGTATCATTTTATGGGAACAGCTTAGCTATTTGGCTATAATCTACCTATAAAGTCTAAAAGGCACATTAAACAGAAAGATGTATGCTTGCCTAAGGTGTTTGTCTCTGTTTTAGGGGGGTGTTCTACAAAGAGCTAACATGAGAGAAGGAATTCGTAGCCTTTGAGAATAGTCTGGGGCTCCTATACATGATAAGGTTCTCCAGATAGTTCTATTTGTGAATGATGTTGTGGTCATTGTATCAAGCCTTGTAATGTACAAAGCCTTGTCAAGAAGATCCATGACAAGTCACAACTAGGAATTTTTACACCTGGGTGATGAGACAAGAAAGTCCATGTTGTGGTGTAGGGTCCTACCAATGAAATTAGTGATTTCCCTGATATAGCTATGTGCCATTGGGCAAATCACTTATACAGACACACAATGGAACCTCAGGGAAGTAACAGAATTTAAAAATAAAGTGTCTAGATAAAGCATACTGGCCTTTATGAGATATCAAGTGAGATAACACAGAGAAAGTCTTTTGCAAACCTTAAGATGCTACATAAATGCTAGCTATAGTGGGGAGCGGGGAGTTTAATTGCATATATACGTTTGTCCATCCAATATAAACATTTCGGGGATTCCAGCAGGTGTTTATGTGAATAACTCTCTGAAAGTAAAAAGTTGGGACAGAGAGGGGGCAGTAAGCACATTCATTTTGGTGATCACCGTTTAATTAAGACACTGGACACTAATGAAGAATGCCTTATGAGTTTCTAAAGAAGGAAAGAGGTGGATCTGATGTGCTCAGGCAGTTGACAAGTGATAAAGTAGTAATGGTGATTAGGAAAGACAGACTGGAAGCAGTGGGCAGATAACATGACACAAAGTATTCGGGGCTGAGAGCTTCTTTACACCATGTGACAGGTTAAAAACAGAAGGGAACACAGCAGACAAGCCGGGACTAGCTTTGACAGCAGCAGTTCTGAAAGTACCAGAGATGTGGAAAGGATGAAATGTGGGGAGGGGGAGGGATGCAGGGGGGCATTGATTGTGCTATGGAAGCAGAAGCATTCCATTCTGTCTTTGAGTCTTGTCTCTAGCCTTTCGGGAGGCTCACTCCCTAAATTCTTTTATGAAGGAGTCATGTGACCCTTGTTGTACAATAGGGATTCTTAACATGGATAGATTTTAGATGATCCATGAACTTAAATTTTTAAAAAAATCATCTTAAGTTAAATAAGTTGATTTCCTTTATAGTCCTTTGTTTATTTTATGTGTTTAAAAACATTCTGAGAAGAGCTCCTTCGGCTTCACTCAGATTGTCATAGGGGTCTACGACACAAGAAAAGTGAAAAAGGCTCAGTGTTAACCGTGGGTGCACCATCCAGTTGGATTTGGGGGTGGGTGGGGAGTTGTTGCTCAAAGACTCCTCAGGTGTAATCACAGCATTGCAGAGCCCAATCATTGGGGTGAAAATTATTTAAGTGATTCAAAGATGACTTGAGATTGATAACTTCCACAGTTCTGCACACAGGATCCTGTTTGACATGGGGTAGTGAACAGAGAGCACTGACCTTGCAGGAAGGACCTCATTGCTTAGAATCCTACCTCTGACACTTGCCAGCTTTGGGAATCTAGGCAAATTGCTTGACTTTTCTGAGCCTCAGTTTAACATCTATAAAATGGGAGAAATGAAAAAGTTACCTTCACAGGGTTGCTGGGAGGGATCAAACAAGAAAATGTACACAGAGATCCTTTGAAAACCAGAAAGAGCTGTTTAAATGTGAGGTATTATTATAGCAGCCCCTTGTATTGATAATGCATTTTTGCTTATTGCTAATATAATCTTGCTTCTTAATGGGAAGATCTTCCCCATCCATTAATGGCCTGCTCATTAAAGGGAATTTGATTAGGGAAAATTTATAGGAATCTTTTGTTAATTTTCTAATGAGGCACTGGTTCCCAAGGCCTGTGATGCCCTATGGCTCTTAAAAATGTATAGATACTCCGAGGTGAGGTTTTACTTTGGGGCTTACTCTTTGAAAGTGTTTGTTTGGTGAGAGGAGACTCTGGACAGTCACTAAGGAACCCCCCAACTTTAAAAAACCAGATGTTGGTGCTTCTCTCTCTGATAACTATATATGTATGTAATGGTCAGACAGTTGGCTCTGTCTATTGATCTATGATGTATATATTGCTTATATCAGACAGTTGGAAGCCATATCTGTTGATCTTTGATTTCTCTGTATTTTCTCTGAAGTTCAGGGTGCTAACTTTTTCCCCTGAACAAGGTAAATGATTTATGTGCTTGATTAAAGTGATTGTTGACCCCTTAAAAGTTGCTTTCCTTCTAGAAAAGCAGATTTAAGAATCTGTACAACGGGTCCTTCCGTGTATTCAGGGGTGCTTGCTTTTATACCCCTCTAGAAATTATCTGGGAGAAAAGCTACTGGACTGTTACCACCTCAGAGCAGTCAGAAAACAGAACAGACCCAGAGCTCAGGTTGCCTAAGGCTATCTCCCATTAATCAATCAATTGACAACATAGATTACGTACTTACTGCATTCCAGTTACCGTGCTAATCAATGAGGGTACTGAAAAAAAAGACCCTGACCATTAGGAGATTAGCTTCTAATAAGGATGAGAACATACGCAGAAGACTGAATATTCATGAGACAAACCGAGTACATAGATGGTAACTCGGGAGGGAAGGCACAACCTGAAATAATAGAATGTGACCAGCATTTGAGGCTAATCTTTAATTTAATCTCCCCTCTCTTGAGTATCAAATAATGAAACTATTTCTACTCAGGGCATCCTCCGCTCAAAAGAAAAGCCAGCCACCCCCACCTCACTCCAATTTTCATCCCAAGGTGGTTTACAGCTTACTATTTGGGCAGATTGCATTTGCCTACCCAGCAATTCCATCCCTGCCAGGTGGTATGAGATAAGAAATTGGAAAGGGGATTTTTCAGAGTATGGGCTCCAAGAGAAGAAAAAGTGCCTGAATCCACCAATGCCAGCTCGAAAATAGTCCCTATCAGGCTCCCAGTCTCTGAGACAGAAATGCTGCCTTAGGGACAAAGAAGACTCGTGGGCATCTTATCCATATCATCTACAAAAGAGCTCATTTTCCTTTAGTATGTTTGTCAATGTAGATAATCCAGCTCTGACTATTTCCCCACAAACTCTAAAAATCTAATTGCTATGCTTTATTTTGTCAAGAGCTCCGTTAGAAAATAAATCTAATGTTACATAATGCTAAAGCATAGTCACTGAGCATGATTGTTTCCATTTTCAATGATGTTTTAACTTCAAGGTTTGCTTTCATTTTACATTCCTTAGTGAGGGTATTATAGTAGCTGCTCATTTTTTTTCTAGACATTTATGCTCAAGTAAATAAAACCAAGGATAGTTACATATAGCCCATAAAAGAAAGGGCATTTAAATCATAATATTGATTTGAGTTTTGAAACTTAAGAAGATAAGGAAAGCAGTGTTTTTCCCCTTATTGTTTCTGCAAGTCAATATATAAACTACTCAGATACTCAAATGCATCTGGGATTTCATTGATTTGGATATTCCCTCCAATGATACAGATTGCGATCCATTTATGCCTGCCCATCCTGTAAAACTCAGGCCCATCTCTTCCGATAAGCTGGCCACAGGAGGTCCATATGCAACCCTTATAAACAACAGTAAAAGAGAAAGGAAAGAAAAACAATGAAGTCATTCATCACTATTCCATTCCACTAGCTTGATTTTAATGGCAGAATCTGTGTCAGATTCCCATGACCTCTGACTTGCTACAGCTCAGACACTCCCACAAGAGGACAGAGGCTTCAGAGATGCTGCTGTCACTGACCTTGTGACTGAGGGTCGTCTCTATCTAAGCCCTTTGTTTTATGCTGTATCTTGAGATATGCAGGAGTTTGCTGCACAGCCCCATCCAAAAGATTATCCCCAAATATGTACACAACACAAGGAGACAGAAACACAATCACACAAGGAAGGAGAATTAGACTCTCCAGAACTCTCTGCTGCAGAGCTCCACAGAGGTCTAACCCATCTCCATTGTTTACCTTCCGTACTACAGTCATCCCTTCCACACTGTGACTTGCCCTCTTGGTTTTGATATATCACAGATCGGCACAAGAAATTAAAAGGGAATTTGCAGGGGGTTTTGTGGAAGCCACAGATGACACATGAAGGCCAGCAGACAATATAGAAAAAGTTTAGAAACAGATAAAATATATGTATAGTATTGTATAATTTCAACCCAAATTTTACAATAAAGTATTGTAAATACCCCATAAAAGAAAAAGAAAAATTCAAACTTCTCCCCTGGTACAAAAGGAGGGCCAAAAAATTTTACATGGATTTTCCAGATCATGGGGGCACTGCTTCTAACCCCTGCATTGTAGGAGGGATAACGGTATATAAAGCCAGCTGTAGAGCAGCTAGGTGACTCAGTGGATAGAGTGCTGGACCTGCAATCAGGAAGACCTGAGTGCAAATCCAGTCTTGGATACTTACTGGCTGTGTGACCCTGAGCAGGTGGTTTCACTTCTTTTTGCCTCATTTTCCTCAATTCTAAAATAGAGATAATAATAGCACCTTACTCCTCACCCTCTCCTGCCCAACTTCCTACCTTTCTACAAGATTCCTGACAGATGGTCATCCAGCTTGATTTTACAGGTGAAAAGAAAAGCTAATACACTGAATGAGACCTTTATTGAGAAAAGCTAATACACTGAATGAGACTTTTATTGACTCCCCCCACCCCTAGCTGTTAGAACATGGTCCTCTAAGGATATGTTCCATCTACTCTGTATACATCTTGTATGGGTTATTTATTTACATTTTATCTACCTCATTTGAATGAATGCTCCTTGAGCACAGGGACTTTTTTGCCTTTTCTTGTATCCCCAATATTTAGCATGGTGCCTGGCACATAGTAAGTACTTTAATAAATGTTTGTTTAATTGATTGGTGACAAAGCTGCAATTCAGAGCGATCTCAGACAACCTAGAATGATGGGCTAGATCTAAGAAGATGAAATTGACACTAATAGTTCATTGTGATGATTTTTGGCATGAGCGCTCCCTCTACTGATTCTGGCCATAATGCCTATACCTTAGATACCTGGTATCAAAGGCAGAACTTAAACTCAGGTCTTCCTGATCTCAAGCCCAGCATTCTATCCACGATGCCAAGCTGCCACTCAAATTTAGTCAGGATAAGTGTAGAGTAGATAAGTGTAGAGATCCCTTGGGATCAAAAACTCAGCTGCACAAAGACAGGGTGAGAGAGAGAGATGGCTAGAGGACAGTCCCAATGAAAAGGATATAGGAAACTATTAGCTCACTATGATTCAAAAGAGTGACCTGGTAATCACAAAGGTTAATCTAAGGTTTCATTGATAGAAAAAGGAGGGCATACTAAGAGTCCAACTGTCCAGAATAGGGAAGGTGATAGTCTCACTGTGCTCTGCTCTTTGCTGACCACATCTGGAGATTACATTCAGTTTTGAGCACCGCATTTTAGGACAGACACTGGAAAGCCCAGGCAGGGGTGGGGAACCTGCAGCTTCTTTCTTTCCTGGCTAAAGTAGAGGTCACACGTGACTCTCTAGTCCTCAAGTGCAGCACTTGACTAAATCCAAAAGGCTACACTTGAGGTCATAGAGGACCATATGTGGCCTTAAGGCCACAGGTTCCTGACCCCTGGCCTAGAGCACATCCAGAGGAGGAGAGCTGGGCTGTGAAAGCTCACTTAATAGACCATAGAAGGATTAGTTAAAGGAAGTAGAGTTGTTCAACTTGGAGAAGAAAACAATTACAGGGAGATCATGATAGCTGATTTCAAATACCCAGAGGGCTATAATGTGGGAGGTGTTCAAATGCAGGATCATATAGAGTCTTTGACACATACGTGGAGATGTGCGTGGGCTAATGATGAGGCAGCTCATTCCTCCTCTGGATTGCCCTAACTGGTAGGAAGGTTTTCCTTATATCAAGCTCAAATTTGCCTATCCACATCTTCCATCCACTGATCCCAGGCCTGTCCTTTGGGGCTATGCAAAGTGAGTATAATCTTTCTTCCACATTATAGCCCTCTGGGTATTTTTCACTGACTGATCTCAAGGAGTTTTGGAGACAGAGGTGGATGAGAGCAAAAGGAAAGTCCAGACAGAACACAGAAGGAAATTTGAGGAAGGAGCTAGCAGGGGAAGAGAAGCAATTCAAGTCAACAAGCATTTATTAAGCCCCTACTGTGTGCCCAGCATTGTTCTACGAAGTAGAGAAAAAAAGGCAAAAATCCATCCCTGCCCTCAAGGAGCTTATAATCTCTTGAGGGAAACAACAGGTAAACAAGATATTTACAGAATACATTGGAGATCATCTCAGAGGAAGATCAAGGAATGGTTTATGGAAGAACTCATGTAAGTTAGACTTTGAAAACAGGGAGGAACATAAAGAGAGAGAGAGAGAGAGAGATGGGTTACAGAGCACCCATTCTAAGGACGGGAATACCATGAGCACAGGTATATTTGATTCAATTCAATGAGCATTTATTAAGTGCCTACTGTGTGTGAGATACTGGCTACTCCCTTAAGGAGCTAACATTCTCTTGGAGGAAACATATTCACACATAAGTCAATAGAAAATATATGTAAAATAAATACAGTCATTTTAAGAGGAGGGAGAAACTAACACCTGGAGTCACCTCTTGTAGGAGGTGACCATTGACCTGAACTTTGAAGGGAGCTTGGAGTTCTAAGAGGTGGAGATGAGGAGGGAAAGCATTCCAGGCATGGGATGTTCTTTTGTGCTGACTCAATACCATGTTTTAATTGCCTGAGCATTGAGATGGGAGAGGGAAGGACAAAGATTAAAGATGGAGGATAGTCCTGTTTAGCCAGAACACAGAAAATGTGAAGGTGAGTTGGATGTTATAAAGTTGATAGGCTAGAACCATATTGTGGGGGCCTTCAGTGCCAGAGTTGGGTGTATATATTTAAGTTAATTTGACATGGGAAGCCACTGAGGGTTTTTGAGTGGGGAAGTGACAATCGTATTGGTATTTTAGGAAGATTACTTGGGTAGAATGAGGGAAATGACTTGGAGAGCCTGGAGGCAGAAATTGCATTCAGGAGTCTAGGGGGAAAGACATGAAAGCCTGGGGTACAGTTACAGTAGGAACAGAGAGAAAGGTCTGGATGCAAGAAATACTGCAAAAGTAGAATTAACAAGATGATGTGGTGACTGAATGTGTAGAGGAGGGAAAGGGAAGAGTCAAAGACAACTTTGAGGTTGTGAGTTTGGGGAAACTGTGGGTAGCTGAAGAAAGGTGATGCCATCACCAGCAACAAAGAAATTAGGGAGAGACACAGGTTGGAGGGGGGACAGTGTTTTAAACATATGGAATTTGAGTTGCCAAGATGATATCAAGGTGAAAATTTCCAACAGGAATTTGGAAATAATAAGACAGGAGTTCTGGGAGAAATGAGGTAGAGATTTTCTTTTGAGAATCATCTTTATGCCTTGGAAGTGAATGATCTCCCAGGGAGATTTGATAGAAAAGAGAAGAAAGCAGAGGTAAGAATTTGGAGGACGCTTATTTTTAAATGGTACATGGAGGACTCAGCATCCAGGAAAAGAGACTGAGAAGGGAAAGCTCAACTGGTAGGAGTAAAACCATAAATGGTATAGAGTCCTAAAAGTCTAGGAAAAGAACTGTACCAAGAAGGTGAGACTAGAGAATAAAGCAAGGACAAGAACAGAAATAGGATGGTACCTTAGGGGGAGAGGGGAGCAAGATGGAGGAAAGGTTCTTTTGAGAATAAAGCTAACCTATGTATGTTTATAGGGTAAAAGTAGTGAGCTGGTAAAGAAGGAGAGATGAAAGATACATGAGAGAAAGAGGGTGATTGATGGCGCAACATCACAAAGGGTCCAGGGAGAAGAGTTCACTTTGACAGTAAGGAGTCCTACCTCATTCTCTAAGGCTGGAAGGAAGAACAAGAGGATAGCAAAGGACACTAGAAGGCTTCCAGGAATAAAGAAAGGATGGGTGAGTCAGAGAGACTCAATAAAATAGAAAGAATCAGATGCAGAGCAGCCAGGTGGCACAGAGTACTGAGCCTGGAGTCAGGGAGACTCATCTTCCTGAGTTCAAATCTTTCCTCAGACACCTCCTGGTTGTGTGACCCTGGGCAAGTCACTTAATCCTGTTTGCCTCAGTTTCTTCATCTGTAAAATGAGCTGGAGAAGGAAATGGCAAACCACTCCAGAATCTCTGCCAAGAAAATCCTAAAAAGTGATCACAAAGAGTCAGACATGACTGAAATGACTAAACCGTGAACAACAGCCAAGAGCACTTAACATGTCAGCTCAACCAGCTGAGGGAATACCAGCCCAGTGACCTGGGATAGCTCTGCTTTCTTGAGTTTTCATAGACAACCTAAGATTGGGAAAGAGAATAATGCCCCTCTTTGGCCTATTACCAGCAGCTGCTTCTTCTTTCTTGCTACCACAACTCAGCTGCCCAACTCTCCAACTAGGCTAGTCATGATCACATTCTGTCTTGACAGCCCCATCTCTGCAAATTCTGGATCTCAGGAGGCACAGGCATAGAAACCCACAAAGGGTCTCCAGGATATAGACACTGCAACAGCCCTGGAAGTATTCCCCAAAAGGAGAGCAAAATGTCCCATTAGGGACAATTCCCCAGGGCTCTGATGGCTGGGCTCATAATGCTCAGCCATGCCCAAAACTTCCCTTCACTCATCCCCTTGTCTCTGAAACCTACAAAAATCACAGCCACTTTCCCAAAACAGACTGGAAGCTTTCTCTAAGACTACCCTCCTTAGTACCTTGGTAACAGTGGTCTTGGGTGGAAGTGCTCAGTGCATCAGACATCCTCTTAGTAGCTCTTCTCAGGAACTGGACTCTGGCTAGAACCTCCCACAGAGGTTTCCCCACTCCCATGTATTTTCTTTTGCTTCCTGGCCCTTATACACTTCTCTCTCCCCCATCATGGTGACAACAAGAGAACTCAGAAAAGGGACAGATTCATGGGGAAAGATGATGAGTTCAAGGTTGGACGTATTGAGTTTGAGATGCCAGTGTGACATCCAGAGGTGAAGAATTTTGCCCAAGTGTGGAACTAGAGCTCAGGAGAGGGGATGGGTTGGATATGTCGATTTGTGTAAGTGTACCCAGCTGCAGCACATCCAGAAGATGGTTCCTGTCATCTGAGGATCACTGGAAGGATCCTGGAGAAGAGAAACCTTGGGGTGAACATGGCAGCAATCAGGAAATGCTGCTATGGCTGCCATAGAGAAGAGGAATTAGACTTGTTTGACTTGACCCCCAAGAGTAAAACTAGGAGAAATGGGTTGCAGAGAGGCAGATGTAGGCTTTACATGGCAGGAGGCTGGGGGAGTAGGGAGGAAATCCTACTAGAATTCTCTTAAAACAGTAATAACAAAAATGCCAACAATCATAATCATGGCATTTATCTATCACTTCAAGATTTGCACTTTACAAATATTTTCCCATTTCATCCTCACAACAATCCTGGAAAGGAGGTATTATTATCATCTGCATTTGACAGATAAGGAAACCAAGTCTGAGAAAAGTTAAGGGACTTGCCCAGGGTCACACAGCTAACGTCTGAGGCTGGATTTGAACTCAGGTCTTCTTGAATAAAGGTCAAGCATTAGCTTCTCTGCGCTACAGTGGTACATTGGTCTAGAATGGATACTGAGTTCATTGTCACTGAAAGTCTTCAAGCAAAGATTGAGTGACCATTTGTCAGGGATATAGTCAAAAGAAATATCACTTAGAAAGAAATGGATTAGGTGGCCTTTGATGTGTGGTGGGTGAAAGACGAAATGACTTAAGGAAACACAGGTTTGAACTTCTGAGCATATTGATTTATTAAGCAATGCATGTCAATTGTCTAACAAATTGAGATCAGTAGCCTTCCTCAGCTTTAATACTGGATCCCAGATACAGGGGAGGCAGACTTTTATTCATTAAAAGCAATTATTCAAATAAGACCAATTAATTAAAAAGAAACAACCTTAATTAATTAAAAAGACACAACATTAGGTAATCTGATTTCTAATTGCAGGAAAGATTCAGGACTTTCCAATTGGGGGGTTGGGGAGAGAGTGAACAGGCATAATTCCCTGAAATCAGATAAAGAGGCATCCCACTCCCTTCCCTCCCACCCCCCGCCAAGTGTCTGTATACAATCAAAGGAACATGGAAACAGTAACTGATTGATAGGTGTGGGACCAATTTTCAGATAAGACAGATTGGTTCCTTGAGATTCATAATTGTGAGAAAACTTGAATCAGTCTTCAAATCTGACCAGATTTCTGATCGGAATAACCTAAGTGCTTAGTTAAGGGTCTCTAAGCAAAAGATGGAGGTGGTCCAGCTTCCCAGACATGCAGAGCAAGGTTCAAACAAATGTAACAAAGTCCTCTCTCAATTCCCACAATTAAATAAAGCTTTTTCACAAGACGGAAATTGGACTAGACCCATAGTCGAATAGAAAGGGAACTGAGCTAGCTCCAGAACTGAATCAAAAGAAGGAGTTACTGTGCTTCATTCAATCCCACAAGCACTTGCTGCTCCAATTCCCTCAGTTTCCCCCTTTTGATTCAGGGGGGAATGACATGGAGCACTTATCCATAAGGCAAATCTATAAGGTTTTTCCACATATTCCTAGTCAGAATTACAGGTCAGGTTTCAGATCAAACTACTTAGTGGTCTCACGATGCACTGATTAATTTTAAGAAGGGAAAATTTACAAGTCTCCAAGGTAACCAAGTAAACTTAAACATGAAACAAAAGGACAAAGAGTACAGTAATCATCATCAATATTAACTAATATCATGTCTCCTTGTATCCTAATAACCCACTCCCAATGTCCATTTAATCAGCATATTTTGAGTCCTAGATATCCCATGTACCTCTCTGGCCCCTGGATATATCTTCTCTTGGACATTCTGGAATAGGCTTCATCCTCAGGGCAGCTATGAAAGTGTCTCTGCTTCTGGAGTTCCAATTCACTTGTAGAGGTCCCTAGGTAATTCTGATATCATCTGCTAGTAACAAGACCTAATGCAATTTGGTACAATCTCTTAAAATTGGTTTTCTAATAATTAGTTCATGTGGAAATCACCTTGAGTCTTATGGAGCTAATCCAATTAACAACAGAGATATAAGAATAACATCAAATTAGGAACCCATAATTCATCAGAATTTCGGATTTCATATACCATTTGCTGTTTTTCTTTACCTAAACCCTGGACCTGATATAAAAATCATAAAAAAAAAAATTCATCAGGGGAATGTGGTAGTGCAATGAATAGAGTGCCAGTCTGGAATCAGTAGGACCTGAGTTCAAATCTGGCCTCAGACACTTGACACAACTGGCTGTGTGGGAGCCTGGGCAAGTCATTTATCTCTGATTTCCTCGCCAAAAAAAAAAAAAAAAAATTCATAAGAGTTTAACTTGTGAAATGAACAACACTTTTGTCTTTTAAAATTATCAGATAGATACTTTTAAAATAGGAAAATAATTTCACCTTCTTTACAATTATTTATAAATATTCTAATAATAATAAATAATAATATATATCTGGAGAATCTAGAGCCAAAAGACTTTATGGCCTCTTCTAACTGGGACTGCTAAAGAATATACGTATTTATCAGCATTACATGGAACTTTTACAAAAATTGATCAGGTATTAGGCGCAGAGATTTAATTTAGCAAACAAATGTTAAAAGGTGGAAATAATAAACATATCCTTTATAGACAATAACATGATAAAAGTAGCAATCATTTCAGGAAGCACAAACAAAAGATGTAGTCAGATGAAGACTTACCAATGAAATCCTAAATAATAGAAACAATTAATGATTATGCGAAAGAAAGTGATAAGGATGAAATAACATAGCGAAATGTCTGGGACGCAACTGAACCAGTCCTGGGGCAGGTGGAATTGTTAAAACATTATTCTGAGAAGGGATCATAGGCTTCACCATTCTGTCCAAGGGAACTATGATGCAAAAAAAAGTGAAGTACTGCTGAGCTAAAGGTTGGGAGACAAGTCATTTAATTTTCCCTTTTAAAAAAATACTATAATTTATGGTTAGGAACTTAGAGCTACACCCACACCCACCCACTCACACACCTATTTAACCTATAATGCCACCAAAATGTTGAATATTGACAATAAAACATTAGAAAATCATACTATTGCAACATTAATAATTAAAACAATACAACTAAACAAGAAAGGTGTTTATGACTGAGACAAGGCAGATTTAATTAGAGAAGGATAAAAAAGGTAGATGAAGACTTGAAAAAATTATAAAAAGGATCTTCTCAGAGCTTTAATGTATTTTCAAAATTGTTGGCTCTTCATTGTGTTTATTTTCACTTCAAAATTTATGACTTCTTTCATGGGGTGGAAGAAACAGTGGGGAGGAAAGAAATATTAAGTCAGCTGCTCTTCATGCCAGGTATCAGAGAGTGCCATGAACACAGGACAGCTTTGCCACTGCCCAGAGTAGCCTCAGGATGAGTAGTGGGAGGGAAAGACAGTGAGTAACCAGCATTTTTATGAGTAAAATTTGTGAAAATTCCTAAGATCATAGACATAGAACTGAAAGGGAACTTAGAAGGTCATTGAATACGATCCCCCTCATTGTACAGAAGAGAAAACCAGGACATATAGAGACCAAGTAACTGTCCAGGGTCCCACAGATGGTAAGTGTATAATGCAGGATTTG
The DNA here is from genome assembly GCA_023548195.1 of Bettongia penicillata ogilbyi. Classification (NCBI taxonomy): domain Eukaryota; kingdom Metazoa; phylum Chordata; class Mammalia; order Diprotodontia; family Potoroidae; genus Bettongia; species Bettongia penicillata. Next base: position 6,062,991 of record JAJHZJ010000055.1, on the reverse strand, counting down.
ATACCAACTCTTCCTAGCCCTAAGTCTGGTGCTCTACCCAGCTCAAAAAGTGCCTAGGTCCACATGTTTGCATGCATCAAGTTGATTCTCTTAGTTCACAGTTCAGATCTTTACTAATCTGATTTCTCTTACAACTTGGTGGCCTAGTGGATAGAGTCAAAGAAGTAAGGAAGTCAGGAAGTAGGATGTCACCAGGGGTGTGGATTTAGGAAGATCTAGGTTCAAATCCTACCTCAGAAAGTTACTGGCTACGTCACCACAGGCAAGTCCCTTAACCTCTCTCGGTCTCAGTTTCCTCAGCTGTAAAATGGGGATAATAACAGCACCTATCTTTCAGGGTATTTGTGAGGCTAAAATGAGATAACACTTGTAAAGTGCTTTGTCAAACTTAAAGTGTCATGTTAATTCTATATTAGCTATTATTATTAGTTATTACATAGACTAAGGGTTTTTGAAGACTCGAGAACTTCTCCGTCCCTAAACACCCAACAAATTTCCCTCATATTCTGTCATTTGTTTTTGTTGAGCCACTTTTAGTTGCATCCAAATCTTCATAGCCCCATTTGGGGTTTTCTTGGCAAGGATGCTGGAGTGGTTTGCCATTTCCTTCTCCAGCTCATTTTATGGATGAGGAAACTGAGGCAAACAGGGTGAAATGACTTGCCCAGGGTCACAAAGCTAGTAAGTGTCTGGGGCCAGATTTGAACTCAGGAAGATGAGTCTCAGGCCCAGCACTCTATCCTCTGTACCACCTAGCTGCCCCACTGGGCCATGACTATGGAGACAGCTAAAGAAGGAGGGATATGTCCAGTCAGGCAGGTAAATGGGTTGAGTATAGAAAGGCATAAAAAGCTGAAAGGATTAAGCAAAAAGTCACAAGTCAGCCAAATGATGTCCATAACTTCTGTGCCATAGAATGTGAATGCAGAAGCCAGAGGAGGAATGAACAAAGCCACATAGGAGAGACAGTTGAGTGGTAGAGTGGACAGAGTACTGAGCCTGAAGACAGGAAGACCTGAGTCCAAATCCAGCCTCAGACACTTATTAGCAGTGTGACCCTGACAAGTCATTTGCCTCTGTCTCAGTTTCCTCTGCTGTAAAATGGAGATGATGATGAAAGCATTTATGGCCCAGAGTTGTTGTAAGGATCCAATGAGATAATCATTACAAATGTCTGGCACATAGTAAGCTATATAAATGTTAGCTATTGTTATTATATAATCAGGGGAAACCAAGCTCAGCACAAGATCACAGGCAATGAGGGGAATTCTCAGCATGGAGGTAAGAGCATGGATATTCAGGCACAGCCAGAATCACTCAGGAACACTGAAGCTGTTACCCACAACCTTGTTACCATTCAGTTGTTTTTCAGTCGTGTCTGATTCTTCCTGATCCCATCGGCAATTTTTTTGGCAGACTGGTTCGCCATTTACTTCTCCAGTTCATTTTACAAATGAAGAAACTGAGGCAAACAGAGTTAAGTGACTTGCCCAGGGTCACACAGCTAATAAGTGTCTGAGGTCAGATTTGAACCTAAAGCCTACTTCCATTTAAAGAAATGAACAAGTACCACATAAAAGCCAGCAGCCAGAGTGTTGTCACTTCCTATAGCCTGATTGCTAAGCAGATGAATTACAGTCACGAGGCTTGAACAAAGGTTGACAAATTTGAGGCATTCCTTTGTCCAGACTAATCTCAGGATTCTATTCCTTCTTACCCAGCTGGATGAATTTATGCATCTTCCTGGCATCTCATATCCCACTAGCTTCAGGACTAAAAAAGGTTACCCCACCTCTGTATTTCTGGAAGAGCAGAGACCAAAGGCTACTCTTCTGAGTTTTTCTGTGAGCCAAGAAGACCCTGGGGAACTGGTTTGTGCTGACCAGATCACTAAAGAAAGTAGCCCTTAATGAAATTCAGCCCCAGAGTCAACAGACTGTGTCTGCTGCGCTGTCTACAAGCTCCAAAACAATTGAGGGAGCAAGTCATTTTTTTCCCTTAAATAATAAGTTCAATCAATCAGCAAGCATTCATGAAGCACTTACTATGTGTCAGGCACTGAGCTAGCTAGGTGTTGGGGATACACAATACAATAAAGGGAATTATCTCCTTACTGTCAAGCAGCTTATATTATAGAGTTTATATTCTGAAAGGGAATTAAGTCCCAGAAATCAACTAAAAGCTGTAATAAGAAAGCAGGTTTCCAAAATCTAATCAGGGAAGGAGTCCAGCACAGTCTGGGGTCGAGTCAGCAAATTAAAGACAGTGGCACTAGAGATAAGCTTTGGATTCGGAACAGAGACTATGTTTTCTCTGCCAGGTATAACCTGACAATCATAGAGAAAGGGAAGTTGAGGCCCTACAGTCATAGGAACAGGTAGCTCATATCTGGGGAAGAGACAGAGGTGTTTAAACCTCCTAAGAGGGTCCCACCCACTGTTCTTCCTTATGTATTACCTAGGCCTGGGTGAGAGGCTGTTAAGTGGCACAGTGCATAGAGAGCTAGTAAAGTCAGGAGGACCTGAGTTCAAATCCAGCCTCAGACACTTACTTAACTATGTGACCCTGGGCAAGTCACTTAACTTCTGTCCACCTCAGTTTTCTCATCTGTAAAATGAGCTGGAAAAGGAAATAGCAAACAACTCCAGTATCCTTGCCAAGAAAACCCCAAATGGAGTCACAGATTCAGACACAACTGAAACAACAGGTCTAGATGAGCTCACCTAAAGGATCTCTAGATGATGACGGCTAGCCAAACCGTGCTTTAGGGGTCATCTTTCAGACCTTACGGTGCAGTATGCTTCTCTCCTAGTGGGCACACATCTCCTCACTCTGGCCATTGCTATGACTAGCTAGCATCAAGCTCCCCTGTTTCTGTTCCAATTTTTTGAGCTTTGCCCATTAGCTCTGTGTTTTCTAACTGCCCTTGGTCCCTTTCCCCGTGGTTCTCCCAAGCTCCCTGCTCCACTTCTCTGGAATCTCAGGGATAGTTCTCCTCTCTTCCCACTTCAAGGTTTGCTTCTCTGCCTACATCCAGTCCCTCCTAGAACATCTGTTAAGTTCCATACCGTTACTTAAGGCATACATTTTTATACTGAAACACAAATAACTCCACGCTAGGGAGGAGGGGGTGTTTCGTTACTTGCTACAAGAGAAAAAACCAAGCGAAAGGACAGAAGGGAGAGTTTTCTCCCTTTTGGGCAAGGCAGAATGTAATTAATCATAATAGCATTGTAACTATAAAAAAAGCTAATAAATACTATAAATTACTCCTACTAAATCAGATCTGACTAAATTCAGACACTCTGAGCTGGAAAAGACCTTAGAGATAATCAAGACCAACTTATTCATTTTCAGGAGATAAAAGTGATTTGCCAGTGGCCCCACAAGGCAACAGTAAGAGTCAAGGCTAGACCCCAGGTCTCCTGACTCAGTCCTCTTCCTACTACATGGAGCTCATCTTTTTATAGTAGAGGGTTCATGAATTGGAAGAATATTGAAATTAGAGTCAGAGGGCTTGGGCTTCAAATCTGCGAATTCACTTGCTACTTTGGATACTTTATAGAAGTCATTTAATCTTTCAAAGTCTCAGTTTCCTCATCTGTAAAAAAAAAAAATCAGAGGGCTATGCCACTAAGAGCTATTCCAACTTTAGTTCTAAATCTAAAGCTATGGTCTATTGAAGCCCAGTATCTCCAGCCTTGAAAAGTCTTGAGTTAGAATTGAGTAAGGAAAAGGTAGGGCCTAGGAGATACAGGTGAGAAGGGAAAGTGGAGGGTAGGAACAAGGGGAAGATGGTTTTCTGTGCCATTCAGGCCTGGAGTCACTTTGAGATTGTCTGAAAGGTTCCTTCTCATGCTGTAAAGAGATAACTTCCTCTAAGATAGTGAAAGTTCTGGCATAAACAGATTTGGAGGAGCCTCATTGTTTTGGTCTTCTCCAAATGTGTTTAGAACTAAATGCTTTTCATGCTTGTAGTTTTAAAACATATATCTAAAGGGGGAATTTGGAATGGTTTCAAAAGTCAGAAAATTTAATTAACTCACAAGATGTCAGTCAACAAGAATTTATTAAAAGGTTGTTATATGCCAAGCAGAGGGTTCAAAGCAGTGGGAACTCAAAAGAAAGGCAAAAACAGTCCCTTCCTTCAAAGAGCTCCCATTCTGATGGGGGAGACAACATGCAAATCACCACACGCCTGTTTACACTACAGAGAAGAGATGTTAAGTTCTGTCTTCTCTTGGATTTTTAGGTCCGAACCTGGATTCTCACAGTGGGCTACACAACTGCATTTGGAGCAATGTTTGCAAAAACATGGAGGGTCCATGCCATCTTCAAAAATGTGAAAATGAAAAAGAAGGTAATTCCCACCTAGTTCTCCAAAACAGCAATAATATATTCTACATCCTTGTGAACCTAGATTGTGACCTTTTTAAATTCTCCAAGAAGCTGAAGCAAATTTCACAGGTGATGTTAGCACCACCTTTATAACTGGGTCACGTAAAAGACTAGCATCACTGGGTGCTGTCACCCACTGGTATGAATTTGGTGGCTGGTTATCATTTTGAGGTGTAAAGGGGTGGACTTGGGGCTGTGGTACCCATGCCATTTAATCCCAAGTCAGTCAATCAACAAGCATATATTAAGTGCTTACTGCATGCATGTCAGGCTCTGTGCTAAATGCTAAGGAAAAGCCAAAATCAGTCCGTACCCTCCAGGAAATCACATTCCAAAACAGAGGAGCTCACAATTCACACTCTCCAGCCTAGGTACCCTCAGAAATAGATGAACACCCCTTTGATGCCCTTAAACACTTCTATTAGATGATCTGACACCCTCCCTATCCTGTTTCTCTGATTCCTATACTGTAAAAAAAAAAAAAAAAAACAAACATCCCCAGTCAGGTAGACAGAGATCTAGAGATCCAGGCCCATTGCTTCACTTACTGCTAACTCTTTGGGATGCCTAGATATGTAGAGACTCTAAATTAATTATACTTGATAATATGGCACCAGCTTCTCCCTGAATAGTTGGGGTTGTCTGACAGAGATCTAAGGGAAGTCTCTTGGCCTGAAAGAGCTCAGCCCTAGTCAAGAACTCGAGACTTACAGGGTCTGAAGTTGAGAAATATTAAAAATACAAGAAGTCAGGGACAAAGTTAGGGCTAGACTTATGGAATTTTCAATGAGTCAGCTGAATATGTAAGTAATTCCTTATAGACCCCGTGGTACAGAGAGGCTCAATAGTTTTCCATAACAAAGGGTATTTGCGATTAATGGAAGTCCAGGAATCCTGGGAGAGTCCATCCCACTACACTGACAACAACATCCCATCAGCTTCCACTTGCAAATTTGGTTAGTTTACTGTACCTAGTCTAGATGTGCCTCCCACAGTTTTCCCACTATCATTTCAGTACCAAGAAGGGAGTTGGGACCAGAAAAGGAGAAAAGGGAAAGCAGAAAATAAACATAGACCTTGAAAGAGACTTGACTCTGGCACTGGTTAGCTGTGTGACTTTAGATAAGCTACTTAAGTTCTCTCTTCCCTCATCTGTGAAATGGGGATAATAACACCTCTTGTCCCTATCCCACAAAGTTATTGTGAAGATCAAGTGAGATGACCTATGCAGAGCACTTTGTAAACATTAAAATGCTATGTAAATGTAAGCTACAGTTATAACCTACTATAGCCAAAAGCCTTGGGTCAGTCCTGGCCAGACTAGACTACTTAATAGATGTATTTCCCATGAAATGACCTGCAGGACCAACAGGGGTCTTCCTGATCCCTTCTCCCAGTACCTTTATTTGTTCTTTATGCTCCTGTCAGTATCCTCTTGGTTATTTAATTACTCTTCTAGCAGTTAAAAGTGCTGCTGGATCCAAGGGACTGTGATGCTTTGCCCTCTTCCTCCTCATTAAGAGGCCCTTTGGCTCTGCACCCACATGCCCTTGGGTGTGGCTAACACCTAGAAGGACTAGGCTCTTTTTCTCAAACTCTTTTGTTTTTTATGATCCCCATCCTAGGGCCCTGGAGAAAAATGAATTAAAGCTTAGGTTTGATTCATGTCTAGGTCTCCTCAAAGTGAATAATTGAAAGTGCACAATGTAAATCAGGTAGGGGACAGGTATTTATTTCCCACACTCAAAAAAATGCTTAACACAAAAGGCTTTCAAAAGTGCATATCCACAAGACTTAAATAATCAATAACATATAAACTAAAAAATATATACTTTCTCAGGAGACTGAGACTTAAACATCAAAACATGAAGCAGATTCTGGGACTGCTTAATAAGCAACTATGTTTCACCTCAGTTCATCACTGTCCAAACAAAAGAATTGGACAGAACTGAAAATGACTCAACAACGAAATAGTTTAGTGTTATAAAATATACCCATTTGAATGTCCTATTGAAGCCGTTATTGGTTGTTAGAGCTAAAAGAAGCCGTAGAGATCATCTCATACAATCTACCCAGAGCACAGATATGACCACATCACTGCCCTATTCAAGAAATCCCAGTGGCCTCTATCGTTCCTCCAGGATCAAATACAAACTTTTCTGTTTGGTTTTTGAAACTTTCACAGTCTGAATCCATCTTCTCTTTCCAATTTTATTGCATATTGCTGTCTTTCTTGCACACAGTGTTGTATCTATCTCCTTTCTTCTCCATGCCTTTGCACTGGCCTGGAATGAATGTCTTTTCTCTTCACCATAGCCTGATTCAAAGTTCAGATCAATTGCCACTACCTACACAAAGCCTTTGCTGATTCACTATCCCAGTTGCTAGTATTGTCCCTAGAAATTACTTTCTTTGTCTTTTATATTTAATATTCTATGTATATGTTCCTGATGATAGAAGGAAAGCTTCTTTAAGATAGGAATGATTTCATTTTTCTTTGTAGCCTCCACCTGTGGCACAGTATATGTTACTTTAATTAGTACGCACTTAATAAATGAATTAATGAATTTTACAGAGAAGAAAACTGAGTCTAGGAGGATAGCCACTTGCCCAAGATATTAAGAACAAAAGCTAGCATTTACATAACTCTTTTAGGTTTGCAAAGCACTTTACAAATATTATTTCATTTTATCCCAACAGCTTTGGAAAGTAAATGCTAATATTATTCCCATTTTACATATAAGGGAAGTGAGGTTAAAAGAGGCTAAGCAGCTTATCCAGGACCACATAGCTAGTAAGTGTCTGAGGCAGGTTTCAAATTCAGGTCATCCTCTGAGGCCAACACTCTGCCCCAGTGTTCCAGCTAACTGACTCCAAGATCACACAACTTCTAAGTGGGAAAAGCAGAACTTTAACCATCAAACCAGTTCCCTCTTCCCCTTTAGCCTCATTTTTAGTTGTCCAGATCAGTCTGGAGGAATTCTAAAGGAATCAATTCCTTTAAATAGTTTATAAATAGCCACTGAACAGCACCTCTGAAATGTTGGCCTCATGGTTCTCCATCTTGGCTGAGGTACCCCTGGTGTTTGGTACCACCCATTATTTTGAGTAACAAATACAAAGCTGCAACTTTTCCTTTGGCTCTAAGGGCAGTATGTGAGTGTGCTCCTCCCTCCTTCTCTTTACAATGCTCTTCTTGGAGTCCTGTCCCTCAACTGCCTACACACCCAAGAGAATGACCATTGGAAGCCCCAACTTCCCCTGCTCTTTTTTTTTACTATAGCCACTGATGCCACCACCCCACCTGCTGCCCACTGGGACCTATTGTAGCTTCATTTATTCTTCAGGCATTTCTTGAGCACTGTCTGGGAGTATGACCCTGTACCAGACAATGTCAGGTCCATTAGGGTGGTCATGGACGGTACCAAGTCACCCCAAACCCCAGCACCAATCACAACACAACCTTGATTTTAAGCTTCTCATGGGAAATTTCTTCGAGACAGGTCAAAATTTCTTTACCAGCTTTATCTTCATGGTTATTAGCAATGATATCACTCTTGAACATTATTGATTTTCAGTCTTTCTAGTGTATTATGAAAGAAATTATTTAGCTAGCCTAGAAAGAAATAATGCTTGACAAAGGAATGTTTTCATATACAGCCTTCCTGAGGGAGCCCTAGATAATTCTGGAAAATGGAGCACTCCCCTCCCAGCCCAGCTTGGCCATTCCCATCAAAGTCAGTGGAATCTCTGAGCTTACCCAGGTGTTCTGTGGCATGGTAGCCATGTGGCGTTTCCTTTCATGAACATTCTATAAAGATTTTGAGCTCAGCTTACTTTTATAATCCTGAACCTATTATTTCATAAGTGTAAGGAAGTGACAGCATAGAAACTTCCTCTACCAGTGTAAATTAGGCAAATCACCTCTAATTTGTGGTCTTAGAAAATTGCCCTGACACCAAGAGATTAAGCAATTTCCCTATGCTCACCAGCTAGTAGGTGTCAGAGGTAGGATTTGAACCAAGGTCTTCCTGACTCTGAGGCAGGCTCCTCTGTCTGGTAGCCCATGCTGCCTCTCTTGAACTTTTGTATAAAGAAAAGATTCATCAGTGATGCATGTCATGTGAAGGCAGGGAGGGAAACACTTCATCATAATTTATCAAAATCAAATTCAGGATCTTGTTTTCATCATTTTAGCTATACATAGACAGGTGAGTGGGTTTCTTATGCAATATACAAATGAAGAAATACTTTTACAATCTTGGGCAAATCATCTAATGTTTTGGAACCTTAGCCACAAAGTTTGACAGATTGTAAGTACTTAATAAGTAGCTTCTCATTCATTCATTCAAGATACAATTCAAATAAAAGCCTTAACTAGGACCCCAGTTCTAAGATGAACAAGTTTTCAGTTTTTTCTTTTAAAAAATCTACTTGAGCTCCTTTGTAATCTCTTCAAGGGGGTCTGAGACATGTGGATTACTTTATTTTGGGAGTTTTGAGCTGCAATGCACTAAGCCATTTGGGTATCTGAACTAAGTCCAGCACCAATATGATGAAGCCCTGAGCATGAGAGGTCAACAGGCTTCCCAAAAGGGGGCAAACTATCCCAAGTTGGAAATGAAGCAGGTCATAATTCCCATGCCAATTAATAGTTGGATTGGACCCATGAATGGCTTACTGCACTTTGAGCCTAAATAAGGTGGGAAGAACCCAGTCCATAAAATAAAATAAAATAAAATATTAAAAAAGACACAACATAGTGTGGCTGAGAGAAGGAAGAAAATAGGGTCTTGCCACCCCTAGCTATTACCAGCATCATTTGGACAGTTCAGGTTCTATGGGAAAGAGGTTGCTTGTCCAACAGCTCTAAAGCATCTGCCTTCTGAGAAGAGGCTAAAACCGCAAGGTCGCACCATGATTCTGGAAGTGACTGTGGAGGGCTCTGTTGGAGAACCAGAGATTCAACTGGAATGTCAAAGTATGGCTCTGCTGGCTCTCCTGAATTCATTTCCTTTCTAAGGAAAACACTAGCTAATGTGATTGCTTTATGTATTTTCATCTGTAGCTGTTTGAGTTTTCTTTGGGGTGAAAGAAAAAGTGTGATTGTTGAAGAAAGAAGGAGCTCACCCACATGGCATCAGCAGCAGGGGAGCAGTCAAATACTTACCTTGCAAGTAGGGATCCTTTAATCCTTTTCATTTAACCTTGTGCCTGGAACTATACACTAAGCACATCTTCAATAGTAGGTGCTTAATAAATGCTTGTTGCTAGATTGATGGAGAATCTTGCCAGCATTCTCAGGTCCTATGGAAAAACACAGAACATGGATACAAATTCGCTTTACTACAAAGGTATGGATATTTCTTTTAGACAAGTGTGTTGGGAAATAGGGTATGAAGTGAAAAAAATTGAGGGAATCAATTCATGGTTATAGTTTAGATACAAATTATCTAAAACTGAAAGATAAAATCTAAAAGAAACATATTAATAATGTTATGGTGATTATTTTAAAAGAGAGTTCGTACATCACTTGACAGATCACAAAGCAGACCAGCCCACAACTGAAGTCTGTTATGGGAACAGTGTCAGTCTCATAGTGGGGCCAGAAGCCAGATCTCAAAGGACCAGGATGCGAACAGAAGGCCTCAATTGCTCATAAGGATAGCAGGCGTAGACATACCATTAAATCATCAGATACAGATCCTTGATAGACTGATTGGTGTGAAAAAGGAGAGGTTATCCTTTGAAACTGGAACAAAGGAGGAGGGACTGGTGGGATGGCGTTGAGAGAATCTAAAGTATAGAACTGGGGAGGAGAGAGAGCTAAGGACAGATCACCTCCAATTTTTCACTGGAATTCCTCTGCTGAGAGGATACTTTCACATGACAGCAGAGGATAGCTTGATCAGCTTCAATGAGTTATGAAATGCTAGCAACAGGAATATCCGTCCAACAGGGAAAATATATGGTTCCTGTTGGACTATCTTTCTGGACAGGCTGTGAAGTGGGTAACACCATATATTACCAAAGACAGCCCCTGCTAGAACAGTATGACAACTTTCTGAGGTCCTGGCAGGCCTTCCTAATCCCTGCCAGCAAGAGCAAACCCACCAGAAAGTCTGGAGCCTCCAAAAAGAGAACAGAGAGAGGGGAGGATTGGTTGAAATATAGAAATGGATTATAGGCACTAAGCCAACATGTGTTTTGGAATGAGCCAGCATTGATGGACCAACTCCAGGAGGGACTGACTGGCTGATATCCTTCAAGATGAACCAGACTGTGCAAAGGTTGCTATGTCCTTGTCTGAGCTGGTTCAATAATGATTATGGATCAAGGGCTTACTGCAGCCTGGCTTGGCCTAGATCCAACCTCCCCTATTTCTTACTTTATACCCAGCAAACTGAACACCTCCACCCTGTTCTACTAGACCAACTCATGCTGTGCTGGGAGAAACTTGATTTCAAATGACCATCAAGGTCCATGAGATAGATAGATAGATAGATAGATAGATAGATAGATAGATAGATAGATAGATAGATAGATAGATAGATAGATGGATAGATGGATAGATAGATAGATGGATAGATAGATGGATAGATGGATAGATGGATGGATAGATGGATAGATAGATGGATAAATGAATAAATAAATAAATGATAATGATAATAATAATGAACATTTATCTAGCACTTCATATTATCTAACTTAACCCCCCTTCAACAGTCCTATGAAGTAGGTACATATTAGAGGAATTATTTTGTTCATTTTTACAGATGAGGAAACTGAGTCTCAGAGAAGTTAGAGAATTTTCCCAGGGTTATACAGCAGTAGGTGTCAAAGGCAGGATTCTACTTCATCCTACCGTCCTTACTAGCTTCTGTCCTATATATCGTCCCTTTCATCTCATCAATCAATTAATCAGTGACTATTAATTAAGCACGCTGCCACATACCATGCTAGTCTAGTCTAGTCACCGGGGATACAAGTGCAGAACATGAACCAATCATCAAATGAAGTGATCCTTTTGCAATGAGCTTCCATTCTAGAGGGGGAGAAGTATTTATAAAGGGTATTCCTTTGGGAGGAAGCTGAAAAGGGAACTAGAGAAAATCCATGTGATCCCCAAGTATAGCAGTTCTCAAACTTTTTGTTCTCAGACCCCCCCCAGATACTCTTAAAAATTGAGGACTCCTCAAAAAAATCTTTTGTTTGTGTGTTTTATCTATCAGTAGTTGTTGTTTAATCCTTTTGATCATATCTCACCCTTTATGACCTCATTTGTGATTTTCTTGCAAAGATACTAGAGTGCTTGGCTATTTCTTTCTCCAGTTTATTTTACAAAAGAAGAACTTATGCAAACAGGGTTAAGTGACTTGCCCAGGGTCACAAAGCTAGGAAGTGTCTGAGGCTGGATTTGAACTCATAAAGATGAGTTTTCTTGATTCTAAGCCCCAGTACTCTATCGCCTGCACCACCCAGGTGCCACAATATTTATATAGGAAATTAAATGTCTTAGAATTATTATGAAAGAATTTTCACCTCATGGCCCCCAAGCCACACTTGGAGAACCACTACTATAGTAGAAGGTCCTAGAAAACTAAAAGGATTTCTGGGGTTTGAAGGCATTTATAGCCTACTCTAATTTTTCGATGCACCCATTAGAAAATGAATCATGGGCAGACTCATAGAGTTAGAAGGCATTACCAAAATCAGCTAGTCTAATCCCTACCTGAAGTATAGCCCTTCTACCACACTGGACATATGACCATTTGAATTCAACTTGATTTTTTTTAAATGACAAGAACCTCACTACTTTATAAAGCAATCCATTCTATTCTGGGACAATTCTGATTGTTAAGATCTTGCTTTCATTGAACTTAATTTCTCTCTGCAGCTTCTACCCACTGCTACTGGTCCTGATCACTGTGGGCCAAGAAGAGCAGGCTGAATCTCCCACATGGCAGACCTACATCTTCCTTCTCCATGCCCCCAACTCCCTCACCTTGCCCACAAGCCCCAGCTCCTCTAAGTTCATGGGTTCATTATATTTCCTTTCCTTCTAATTTCTTTTCATTTTACTGAAATGGTGGTGGAGGGGGGTGGGTGGGAAGGGAAGACTGGTGTGGAAAGAAACTAGACAACAAGATGTAGTCAGTGGTTCAAGCTGTAGTATAGAGTTCATGTTCACAGCATTGGTCAAGTAACATCCGAAAAAAAGCATATGAATTGGATCAGGATATAGGATGATAAACTTGAAGTCAGGAAGATTTGAGTTCAAATCCTACCTCAGACACATATTAGCAGTGGGACCCTGCTAATCATTTGACCTCTGTCTGTCTCAGTTTCTTCATCTATGTAGCAGGTATAATAATAATAGTACGTACCTCAATGGTGGTTGCAAGGATCAAATGAGATAAAGTGTGTAAAGTGCTTCACAAACTTTTAAAGCACTATAAAAGTCAGTTATTAGTACTGTTGTTATTAATATTATCACTGTAATGCCATTTTGAGGAGATCCAGAGATAAATAGTCTGAAAACAAATTCCTATCTTATTAGCATTCTCTCATATGTAATGTTCTGCAGACTTTTTGCACAGGTCGATTAAATACTTTTTGTAATTGAGTAAGAGTTTTGGGAAAGAAACAAACATTTATATGTGTTTCCTCTGTGCTAGGCACTGTGCTAAGTAGTATGGATACAAATACATGAAAAAAGAGAGTCCCTTCTCTTAAGTACTTACATTCTAATAAGGGACGACAACACACAAAAAGGGGGAGAAAGTGAGGAAGAGCATATGAAGGTGGTTTGTATGCGGTTTTGAAATCTGGAAGCCTGGAACAGAACCAAAAAGGAATCAAAGTTGGCCTGTGCCCCTCCACAAAATGGAGCAGCTCCATTTTGTTCCAAGAGCAGCTCAATGGGAGAAGGAGGTGAACCTTACAGGGGCATATTCCATGTTGAGAAGGTCCCGTGTGCTTTTGAATGTTCTAGGGCAAAGAGGCTCAAGGATGTAAGAGAAGTTTCAGGATGAGACCGCATGTTTTGTAAGTCTAAGAGCCAGGAACAGGGCTGGGAAGAGTATGAATTTTATTTTAAGCTATAAGCTCATCTTTTGTAGACTCATTGAAAGCATCTTAAAGAGGAGCAGCTGGGTGGCACAGTGGGTAGAGCATAGATAAATAAACAAGTGAATGAATGAATAGATGGAAATAAGAAAGCATCTCAGAAATAACTCTGATGAGGGCTGGAGAGATGGGGGGAGTGGTGAGACCCCACAAAGACCAGAGTACCAGGGGCAGGTCGCCTGGAATGAATTGGAGGACTCAAGCATTTTTGAGGTAAAGGTAAAGAATTATTATGCTTTTCAGCAGGCAAGAATTCTTAGGGAACCTGCAACCTTAGAGAGTACAGGTGAAATTTATATAGGATATTCTATAGTGATACATGTGCCAAATATGCTAACTAGGTGATTCAGTGAGGCAATAGGGAGTGGTTAAGGAGTGGTTAGTTTTTAAAGGAACACGCACTTTTGGTATCTACTGCACAGGTATGTTACCCAGAGTTCATCAGGAAATAGCCCAAGGAGGGGCTACATACAGGTGTGGTTTTAGGCCTGAAACATGACTAAATCAACTGTCAGAGCTGACTAAGTAATACCAGGCTGCTCTCATCAATGCCTTGTTAGACAAGATAAATGTAAGGGAGCATTCATATGTCTAAGTCTAGGATACATATGATTGGTCAGTGAGTAGTAAAAATTGTTATGACCCAGTACACAGCCAGTTCAGCTAGTACACAGTTTGTTAAGACTAATAAGTTCTACAGGTGCAACTGGCTACTGTATCAGGAAGGGAGATAACGGTTGTTGCTGGGGCAGGCTTGCCTTAGGGCTGGGGAGAAACTGCCTGAGATAGTAGTGCTTTGAGGCTGGGGAGAAATGTGATTTTTAGAGAAAAATGTGATTTTAGAATTGGGGTCCAAGTACATGCACCCAAGCACTCCATCAACTCCAGTAGGAGACAGGCTGATAAGGATAATATGTACTTCATCTTGTTTCTCCAAGGTTTTCATTTCTTCTGATAGGTCTCTATATTTTGAAAGCTTTTCATGGCATGAGTGGGAATCTAAATCTAAAATAGCCCTGGAAATTATGAGTATTAAGTATAGCAATGTCTATGAAAAATGTTATTCATAAATCTTTTGTGGATCAATGTTAAGTCTGGATGGTTGTAGGGAGCAGTTTTGTCTGTTGGTGCCTGATTCCTGTAGAGTTTTTATCCTGAATTCTCAGATGTTCTGGAGTTTGCAATGTAATATGGAGATTTCTTCTCTAGTCAGTTTGCAGAGATAAAGAGATTCTGTTAAATAGTTCTAATATTGTCTTTAATAGTTCCAATAGTTCTAATTTTCTTTCTAGATATCCAATAGATGCTAAACTTTTTGTCACCTGGAGTAATATGTTCCACAGTTTCTACCACATAATCCATAATCTACATTAGTCAATATCTCTGGACTCTAAAAATATTCTGTCATTGAAGTTGGCAATGACCTACCTGCTCCTAAATTACTATCTATCCTAAACCCTCTTACTTTTGTAAACAGATCCCCATGACTCAGTCATTTCTTTGATGCTTCTTGGCCATCATATTATTGCTTGAGTTTGTGGGGACATTTCTTTTTGATTCCACCATTCTTATGTTGTTTATCACTATTGTGGTTGTTATTAGCTTTATTATAAAATGAAGGGGTTATCTCCATGGTCCTCTCCAAACATTCTGTGATTCAGCATCCACATGTCAAAGCTAGACATGCACCAAGGAGGAATAAGATTTAATAAAAAGTCTTCCATCTAAACAAATGGCCACCTTGGTACTCCTTCTGCACCTTCACCCCTACCCACTACATATTGAGCATATGCTTTGAGAATTACTGGTTTCCCATTAGTCAAGATGAATCTCACTGAGCCAGACATGCTTTTCCCACCTCTTTCCCCTTGTGAACATTTACAAGAGAGCTAGCTAGGGATGTTATCAGTTTCAGCAGCATCTGTACAATGTTAACCAATGAAGAAGTGACTGTAAATATCAGGGCAGAAATGTGGGCCCACAGAGTAGCCCACAACAACCTATATATCAGGACCCAAGCCCACAACCACAACAACCAAAAATAAATAAACCAAGGAGCAGCAAAAGCTCACAGCTACTCAATTTGTTGTAAAGAAGTCATGCCCCAAACTTCTCTGTGAAGAAAATGACCTGGAAAGAGCTTCAAGGATCAGGGAAGTCGAATGTAGTGGAGCCAGCCTACTGTGGGGAAACATGCCGAGTAAGTTGGGCAGCAGAGATTGGTGGTTGTCCTTCATCTTCAAAGATGACCAAAATGACATCACCATTGAAAAGTGAAATCTCAGTGTGTCCAACTGTGACTGATCAGATCAATACGAGCTCGGAATGCTCTACCACAGGTTGGGCACAGATTGTATGAATATTTGGGGTGGATATCTCAAATTTGTGCATCCTGCGTTTACTTTGCGCTGTCTCAATTCTGCTTTGCTCAAAGAGCACAGCACCCTTTCTGATGTGGGCACACCATGCTGCACGGTCCTGTGCCAGTGTCTCCCATGTTGCACAGCCAAATCCAAAGTTCTTGAGAAAGACCTTAAGAGTTTCCTTGTATCGTTTCTTCTGGTCACCATGTGATCACCTGCCCCATGCAAGTTCTCCATAAAATAGTCTTTTTGGCAAGCATACATTTTGCATTTGAACAATGTGGCCAGCCCATCAGAGTTGGGCTCTCTGAAGCATAATCTAATCAGCAAGCTGATATGCCTGCCAAAAGGAGTGAATGACAGGCTCATGACAATATGTTTTCCACTCACAGGAAAACACCATGGCACCATCATCAGTGCTTATGCTCCTACCATGACAAACCCTGATGAAGTCAAAGAAAAATTTTATGAAGACCTAGAAACCCTTATCATCAATGTGCCAAAAGAGGACAAGCTTATAATTCTGGGTGTCTTTAATGCTAGAGTAGGCTCAGACTACCAGACTTGGCAAGGAGTCCTAGAGAGGAATGGAGTTGGAAACAGCAACATCAATGGTCATTTACTGCTAAAGACTTGTGCATCACATGACCTTCTCATCACCAATACTGTCTTCCATTAATCTAAATGCAATAAAACTTCATGGAGGCACCCTCGCAGCAAACACTGGCATCTAATAGATTACATAATTGTAAGGAGAAGAGACAGACAAGATGTGAGAGTGGCAAAGGCAATGTGTGGTACAGAGCACTGGACTGATCATAGATTTATCCTGTCCAAGCTAAATATTCGTATTCATCAAAAGCACCACCCCCAAGGCAAAATAACTCCCAGAAGAATTAATGCCAACAAATTAGAGCTGTTCTCTGAGCATGAACAGTTTGTTACTAACTTGGAGGGAAAGTTGAGCCAACACATGGTTGGCAACAGTGGAGCAGAAAAGGAGTGGGCAGCTCTTAGAGATTTGGTGTACAGCACTGCATTTGCTCATCTGGGTCAGGTTAGGCAGCAGAGATAATAGACAAAAGAAGGACCTCCTGACTACTAAACAAGATCACGGTGGGCCACAAGAGACTAACCAGGAGGCCAAGACTCCTTGAGAGAAGCCAGTCATCCGACTATTTGGAGAGAGTTGGAAACAATGAACTGGGATTAATTCTAATATTAGGTAGATCGGTGTTCACACAGATATAAGGGTTTCCTCAGTTCAGATTATGAACTCTACATAAATGAACCCAGGTAGGAAAGATGACAACCACTCTGTTATCTCCATCATCATCATTAGAGTGAGTTTCCCAGTTCCCCTTCTATCTTTCTATTCTATGGGTCCCACACAAATCATGGGTTGCATGATAATATAACTACAATACCTGATTCCACTGAAGTCTTGAATTTAGAATTTTATGGAAAAAAAGATCAGTTGTGCATATAGAGGATGAAGGTGACATTACTAGACTACAGTTCAGTTGAGGAAGACCTAGTAGTCCTTCTAGCTTAATAAACCATTTGACATGGTGACCAAAAAAGCTAAAGAAATTTCAGGCAGAATTAATATCAAAAACAACGGTAGCGATTGTCCTGTGTGTTCTACCCTAGTATACCGTATTCTGTTCTGAGTTTTGTTCTTTAAAAGAACTATCAGTATGCTACAACACAACCAGAGGTAGGATGATGAAGAGATATACACAGTACAATATGGGTATCAATTCAAGGAACCAGGGGTTTGTAGAGAAGAGAAGGCTTCAGAAAGTCATAACAGCTATCTTCAAATATGTGAAGGACTGATATATGAAAGGCATTAGAGTTATTCTTCTTATCCCCAGAGGAGCAAATTAGAACCCATGAATAGAGTTCCTAAGAAACAGATTTCAACCCAATCTCAAAAAGCATTAAGCTGTACAAAACAGAATGGGCTGCCTTTTGAGATCGTTAGTTCCCCATCACTGACCTCTTGGCAGGGAAGCTGCAGAGGGGAATAATCCATCAGGCAGATGCCATAGAATCCTCACATTCTCTGATTCAGAAGCATTGTCATTTTTCAGCATAGACAAAGAATTCCACTTAGGTCAGGAGTAATCATTCAGAAATGTGAATTTCTTTTTATGTGATGTGTTTTATGAGGTCAAGGTAATGACCTGCATGATCCATAGTATAATTCACTACACAGATGAAGGATAGTTATTGGTGACTCTCTCCAAAGACCACCAGAGGCTATAATAGCTTAATTAAGAGAAAATCGAGTACAGAATACACTAACTCTACCCAGTATATCTTAGAGCAGAAGGAAAGAGAGGATCCTAGCAAATACATGAAGCAGAAGTTGGGGGGAAAGAAAGGTCAGAATGAATTAGTAAAAATTCTTAATTATATATAGATCAGTTTTAAAGTAAATTTTATTACTTTCAGATCTGTATTGCACACGTGGTCTGATCAAGACAGAGTAAAATGAAACAATCCTCTCCCTCGTTCAGCACACTATGCTTCTGGTAATACCACCGGAAATTGTTTTGGTTATTTTGACTGCCATTATCACAATGGTAACTCGTACTCAACAGTACCTTACACACAGTAGGCCCTTTCTAAATGGTTGCTGAATGAAATTGAACTAAACTATTAAAAACCATCCATTCATTCTGTTGCTTAGGAGTTCTTAAAGTACCCATTTGAAAGTTGGATAAGACTAATTGAGAGGCACTTTAGTAGAATGAAGAGAAGCTGCTAGCCTTAATTTTAGGAAGACTTGTCCTGGAATCCCATCTCTAATACATACTAGCTGTGTGATTATGGGCATGTTACTTTTAGTATCTCAGAGCCCCAGGAAACTAAAACTATGAACTACTGATAAAATCAGACAATTAGACAGCACAACAAATATCACAAATATAATTGCTTACGTGACTGAGGTTTTCCATAATTCAGAATCATAGAATTTTAAAACTAGAAAATTGCCAGGAGATCATTTCTTTTGAACCTCTCATTTAACAAATAAGGAAACTGAGGTCCAGAGAGTTTATATGACATGGCCAAGATCATCTGTCCAGTTAGTAGCAGAGGTGAGAATGCCTTTGTCCTATCCTCAGCTTATAGTATTTCTCAGACTAGGATTGTAGGGTTGAAGATTTTGAAGATGGAAGCAGGGTGGCTAGGTGGTGCAGTGGAGAGAGCACTGACCCTGGATTCTGGAGGACCTGAGTTCAAATCTGGCCTCAGATAGTTACTGCTTATATGACCTTGTATAAGCCACTTAACCCTGTTTAACTTCCCAAAAAAAACGATTTGGAAGTGAACCCTAGAGACCACTGAGTCCAACCTCCTTAATTTTGCAGTTGAAACATAGAAAAATTCAGTGACTTTTCCAGGGTCACATAGCTATTGAGGTCTGAATTGGGGTTAAGTCCTATGTCCTATCCATCACATCATGTTCTCCCTGTTAGTTACTGTCCCTAGTTATTGGAAGAACCTTAAGGCAGACCTGGTATGTCCCCTCTTCAAATCAAATGCTTTTTTCCACTTCATAACTTTCCATTTCAGAGACTGGTACACCATGAATTGTTTATTTTCTCCTCATTGCTGTGCCTGTAATTAGATTAAACTGTCATGATGTAGGCAGTCACTTGGCCTCCAGATTCCATTCAGGTGGCTCTTTACCTATGACCATTTTAATAGTAGGTTATATTTTTTCTTTTTTTTATTTATTTTTAACACAGTTTATAATAGATAAAGCAAGTCAAACTTTTGGTCAGGTGATACATCTTTTTAAAGCATTTACAATACAGACCACAAAAGAATTTTTTTTAAACATAAGCCAACTGAGACACAGATAATATTTATGTTGCTAACTTCACATCTCTTGATCTAATTGTCTCCACAGTATTACTAAGAATAAAAGGACCCTAACTTAATGTTGCTGGTATAAAGTCCTATGCCTAATAGCTTAATTTGAGACAGCCTCAGATGTTCCTCTACCCAAGTTGAATAGATCTGGTATTAAGCTTACAAACCTTTTGACTATAGGAAATTGCCAGCAAGAGTACGGATATTGCAGGGAAACAATATCTCCCCAATTTCATGTCTATTGCAGGCAGGAATAGACTGTCCACTTACATTCAGTCAGGCTTAAAGTCTGCCAGGTGTCAGTGGGAAAATTGAGTCTGGAGAAGCCCACCTCAGCCTATGCTGAACAACTGCTCTCCCACTCTTCCCTATGCAGTTCATACCAGCATCTCGTGAGCATACTGGCATCATGTAATGGAGGCTTGGATCATCTTTCTTGCTTTCCCATACCTGGAGTTAAACTCAGAAGAACAGTCACTTGTAGTCCCATAGCATCTAAAAATGGCAAGTTCCTATAACCAGCTTTAAAATATGATCATAGTTTCACTTTGGCTAAGGAACATCTTTTAGGCAAGTCTTAAGCGGCTAACATGTCTTTCTGTACATGTTCCACTTCCTGATTAAATGGCAATCATAAAATCAAATTTACCATTAAAACCTTGACTTTTCCATCAATGCCAAATTTTATCAGAGGTTACCTTCCTCTTGGAAAGTTAGAATGAAATTCTATTCTCCAAACTAAAGATGTCATTGATTTATTCTCAGTACTTAATTCAGTCTATTGTTTGAATAGTAATTGCTTTTACCTCACTTTGTAACATGACCAATTTTTCTCCCCATCACCTCCCTCCCCCCGCTTCCTAATACCTTGCATTCTGGTTGCTCCTTCCCTCAATGTACCCTCCCCTCCATCTCACCTCACCCCTGTCCTATCCCCATCTTCTCCCTTTTCTTGCAGGGCAAGATAAATTTCCATACCCCTATCCCTGTAATTCTTATTTCCCGATTATATGCAGTAAAAATTCTCAACATTCGTTTCTACTACTTTGAATTCCAACTTCTCTCCCTCCCCCTCTCCCTCCCCAGCCCCACTGAGAAGGGAAGCAATTCAATACAGATTAAACATGTGTGGTTTTGCGAAAGACTTCCATAGTAATCATGTTGTGTAATACTAATTATATTGCCCTCTGACCTACCCTATCCTCATTTTCCCCCCCTACAATTGACCTTGTCCCTTCTCAAAAGTGTTTATTTCTACTGACTCCCTTCTCCCATTTGCCCTCCCTTCTAACATTCCTTCACTCCACTTATTGCCTCCTCTCCTACTTTCCTGTGGTGTGATATAAATTTTCATATCAAATTTAGTGAGCATAGTAGGTTATATTTTTAACTTCTTGTTTACAATTCTCCAGAGAAAGGTTACTATTTACCCTTCTAAGTTACCAGATCACATCCCTTTGTCCTTCTTTCCCTATGGCAAGCAGAGAATGGGGGATGGGGGGTGGGGAGGAGGGGCTAGGGGACAGGAAGTGGAGAGGAAGATAACCAGGACAAAGTTTTCCTCCATTTCACTCACTTTTGCCCAGCTTTCAATCCCTTGAAAGCAACTAGGCAGTGCAGCAAGTGTACTGGACCTGGAGTCAGAAAAACCCAAGTTCAGATCTCACCTCAGACCTTTATTGGCTGTGTGACCCTAAGCAAGTTACTGAACTTCTCTTAGTCTCTATTTTCTCTGTAAAACTGGGATAATAGTAGCACCTCCCTCACAAGGTTGTCATGAGGATCAATGAGATAGCATATTGTAGCGCCAACCCAATATTCATAGTGTCTACAGCAGCCATGAATATCCCAGTGCAATTCTTAATCACAAAATAGCACAGACTCTCCACATGGAAGACAGAACCAAAACATTTATTCAGACACTAGAAAGCCAAATCCATCACCGCAACAAAAATCCATACACAATAATGGTGCAGAGAACAACACCATCCGCAAGCCTTCCCCCCACTAGGCTTCCCAGAAACCAGCTCCATTAAACAGATCACAAGCAGGCTCCCTTAAACAAAATGTCACTCAGGCTAGCCAGCAGCCTGCTGGCCTGCATCTTTCCTCCCTCTACTCTCTGATCAATTTTTTCTCAGTTCTGCTCTAGCTCCGCCTCTTCCTGCTCCACCCATTCAGCAAGCTCCTCCCACCCCAGGCTCCATGTGACTCAGGTTTCCATGTGACCCAGGCAGGTCACATGGCCTATTAAAGAATGGGAAAGATCTTCCCATTTAAATTACCATTACATATATATATATGTATGTATATATATATATATATATATATATATATATATATATATATATGTTTTTGTTTAGTCTTCCAGTCAAATCTGACTCTTCATGACCCCCATAGCACATCAATACTGTCCATGGGGTTTTCTTGGCAAAGATACTGGAAGGCTTACCATTTCCTTCTCCAGTAGATTAAGGCAAACAAAGGTTAAGTGACTTGCCCAGAGTCTCACAGCTAGTCAGTGTCTAAGACTAGATTTTAAATCAGGTCTTCTTGATTCCAGGTCCAGTGCTCCATCCACTCAGTCACTTTTAGCTGCCTAGAATATGTGTTGTGTTTTACAAACCTTAAAGTGCCGTGTTAATACTAGTTATTGCTTATTGTTATTATTGTGGCCAGGGATTCCTAGAGTAGCATTCCAATTTGCAATAAAACTAAACATTTTTTATAACAGACTTCGGACACAAGCTTTTTACCACAATGACTTCTTAAGGGAAAGTTTCCTCTACCTCCATCACTTCCACCAAATTAACTTTCAGAAATAAACATTTAAATATAATTAAACAGAAATATACTGAAATTACTCTGCAGTCATTATGGTACTTCTAAAATTCTCAAAGTAAGTCTGTCACCTTAAATATTTTGAACATTCCTACCTTGTTTGAATTTACACTATTACTTTGTGCTACTAAGAAAGAATTTGCTAAGTAAAAGTAAACCCGGTCTCTGTTCCAATTATCACCAATTTCCCATTGGTGAAGTACAAATCAGTGTGTGAATATTTTATGAGTCATAGATGAGATCACTGAGTTCAATCCCCTCATTTATAGATGATGAAATTAAAGCATAGAGAAGTTAGGTGATTTGTCAGGTGTGTCACACATCTAACAAGTTATCTGAGGCAAGATTTGAACCCGGTTCTTTCTGACACCAAATCCTGCAACCTTTCCACTTTGTGATATCAGTGTAATAATTTTATAATAATCATTTTCTTGAAAATCAATTCATTGTCCATATACCTTTAAAAAAAATAAAAAGATGCCTGAGACTCAATTAAGAGGACAGGAGGGTGAATACGTAAATAGACAGGAATATCTACCTTCTGGTGCTGGAAACTGAAGCCACACCCTTTTAATGCCAAATCAAATACTTTTTTGACTATTTCTCTTACTATGTTACAGTAAAAAGGGTTAGATTTGGAGTCAGAGTCCTAGGGTTCAAATCCTGATTCTGCTACTTACTTCCTGTATAACTTCAGACAAATTCTTTCACTTTTTAGGTCTCCTTTTCCTCATCTATTTCCTTTTGAGGTCATTGCTTCCTCCATCACTAAGCTCTTGGCAAGGAAATTATAGAGAGGATTTATCCATCAAGCAGATGTCTTCTGAAATCTTAGGAGTCTATGATTTAGAAGCAGTGTGATTTTTTTTAGCATAGACAAATTCCACTTAAAGGAGTAATAACAGGATTTGAATGAGATCAATGAGGTAATATACGTATGCTTTTGTTAGTTATCCAGGCATGCGTGACTCTTCATGACCTGCATATCATATCAATACTTGGCAAAGATACTAGAACAGTTTATCATTTCCTTCTCTGCCATTTCAATAGTAATAACTAGATTGCCTCAAAGGTCCCTTCCAACTCTAGATCTTGGATCTTAGTATGGTAGATCTAGAGTTGGTCCTTTGATTGTGATATGAATGAGTGCATTGAAGAGTGTTCTAAGAGATTTTAGGAGGAAAGGGTGACTTCTAGGAGAGAAGGCTCAGGAAAGACTTGATGGTAGAGGCTGAACCTCAAAGGAAGAGGAGGTTTTCAGTAAACAAAGGAGCAGGAAAAAAATTAGAAAGAAGTGAGGAGTCAGAAGGAGGGAAAGAGAATAATGTGAGATAAGACCAGACAAAAAGGATAGGACTAGATTGTGAAGGGACTCATACATCATGCCGAGGAACTTTGTATTTGGTAAGCAATAGAGAGTCACTGAAAATTCATGTATTTATACCTGCTACTTAGAAAAATTGCTCTGTAAGCTCTATGAAAGGTGAATTAGAGAGGACAAACTAGAAGAAAAACTCATTTAGGAGACTGTAATAACAGGCCAGTTGAGAAATTTATAGACAACATTCTATACAAGTAAGCATCTTTAAATGACTAAACTAAATTTAAATTAACTCAGGTCTTATTGATTCCAGGTTGGTATGAGAAAAACCTCTTTAATGGGTCACAATTTCATTTAGATTTACTTCTGAGGTATGTAGGACACCACCACCCCCGTAGCTTGTGTTCTATGCACATTAACCTGTGTCTTACCCACTTTCCCTATACCTGTAGTCCTAAATCCTGAAACCACATTCTATTTAGGCAGAAAATATGTGTGTTTGTCCTTCATTGCCGAAGAAGATCATGCCATCAGAGAAATAATGATGTGACTTGCACTTGACTTTGTTTTGAGTGAGGGAGGGCTGCGGAGGTCACCAGCCTCACTTCTCCTCCAGAGCCATCTGAATCCAGTGACCAGATATTCATCAGGATGACTGGAGATGACCCAGGATGAGGCAGTTGGGGTTAAGTGACTTGAAAATATAAACAGATGACAAAGAACCCATCATCTAAGGATGCCATTCACCAAGGTGTGATCTGCTATATCTCTCTCCTGTTTAAATGACCTGGATTTCTCTTCCTTCCCTGATTTCCTCTACCTACTGTCCTAATCTACTGGTTTCTAGACCTGCACTTTCCTTTGGATCATGGTGGCAATCCTTCAGTCTCTGAGTGCTTGAACTCTCTACTTGTACAGACCCCTTGACCCATGCCTTAATCTCCTGCTCCTCAGACTTTCACTTGTATAAGACCCTGGTAGCTCTCCTAATCCTAAATGGGTACTTTCCAATCATAGTTCTACTGCTTTCCACACCATGGCATGACAATAAACATGTCAGTAGGGAGTTGAGAGACTTAGTTTCTTCAAGAAAGATGCTCTGAAGCTCTGGGTTTTTTGAGTTCACATAGAAAGAGTGTCTCCACCTACTGGGTGTAGCATCTAGACTCTCAAAACATATCCTTAGGGCATTAGGACAGTCTCAGAACTGAGCTTTATTATCAATATGCTCTGAAGGCCTTCTCATCACAAACTATTTTTAAAATTGATTGATTGATTGATTTTTGGTTTTTAACATTCACTTTTATAAGATTTTGAGTTTTACATTTCCCCCCTCCCATTCCTTTCCTTTTTCCCCAAGATCATACATGTATAACCATATTAAATATATTTCCACAATAGTCATGTTGTGACAAAAGAATCAGGACAAAAGGGAAAAACCATGAGAAAAAAAAACAAAAAAGAGAAAACAGTATGCTTCAATCTGCATTCAGTCTCCATAGTTCTTTTTCTGGATGTCATTGCAAACTTCTTTACTAGAATATGACTCTTGTCATATGGAGAATGACCTCAATTCTTCTATGAGACATAGGATACCTGGAGAAGGAATGTGCACGCACACACACACACACACACACACACACACACAGTATCCTATGGCTTAGCATAGTGATGTCCAACTCAAACAGGAAGGAAGGGTGCCACTAAACCATACATAAGCATCTTTAGTTGTGGTTTGGTCATTTCAGTCATGTCTGACTCTTCTTGACTCCATTTAGAGTTTTCTTGGCAAAGATACTTGAATGGTTTGCCATTTCCTTCTTCAGCTCATTTTACAGATGAAAAACTGAGGCAAACAGGATTAAGTGACTTGCTCAGGGTCACATAGCTAGTAGTGTCTGAGGTCACATTTGAATTCAGGAAGATGAGACTTCCTAACTACAGGCCCAGCAGTCTATCCACCGCATCACCTTGTGCCCTGTAAGAATCCTTATAGGTTACATCTTGAATTAACAAGCCACAAATTAACATTATGTTTTTTTGTGGGGGGATTTTTGTTAAATATTTCCTCCTTACATTTTAATCTGATTCTAGGACACTCAGGAGTGATGCAGTTCACGAGCTGCCAAGAGGCCCCATATTTGGCATCTCCAGTTTATCAGACCAAAGAAGAGACAAAAAAGTCATGCCCATATAAGGGAAGCTTCTCCTCAGAAAACCCAATGTATCAAGCCTCTTCTCATAACTCAGAGTTTCATCTGGGTTTTGGTGTCATTCTGTGAATCCAGACTCTTGAAAAGCAGAAAAGTGGGGCAGCCTCATTAAATCTTCTGGGCTCAGTAACAGTCTTTGTTCTTCCTTAAGTATTCTTGAAAATAACTCCGGTATGCTTTTGGACACAGTGTAGCCTAGCTGTGGCAATTGTACTGCTATTTATGACGATCAGGTCCAACCCTACTGTTTTGTGTCAACCTCTGGACCATGGTCCTGACGATGCCTTCAATACATATGTGATATAGCCTTCCTAAAAATTTATAGTGATGAGAATATAGGTTGATGATTAGTGTTGCCTTTTGTTGTGTTGCTTTAAAAATCATCTGTGATTGTCTTTCTCCAATTGTTTTTCCAATTTTGTGCAAGCAATACCTCAGTATTTTCAAAACTATGTTACTTCCAGTAAAGATTTCTCTGCTGTAAAATATTTGTATGGTCCAGTTATACTTCTTGAATTCAACCTAAGTATTTTTCTGCCTTTGCATATGGGCATATTGGGCACTAAGGTGTTCAAGTCCAAATGCAGTGGTTCCACTATCATGATAGAAAATCTCTCCAAAAATATATTATTTTCTGTTCAATGCTTGTCTTCTTTTCAGTTTTACATATCAGTGTCTTTGGAGTGACATGGTTTACTTTTGTCTATTTTTCCTAACCTAGTGTTTCTCCCTTCAACAGGGTATTTTCTAACCATGCTGTTTCCTCCTACCTGGTATCCTCTCCTTTCCACTCTCCATTTCTCTGTAAGACTATACCCCCACACTCCATACCCCACACCTTGTTCCTGTAATCCTCTTGTAAGAAAGAAATAACTTAAAGGATTTTTTTTTGTCTAGACCTTTGATTTCATCTCTGGGGAACTCTCAGTATAGTAATTCCCTCTAGTGATGCAGATCACTAATTTGTCTGTAACTTACAATCTTAGAAAGTTTCTTAGAGAGCTGAGGGGGTAAGTGATTTGCCTATGTAAACCATAGTCTTCCTGACTGTAAGGCAGGGCCTCTAGCCTCTACAACATATTTCCTCTAAGACCTAAGAAATTAACATCTAAGAAATTTATGATCAGGAAAGGATAAGATTCAGTGATAAAGTTGGAGTTAGGTATAATAGAATATCAACCCAGATGTTGCATTGGCACCAATAAGTTTTAGAAGACTCAACCAGTGGTAGAGTAGATCCCTGATTAGAAGTTTTTTGTAGTACATGACCAAGAATAACACAAGATAAGAATGTATGGATGGGTTGCCATGTACCTCCTTACATACTATTTGAGGGAATGCCCAGATCAATGAAGTGATGTAGCAAGTATATGGGCAAAGATGGAGCATGTCCTGAGAATTGGATGGTAAGAGGACTGGAAATTATGCCATGCAGGGATGAACTTGAAGCAATTGGAGATATTTAACTAGAAGAAAAATTGTCATCATTATGTCATCTTAATTTTTATGTTTCATCAGTCACCATGGCCAATAAATTCATCACAGTGTTGAGTCTCTCTGTACTTGTTCCTCAAAAAGCAAATGTAGATTGTTTGTGGAACAATACTAAAAATCTCTCCTTGGTAGAACTTACCTGAACTTTGGTCCGCTTCCAGAGCCCTGGAGAATTCAGTAGCAACTCCATGTCCTAAAAAAGACATGAGAGTAAGGCTTTCTGGAAATTTTCTTTAAATATTTAGAGTTATCATGTGGAAGATGGATTAGATCTATTTTGCTTTGTCCTGGAATACATCTAGGTAGTGCAGTGAATTGAGCTCTGGGCCTGGTATCAAAAAAGGCCTGAGTTCAAATCCAACTTCAGATACTTACTAGCTGTTTGACCCTAGGCAAGTCACTGAATGCTGTTTGCCCCAGTTACCTTGTCTGTAGAATAAGCCAGAGAAGGAAATAACAAACTACTCCAGTGTCTTTGCCAAGAAAATCCCAAATGGATCTTCCCAAAGAGTTAGACACAGTTGAACAACAGAGAACTGGTATTGGTAGATAGAAGTTACAAGGAGGAAAGTTATTGTTTGATATAAGGAATAACTTCCTAACAATTAGAACTGACTAAAAAATGGACTGGAGTGTGAATTGCTAACTAATTTATGAAGTTATGAAATGAGGCAGGCATACCTGGTTCTTTGAGTACTCACTGAAAAAGACCATGATGGCAGCAGGAAGTGACGCTACAATCATATTTTAATAAGGCACAGAGGGTACAGGGGCGGACAGGCACAGAAACTACAGGGATAAGTGATGAAAGATGACTGAGGGAGTATAGAGGCAGATGGCATGGGGAGAGGGAGAGGGTGGTAGAAGGAGGCAAGCAGTGTAGGGAAAAGGATGAGAAGGGGGAGAGGCCCAGAGAATCACTCATGTAGGCATGAATTAGAGCTGGAATCACCTGGCAGAAAGGACCCAGATGGAAATAAAAGAATGCTTGAGGAAAAGGAGTTTAAGGTCTCATTTTTTTAAGGTTTTTCGTGGGGGGGACAGACTAAGTCTTATCCATGTCACGTTGGGGTTAGTTCACTAACATATCCAAATCATCTCAAAGTTATTCGTAGAACTTTAAAGTTAACATATGCACTTCACCTCAAAGTTACCTGTAACATTTGGGGTTCTTTTGTCTTACCATGGGTGTCAGGACTTATCTGGGATTTATATATAATAGGACCAAAAGATCCCTGGCACCAAAGCCTAGATGGCTTTCCCTGATTCAGCACATATTACTAGGAAATGATTTTTGGCTAATACATTTTGCAAACCACGCTCCTTTGATCTTTGGGATGGTGTGTACGTGCTTTCTAGGTTCCCCTTTGCAATCTTACTTCTTGCAATTGTTACTTTATGCTGACTATTTATGAACTTACTTGCTATAGTGACTTAGAGGAAGAGAATGGTCGGAGGGACCAGAACAATCTTATACATAAGATACAATCTTAACACAGGTTGCCTCGATATGTAGTGAGTTACCTGTCAGAAGAGGTATTCAAACAAAAGCTAGATCAACCAATAAGCA
The DNA here is from genome assembly GCA_023548195.1 of Bettongia penicillata ogilbyi. Lineage (NCBI taxonomy): Eukaryota > Metazoa > Chordata > Mammalia > Diprotodontia > Potoroidae > Bettongia > Bettongia penicillata. The sequence goes on along the minus strand of JAJHZJ010000055.1, from coordinate 6,033,771 downwards.
TTTATTAAATGTCTGTTCTTTTCCAGGCATTGTCCTAATGTCTGGGAATAAAACACAAAAATTAAATTGTTCTCACCCTCAAGGAGCTTACCTTCTCTACAGGGTGACAACATGTTCACCTACTAGCACATACAAAGTACATATGAGGTTATATGGGGAAAAAGCACTGGCAACTGAGGGGATCAGGAAAAGTCTCATGTGGATGTTTGAGCTGGATTTTGAAGAAAACTAGAAGTTTGCTGAATTCCTAGAAGTCCACTAAGAAGTGAAGATAAAAACGGGAATGCACAGCATGGGCTGTGCTTGTGGTTTGTCCTTCATTCTTAAAGATGACCATGACATCAGGGAGACAATGACATGACTTGCAGTTGACTTTGACTTGAGTGAGGGAGGGCTGGACAAGGTCATCAGCCTCACTTTCTCCTCCAGAGCCATCTGGGTGCAGTGGCCAGATATTCATCAGGACAACTGGAGATGGTCCAGGATGCAATGGCCTTCTTAGACTAAGGCCTTTTCAAGTTCTCATTTTGAGTGAGGCAACACCCATTCAGTGAAGAGGCCTCTTTAAGAAGTGAATCAAGGGATGGCACCTTTAATAAAAAAAAAAAGACATGGAAAGGGAGGAAATGGAGTAAGGTCTTAAGTAATAGCAAGAAGGCTAGCTTTGCTAGATCATAGGCTATATGAAGCAGAATAATCTAATAAGGCTGGAAAGGGAGCTTGGAGTCAGGTTGTGAACAGCTTTAAATGCCAAGGGACTTAGTATTTTATTCCAGAGGTAATAGGAAACCACTGAAATTTATTAAGTAATAGACTGATACAGTCAAACCTGTGCTTTAGAAATATCCCTTTGGCATCTGAGTGGAGGAGACTGGAGGCAGGGAGACCATTTGGAAAACAATTAAAACCCAAGAGATGATGAGAGACATTAGGGAGGTGGCATCAAGATTCAGTAAGTGATTAGGGATGTGACGTTAGAGTCAGTCAAGAGCTGAGGTTGTGAACCTGAATTGGAAGGATGGTAGAGCCCTGAAAAGAAATAAGGAGGCTCAGAAGTGAGCTTCGGGGGGAGGGGAGAGATAGAATTCTATTTGGGGCTCATTGAGTTTAGGATGACTATAGGACTTTCCATTTGAAATCTCCAATTGGCAGCTGGTGATGCAAGATTAGAAGGCAGGTGAGAGTGGGGGACTAGCTAACTAGAACTGAGTCATCTGCATAAAGATGAGCTGATGAAGTCATGAAGAGTGAATATAGAGAGAAAAGAAGAAAGGGTCTTGACAGAGCCTTGACATACACTCAGGGTATATCAGAATATGGAAAGATGCAATCCAGCAACAATGACCACTTGTCTGAGATACTGAGGAAAGGATTCATGCTTAAGGGATCTAATTAGCCCAAGTAGCCTCCACAGTTCTTTCCAACCCTGAAACTCTGTTATTCTATGACTCGGGAAGCTAGGTGGTACAGTGGCAGGTCTGGTGTCAGGAAGACCTGAATTCAAATCTGGCCTCAGACATATACTAACTGTGTGACCCTGAGCAAGTCACTTAACCCTGTTTGCCTCAGTTTCCTCATCTGTACAATGAGCTGAAGAAGGAAATGGCAAACTATTCTAGTATCTCTGCCAAGAAAACCCCAAAAGAAGAGTTGAATGCAACTGAAAAAAATGACTAAAGAAAAATTTGGGAATATGTGTATTCTATGAGTGGTCTAACCAGGAGGGAAGGGTCCTGAAGAAATGGCTGTTGTCCCCAGTCCTTTTCCAGGGTTATCCACTCCTTCTGCCACAAAGTCTGGGATATCAGGATGTCATACTACTCTCCTTAGATCTGTCCCTTGTACTTATCATATTACACTTTGTATTACAATTTTCTTTCTATTTGTTCTATCTTGGCTACAAGATCGTAGGTCTGTCATAGTCATCTAATACATATTTGTTGGACTAAATTTAATTAAAATCTTTCTCATTACCATTTCAGCCTTCCTTATCCAGTCAATAGGGAGTTTTTCCTGGTACATTTTGATTCATTCAAATTGAACCCTTTAGTTAGCATCCACTGTTCTCATCTTAGGACAAGAATCTCCTCCTTCCCAAAACCAAATCATTCATACCTGTGCATGAAGGTAAACTCAGTCATTTCTTAAAATGTCCCATTTCCAATGGGAGAAGTCTCTGCCAGGATTGTCAGCAATCCATAAACTCTGGTTTATGAGCTCTCATTCACCAGACTCTCAAACTGTGGCATTGTACTCCAAATGAATGTCATATTCATAGATTTAGGGCCTGACAGGGAATCTGAGAGGTCACTGAGTCTAAGACCCTCATTTTATAGTTGAGGAAACAGGTTAAGTGATTTGCCTAGAGTCAAACAGCTAGTAAGCATCTGAGGAAAAATTTGAGCCCAGGTCTTCCTGCCTCCAAAGTCTAGTACTCTTATTTACTACACCACACTGCCACCTACCAAAGTAACATGGCTTCTATATCCTAGAGGAAGTTATGCCTCCATGCTTTTGTCCCAGTGAAGACAGTACTTTTGTCACAAATTAGCATTGCGATCTGTACCTATCTGTAGAGAACAAAACATCTCAGGATGGACAACCAGTTCTTGCTTTCCCTCACAGAATGTAAGACCTTCTAAATATTCTATTCAAATTTCTCATTTTATAGGACAGAAAATTGAGGCCAAAGAAAGGAAAAGACATTCCTATGGTTACGCAGTTATTAAGCAACAGAGTCAAAATTTGAACCCAGGCCTTTTGAGTCTTTGGACAAGGGTTTATTATCCCCCTGAGATCCATAAGGGTTAATGAACTTGGACAGAAAAAAAACAACATCTTTATTTTCACTAACCTATAACCAAAATCTATCATTTCCTTCAATTATGAGGGTTTTTTTTTGAAACATTCTGAGAAAGAGTTCATAGGCTTCACCAGACTGCCCAAAGGATCTATGTCACACATCCAAAAAATGATCAAAAATAGGAATGTGCTGGTAAATGTTGAATAACTGGATCTCTGGGGAAATAATATGCAACACACTTCTAAAGTATATTCTGCCATATTGACATTTTCCCCACCACTTTCTTAAGTCTACACAACCATCAAAATAATAAATCAAGCCCTGACTTATAGCCTTTATCTATTTCTAAAGTGTACATGCTCACACTGAAAATTTAACAATTGGGTGGTCCAAGCTGGCTCCAGCACACCCCTGATTAAGGATATTTTTGCTTCAGACTCATCTAATTCAAAGTCTTTTCCCACTATACCATGATGCCCCTGTGTACTGAGGGACCAATCTGTTTCTAAAAGGATTCTGGATGGGGACCTAGTAGACATAGAACTGGATAGAGAATCATAAGGCTGGTATTTGAATCCTACTTCTGAAACTTACCATATATGTGATCATAGCCAGGTCCCTCAATCTCTCTGAGCCTTAGTTTTCCCTATCAATAAAATGGAGTTAATAATACATAATCCACCTCCCAGAAGTTGTCATGAAAAAAGCTCTTGACAAACTGTAAGACTCTGTTTAATATGTTTTCATCACTGCTGTCATCAAATGGATGGAAATCTGAGCTTTACTCCCAGTTCTATCACAAATTAGCAATGCAATCTAAGGGCCCATTCCTTAACTTTCCTAGGACTTTTTCTTATCTCTAAAATGGGGTTTGAGTGGGAGGAAAAGAAGGAAGGAAAGAAGCATTTACTGTCTACAAGAAGGCAATGTCTACTAGTTAGCAAATACCATGCTAAGCTTTGGGGATACAAGGAAAGGCAAAAGATAGTCCCTACCCCTGAGGAGCTCCCAGTCTAATGGAAGTGACAACATGCAAACATCTAAGTACAAATAAGCTCTAAACAGAATCCATGAAAGATAAGCAACAGCAGAAAAGTACTAGAATTATGAAGGATTGGGAAAGACTTCCTGTAGACGGTGGAATCGCAGCTGGGACATGAAAGAAGAGAGGGAAGTCAGGAGGCAGAGATGAGAAGGGAGAGCATTCTAGGCATGGAGGATAGCCACTGATGATGCCCAGCGCCAAGAGATGGAGTGTCTTGTGCAAGGAACTGAAAGGAGACCAGTATCGGTGTCTTGAGGAATATGTTGGAGAAAGAGAGCAGGGGGCAAAGTGTAAGAAGATTGGAAAGGTGGAAGGATGGGTACCTAAGTTGTGAAGGACTTTGAACATCAAACATAGGAATTTATATTTTATCCTGGAGGTGATAGAAAGCCACTAGAATTTATTGAGTGAGGTGGGGGAATGATATGGTTGGACCCAAGCTTTAGATAGGTGCTATTATTATCCCCATTTTACAGTTGAGGAAACCAAGGTAAACAGAGGTTAAGGAACTTACCTAGAGCCACACAACTAGTAAGTGTCTAGAGCGAGATTTGAATTCAGGTCCTCCTGACTCCAGGATGAGAACACTGTGCTGCCTAACTGCCTCTTGGGAGATAGAATCCATGGTTCCTAAAGCCCCTTTCAACCTAAATCCATGAGTCTATAACTCATCCTTTCAAATGGGGTGAAAATCTCAATGAGAAGGATGCCAAGGATCATTAGATACCAGGATCCAAGTGCTCAAGAATGTATACCATTCCTCCTCCATGTCCCAGTCTACTTCAAAGTGAAAATATCAAAGGAAAAGAGAGAAGTTGGGTTCATAGAGATAGTAGTTAAAATACCCCATGGTGTGTCATACTCCTTCATCTAGGGAAACCTGTAATTCACCTTAGCCTTCACTTCTACTCCTACTTGTCCCTACAGATCATTAAAGACCAGAAGCTGCTGGTGATTGTTGGAGGGATGCTACTGATTGATCTCTGCATTTTGATTTGCTGGCAGGCTGTGGATCCTTTAAGAAGGACAGTGGAAAAGTACAACATGGAGGTAAGTCACCAAATGTATGGCTGACTCATCATTGCCCATCTCTCTCCTTCACCCTCTACAAGGTCCATCGGAGTATAGCTACAGAGTACCCTACCAAGTGGTATTAAATGATTTCCTAGAAAAATTATTTCCTAGCACCTGTAGGGCTAGCTAGTTCCTGACTAAAGCCACCTTGGCAGAGACTTGAAGGGTATAACAGACACACAGGATATCATGGGGTTTTGCTACAACCTCTTACTTGCATTATTCCAAACAACACTAATTAGAGTGATGTGCAGCATGGAAATCTGCTCTGTATAAAGGAGAGCGCTTCTTAAATTGTCCAATGTGAATTTTCCAGAAGAGAAGTAAAAATAAAAGCAAATTTTATCTGTATTCTGAATAAGTTTCTGTTTCTTAGTCTCTTGAAAGCTGGATAAACCTGGCAGCAGAAGGGAATTCTAGGCTCTGGGCAAGCGTTGGTAATAAATGCTATTGTTATAAATAATAGATGACCAGGATGCATTAGCAGATTTCACAATAAACTCTGTTCCATGCTCTCCAGCCTATAAAATCAAGATTGAAGGCGACTACAGGAAAGGTCAAAATTGGGTCATTAATTCAGTATTTAGTACTTTGGATAGATGCTGTAAAACCTCACTTATTTAGATTCCACTGATTTGAAATTTAGTGTCATTCAGATGAGGCTGGGATAAATTTAGTTATACATGGTCCATTTAAAAAAAGGAGTGTTCTAGATCAATTAAAAGTATAAACAAAAGATCTGGATGATGTTTGAATTTCTTAAGAAATCAAAGACTTTTCAAGCATTTTAGAATGATTCATTTACACATCATCAATTGGCATGTGAAGTACTCAGGTGAAGTAAGCCTCCTAAGAAAGTCTCCTTTAGGGCATGGTCCATAAGATCATAAGTTTTGAGTTGGAAGAGATCTTAAAGTTCACCTATTCCTACTCTCATTTTACAGATGAAGAAACTGAGTTTCTGAGCAGTTAACTGGCTTACTCAATGTAATACAGAAAATACATGTTAGATTCAGATATGAAACTAGGTTTTCTGACTTCAAATCCATTTATTTGTCTATTTCCAGTTATTGTATAGATTTGGAAATGAAGGGGGGAGGAATGTTTCTTTTTTGTATGTTTCTAAGTATTGTCACCATATAAAGTTAAAATGATGAACTATTCTTTCATTCAGATTTTTCAGTCATTCAGCCTGGTCTCATCCCCTTTTTTCCCACCCATCTCACAATCAGATTAGTCTGTGTTAGTGAGGTTTTACTGTCTTCTAAAATCGTATTTTCTCATGAATGTGAGAATATGCAGTTGATTGTGCTGTATTGAATAATACAGATGGGGCGTATATAGGGGGCAGTATTCTGAGTCTTGTTTATAAAACAAATTCTGTGTGAAAACTAGAATAGTTTCATCTTACTGAAACAATTAGGTGGCACAATGAGTAAAGAACTGGGCGTACAGTCAGGAAGACCCGAGTTCAAATATGCCTCAGACGGTAGTTGTGTGACCCTGGGCAAGTCACTTAACTTCTGTTTGTGTCTAATTCCTTAGCATGGGGATAATATCAGCACCTAACTTTGCAGGGTTGTTGTAAGGCTCAAATAAGATAATATTTGTTGGTTGTATCATACCAAGCATTCTTTTTGAAGTAATGCATTATATTTGTATATCATATATAGTGTGTAGAAACATATATAAGGCATTATAAATTAGAATCTCCCCTGCAAAAAGTGCACAGTTCATAGATCATCTGGAGTAGAAGGAAAGGAGTTTGGTGTATCTACTCTGACAAGAAGTGATAAGGGGGATTATGATTTCATATAGCAAATCTGTTCCATTCAAATCTAAGTTCATACAATCTGGTTTGAAGACACAAAGTTAGAACAATGACAACCAATATTGTTTTTAAATTATGTGGACAAAATGGGGTGGACTTATCCATACAATGAAAATGTGTTAAGCACCTTATGTGTGCAGAACTCTGTGCTAATTATAGGAGAAAAAAGTTTAGGTAAGATATATCTGTTCCCCCGTGGAACTTACAGTCCGGTAGAAGGTAAGACATATTATATTGATAACTGTAATGTACATTATGCCAAAAGTATGTAATCTAGCCCAGGTGTAAAGGACTCCACCCAGGATGATACTATAAGGGAGGATAGACTAGGTCCCCAAGAAAGACAAAGGCTAATAAAAAATCAAAGAAGAGTTGCTTGATTCTTTAGCAGCTCTGAGTTCTTTTTCTTTTGGGAGGGGAGGAGAGGTGGGGTTGCAGAAGAGGGGAAGGGAGGGGGAAGACAGTGTTGAGAGTAAAGGGAAGAACTAGACTGGATTTGTCCCTGAGGAATTGGTGTGACTATTTATGGTTTCATAAGTGGGGAAGTCAAGAATTTACACCTTGTCTAAAGATTTCACACTTTTTAGAGGAGACAGAAAAGGAGCCCCTCCTGTGGCATATCTGGATATACCATCTGGGCATTAAGAGAATTTCTATGTGAGTTCCAGAAGGGAAAATAAAAGAAAGTTACTAAAGGATTAAGCAATAAAGGAAGAGATATTTGGGTTATCCTAGGTGGCGCAGTGGTTAGAGTTCCTGGGCCTGAAGTCAGAAGACTCTGAGCACAAATCTGGCTTCAGACACTGACTAGCTGTGTGACCCTGGGCAAATCACTTAACCCTGTTTGCCTCAGTTTCCTCATCTGTAAAATGAGCTGGACAAGGAAATGGCAAACCACACCTGTATCTTTGGCAAGAAAACCCCAATGGGGTCATGATGAATTGGATGCAACTAGAAAACGACTGAACTGAAAGAATTCAGTAGGCAAAAAGGATTCCAGTAAAATATTCCAGTCATGGAGAAAAGTGTATGTAAAGGACTAAGGACTGTTGTGGAGATGGAGAGTATCCTAGTTTGGCTGAAATATATTTAACATTAATGAACTACTGCCAAGCCTGAGATTCTGAAGCACTAAGACCTCTCCCTGTCCTCCACTAAGGGGCCTCTCTACGTTCACTACTAACCAGGTTCATCCTGTGGGAACCTGGTCTCTATTGAAATGGATTAGGTTCTTTTTCTAACACTCTGGCAGCCTCACTTCAGAGGTCCTTGGAAAATTACTTAAATTTTAGGTTTGGGTCATGTCTGGGGCCTCAAAAAGATAGTGAATAAAAAATGTACACATTATACAATACAGATGAAGTATAGTATAGCTATTTATTTCCTCCACACAAAAGAAATGCTTAAAATAACCAAAACTCATAAGCATGCGTTGACAAAAATTTAACAAGCAACAGTAATAACATAATCATGTTATACTCTCTTGGGAAGTTAATATTTTAAAACATCAAGACATGATGCAGTTCATAGGACTGTTAACTATTTCACATTTCACCTTAGTTCTTCACTGTCCATAAAGTCACTTCTTGGTTCATCTTCTAACAAGGCAGCCTAGGGCTCCAGAGCCAGTGGCAATCTTCTCCTCTAGTGAGACCTTTAGGGATATAAGGGCCGCCCCCATAATGACTAAGCACCCAAGATCTCCAGGCCTCTCCAGCTCACAAAGTGGGTACCTCTCAGGATCATAACTCAGTCGTCTATGATCAGGCAAGGAAAACAAGGCAGAAGAGGCAGACCAGAGGGCCAGACATAAGCTCATCTAGTTGAGTCTTTTCTCTAAGTAACTATGTGGAAACAGTCACCATACTGTGGAGTTCAGAGAAAGGAAAAGACTAGGAATGGTGATCTGAGGGAGTTGAAGAAAGAAGATAGACCAGAAGCTGCCTCTCTTTTTTAAAATGGTGAACTCCATTCGTGGGGCTAAGGGACCAGTGGGAGAATGGCTTCATTATCCTGACATGCTTGCATCCTGCAGCAGTGAGAAGATGCATGGGGTCAGCCAGATGCAGGCAGGACAGCTCTGTGCATGCCCGAGGTTTACATTACACATAGACTATGCAGAGGGGAGGAATACTCATCAGCCTTTGACCACCAAGCACTACACTAGCCCCCAAGGATTCAAAACAGAGACAGTTCATGCCTTCAAGGACCTTAATATCTAGTTAGGGGACACTATACAGATAGATAAAAGGTGGCGCAGACAGGAGAAAGATAATAGCAATAGGGGATTGAGAAAGACTTCATGTACTGTACAAGGCAGCCCTTGAACTGAGTCTTGAAGGAAGCAAAGGCATTCATTACACAGACAGACCCGGAGATGAAAGCTGGAATGTCATGTATAAGGAATAGGAAGGAGAGTTTGGCTAGACCAGAGTGGAGGTAAAGGAGATTAGTATGTCATAAGGCTGGGTAGGTAAGTTGGAGTCAGGTTGTAAAGGGCTTTGAATGCTAAATAGAGGAATTTATATTTGATCCTGCAAGTAATAGGGTACCCTTGAGGTTTATTGAACAGAGGAGTGATATCAGACCTGTGCTGTAGGAAGGTCACTTTGACGGCCGAATGGAGAATGAACTGGAGTGGGGAGAAATAAGGAGAGAAAAGTAGGGTGGTGGCAGATTGCGGGGGGTGCTTGAATGCTCAGCAAGGATTTTGAAGATACTAATAATATCTCCTTTGGAAATTACTCTGTGCATTCTTTGGTCAGGTCCACATTGCCCTTCCTGCAGGTTGGCATGGCTACAAATTATTTTTGATCTGACAGCTTTGTTCATTTATTATAGTTTCCACAATACACTTGGTAACTTCAAACTGTTGTTTTCTCGCACATGCCAGCTGTTAGGGGCAGGTCTGATGCTGGCCCTCTGTTAGTTAAGGAATAGGAAATTAAAAAACATTTGCCAGTTAACAAAAGGAGATTTGCTCAGCCCTATGGATTTACAACAAGGATATGGAGACATTTAGCTTCTCTATAAGTTTGGCCTCCTTGATCCTCATATGAAGGCACATTTGGTCAACAAGGCAGGCTGTGGGGTGATCTTCAGGCATTCAACAAGTTGGAGGGGTCCCAACTCAAAAGAGATGAGACTTTTTATGCCCTTAGGTGACCAGGAGAAGCAGAGGCTGACCAGATCCTTGTGACAGCTTTACCCCCTTTTAGGGAAAACTAATCTTTGTCACAAGAGAGGAGGTCCCTGGTGGGTACTGGTCCCTTTATACCATATGTTGTTTCCTCAATTAATTATAAAAATAAGAAGAAAAATGATGACTTACATTTACATAGTTAAGTAAATTAGATAAAGCATTAAGTACCTATTATGTCCAAAAGGACAGGCCTTGTGATCAAGAAGCTCCCATTCTGTCGGAGGGAGACAACACATAAAAATGTAGCTGAACGTGGGGGGCAAGCGGTGGCGGGGGGAAGGTACCCACAAAGGGGCAAGGGAGAAAAGTCTGGAAAGTCAGGAGCTGAACTGGATTAGGAGTGAGTATGACTGATGTAGGTAATTCCTCAAAACACTCACACACACACACACACACACACACACACACACAGGTTTGTTTATACACAGTTTATATTTACTGTAGGTTAGTGAATAAATGCATGGTGGGGCAGGGATGGGGAGGACACAGGTAGGGGATGGGAGAGAAGCACTCTAGTGACATCACAAAATAAAGGTTTCTAAGGAATGTCTCCTGAAAAACAGCTTTCCCTTGGTCTTTCACAGAGTAGAAAGAAGCCTGTGTAGCCTCTTTTCTTTGTGTCTGCTGGTCTTCTGATCAGCTGGTTGCCTTCTGTGCCTGTCTCCACATGTCTTTGCTGATTAACTCAGTACCCAGTGACTGCTTGCCTTAGGGGTATCCAGGTGTTTTCAGTACTGGGTCACCTGTAAAGCTATCCAGTTGTGTGTGGACTTTGGGAATATTTTATTGTTAACAGTGTTGAAGGTTTATCTATTAGTAATTCCAAAGATATGAATGTTTTATCAGCCATGCAAAGGCAGTACCAGAAAAAGCCAATTTAATCAATTTTATTTGTACAAAAGGGCACAGCGGCTTTGAGCCAGTGGCTGATCAATCCTGATCAAATCCATTAGCATATTATTATCGAACAGACTAAATTATTCTTGAGACCTACAGGATATGTTTAGTCAGGCACATCTTGGTCCTACCTTTAGATTTACATCAATGATAATGGCTTTCAGTTGCATCGCAGCAGTTTTATAAAATGGTATCAATATTCCCTATGCCCCCAGGAGCCAAACACTGCCCAGAGTTGGGCCACTTAAGGACCTTGTTGGTCCCCTTTGTCCTAGGTGTTAGCTGTGCTAACCTAATGTTTTAACTAACCGGTTGAGGTAAAAACATTTTAAAAAGAAATCTCTTGTCAAATGGACTCCATCTGACTCATGGACAACATGTTGAATACCAAAGGTCTAGTTCAGAGGTCAACAACTAAAACCTACACGTGGAATCTATCCTTCCACATGTTTTTGTTTTACATTTTAAAATGTAAAACCCACTCACCACGCAAAAAGAGGCAATAGGCTGGATTTGGCCCATGGGCTATGGTTTACTGGTTGGTCCCAGTCTAGTGGGTGCTGCTAGCAGTGCTGCTTTTCTTTAATCACTTCTATATATTCTTATACTTATTAACACTAATATTATGCTAATAACTTAGTAACATTCACACAACTTATTGATTCTCCTTCCCTGACATCTCTTAAATCCATCCCACCTTCTGACTCCTCATACAGCCCCTCCCCATGTTCAGGCCAGAGTCATCTCTTACCTAGATGATTATAACAGCCTTCTAATTTTTCCTCCCACTCTCCAGGCTCTTCCCTTGCTCATCTAGCCTCCATAGGGCTACCAGTTTGATGCTCCTAAAATGTGGATCTGACCATGTCACCCCACCACACACACACACACACACACACACACACACAAACTCATACACACACACACACACACACACACACATTCAAAATTGATTCATGGCTTCCTATCGGCCAAGCCCTGTATATTTATCCTTCAGATATCCTATCTGTATACAGTTCCTTACCTTCATCTCCCACTGTGATTTCCTTGAGATCAGGCACGGATGTTTGTCTTTCTTTATATCCCCAGCAGTTAGCACAATGTATGATATATAACAAGCACTTAATAAATGCTTGTTGACTTGACCTGATCCTCTTATTTAAAGGTCCCCATGATCTGACTGCCCCCTAAACATCCTGAATTTTTCCACAGTATTCTTCCATGCTTTTTCTACTTCAGTTAAACTGAGCAGCTAACTGTTCCCTGTACTTAATGTTTCATTTTTTTGCCACAGACTAAGTAGTCTCCCATGTTTGGAATACATTTTGTTCTCACCTCTACTTCATGGAACTCCTAGATTCCTTTAAAGCACAGCTCAGGAGTGCCTCCCTCTACAGGCAGTCTTTCTTGATTGCTTTACCACACCTTAAGTTGTTAGCATTCTCTCTCTCTTAAAATTGTTTTACCTTTCTTTGTATATGTTTATATTTATTTATATGCTGTACTTCCTCCAACATAGAATCCTTGAAGATTGGAACTGGTTTGTTCATTTGTTTTTGGAGTTCTTGGGGTTTTTTCCCTATCCCTAGCACCTACTAGTTCAGGGTATATAGTAGGTGCTTAACAAATGTTTGTTGAATTGAAATGAATTGAATTTCATTTCACATAGATTGCTAACCACAAACATAGGCATGGAATCGTCACTAACATTTTCCATTCCTGCTTGATTCGGGGACATAAACTTCATCTTACAATTACTAATTGATCCATTAATGTAAAATCAATTGGGTTCACCCTTACAATTACTGTCAGCCTGTGGGCATCATTATTGATTCATCAGTTACCAGCTAGCTCATTCTACTCCTGTCCTAATGGAGTACATGGAGAAATGGAGTTGTATTTCTGAGATTACAGCTCCTCTGGACCTTGTGGTTGACTTAATCTGATCAAATGTTCTCTTGTTTTCCTCTGCTGAATAGTTGAAATAAATAACATGTTAATATATCTTTTGGCTTCAGTGAAAAGTATTTTAACTGTTATTCTACTTGACCTATATTCTTATTTTTTTATTCTCTTTAAGGGAAGCATTTGAGATTCAACAATTCAGTATTACAAACATATATTAACAGAACATTGGGTAGATGCTAAAAGAAATGCAAAGTTGAAATAAGACATGGACCTGTACTCGTGGAGTTTACAGTCTTATATGGATAAATGTGCTAATATCTAAGACAAACACATTATGACTCATCCAAGAAAGGGAAAAACATTACTGATAAGAGAATTCAAGGAAGGTTGCCTAAAAGAGATGGCATTTGACTTGAGAATTCAATAGACCTAATCCCCAGATTAGGGGGCAGAGGGCAGATGCTGGACTTTTTTAAGAAATAGGAAAAATAGAATATATATATATATATATACATATATATACACATATATATTCTGTATATATATTCTTATATATTATATACTATATATATTCTTATATGTTACATAGTATATATAATATACCCCTTACATCCTCAGTTACTAAATACATTATTATTCCTAGCTTTTAATTTCTTACAATGCCATTAGGTTCCAAGTAGTTAGGAAAAGAGAAGACTATGTGAGATAATAAGATCCTTGAGGTCAGGAACTATGTGCTTCCTAAACTCTCCAAGAATCTAGCCCAGTGCTATGCACACAATGTTAGCTGAATGGAATCAAAACAGACTAAATTTTGGTGGAAGTCAGACTGTAAAGAGCTTTAAATAAGAGGGTCAAGTCAAGAGGCATTCGTAAGCACTTTCTAGTCGACAGGTTATTTTAAAAGATATATGTGTGTGTACATAGAGAGAAAATAGTGATTCTACACCCCTTTGGCAAACTGATGAAGTCTATGGATCCCTTTTCTAAATAATGTTTTTATGCATAAAATAAAATAAATAGGAACTCAGTGTAGATAATCAGTTTAACACACTGCACCCCCGAACTCTTGAGCTCAAGAGATCCACCAGCCTCAGCCTTAGAAAACAGGAAACTATTTCAATTATATTGAAATACAGTTATTGAATTTTTTCTTAAAGACAAGTTCATGAGTCTCAGGTTAAGAACCCTTGGTTGAGAGTATGGCTAGAGAAGAAGCCTTGGGATCAGGATGACTTAGTTCATATCCTATCTCTGACACGTTCTGTCCGTGTGACCCCAGACAAATTACTTGACCTCTCAGTGTCCCCAAGCAATATTTGAGATTATAAATTGCAGAAGTTGCTGAAATACAGTGGTGAAGGAAGTTTCCTTATTGAAGTTTGCTATACCAAAGAAATCACAGGTCCAAAGTTTAAAAAAAATTTTTTTAAGTGAGTATCTGGATTGATTTGTCAAGGACCTGTGATTTCTTCAGGATGAAAACTCCCTAAAGGTTACAACCTAACTATAACTTGGAGTGTTAGATAGTTACCTATGCATTCAAATTTATGACTTACCTATGATTGCACAGCTAGTTAGTCTCAAAGGTAGGATCTTGGCCAGACCTTCCCAGACTTCAGGTCTATCACTCTAGCTTCTATATATAACACATCTGTTTTCATAGATGTATTTTAGTGGAGTGTGGTGGCACACACCTATAATCCCTGCTACTGAGAAGGCTGAGGCTGGTGGATCTCTTGAGCTAAGGAGTTCTGGACTGCACTGGGCTCAGCTGATGAGGTAACCACATGAGTCCAGATTCAGTACAATGTGACCCATGGAATATGAAGCTACTAGACTGTCCAAGTTATGGCACAGTGGCTCAGGTTGGAAAGAGCATGAGTCAAAGCTCCCAGGCTAATTAGTAATAGTAGGATCAGCTAGGCCCATGAGTGGACACAGTACTCCCAACCTAGGTAGGATATACACAAATACATGTGTGTATACACACACATCTAGACACATCCATATTTATAATATGTATTTTATAAATATGTGTTATATAAACAAATATATCAAGAGGGGAAGATGGAACTTAACAGGGCTTCATCTTCCTTACTTATAAAATGAAAGGATCCAATCCCTTTGTGCTATCCGTAACTCTGATTCTTCTGATATGGTGATGTTACATATTTCACAGCCACATCTTATCATGAGGAGAGTATGTGCATTATGTGTATACATTAATATGTGTGTGTGTGCATATGTGTAATGTGCTTCAGCATATGGCATATGAGTGCATTATATATGTATGTGTTCATGCATGTATTCATGCATACATGTACTTGTAAACAGGAAACTGTGTGGAACAATGAAAACAGTCTAGATTTGGAGTCTAGGGATCTGGGTCAAAATTCCAGCTCTAACATTTACTACCTATGTGACTTAGCCCAAGTTACTTAACTGGGCTTCATCTTCCTTGCCTATACAATGGAAGGGTTAAGCTCCAAAGTCCCTAAGGTCTCTTCAAGTTCTAGATCTGTAAGAGGCTAAGTGACTCTCAAAGTCAGGAAGACCTGTGTTCAAGTCACACCTCTGACCCATACTGGCTGTGGAATCTTGGACAAATTACTCACCCTCTCAGTAGCCCAGGCAACTCAAATTGCAGAATGGTTGCTGATCTGTAATGGTAAAGGGAATTTACCACATATCACCAGGAGTTATCTATGAGATAAAATCACAAATCTGGATCCCCAAATTTATATAAGTAGATATGGACAAATATATGGCTGTCATTTTCCCTTCATGGGGCAGCAGGATAGGATTTTCTTAATAGATTCCTACAATCAAGCAGCACTGAAAACATAAAAGTTGTCATAATAAAGAATAACTAAAGATAAAGCTCCTTTTAAAAATCTTTGAAGAAACTATGCTTCCTCTACAGAGCTCCCCTACCTCCCAAAAATGTGGGCCTGAAAAAGTGTAGATTAAAAAGGTTTATTTCCAAAACAAAGGAATAAGATAGCAAATGAGAGTGAGGATAAACCATCATCCTGAATAATTCTGTGCCTCTAGTTTTACATAAAGCATTATTTCAATCCAAAAAACTCATGCTAATTTATGTTGATTGGGCAGCTAAGTCAATTATTTGTTCTGAAATAATTGAATTCAATTTAACAAATGTTTATTAGGTACTATGGTTTAGAGCATTATGCTTGGGTCTGAGAGAGCTACAAAGATGAAGGCGTAGTCTTTTCCCTCCAGAATAAATATATGAATATATGAATGAATAAAAAAGCTTGGGTTTGAGAATAAAAAAATCCAAGAAACTTGACTGCTCATGTGCCTTAAATGACATGGGAATCACAAGATGGAGGACCAGTAAACCTTATTAGCATCTTTCCTGCCCCTAAGCATGAAAGATACTTGACATTGATACCTGGCCTACTGATAACCTAAGGACCACAAGATCTTGCTATCTGCAGCAAGCACTGCGCCCTTAACATCACTAGACATGGCCATATACCTTGCAGCTAAATTTTATTTTTAGGTGTGCTCTCCCCCAATTAGTGAACTCCTTGAGATCAGGGACAACTACCTTACTTCTTATATTTCTGTCCCCAGCACTTAGCATAATTCTTGGCACATAGTAAATGCTTAATAAATTATTTTTCATTTATCGATATAAAAAGTATTTACTAAGTGTTTACTATGTTCAGAGCTCAAGTTTACATTCCAGTTCTGCAATACTATATGGCTGCCAATTTTAGATCATTGCAATCTCTGCAGAATTAAAATCAAAGGTGACCCAAAGGGCAGTGTATAGACTGGTGGAGGGCAAAAGTAGATGCAGCATATTAACAATAACTTGTATGCCAAAAGTTGTGTAAAAGACAATGTATGATTGGGTGGGCAGAAAACATAGGTAGCACGTATCTAGAGATGCAGTACAAATTAAACATTAAGTGCAAATAAGACAGCCACGTAAATCACCTTAAGAAATTCAAGAAAAGAGAGGTAACTTCCAACTGTGGAGTGAGGGAAGGTGTCATAGAAAGACAGAACCTGATCTAGGTCTTAAAGAACGGGATTGATTCAGTAGGCAGATATTCATGCCGTGATGACACAAGCAAAGGCAGGGAAATGGAAGGAGGGATGATGCATAACCCAGTTTGGCTGAAACATAAAGTGTATGGAGAGAGGTGTTGTATGGGAATAGAAAGAAAATGGCATGCAGAATGGAAAGCAATTGATTGTAGAAATGCTGAGGCAGCCAGTTCTCCTAACACAAGCCATCCATTTTCCAACCCAGTTAAAAACAAAGACCTCCAGCACTTCTAATTACTTCAGAAAGCAATAGCATGTAGGTCTCAGCAGGCAACCCAGTAAGTGGCAGTGAAACTCTCACAGTTTTTTGACCTTTCTGCTTCCTGGCTACCAAGGTGAAAACAACTTAAGGAAAGTTTGGAATGGGGTAGAATTTGCAAACCCTTATCTTATTGCCATGGATTTGACATCCTTCTCTATGGAAACAACAGATGTGAGGTCTAAAAGTCTTTAGCTAAAATTGACTCACCAACTGGTGGCCTGTGCTGATCATGTTTCTATGGAAACAATGAATCAACCACAAAAGATTTTTTCTAATATTTAATTTTAAATCTTTGCCTTATTCTTCTTTCTATAATCTGTCAGAAAAGAAGTACCAGTACTTGCACACATAATCTTCAAAAACCTCTGGTCAGTATGCATATCTATTCAAAGTATATGTGTGTATACACACACAGATATGTGTATACAAATGTGCACATTTTTATGTGTATATGTTGTGTACATCTATATATCAATGAATTTAATTAAAGCAGATTCAGAACATGTTCTCTAAAGGATAGAAGTTCAGAACATGTTCTCTAAAGGATATTTAATAGAACTGTATCCCAATTTAATGCTTAATATATTGTGTGCATATGTGTATAGCTACATATGTCCATGTTTTAAGGGTGTGTGGGAATATGTGTATGTATAGCTACTTTCCAATTTAATGTACTGATTTCCTATGTGTATTATATACATATACACATACATGATATCCATAGCTTACATCTGGATATCGAAGCATTAAATTGAGATATATCTCTCTCTATATATAACCCTTAAATTAACTTGTACATAATATATATATATACAGACATCTATATGTACATGTATACATATATAAATATCAAAACATTCAATTTCATAAAATAGTTGAGTATTAGAGTTGGACAAACCTCAGGCCAGGTTTGAGGTGTCTGATCCAACCTCTTGCTGAAATATGAATTGTCTCCACAACATCCTCAAGCAGTCACCTATGAACATCAATTACCATCTCACCCCAGATAAGTCAAAGTGCTAGTTAATAGAGTGCCAGAGGAAAGAAGGGAGAGAGGGAAGGAAGGAGAAAGGAATGAAGGAAAGGAAAAGAGAGAGAGAAAGAGGGAGGAAGGAAACAAAGGAGGGAGGGAGGAAAGAAGGAAGGAAGGAAAGAAGGAAGGAAGGAAGGAAGGAAGGAAGGAAGGAAGGAAGGAAGGAAGGAAGGAAGGAAGGAAGGAAGGAAGGGAGGGAGGGAGGGAGGGAGGAAGGAAGGAAGGAAGGAAGGAAGGAAGGAAGGAAGGAAGGAAGGTGGACAGGAGGAAATCATATCCAAAGCTCTCTTTACCTGACTTTCAAAGCCCTTCATCATCACCATCATCATCACTCACCTTCATCTAATATTTTGAAGTATAACCGGAGCGAAGTGACTCTACCAACTTCACACAGTTATTGAACACTAGAGCCAAGATTTGATCTTTTGATCCCAAATTCAATGTTCTATCTTGCTCTAATTGATTGTTCATCTTTCACCAGCTGCTTCCTAATACATGTCTTCCAATAGGGTCCAACTTGTTTCCTCACTATCCATGAACATACCCAGGTCATTGCTGCCTCCCAGACTTCCCTCATACTGTTTTCCTTGCTTAGAATGGCTTTTTGATTCTCCTTTGCCTGACTAAAGCTCTCTAGGCCCTGTTCTAGTCCTTCTTCCTCCATGAAACTTTCCCTAACCACTCTTAATTCTCACTAATTTTCCTTTAATAAAACTGGGGAGCAACCTGCACACAAAAGTTTCTCCTTCTGAATTCCTGTCACCACTCTCCTTGAGTCAGTTTCTGTTGCTATAATCTAAGGTTATTAGAAAAGGGATTGGCCATATCCTTAGGCTCACACCCCATCCGGAGGTGAACCCTATCCTCACCATGTTTGCAGAAGTCTAGCACACTGGAGTCCGTCCAAATACATGTTTACTCCAAAGTAAGAAAAGCTCAGGTGAGATACCCCCACTGAGATCAGTTACAAGTAGATGGTCTCGTGTTGCTTGATTACCTTGGCACAGGTTTAAAACATTAAACGTTCTCCCTAAGTCTCTCTTAAGACTCTCTTTGCCTTCATCCCCCTTATATTCAGTAGATTGTTTAAAAAAAAAACACTAGTTTGACCTACTTCCTCTGAAAACCCTAAATTAGACTCTTTTTTCTAGCCTCCTAGAACCCAGGATAATCCAAGTCTTTCTTTCTTGGTCTTGGCTCTATTTTCATTGACCTTCAATCAAAACTGCTTTCTTTATCCCCTGGTGCAATCAATCAATTAGAATTTATTGAGTGACTACTGTATGCCAGCCACAGTGCGAGATTCTGGAGATACAAAGACAGAAGCAAAACAGTGACTTAGCCATAGAGATATATTTGAAAAGATGATTTGGGGTGTGAGAGAGGCACTACAGCCAGGGGAACATCACCTGGTGTTACCTGAGCTTTATTCATGAGAATCTTCTGATTAGCCTTCCCTCTGGTTTGAAGCTCTCTCGTTCTCTATCTCACTCTCTCACTTCTCTGTCTCTCACTGTGTGTATTTGTATGTCTCTCTCTTTTTGTCTCTGTTTCTCTATCTCTGTCTCTCTGTCTCTCTATGTCTTGCTGTCTCTCTCATTCTCTCTCTCTTTCTCACACACACACACACACACACACATACACAGTATGTATTTCTGTTTGTCTCTCTGTCTCTGTCTGTCTCCGTCTTTCACTATGTATGTATTTTGTATGTCTCTCTCCTTCTGTCTCCATCTATCTCTCTGTCTATCTCTGTGTCTCTGTCTGTCTCTATCACAGTCACACACATACACATACACTGTGTATTTCTGTTTGTCTCTCTCTTTTTGTCTCTGTTTCTCTATCTCTGTCTATCTCTCTATGTCTTGCTGTCTCTCTCTCTCTCACGCACACACACACACACACACACATACACATTATGTATTTCTGTTTGTCTCTCTTTGTCTCTGTCTGTCTCTGCCTTTCACTATGTATGCATTTTGTATGTCTCTCTCCTTCTGTCTCCATCTATCTCTCTGTCTATCTCTCTCTGTCTCTGTCTCTCTATGTCTTGCTGTCTCTCTCACTCTCTCTCACACACACACACACATACACAGTATGTATTTCTGTTTGTCTCTCTCTGTCTCCGTCTTTCACTATGTATGTATTTTGTATGTCTCTCTCCTTCTGTCTCCATCTATCTCTGTCTATCTCTGTGTCTCTGTCTGTCTCTCTCACACTCACACATACACACACACACTGTATATTTCTGTTTGTCTCTTTCTGTCTCCATCTGTGTGTGTCTCTCTCTCTGTCCCTATCTAGCTCTCTCTCTCACTCTCTTGTTTTCTCTCTCTGTCCCTCTCTTCTTCCTTCTCTTTCTCTCTATCTCACTCACTCTCTCTCTTGCTCTCTCCGTCTCTCCTTCACTCTCCCTCATTCTCCCTCTCTATTCTCTCTTCCTCTCTCTCCTCTCTCTCCTTCCCTTTCTTTTTGTCTCTTTCTTTCTAAAACAGCAAAAAGATCTCAGAGATCATCCAGTCCTAAACAGGAATCCCTCTTACAAAGTGCCCAACAAGTCATCTCCATTTGAAGACCTCCAGTGCTGAGAAGCTCACTACCTCATGAGGCATTTCATTTTGCATTCAAACAGTTCTCATCTCTAGAAAGTTTTCCTCATATGGATCCATAAGCCACTTCTCTGAAACTGCTATTATTCAATTTTAATTCTTTTTGCATGTGATGATCCTTCAAATACTTAAAGCTGTCTATCACATAACCCTCACACCTCTCCCCTGGGCTAAACCATTTTTGAGCTTCCTATTAATGGTAGGACTCTAAGATTTGTATAATAGTTGTTTGTACATGGATCATACCCCCAAAATAGATTTTTAAACTCATAAGGGCAAAGACTATGTCTTACCATGGTGTCTCTACTAGCACTCAGTCCAGTATCCTGTATGTAGTAGGCACTTAAGTTTAAACTTGAAGCTCTTGTCTCCATCTACTTAAAACTAGGTAAAAACCACACTTGACTCTCTCATATAGATTTTTTTTTTATCCAGACTTTAACAAATCAGACTCCAACACATTAAAGCATAGTGAGGCAAAAAAACTCTTACTGTTGATTTTCACACTTTGTGTCCATTTCCAAAATGTATTATACAGTAAGTGTAGTCTGTCCTAAACACTTTGGAGGATCAGTCACAGAAAATCAGATCTTTTTCATATCAGGTTCATGACCCAGTGTTTGAGTGATAAAATTAGCTAAAGGCTGATTTTAAATGTTATGTGAGAATCAGAAGCAGAATTGGATAAGACAAGGTAGGCAGCCAAGGCAAAATGCAAGGTGAGACCCTTTGCAATATGACTTTCTATAAGGACTTACATTTTGAATGCCACAAAATTCTTTTGTGTTAAATTTAGTTGAACTAGGGCAAATCAATTCTTTTCCACACCTTCCATGCCCCTGGCAAACTGTCTTCTGGGCCACGCAAAATAACCTTGAAACAACACTTAGGGGGAAGAAGATGAATTGGCAGTGTTTACTTTGGATTTGTGCTATATCAAAGGGCCCCATCCCTTTCCCAATATACCAACAGCCCAGTGTGGAAATTATATACCCCATATTTCCTAGAATGATTGTGATTTAAAATATTTTGTCTTGATATCTTCATCAACCATTGGAATGTCCTAGAAATGTCAATAGTTTATTTAGCAAATGGTAATTAAATTTATCAAGTAAATAGGAATTGGGGGGGGGGGGAACCTCATGGGATTTCCAATTAAGATGATGGTGTAAAAGATCCTAAAGAAGTCTAGTTCTCCCACTGATACTCGAGCAAAAATTTAAAAGGGCACCAGGTGAAACTGTGGTCAAGAAAATTGAAAAGAAATACCAGTAAGTGGTTCCATTCAGTTCAGTCAGATGCAAGAAGATAACTGGCATCTTGCAGGCACCTGAAAGAGGGTCATCCCAGATAGACAAAAGTCAGCATGAGCTTTAGCAAAAAGGGTCTAAAACTTGTGGATGCTCTGGGCAGGGACAAACCGGGTGATGGGGAGTTAACGAGAACCCCTCTCCGTGACTGCTGAAGCTGACAGGATCTTGGCCCAGGGAGGAGCAGCAGTAGGAGACAAGACAATCCCCATAAATCACTGAGACAAGAGATGGAACCAGACAGAGTATGAGGCGTAGGATCGGGAGTCACAGCACAAGAAGGGGCTGGCTCGACAGACAGGCAACTGGGGCCCTTCAGGGCCTCAGAAGAGGATGGAACCAAGTCCCATTTTCTGATTGGGGATTGTACAAGGAGAAGGAGTCAGAGACAAGCTGAAGCCAGCACACAAGTTCTCAGGAGAAATCATTTTTAAAATTGGGAAGGAACAGGGCTTTTCAGCATCCGGTCTCAAGCTTTATTACAAAGTAATATCATCATAAAAATTTAGTTTGTTTAAAATATAATCATTTTGATTAGTGGAACAGATTAAAGCAATCAAATGTAGCATTGTATACCCAAAGATGCCAACCACTGGGCTAAGTATTTAGTATTTGACTAAAACTGTTAGAAAAATTGGAAAGTAATTTTGAAAAAAAAAAATAGGCTCAAACCAATATCTCACACAATATACCACAATAAACTTCAAATAGATTCAAGACCTAAATGTAAAAGGTTAAATCATAAGCAGACCCTCTGAGACTTCAGGAGACAGAGGTAGAAGCCAAAGATCACTTACCACCAAGGGCAAGGACCTAGAACCAGCCATCGATCCAGTACTGCAATAGTATCAGACTATGAAGATGGAACTAAACTGTGCTTGTCCACCCTATCTAAAAGTACAAGAGGGGTTGATGATCAGCCCTGGCACAATCTAACAACGAGGCTGAAGATAGGAGTGAACAGAAGAAAACTCTAAATACAATGAACAAATAGTATGGATATAGAGAAGTCCAAGAAGTTAATCCAGAAGACAAAAGTATTTCAAAACAAGTAAGAAGCAGAGCCTCTGAGAAAAGAAGGTCTTGGCTGCAAGGATTCAAAGAGTGGCTGGAAAAAAATGAAGAGATATAAAGGAAATCAGGGCTCTTGAATAAAAAATTAGATGAAAAAAACAGAACTTCTCCAAGTCCTATACTCAAGTACTATACTGAAAAATAAAATGAAGCCAACAAAACTCAATGAGTCCATGAGATAACAAAAAATATTAGAAAAAAATCAAAAGACTAAAAAATAGGACATGTAATATATCTACTATCAAAAAAGAACTGACCTAAAAAAATAGGTCAAGGAGAAATAATTTAAGAATAATTTGATTCCTTAGACAAACAAAAAGCCTGAATATCATATTTCAAGGAATCATAAAAAACTGCCTAAATATACTAGAACCAGAGGGCAAAGTAAAAATAGAAAGAATGCACTGCTTATATCCAGCAAGAAATTTCAAATTGAAAACACTAAGAAATGCCATATTCAAAATTCAGAGTTTCCAGTTTAAGAAAAAATAATGCATGCAATAAGAAAGAGAGGATGGGAGGTAAAGAAAAGGAAAGGTACAAGAGGAAATGATAAAGGGAAATACATAATTGATCATCATAACTATGAATGTGAATGGATGATTATCAACCCAAAAATGCTGAATAAAATATTGACAAAGAAGCTACAGTAGAATATCCAAAAGACTGCACATTACGATCAGGTTGTATTAATACCAAGAAAGTGGGGTTGGCTCAATATTGGGAGATTGTAACAGAACAGACCATATTTTAATAACAAAGCTATTCAATGACATTATGTCAATAGGGTAGAGATAGGAACTGGATCTCAGATATCAGTGGTTATAGGGAACTCTTAGATAATCCCCTTACCAATATACGTTTTCTGAAACTTGCAGTCATAAGAAATTTGCCTAAAATACCAATATGTTAAGTGATTACCCAACCAGATGTGTCAGAGGCAGAGCATGACCCTATATTTTCCAAAATCTAAGGCCAATTGTCTTTTGACTACACAATCTTGCCTTATATAGGTACACAAAAATCTTCCAACAAAATACTACAGTTTATACTAATAAAAAAAGTTAAAGCATAAAGCCTTTCCTTAAATGGCAAACCATAGCTACCCAAAAACCAAGTGCTAACATTATATATGATGTAGAGTCCTTTCCAATAACACCAAGATAAAGCAAAGATGTCCCTTGTCACCATGATTATTTAATGTGTTTTTTTTAAGTGCTAGCCACAAGAAGAAAAAGAAATTGAGGAAGTAAACATAGCTGAAGAAGAAACAAAATTATCACTTCTTATATAGTTTAGAGAACCCTAGATATTAAACTAAAAGGCAATTGAAACAATAATATCAGAAAAAATAGCAGAATGTAAAATAAGACCACAAAATCATCAGTTTTTCTATATGTTAACAAAACCTAGTATAAAGATAGAAAAATAAATTTTATAACTATAGGCTGTAGTTAATTAAAACTAACTTGAAATGTAGTTAACTTGAAAGTTTTAAAACATCTAGAGTTATACCCACAAGAATTATATAAATGCAATTAAAAAACACTCCCTGCATAAAGACCTCAAAAGTTGAAGAGGTATCAATTTCTCCTAACAATACTACCTAAATTAATTTACAGATTCAGTGCCAGCTAATCAAACCACCAAAGGATTTCTGTATAGAACTAGACAAAATAAGAACCAAAGTGATCCAGAAGAACAAAAGGTATAATTCTCAAGAGAAATAATTTTTAAAATTGGGAAGGAACAGGGCTTATCAGCCTTCAATCTCAAGCTACACTACAAAGCAATAATCACAAAAATTTGGTCTGGTTAGAATATAGAAATTTTGATCAATGGAACAGATTAGGGACACAAGGCCCAAAAGTGATCAAATGTGATGATGTTGTATACCAGAAGATGCCAATTACTGGGCTAAGAACTCAGCTTTTAAGAAAATCTATGAGGAAAATTGGAAAGTAGTCTCAAAAAAAATTAGTCTTAGACCAACATCTTACACAATATGCCACAATAAACTCCAAAGAAATACGTGACCTAAATATGAAAGGTCATATCATAAGCAAATTGGAGAAGGAAAAGATCTACCTTTCACAATTATTGGGAGGTAACAAATTTCTTTGATAAGGTCTGATGTCCAAATATATAGGGAATTGTAGAAATGTAAAAATATCAGAGCCATAAATAAAAGATCAAAATATATGAACAGGCAGTTCTCAAAATAAAGAAATGCAAGTTATCAAATTTAGTTGGATTTTATCTTTTACCCAGTGTTACCTAGTTAACCAGATGAGCTAAAAAAATAGCACATTTTCTTCTCTTCCTCAATTCTTTAGTGAATTTAAAATAAATTATTTCAAAAATTTCAATACCAGCCAAAAACTAAGATTTCCTCTCCCCATTTTCCCCCATTATTCATTCACATCCCAATAAACCTGTTTTTAGGAGGAAAGTACTAGTTACCTCCAATTTGGAAGCAGACCCTCATCCACATTGCTTTTTGACAATTTAGATAAACCCCAGAGATGCCATTAGGGAAGCATTTCAAGTGAAACCCCAGCCTTACTCTCTGAGAAGCAAGTTGGAAAAAAGCTTTGGTGGGGAGCCCAGGCCCTGTGTGTCACTGCTATATTGGAAAAGGACAGTGAGAGCTAGATTAATTCCCACATGCCATTTTTAAAATGTACTACCAAATTCATTTTCTTACATCAGACACCAGCTATGTGGATGAATTATATCAAGGAAGCGAGGAGACTAAGTCCAGGCTGGAATTATTTCACCAACATTGTTAAATACGTTTTCATACCCATATGTGTTCTTTCCATCGTATCTGTATTTTACAGCAGACATGGAAGCAGGCAATGAAAGATTGCATGTTCATACCAGTTAAGTCAAATCTCTAGCACTCTTCTTTAAATGCATTCAAGAAAGCACCATCTATGAGCAGATGGAAAAGTACTGCAGACAGCAACGTACTGGGTTTACCACATTATAACCTACATTATACATTTTACCAGGTTCATTTACACAGAAAATATGTCCATGTTGACATTTTATATATCTAACACAAATAGACTTTTTATCCATGTTGCAAAAGTAGTTCATTTGGACAGTTTATAACATATATATATACACATACATATATGTATACATAATGTAGACACAATGTATATTGTTTAGTAATACAAAGTATATCTATATTACATCATAGCTTGGAATATTATATATTTATAAGATATTTTATAAATTACACTTGCTTAAGTTTGGCATAAGATAAAAAAATTAGAAGTTTTTTATCAAAAGTTGGTTAGTAAGATTTATTAAAGATCTATTAAAATGAGACCATTTCTTGTCCCTCTGCCCTTTCCATTCATTCTGCTTTTCTTCTTTTTCCATCTCTTTTTTCATACCCCTACAGGGTATGATGACACTGGTAGCTCTCTGTCCCACTGGGTAAATAATCCAAAGCTCATAAGTAAGAATTGAAATTGTCTTGAGCTTTTCAATACTCAGGACATCTGAAGAAAGGGGGAGCAAGCATGGAATGGAATCTGCTGCTCAAAGATGGGAGGAAAGTGGGGAGAAGACATAGGAAAGGATTGGTGGGATGGAAGTCCATTTATGGAAAACAGGAACAAGTAAGGGAATGCCAATGTTAACATAAAGTATTGGGTTATAGGTGCAGGAAAAACATCTCTCTGTACTGGAGTGAGTCCAATCATGATGAGACTACGAGGGGGATAGCATTCCATCAGATCTGGTTAGCACTAGAGTCAATGCAGTTATAATTATTAAAACTGGGTAATTAATATAGGGTGACTTTCAGAGATGTCTATGGGGGAAGGCACAGTAAAGACAATAGTCATGGGAAGTACTTGGTCATGGTTTTTGGGGGCTCCTGGGAATTTTCCCATTTATCTCTGCCTTTGTATGTACCGCCAGTTACCAGTCATGTGGGAGAGGCTGCCAGGACAACGAGTGGTACATATAGCAGTGTGCTGAAATTGACTTGTTCAGGATCCCAAGAGCTGATTCTTAAATGTTCACTTTGAGCATTTACATCTCAGAAAACAGCACATGCTATAAATCAAGGTTTGATTTATTTTTGGTTGAAAATATTAATAAGGAGCATTAAAGTTTAAAGTGTATCATGCATACATTTTTTTCTGGAAGGTCAGTTGTCAAACATTTACCAGTATGGTAAATGGATATTTGTCTTTTCCTCCCCAACTCTCACCCCAGATTGTCTATACTGGTCCAAAATTGTGTTGATGGGCCACTACTAAGAGTTCAGAAACAGATCACACAAAAAAGATAGAGTTGCAATGGTGGACTGGAGTCCAGATTCAACCCAGGGCTTTCTTATCTGGTTATGCTATCTGATCTCATGCTTCTGCCCCCAAGAAAGACATGCAACAGGACACAACATCCGACTGCTGGGGACTTGGATCCAGACCCTTTGTCTGTTTAGAGATGTGTGCATTCATGTGTGGAAGCTAGGTAGTGCAGTGGATAGAGTGCCAGTACCAGAGACAGGAAGACTCACCTTCACGAGTTCAAATCCAGCCTCAGACACTAACTATCACTGTGACCCTGGGTAACTCACTTCATCCTGTTTGCCTCAGCTCCTCATCTATAAAATGGGCTGGAGAAGAGAATGGCAAACCAGTCCTATATCTTTGCCAAGAAAACTCCAAATGGAGTCCCAAAGAGTCAGTCATGACCAAACAACAACTGACTGAATAATGCATTCATATATGGAAACATAGATGCCTGTGAGTGTAAATATTTGTGCAGAAAGGGAAAGCTGCTGATATTGACAGTAATGACAGATTCTGGCAAATTTACAAAGATGATAATAACTAAACAATACAGCCTGGCAATTTAAAAGTAATACTGATGGTTTATTTTTTGTGCAGGATGCTTACTAACTTCTACCTAATTATCATATTCAGCTCAATTCAGTTCTTTTCAGCAAATTATTAAGTGCCTACTGTGTGCTAGACTTAAGACCCAATGACCAAAAAACAATAATGATGACAATGAAGCAGTTTCTGCCCTCAAGGAGCAACTTATGTTCTTGTGGACAACACTTACCAAGTGTCTTCAACACTCAAAGTTCTGTTTGGTACAATACTGATTAGGAAATCATGAAACAGGAGGCAAGTGAGCTCTGTTATTGATCTGTGTAATCATGGCAGTGGAAGGGGGCTTACCAACACATGCCCAGATCTCTGAAAGAGAGGCTCCCAGCATCTCTGAGTCCCCTACCAAGTGAGTGAAGGTAGCCTCCTTCAATTGACTGCATCAATGCCAAAATGCATTCAATTTGTACAAAACAAACTCTTTTTCTGGGTAGATTATTTTAAATTAGGATTGCCTCTATTTTTTATCCTCTCTGGTCAGATCTTTTTGTAAGCACACTAATACCCTCCCCATAATGAATATAAAGGTTAAACCAGCCAAATGGTAGAGTAGATAGAGCCCCGGACCTAGAGGCAGGAAGACCTGAGTTCAAATTCAGACTCTGACACTTATTAACTGTGTGACCCTAGGCAAGTCACCTAACTTCTGTCTAACTCAGTCTCCTCAACTGTAAATGGTGACAATAATAGTACCTACCTCCCAGGGTTGTTGTAAGGATCAAAAGAAATAATATTTGTAAAGCATTTAGCACAGTGCCCGGCGCATAGTAGGTGACTTACATGCTCATTCCATTCCCTTCCCTTCCAGCCCTGAGAACATCTAGCATTCCAACTTCAGCCTCTCATCCACTCCTTTCTGGTGAAGAAAGATAAATCTTCTTGCATATGCCAGAGCCCTGCTTTTTATTGAAACAGTTCCATACTGTTATGGTAGCAGTGATCAAGGTCTTTTATCCATTCATTCAACATTCAAGCATTTATTAAGCATCTACTCTATACCAGACACTATACTAGAAGTGGGAGAAACCAAGACAAAACCCAAAAAGTGCCTGCCATCAAGGAGCTTATATTCTCCGGGGGAAACAATGTATACAGATATGTAAATTGAAAATAAATGGAAAATAATTTCCCTGGAAGAGTGGGGAGAGCACTAGTAATTAAGAGGATTAGTACAAAGCCGTACCAGAGATGAAGCTTGAAAGAAGCTTGGGATGCGAGCGGTAAAAAGGGAGGGCATTCCAGGCATAGGGCACAGCCTGTTCAAAAGTAGGGAGATGAGACTTGTTTTCTCACCTTCCATTTGTGATGTGAGTATTCATTTGATTCCAATTTGCTCATTTCAAGGAAGAATCTCTTATCAAGAAAATGTGCTTTTAGAATAAACACACACACACACACACACACACACACACACTTCATCACAAAATATACTCAGGATGACTTGTTTGTAGGGATAAGTCATGAAGTGATTCATTCTCCCTCCTTGACCTTGCATAGTCTTTATTTGGCTATGCTACACTATGCAGCCAAGGTTGGAAATAATTGGAGAGATACATCTTACAGCTTTATGCAGTTACATTAAATACAAATCAAAATTTTTGGATTCAGAAGATGAATTGCCATTTCGGAATCCTCTGAAGGGGAGCATTATATGATCACTGGCCGGCTGCTCACTTCACAATTTGGCTGCCACCACCTGAAGGCTTCAGGCTATTTTCTGGCAGCTACTGCCTCAGGACACAGACCCCGTCCTCATGTCCAGCATCCTTCCAGGTGTTTGTTCATGTGGCTGAAAATTATTCTTTGATAATTTCTCTGGATATCTTCCCAGACATCCCTACATTAAGCTGACTAAGCTGCTTTATTTTTTCCTTTGTAAAGAGAGACACAGAGCAACTAGGTGGTGAAGTGGATAGAATGCCAGGCCTGGAGTCTGGAAGACTCATTTTCCTTAGTTCAAATCTAGCCTCAGATACTTACTAGCTGTGTTACCCTACGCAAGTCACTTACCCCTATTTGCCTCCATTTCCTCATCTGTAAAATGAACTGGAGAAAGAAACAGCAAACCATTCCAGTATCTTAGCCAAGAAAATCCCAAAGGGAGTCACAAAAAGTTAGACACAATTGAAAAAATGATTGAAAAACAAATAGAGACTCTGTATTTGTTTCATCTTAATCCTTAGGAATTTCTCTTGTATTCTATGAAATTTCAAAAAATTTGTCTCTCTGCCTTCAGTCTCTCCCTGATAGACTGTATCCATATGCATACAAAGAAGGTTCCTTCCTTGTACACATATTTACTCCTCTGCTTAAAATCCTTCAGTGACTCCCCATAGCCTACCAAATAAAGTCCATTCCCTTACCTTAATATTCAAGGTCCTTCATCAACTGACACTAAGCTATCTGATCTGTATCTAGCCACTGGACCCAGATGGCTCCGGAGGAGGGAGTGAGGCTGGTGGCTTTGCACAGCCCTGCCTCACTTAAATCCAACTCACTGCCAAGTCATGGCATCATCATCTGGAGGTCATGATCCCCTTCGAAAACAAATAACAAACAATAATCCCTGTCCAAGTACTCCATACTCTGGCTATACTGGACTGTTCCTCATTCCCCAGATATATCCTACTGCCATAACTTTGCTCACACTATTCCTTCCAGATGACATATTCTCCCCTTCTCTGTTAAAATGCTGCCCATCCTTCAAGTCCCACCTTAAGTATCTACCTCTTGATTTCCCTAATCAGTTATGGTCTTTCTTCCCCATCAATAGTCAACAAGCATTTTATGAAGCACTGCACTAAATTCTAGGGATGTAAAAGCCAAAAAAAAAGTCCTTGTCCTCAAGGAACTTACATTTTAAAAGGGGATATAATGTGTGAATAGGTGTATCTAAGATATATAGTGAGAGTAGCTGGAAGGTAAATTCTGACGGGGAGGTACTGAAGGAACCAGGAAAGGCTTCCTGTAGAACATGGCATTTGAGCTAGAATTACATTTGATTTGCTTCTCTCTTATATACTTATGTTGCATCATTCTTCATCAGAATTATTGGTGGAAGTCATCTGTCACTCAGGAACACCTCGAGGGACTCTGGATTCATACAGACTGGGTTTGCTCCTAGCAGCCTCAGTCTAAGTCTCCATCCAATGTAAAACTGCAGAGAAATCTTTGAAACAAAATTGAGTTTGGTTTGTGTTCAGGCCTCCCCAAATGTGGGCAACAAAGTCTCTTCCCACAAAGATTCTCAGTGAATGATGGGTCAACTTTGAACTTCTGCCACCACAAGAAATACAGGAGATGCAAAGGGCTCACAGGCATGCTTCCCAAAAACAGCTCTCATACTCTCCCAGAAGGTAAACAACGTTTGTGGAATTGCTGAACAAGTATTTTCCATTCCCCTCATACTCACATCATCTAAACAATTCACAGCCATGTTCTGTAAAGTCAGCAAGGTTCGATGCCCTGATCCACTATGTGACACAGCTTTAGACCCCTAGCTGTAGGATGCTCCTTTTGGCATCCTTTCTCCAAGAAGTGTGTTTTAAGGAAATTTTCCCCCTCTGTGCATATGGCCCCTGACTCAGGAAGTCAGTTGCAGAATTTCCTCTGAGTTAATAATCCCCAAAGATTACAAGATTGCTGATCTCTGATCTGTGTTCATACATTTTTCTTTTAAACTGGGTATGGATATAATCTGCCGCAATTTGTGCCTTTGTATGCATATTTCAGTGATGCCTCTGTTGGGAGAGGGGGTCAAAGAGAGAGAAAATGAGATATGATAATAAATTATGGCAATATATAGACAGAGAGGAGAAGGTAGTGTCCACAGTTACCCAGGAATCAGTGTTCCTTATTGATTGACTTGGGATATAGTACTTTTTTTAATGTAATTAATTTATTTGTTTTCAGTTTTCAACAATCACTTCTATAATTTTTAAATTTTCTCCCCCTGCCTCCCCAAGATGGCATGCAATCTTAAATGGGTTCTATACATACATTCTTATTAAACACATTTTCACATTAGTCATGTTACATAGAAGAATTAAAATGAATGGGAGAAACCATGAGAAAAAGAAAACAAAACATAACACAAGAGAAAATAGTCTGCTTCATTCTGTGTTCTGATTTCATAGTTATTTCTCTGGATGTGGACAGCATTTTGCCTCGAGTCCTTTGGAAATGTTTTATGTTCTTGTCCTTGCATTGCCGTAAAGGCTAAGTTTATCAGAAACATTCCTTGCACACTGTGGCTATTACTTTGTAGAATGTTCTCCTGCTTCTGCTCATTTCACTCAGCATCAGTTCATATAAGTCTTTTCAGGTTTTTCTGAAATCTGCCTGCTCATCATTTCTTATGGCACAATAGTATTCCATTACTTTCATATACCACAACTTGTTTAGCCATTCCCCATTGATGGGCACCCCCTCGGTTTCCAGTTCTTGGCCACCACAAAAAGAGCTACTATAAATATTTTTGTACATGTGGAACCTTTTCCCATATTTATGACCTCTTTGGGATACAGCCCTAGAAGTGATATTGCTGGGTTATAATACTTATTTTTAACCTGAGTTATGATAGGCCAGGCAGATCAGAAGCTGGGTGAGTGGAGCCACAGACCTGATGTTCACACATATGTAATACTATCCCAGGAGCAGAATACCCTGAAGAAACATTCTGCTGGGACAGATTCCAGACAATATAATGGAGAAGGCTATATGGGTGCTATGGGGGGAAAAGGCTGAAAGTGAAATGGAAGGAAGGAAAAGAAGGAATAAGGATATATTAAACTCATACCGTGTACCAGACACTATGCTAAGCATTTTACAAATATTATCAAATCTGATGTTCACAACAACCCTGGGAGATAGTTGCTATTATGACCTCTACTTTTTACATTTGAGGAAACAGAGGAAAACCAAAGTTTAGTGATTTGCTCAGAGTCACCCAGCTAGTAAGTTGTCTGAGGTTGTATTTTGAACTCAGATCTTCCTGGGTCCAGGCCTAACACTATTAGCTATACAAACAAGCTGCATCTAAATAGCCCTAGGAAATGGACCTAGGCTCCTATCAGGGGGGAAAAAAGCATTGAAAACACTATAAAGTATCTGCTTGTAGTCTGAATAATTCTATGCAAAGTGAACACTTTTGATTGTCCAAGTGCTCATATAAAGAGAAATCTGAATGTACCTCTTGGTAATCAGTCACCAATTTTCAGTTCCATCAAGGGATCAATTCTTTTCAATCAGAAAGCCATTGGTTTTCTAAAACAACTACCCAATGTTAATGCTCCACCTGAGAAGTAGATGGTTTCTTTGGACCATCTAAGTGGATTTCAAGCTTATTACGAATCAATAATGATATGGCAGCTGGAAAAGCCAGTGTAGGTTCATACTGCATTAACAGAAGTAGTGTCGAGAATGAAAGAGATAGTGGTATTCCATCTTCTCGCTTCTCTGGTCAGACCAAACCTGGAGTAGTGTGTTTACCTCTGGGCACCACATTTCAAGAGGAACAAGGACAAGTGGTAGTGTATCCAAAAGATGAGGACTGTGATGGTGAGGGCATCTATGTAGGCCAATGGATAGAATGCCAAGCCTGGAGTCAGGAAGACTCATCTTCCCCAGTTCAAATCTATCCTCAGACACTAACTAGCTATGCAACCTATGTACATAACTCTGTTTGCCTCAGTTTTCTCATCTATAAAAAAAACTCAAAAAGGAAGTGGCAAACCAAACCACTCCATTATCTCTGCCAAGAAAACCCCAAGTGGGGTCATGAAGAGTCAGACATGTCTGAAAAATATTCAGCAAGATGGTGAGAGGCCTCAAAACCATATGAAGGGGAGGGGAGGTGAATGAAAAAACAGTGGATGCGAATTCCTCGGGGGAAGAGACAGATTTTTTTCCAAAATTGATTAATTTGTTTTCAGTTTTCAACAATCACTTCCATAAGTTCCAAATTTTCTCCCCCTCCCTCCCCAAGATGGCATGCAATCTTATATGGGTTCTACACATACATTCTTATTAAACACATTTTCACATTAGTCATATTGCATAGAAAAGTTAAAATGAATGGGAGAGACCATGATAAAAACAAAACAAAAGAGAAAATAGTCTGCTTCATTCTGTGCTCCAATTCTATAGTTCTTTCTCTGGATGTGGATGGCATTTTGCATCATGAGTCCTTTGGAAATGTTTTAGGTCCTTGCGTTGCTGTGAAGGGTTAAGTCTATCAAAAATAGGCAGAGACTGATTTGGACATTCATTCTATCCCGAGTACTTAATACAATGCCTGGTACATAGTAAGTGCTTAATAAATATTTGATCTATCTAGCTGAGCCTAAGTTTCAGAATATATACACTGTAAACTGAGATCACCACCATACCTACCTCACAGAATTGTTGAACAGTTCAAGTGAGATGATAATGTGTAAAGTGCTTGCAAAGTCAAATATATGCACTGTTTTGCAAACTTCAAAGTGTCATATAAATATAAACTCTTATGATAAAATCATAGATTTAGAGCTAGAAGGAAGCTGAAGGATCATCTCATCCAAGCCCCTCATTTTACAGATGAGGAAAGAGAAGCCCAGAGAGGTTAATTGATTTGCCCTGTGTCACTTAAGGAGTAAATGATAGAGTCAGGATTTAAACTCAGGACCTCTGCCTCTAAACCCAGCATTCTTTTTCCTGTACCATTACTTCTTTCAAGTATATTGTGATTAAATGAGAGCATATTTACTTCTTTCTTATCCTAACTTTCTTCTAAGGATTCAGAGAAGTAGGCAGGTTTCCCATCTTCCTTTTCTTCACAGTGATCCCATTAAGGGGACTTTAGTTGAAGACCTGAATTGCTGGGCAGAGAGATGAATCCAGATGTTTCTGTTGCTACTTTAACATTCTTGCTGAAATTCACTGTAGCTCATAATAGTTTTTCCACCAATATGGAATCAGAAATTTAAAAAAAAAACAGCCACAAACATGCACACTTTTTTTTTTGCTAAAATGAACTTTCTACATATGCTCAAGGGTTAGTTTTAAGCCATATTTTCACTCCTCTTTTTTTTCTGATACTATTTTCACTTTATTTTCTTTGTGGGCTTTTTTTCCCTTTTGATTTGTTTCTTCTTCTTCAACATGACTAATACAGAAATATGTTTTACATGATTATACATATATAACTTATACCAAATTGCTTATTATTTTAGGGCAGGGGAAGGAGAAAAGAGAAGGGAGAAAAATTTAGAACTCAAATTTTTTTTTAAATCAATGTAAAAAAATTACAAGTAATTGGAAAAAATAAAATACTGTTTTAAAAGGAAATAGAAAAAAAAAGAAAATAGTAGCTTCTGAGCTAAGCACAGCACATTCACCCAAGCTAAGCATTGTATATACACAGATCTGAGATACCTACAAATTTCCAGATTCTCAATATATCTATTTTGAGTGAAGTCTATGGCAGAACCTGGGCAACCTTCATCCACACCAGCTCCAGCTCTACTGGTCGATTATGATCTCACAAACAATAATCCTAGCTTACAAATTTCTTCTCTGAAATAAGGATAAGCTTGCAAATGAGAAATCAAGGCCTTTGTTCACCTATAAATTCAGTTTGTTTTGGACTCTGATCAAAAGAAATGCAAATGCTAAATTAATTTCCCTGCTACTTCCAAATACTTTTTAATAACCTCTTATCAGGCCATTGACAGCGTTCTTGTTTCTCATGCATATTAGCTATCTTATTAATTAGATAGCTTTAGTTTTCTGCTGCAAGTCTTTGTTGCTATTTTTTCGAGTCTGTCCCTAATTTTCCTTGCTCACTGGATTACATTTAGGCATGTTGCCCATTTTCTTAAAGGGACTTGTAGCCTCAGAAAACACATACCTTTCCATTAGTCATATACCAGTTGACTCACATTTCAGTTTCAGTTTTAGCATCTATCACTAAGGAGGAATGTTTAGCCTCTTAGGGTCCTAACTCCAGAGCTGAAAGGGACCTCTTCTTCCCAAGTGAATCTGATTAGTTAAGTTTCTTTACTTAGTGTATTATTCAGATGTTACAGATCATTTTGTTGTCAAAATATCAACAGTTATTCAGTAGTGTATGACTCTCCCATGACCTCATTTGTGATTTTCTCGACCAAAAAAACTAGAACTGTTTGCCATTTCCTTCTCCAGCTCATTTTACAGATGAGGAAACAGGCAAACAAGGTTAGGTGACTTGTCCAGGATCACACAGCTAGTACACATCTGATTTGAACTCAAGAAAATGAGTCTTCCTGACTCCAGGCCCAGCACTCTATACACCAAGCCACCTAGCTGTCCTGTGCAGATCATACTGGAACGCTATACACACACACACACACACGTATATCCAAAGTAAGCTCCTTGAGAACAAGGGTTGTTTTCTGCCATTTGTAGCTCTAGGACCTGGTACAATGACCTGCATATACTAGGAACTTAATGCTTGTAAAAATGAATTGAATTGAATACCACAATGCATCAATAATTCTGTGTATTGATAAGGAAGAGGAGGAAATAACAGAAGGTTATGATAACTATTACACATTATAGAAGTGATCCTTATAATATCTCAGTCGTCAATAACTACATCAGCCCTTGAGAGTCGGCTTTAATGGGTGACAAACAAGCCAAAACAAAGATGGCTCACCTCACAGACTGTTATGAAGAAAGTACTTTATAAGACTTGACTTCATCAATATAGATGCGTAATATATAGAGATATATGTGTGGGAGTGTATATGTATTGTTATTTTTTATTACTGCCCATAGACTTGAGTCATTAATTCTTTTTATTACGTTTTCACTATCTCCAAAATACTATTTTTTCAGGTAAAAAAAGACTGTTATTCGCCCTTATTTGCTTCTCTGATTTCCCAAACTTTATGTTTGAAAAACATTAAATTATGGCCAGCTTTCCTTTGTTTTTTAAATCATTAGTTATTTAGTGTAAGAATTGAGAGACAGTGTGATATAGTGAATAGAGAGCTGGCCTCAAAGTCAGGAAGACCTGGGTTCTGTCATAGACTGACTATGTGATTTTGGTCAAGTCTCTCAACCTCTCTGCTTTGGGTGGCTCTTGAATAGTCCAGGTTGCAGAGTAGGTATCTATCTACATTGGTATAGAGAGTTCCTTGTGAGCTCCCTCCAAAGCTGAAATCACAGGTATAATCCCAAACAAAAACCAAAAAAGGCTAGACTTCCTAAAGTTAGTAACAGTCTTTTACCAGAAACACATCACGGTACAGTAGACAGAGCTTTGGCTGCAGTTCAAGCTCATATCTGCCATTTTTAAATCTATAATACTTTAAATCTATAATACTTTTTTGTCAAAAACATAATCTATAATACTTTGGGCAAGTCATTTGATCATTCTGATCCATAAAATAGGAATAAAAATATTTGTACTACCTACCCAGCAGGATGATAGTGAGACTTAAATGTGGCAATACATGTAGAGTGAGTTAGTCGGTCAATAAGCATTTGTTAAATACCCACTACGTGCCAGGCGCTGCTCTAAGCCCTGGGAATACAAAGGAAGGGAAAAGATAATCCCTCCCCTTAGGTGCTCACAATATAATAGAGAGTTTTGCTGCCAAAAAACACTATATAAACGTAAATTATTATTATTACTTATAATCTAAAAAAAGTATGAATAGGTCACTGATTTTTGTTAGGAAGTGGAAGGAATTAATAGCAAGGGGCAGCAGCTACGGTAGCCCTGGGAAGGGTCCATGCCCTAGGGAGGAATTCTTAACCATTGTGTCATGGACCCCTTTGGCTATATGATAAAGCTTCTGAATCTCTTCTCAGGAAAAAAAATAGTTTTAGCTGCATTAAACAAAATACATAGGATTGCAAAAAAACAAAAACAAAAACGCAATCATATTGAAATAGAATGTCAAAAACATTTTTTAAAAACAAGTTCATGCTCCCCCTGGCCCAGAGTTACCAGATAGAGACAGCAATCCATGGCCCATGAAGAAGCCAAGGGATTCCTTCAACCCAAGAAATCAATCAGAGAGAAAGCACTCTACCACAGGAAATCAAAAGTCAACTTAGGGTCAGATCCAGAACTAAAAGCAAGGACTGATTTAGATGTAAAGGTAGGGTCCATTGGTGAGCCCCAAAATCAACTGAAGGAATCTGACACCAAGCCTAACAAGAAATCCTGAGCAAAAAGCCTGACTGATAAGTATGTTCACTCAATGTGTTAGTAAATGCTTCTTTTATAGAAGAATCATATATCTTAATGTTACTTTCTTAAATGTGTGATATTGTTAACTGGTTGGGTCCATAGAATTTCTCCTTCCTTCTTCCTGGTCATGCCAATGAGTCATGGTAAGAGTTAGTCATTCTCTCATAGACTCAGATTTGCAGATTCCACTTTTAAGAGGTTCATGCAGCATTTCCAAGAAGCAAATATACTATTTGATTATTTTGCCACCATTTGGGAGTAGGGACTTTGGATTCATGATCTGGATTTAGGATTAAGCCATGAGCACAGTTAACTGAGTTGTTACCATGGTTTTCCACTCTATGATAAATAGAACTTTATGTTTTTTAAGGATAAAGAAGTTAAATGTAATATTAATTAGCATCAAATTTATTAAAATAGAGAAAGTTTATGAAGGAAAGCATGATATATTGGTATTAAGAGAAGGACATGCAGGGGCAGCTAGGTAGGGCAGTAGAGCACCACTCCTGGAGTCAGGAAGACCTGAGTTCTAGTCTGGACTTAGACACTTACTAGCTGTGTGACTCCGGGCAAGTCACTTAACCCCAATTGCCTAAAAGAATGAAGGAGAGACAGAGAAAGACAGAAGGGACAGAGAGAGAGAGAGAGAAACTATTGAAAATTGAGTAGAGACCTGAAGAGTACTCAAAGGTGGCTTGTTGTTGTGTTCATCCTTCATTTTTGAAGAAGACCATGACATCAGAGAAATGATGATATGAGGGAATGTGCATCAAGTTGAAGGGGCTGATGTGGGAAGTAACCTGGCATAGTGGATGGAGTACTGTGCTTGGAATCAGGGAGGCTGAGATTATAATGTCACCCCTTGACATGTTCTACCTATATGACCATATGTAAGTCCCTTCACTTCTCTGTATTTGTTTGCTCATGTGTAATATAGGAATAATAACCCTACAGTACCTACTTCATAGGGTTGTCATGAGATTCAAAGGAGATAATGTGCAAAGCACTTTGGAAACTTTAAATTGCTATATGACTATTGTAATACCAGAGTGAATAAGCATCCAAGAATATAGAAATAGTTGACATTTACCATGTGCCAGGTCCCGGGCTAAGATCTCACTTGATCTTCACAACAGCCCCCAGAGGAAGGTGCTATTATTATTTCCATTTTATAGATGAGGAACCTGAGATGGGCAGAGGTGAAGTGACTCACCCGTCAAGCAACTAGTAAGTGTCTGAGGTCACATTTGAACTCAGGTCTTCTGGACTCAAGGTCTGGTGCCCTAGCCACTGCACTACCTAGCTGTTTTGATGTACCTTATGGCTGAAAAAAAGATACCAACAGCCTTTGTAACATAGTTTCTTTGATGAGGACATTTTATCATCCTGATGCATAGTTACTTAGAGTTGGAAGAGACCTGTGAAGTCATCTAGTATAATCTACCACTCAGTCTTCTCCACAGCACACCTGAAAGGTGGTACATGAACTTGTTTTTTAAAAACTTGTTTAAAGAAAAAAAACTTGTTTTATAAGATTTTTTTAAAATATTTTGACAATTCTATTTCAATATAATTGGTTTCCTTTACAATCCTATATATTTTGTTTCATGAAGTTAAAACATTCTTTTTTTTTTTTCCTGAGATCTATAAGCTTCACCAAAAGGGTTCCATGACACAATCAAGGTTACGAATCCCTGCCTAGAGCGTGAACCTTTCCCATGCTACATGTAACTGCTACTCCCTGCTATTAATTCCTTCTACTTCCTAACAAAGCCTTTGGCTCACAGAAGGCTCATGACCTTCTGGAGCAGTCTATTTCCTTATAGTTCTAAACTATCTCCTTATAGTTCTTCCTTATGATGAGTTTAAATCTCCCACCCTGTAATTTCCAGCCATTGTGGTTCAGCTCTCTAGAGCCACAGAAGCTGCATCATAGTATGATAGCAGACTCATACTTAAAACTTGACAGCAGTGAGTCAACATGATTTATACAACAGCTCCTTCACTGGATTATCTGCAAATGGATTAAGAGAAGGATGTGATAACTGCTAAAATAAGGTCCAAATCATGCTGAGTAGATAGTCCCTTCCTGGTTTGACTAGAGGTACTACTTCCAAAATTAAGGATAAGAAAAGATTTGCCAGCTTATTTTGAAAGCTGCCCAGCCATGATTTAATGTACTGAGATATAGAAGGATTCCAAAAGAAAATAAATAGCTTAATAGAAAGTTGTGTCTGGTAGACTCAGTTTGGTTAGATGTCTGGGGTTAATGAGGCCAAGGCGATGAATCTGATCCCATGGAGGCTAAGAGGTTTATTCTCTTCTCCTACATAAACTGTAGTCCCTATCTCTAACTAACTGTTTTATATATATGCCATAAATCCTGAGAGGAATAAGAGTGAAAATATGGAGTTTAGTTTTGGAAGAAGTTTTGTGTTCCAGATGAGACTCTGGGAAACCACTAAGCAGCCCCCTGGCTTTGAAAACCCAGATGTTGGTGTTTCTCTCTCTGTTAACTATGTATGTATATAATGTTCAGATAGTTGGATCTGTCTGTTAATCTCGGATGTATGTATTGCTTACCTCAGACAGTTGGAAACCCTGTCTGTTGATTTTCATGTCTCTGTATTTTCTCTGACATTCCAGATGCTGACTTATTTCTCCTGAACTAAGTGAATGATACATGTGTTTGATTAAAGTGATTGCTGATCCCTTAAAAAAAAACTGAAAAAAGACCATTGGGTTTGGCAATTTGGAAGTCACAAGAGGTGTTTCTTGGAAAGGATCCTGATGTTGGAAAAGATTGAAGGCAAAAGGAGAAGGGGACAGTAGAGGATGAAATGGACAGACAGTGTCATGGAAATGACAAACAAGAGCTTGGACAGACTCCAGGAGAAATTAGATGATAAAAGGGCATGGCATGCTTTGGTCCATGGAGTCATGAAGAGTCAGATATGACCCACAAAACGAGATGTTTGAAAGCAGAATTTCCATAGAGTAATAGGGATGAAAGTCATATTGTGGTATCCAGGTGAGACAGTGGTCAGTGCACTGGACCTGGAGTCGGGAAGATTTGAGTTCAAATCTGTCATCCAGCACTTACTGTGTGACCTTGGACAAATCATCTGACCTCTCTAAACCTGAGTTTCCTCATCTGTAAAATGTGGATAATAATAACACTTACCTCACAGGGCAGGTTGTTGTGAGGATAAAATGAGATAATATTTGTAAAGTACTTTTGTTGGAAAAAATCCAATTATTATTGTTGCAAAGGCTTGAAGACTGGATGACAGAAAGAAGGTAGACCAGTATAATTTCATCTTCTCTACTGAATAAGCCCAGGAGCAGATTCCCCTTACAGTAGAGCAGCCATATATCCTTGTCCCTGAAGGACAGCACATACTATATAATGTTCCAAATGAAAGTAGCCCTTTTTTTTTTCCTGAATCTGGCTCATATAAAACCTGAGTGCAACCTATAATCACTCTCTGAGTCTTACTCATTTTTATCATCATGGCTCTTTTTGTGATGAAAAATGAATAAAACATCTTTATATGAATGCAAAAAAAAGTAGAAAAAAACCTAGGCAGTAAGACTTTTTTAATATAGTAACTTTGTGTCATTCATTTTCAGTATATACCTTCATACTTTTTTTTTTACCTTTCAAAGAAATCTCATT
The DNA here is from genome assembly GCA_023548195.1 of Bettongia penicillata ogilbyi. Taxonomy (NCBI): domain Eukaryota; kingdom Metazoa; phylum Chordata; class Mammalia; order Diprotodontia; family Potoroidae; genus Bettongia; species Bettongia penicillata. The sequence continues at coordinate 5,991,808 of JAJHZJ010000055.1, read as the reverse complement.
TTTAGCCCATTTTTGACAGACTGTATTTGGAATAATATAATATAAAATGCAATTCAGGTAGACTAGGAATGATGTCCCATAAGCTTTGAAGGATGCCATAGAAGAATTCAGCTCTAGCTTTTCCAAACAGGGAGATGGTGCCCAAGAGGGAGATGATTGATGTTGCTGGTCCGTCATGTCAGGCCCTTCATGACCCTATTTGGGGTTTTCTAGGCAAAGATACTAAAGTAGTTTACCATTTCCTTCTCTGGTGGAACCAACGGATCCACTTCATCAGGCAATCTGAGGTTAAGTGGCTTTCCCAGGGTCACATAGCTAAGAAGTGTCTGAGGCTGGATTGGAACTCAGGTCTTCCTGACTCCAGGCCCAGCCATGAATTGTCTCAACGAAGGAAAGGGTATCTTGTCGCATCCGTTAACTTGATTTTAAATTCCATCATCCCTACCACCTTCAGGAGATAAAAAGGGGAGACCAAAAATCTTTCCTCTTTCTCTTTGTCCTCTCTAGAAGAACCCCATCCCTAACAGTCAAGCAGAAACACAGTTTAAGGACACAACCACTCTTCACTACAGTGTGTCAGTAGCTTTGGCATTAACACTGGATAAGTAGTACCACCGGCACACACCCAGCTTGATGAGTTCATTCATTCTCACTTCCACTTTTGAAGCACTTCTGATTAAAATGGTCCAGGCTGACCACCAAGCCATTTTTTAATGGGCCAAAATTGACTGTAAAAATCACTTATTATTAGCATGAAAAGAACACTAAATCATATTTATATATTTCATTTTAAGGTTTCCAAAGCAACAACCCTGTGAACTGGGTAGTATAACTGTTATCATCCCTACATTATAGAAGAAAAAACAGACTTCAAAAGGTGACATGATTTACCTCTTCTGGGGGGCGGGGCTTAGTAATAATTATGACTCATTAATAAAGAGCCTTAAGATTTACAACAGCCCTATGAGGTAGGTGGTATAAATATTTTTACTCCCATTTTACAGCTATGGAAACAGACCGATGATTTGACCACTCTGACACAGCTAGCAAGTGTCCAAGATAGAACTCGAACCCCAAGTTCCTGGTTCCCAGTACTGCTTTCTACCACTCCCCCCATGCTACCTCAGACACAACCCCAATCATGAGGTTTAAAGCCGGAAGAGTCCTTAGAGATCACTTACTCTAGCCCCTTCATTTTACAGATGAAGCCATTGAGGTATAGAAAAGGGAAATGATTTGCCTCCTCAGACAAGTGAGGAGGAACAGGACAAGGGTTTGAACTGAAATCATCTAATGCTTTTTCTATCCCATCCTAGCATCTCTTTTCACTATTTTGAGGCGGGGAGGTGGGGGAGGGAAAGACAATTCAGGTGACTTAGTTAGGATCACACATCTAGTAAGTATCTAAGGTCAGACTTAGTCTCAGGTCCCCCTGATTCCAGAGGCACTGCTCACCTAGCTGCCCCAAGGTATCTTTTCAAGTGGGAAAATACTCCCACACTCAAAAATAATTACTTTCCATCACCACTTTGTTTTGGAAACAGAGAATACCTGATACAGGGAGTTAGGAGAAGAGAATATGAGTTCATTTCTTAGGCCTGATATTTACTAATTATATAGTTCACATCTCTAATCTCCCACCTGTACCTAGAGGTCCTCACTTGCCTGAGGAGCATTGAGGAAGGAGAAGAGAAGAAAGAAAAATCACCCTTGAACTTATAAGAAGACAGACTAAGAATAGCTAAGTTGATGCAGCTCAGTAGAAGAATGTGGGTGGGAGTGGGGGCAATTAATGGACCTATCTTCCCTCTTTCTTCCACATTTTCTCTCATGGGCTTCTCTTCCCCATGTTGGCCTTCCGTACAACAATCTTATTGTGACCTGATATTGCCTTCAAATCTTGCTGTAATCTGTTTGTTGTCCTTGGTGCTGCTATGAAACCCTGTTGTGGTTAAAGTTTTATATTAGGAGTTTCTTAGCCTTCTTTCCAAATAAAAGACTCCTGCCTATTCTTTCCTTACTGAAAGCAATTTCTTCTACAGGCTGGGTGCAAATTGAACAACTCTCCTTATATCACACTCTTGTTTTTTGTCTGCTTTCCACTTTTGAGTTTGGGGTTTTTTTTTAATATTTTGTTACGTTAAGTCAGTGTCTACATGATGCTGGCTGTGTGCCAGGCACTTTGCTAAGCATTTTACAACTGTCATTCCATTTGATCCTCATCACCACCCTTAGAGGTAGGTGCTATTATTATCCCCGTTTTATATTTGAAGAAACTGAGGCAGGCAGAGTTTCAATGACTTGCCCAGGGCCATACAGCTAGGAAGTGTCTGTGGTTGAATTTGAACTCAGGTCTTCCTGACTCCGGACCCAGGACTATCCACTCTGCCTCCAGCTCCTCTGCTCTCATTCCCTGTGAGAAATAGAAGCATCATGCCTTGGAAAGAACACTGACTTTAAAAGCCTGCTCCTAAGTTTTCTCTGTTACAAAAGGTATATTACTGCTGGCCACACAGGGGGGATATTAGTAAATGCTTCATGGTCTGGTAGATAGAATGCTGAACTTGGAGTCAGCAAGGACCTGGGTATGAATCCTGCCTCAGACTCTTATCAGCTGTGTGACCCTGGGTGGGACCTTTAACCTCTCTGAGATTCAGTTTTCTTCATCTGTAAAATGGGGATAACAACTACATCCACCTTTCAGGGTAGTTGTGAGGAATCAAATGAGATAAAATATGCAAAATGTTTTGCAGACTTAAAAGCATTATACGAATATGAGTTATCATTAATTTGAAGGCACTGTTGAAACAAGGCTACTATATTTCTCCTTCTGGCTTCTTTTTCCCCTTCTTATTGCCTTTTATGTCTTCATCTGCTTCCCCATCCATCCATTTATTTCAAAGACCCCTATGGTCTCAGTATTTAAAGGCTCAGAACAAATCTGTGCCAGATTGATCCTGTCCCCTAAGGCAGGTACATAGTACATGCTAACTCTTTCACTTAGTAGCTGGTCAGGGATTTCAGAATATTATCTAAGGCTTCCACAGCCTGCAGGCGTCCGCCTTCATTCATGCCTCTCTCTGCAAGCTGTTCTTGGGCTGGTAGGTGTGTCAGTCAAGGAGAGTTCTTCTTTGCAGGAGGGCGCCACAAGAGAGGGAACCAAGGGGAAATGAACTATTAGGGTCTCAAAGAGGTGTGAAGCATTGCCTTGGGGTATTACAGACCAAAGCCTTGTCTACCCAGTGATGGCCAAATTGAAACAAGACCCAGAAATCTCCACACCACCCCAGTCAGAGTCCTAGAGTGTCCTAGTGGAAACAACTGTGAGTTTGGAATAAGAATGCTTGGATTTAAATCACACCTCTACTCATTTCTTCCTCTGTGATCTTGGGCAAGTTAGCCTACCTCTCTACACCTCAGTTTCTTGATCTGTAAAATGAGCTTATGAAACCCAGTCCAGCTGATTTCTGCCAGACTTCAGTAAGGTTAAAAAAAAAAAAAAAGTGTTTTCTGGTCATTGATCACCCACCATGACCCCAGCACAAGCTCTAGTTGGTGGGACAGGAGTTGAGGTGTTAGTTCTCTCCTACCTGACCTTTCTTCTGATAATTTTTGCCACCACTTAACCAGTTTGGGACTCAGGGGTGGGGAACCTGAAGCCTTGAGGTCAATTGTGACCTTCTAGGTGCTTGGGTGCAGCCTTTTGACTGAGTTCAAGTTTTACAGAACAAATCCTTTTATTAAGGGGATTTGTTCTATGAAGTTTGGATTCAGTCAGAGGGCCATACTTGAGGACCTAGAGGGCCACATGTGGCCTGGAGACCTCAGGTTTCCCACCCCTGGTTTGGGTTTTCAAGAGTATAGTTCTTTCCTCTCAGATATTATTCCTGTAGAGGGAGAGTATCCCACAAAGGATGGAGAGCCAGCTTTGGAGTCAAGGAGACTTGGGTTTGAGTCCCATCTCTGACACACACTGCCTGACTCTCCCTGGGTAAGTCACTTAACCCTTTCTACAGAGCTGCCCCAAGCAACTTTGTAAGAATATAAGTCAGAGAGGTGTCAGCCCACCAGAAGGAAGTATTCTTGATCTAGCAAAGTCACAAGTATAGAAATGGATTGATAGATTAGATAGACAGACACAGACGGACTGACAGACAGACAGAGAGATAGATAATGAAAAAATTAATAGATGGGGGAATAACTATGATTCAGCTTAAAGGTGTTTATTAATAAGTACCTACTATGTTCCAGGCACAGCCAGGAGACAAAATAAAAAATTAAACAGCCCCTAATCTCAAGGAATTTACATGAGAGAAACAACATGCACACAGATAAATAAATATCAAATTATCTACTAAAGAAATACAAAGTTGTAATAAATATGACAGTGAACTCCAGCCAAGCAGATAATGATGCCTGGGCTACATCTCCATGGTCCAGATGACTTGGGCTACATGAAGAAAACCCTTTAGCATCTACAGTAAGGGAATTTATAGGCTTAGATGCTTCTGGAATATTGTATTAAATACCAGGTACTATATTTTAGTGAAAATATTTATAAAAATGGTTTGCATCAAGACAGCAATTAGATTGGTGATGGGGACCAGAAAGCGTAATATAGGAGGATCCACTGAAAAAACCAGGAATATTTAGCATGCAGAAGACAAGACATAACAACTATTCTTAAGTATTTAAAGGACTATCCTATGGACGGGGGATTTATCCTGGTCCAGCAGGTCAGAAGTAGATGTGACATTTAGAAATGTCAAAGAAGCAAATTTGAGCTCAATTCAAGGGAAAAATTAGCAAATAGGGCCTACGCAAAGTGGAATGGAATGCCCTGGGAGGTGGTGAGTTCCCCTCCCCCCCATCACAGGAATTCTTCAAGCAGAAATTGAATGACTATTTTGCTAGAATATTGGGTTGGGAAGAAACAGGAATTCCCATTTATGTACAGTTGAACTCCATAGCCTGTGATGTCCACTGAACTCCAAAATTCTGTGCTTCTGTGATTTTTTATTAGGGGAAAATTGCATGGGGAAGAAAGCTTTCCATTCAAAAGCATATGTTAGGCCTACTATGTGCAAAAGCACTATTATAGACATTGAGATATAAAGAAAAAAATATTAAAGTGGTTCCTGACCTCAAGGAGATTGCACTCTTCTGGGGCATACAACATGTTCACAAATAAGGAAGTACAAGATAATTTGAAACAGGAGAGCACTGGATCTTGGAAAAAGCTTCACATAACAGCCTTGAAGAAAGCTTAGGCTTCTAGTACACAAAAGTAACAATAAAGCGTATTCTAGAAATTTACAAAGATTTGGAGGCAAAAAATCAAATGTTGAGTTCAGGATACAAAGAGAAGGCCAGCTTGACTAGGCTGTAGAATGCATGAAAATTGAGTAGTAGAAAACAAGTTTGGAACTGAAGGCTGCAGCCAGATTGTGAAGATATCAGGGTAAGGGGTTTGTAATTTGTCCTAAAGGTAAGAGTGAGCCATTGAAGGTTCTGACAAAGAATAGTGACATGGTCAGATTTACACATTAAGAAGATTATTGTGGTAGCACTGTGTAAGGTGGGTGGGAAAGGGGAGAAACTGAAGTCAGGAAAGCCAATTAAAAGACTACTTCACTGGTGTCCTAGGGTACCAACTGTATAATACTAGATAAGGGCCAGAATTATGGTACCAACTGCCTGAGCAAAGAAAAAAGGCTGAATGTGAAAGGTGATGTGGAGATAGAATCAGCAGGTTAGCAGCTCTTTGGATACAGGAGAGAAGGATAAGAGAAGAGTGCAGAATGACTGAGCTTGGGAACCTGGGAACCTGGAAGGATGGTGCTGTCTACGACAAAAAACAAAAGAGCATAGCAGTGGAAAGGACCTATGGGGGAGCAGGAAGGAGAGAGAAGGAAACAATGATCTATTTCAAACTCACTGGATTTCAAATGCCCAAGATGTACAGGTGGAAATGTCATTCCTCCTCAATATAGGATACCTTGCTTTTGAAAAAGAATGTTCATTTCCACTGAAAAGAGAGCAACATTATTCTCAGACATTCATGTCAGCACAAAGTGTGACTTAATTCTAGCATCTCTGGTGCTGCCCCAATCAGGGACCAGATTAGCCCAGGTAATCCTTCCACAGTTGCAGATGGCAGCCCCTCCATAATTTAACAGATGGTTTCATGGGCTGCTATGGCCAAAAATCAAAACAAAACATACCAAAAAAAAAAGCAACCAAAAAAAAAACCATCTAGTGGCCAACCTTTTGATGATGATGCTGGATGATGATAGTAGTATTATATAGTGTTTTCAGGTTTTCAAAGCACTCTATAAATATCTCAGTTGATCCTCACGACAACCCCGGTGAGTAGATGCTATTATCCCCATTTTACAAATAAGGCAGATATAATTAAGTGATTTGTCCAAGGTTACACAGCCAGTAAGTATCTGAGACAGGATTTGACTTTATGTCATTCTGACCTCCCAGGTCCAGTGCTGCACCCACTGCACCATCCAGTCGCCATGGTGAATGAGTATCTCTGAGTTTAAATAAGTCCGGTTCTCAAGGACAAAGTCCTGAAACCATTTCTGGGACCTGCCAAAGGATACACCTAGCTGGCACCACCTTCAAGGTGGTGGGTCACATCCATGCACTGGAAGTAAAGGAATGGACATATATCTTTGCAAAATTGTACTGTATTTACTTTTGAGTAGAGGAATATGTCTACATACTGTAACTCATGGGTCATATTTTGGATTAAAAGGTGCAAGGATGACATAAGGAATTTTCTCTGTGCTCATATAAAAATTATAAGTACTTAGATATTCTGTAATTCTACCTCCCCCTGCTTAAATGTGATCTATCTATAATTTCTTGCCACCAGAGACTGATTAGGACCCCAGGAGTCCACTAATTGGCATAGTCATCCCTCCAACCCCAAAATCTCCCATTAGTTGAACCAGTATTGTCAGAAATTATCCCAGATATCTATGGAATTAACGGAAGTGTTTCATGGGGAACCTGACTGCCTATCTTTTCCACATTCCTCCTATTTCTGTGCCACCTCCTCTTTTTAATTTAAAAAAATTTTGTAGTGATCTTTTTTATTTTTACCTCACCTGAATTTCCCTTTTTATGCCTCTCCTACCAGAGAGCCACCTCTTACAACAAAGAGATTGCTTTAAAGAAAGAAAATAATGAAGACCAAAAAAAAATTGATCAATGTAGACCATCCCTTCCCAAACTCCATCATTTTATGTAATGTTCCACACTTATTCCCCTTCCATTTCTGCAAAGGATTAGGAAAAAGAGACTTCTCATATCTCTTCTTTGGGACCAAATTTGTTCTTGGTAATTTCACAGTTCATTTCCTATTGTTTTGATTTGTTGTACTTTTCATCGACATTGCCATAATAATAGAGGGAGCTAGGTGGCACAATATAGAAAGTGCTGGGCTGGAGTCAAGGAATATCTGAGTGTTTTAATCCAGCCTCAGATACTTACTAGTTGTGTGGCTCTGGGCAAGTCATTTAACCTCTGTTTGTCTCAGTTTCCTTAACTGTAAAATAGGATTAGCAAGAGCACCTATCATGTGGGGATCAAATGAAATAATGTTTGTAAAATGCTTAGCATAATACCAAGCACAAAGTAAGTGCTATATAAGTGATAGATATTATTATTGTATATATTGGGGGGGGGGGTTTCTGTTCCGCTCACTTCATTTTGCATCAGTTCATATATATCTTCCCACATTTCTCTGTATCCGTCATAAGAGCTATTTCTTACAATGTAGTCATATTTCATTATATTTGTGTACAACAATTATTTTTAGCCATTCCCCAGTCAATGCGCTCCTACCCCCACCTAAATCCCACCCATAGCACTCATCCATCTACCTTTCTCTTAGCTGAAGGCAATGGGGTATGGTTTCAGAACTGAGGGTAGGCAGGGTTGATTTCCCCAAGAAACACTTCTGATAACTCCATAGAGATAGAGTAGAATTTCTGATAAGCCTGATTTTAATTACTTGGGGATTGGGGGGTGCCTCTGCTTGTCAGGAAGCTGCTGGGATTCTAATCAGTCACTGGTGTCAAAAAAAATACTCTGGTTTTTATGCTCAAGCTCCCTCTTGGATGCCATAAAAGGGAAAAATTCTCCAGTTCCCCTAGGGAAAGAGACATAGGCAAGCAAACTGACTGTTTTCTTTCTTTTAACCTTCTGTCTTGGGTTATGATGCACATGCCGAGTAAACCCATTGAATAATCTGGCACTGATTGCCACACATTATCAAATTTTAGAGTGAATGAAAAAGGTCACTGAAAATCTGATCATCACAAATATTGCATATTAAAGTACCACAATGAAGCAAAGCAAAACCACTCCTCGGGTCTGCAGATGTCCTGCTGTGTCCTTCATTTTTCATTTTGTTGATTTGCTGAGACTCCCTTCTGCCGCAGCATAATATTTAGCTGGTGATGCCTGCAGGCCCCCTTCCTACTCTCAGGAGGCAGGATGTTTTCACTGCTGTGTGAGGGTGATGATTCCGATGTGCATATTTTATAAATTAGTAAAGCATTCAATGAGATAAATATATGATATTCTTAAACAAAGGAAATATCATTACCAGGTCTGCAGGTTAATCAGGTCTGGATAGAACATAGGTTTTTTGGCAGCAAAGGGTATATTATCTGCTCCAGTACTGGAACCAGTATTGTGTCTCTCATTAGACTATAAGTTCCCGAGGGCAGAAACTGTCTTTTGCCTCTTCCTATATCCCCAGAGCTGTGGCATAGTGCCTGGCACATAGTAGGCGCTTAATAAATGTTTATTGATTGATTGGAATAGGAAATCTGTAAATGCCCCTAACCTTCCAACATGTCTCTAGCAGCTTCCCAACTTACCAGACGAGTGACCTTGTCAAAGAAAGCCAAGTAGGTTTGTTTGGCATGAGTTTTTTATAAGCTCAAGTTGGCTCTGCAGAGTACCGGAACTTGCCTTTCTGAAAGCTAGCATGTCTTTGTTTTAATAATGCATCCCAGAAGTTTGGTAGGGATAGAAGTCAAGCTCACCAGCCTGTCACTGGAAGGATCTACTGTGTTCCCGTTCTTGAAATCAGGACCACATTAGCCCACATATGGTCTTTCAGCACCCCTCTGACTCTCCATGATTTTTCAAAGCTCACCCACAGTGACTTTGCAATTATATCCACAAGTTCCTTCAAGACCTGGAATTTAGCTCATCAGGGCCTGGCAATTTGAACTCTCTGAGTGTAGCTCTCTCCTCTCTTTACTTGGATTTCAATTTCCTATGAATCTTTTTTTTCTACACTTCCTACCGTGAAGATTATGCTCCTTGATAAAGACAGGATTCAATTCCATCTCTGAGACATATTATTCTGGGCAATCCCATAGAGCTTCTCAGAGCCTCAGTTTCCCCATCTGTAACAAGTAGTTGGACTAGATTAGAAGTTGTTAACCGTTTTTGTGCCATGGACCTCGTCAGCAGTCTAGTGAAACCATAAAACAAAAATGCATGAGATTATGAAGGAAATCAACTATATCGAAATACAATTATCAAAAAAATTTTTTAAAACACATTTGTGGATCCCAGGAAGCTAGATAGAGCACTGGAACCAGAATCTAGAAAGATATGAATTCAGATTCAGTCTCAAGCACTCACTGAGTGTCCCTGACCAAGTCACTCAATCCCTGCCTGCCTCAGTTTCTTCAACTGTAAAATGGGGGTAATAACAGCATCTACCTCCCAGGGTTGTTGTAAGGATCAAATGTTGTCCTTAGCTCAGCGCTTAGCACATGGGAAGTCCTTCATAAATGCTTGTTTTCTTCCTTACCAAGTTAAGAAGCCCTGGACTAGATGCTCCTTCCATTTCTAAATACTATGATCCTCTGAAGTATTGAGCCCATCCACTCTGAAAGCACTGGTAATAGCCTGTCTTTGATCTCAGTCATGTCCCCAACATCGTTTTTTAAAGACAGCCAGTCAATAAGGATTGTCCTAATAAGCACCCTTTGGTTCAGTCGTGTCTGACTCTTCATGACTCCATTTGTGGTTTCCTTGGCAAAGATACTGGAGTGATTTGCCATTTCCTTCTCCAGCTCAGAGCTGAATGGGGAGGAGAAGCTGCCTTAAATAGAAAACTGGAAACCAGGCCCAGGAAAAATAGGTAACATTCCAGTTGACAGACATAACCTTGGATCCAAGGTTAGAGGTTCTGGACCCAGTTCAATAAGGAAGCTGAAGCAAACAGTGTTAAATGACTTGCCCAGAGTCACACACCTCCTAAGTGTCTAAGCTCAGACTTAAACTCAGGACTTCCTGACTCCAGGCACAGTGCTCTCTCCATGGCAACATCTACTATGTGCCAGATACCGTGTTAAACCCTAGGGATACAAAGAAACGCAAAAGACAATCCCTGTCCTTGAGGATCTCACATTCTAATGAGAGAAACAATACGAAAACAGCTATGTATACAGGAGATATATATATATGCAGGATAAATTGTAGATAATAAAGGAAGGTGTGAGAATAAAGGAAGATCAAGAGGGGCTTTTCATAGAAGGTAGATTTGACTTGAGACCTGAAGGAAGACCAGGAGTCTAGGGAGAAGAGATAAGGAGCCAGAGCATTTCAAGCGTGGGGGACCCCATGTGAAAATGCCTTAGGTATGGCTACGGAGCATCTTGTGTGAGAAGGACTGTGTCATCACGGAATGAATGGGAGGGGACAAGGAGGACTAGAAAGGCAGGTGGGGGTCAGGTGGTTCTTCGTAGCATTCAGCACAGCCTCAGCTGATTTTTTTCAAGCATGTCATCCATCTCCCTCTCCCCGTCTTTACAGAAAACAGAGACACACTAAGACTGTCCCAAATCAAGCAATCAACCATCAAAAGGTTCTTAGCACAATTTTCTTACAACAGGAATTAACCAAGAGAATTTACAAGATATCAAACCATGGGGATGGATACCTTCTGATGGGATGCAGGCTCTGGGAACCCTCTTGATCTCTCCTTGAATCTTTGCACTTGATTTGACTTTTCATGCCCAAATCTGCTACCCTTAAACTAGCCTAGCCCCACATTGTCTGTTACCTCTGGATTGTCTCTGGCTGCTTCCCACCCTTGAATCTATCAAAATCCCACTGTCTTGGTTCTGACCACTACTCACCAGGTCCCATCTAGATCCTCCTTACGCTACTCCTCAAAACCCTTTCTCCCATCACCCCAGACTACTTGGCCACCTCTAGATTCCTCCCACAGTCTTTCTGTCTTGCCTTCATGAAGGCACTCAGATTCAACCTAGCTGAAATTCTATCTAGCCCATTGTCAATACAAGCATCACAAATGCTTAGGCTCCTTAAGAGTCTACCCAATATGGTAGATCTTTAATAAACTCTATTTTTCTTTGGTTGAAAGAAGGCTTGGGTGGAATTCATTTGGGCAAGACCTGGCTTGTTGCTATTTTAGGGTCCTGAGCACCCCTAATCCTCAACACCCTCCTCTTGGAGGTGCATCAGAATCAATAGGCTGCTTTCCTCAACTATCTTTTTTCACCAGATTAGGGGGGTGGGGAGGAGGAAGGGATTCAGTTCTAATCTTCTCTAAAATGAACAAGCTTTAATAGCCTAACTCTCATCACATCAACCACTTAAGTTTCACACACCCTCTCCATTTTAGCACTCTCATGAACTATCTCCAATCTCCTCCCTTCTGCCCTAAATTACTACATCCTCCCTCCCATCAAGCTCTGATGGCCCACAGTTTTGGAGAAGTGCTGATTAATTCCATCATAAACTATTGTTTCAACCAGTCTCCTCTTAAAGGCATGCTGGTCTAATCTATTTGAGAATGATAGTGGAAACATAAGGAAGTTAGTTAATTCAGGCAATGGGCTAAACTGTGGCTGAGTGCTTATTGCTTCCAGCTGAAATGTGGCCTCTAAAATCTCAAGGGTCAGTAGGAGTTTGGAGACTAAGTACATCATCAGAACAATGGGGAGGAGAAGCTGACTTGAATGGAAAACTGGAAACCATGGCCAGTCCCAGGCATGTAATAGAGGGAACCTTGGATCCAGAGTTAGAGGTTCTGGGCCTAATTCAATGCAACAAAGATTGTACCAAATGCAAGACAGAAAGAAGTCAGCAGGATGTATGGGATAAAGAGCCAACCTCGGAGTCAGAAAGATTTAGGCTCCTCCTGATGCTGGCTGTGTGACTATATATTAAGTGACAAAACACTTAACCCCCCAGGCAGCTGTTTAAGATTAAGGCAAAGTGCAACTATGGGGTAAAGTGGATAGAGTACTGGCCAAGGAGTCAGGAGGACCTGAGTTCAAATCTGGCCTTGATGCAATTTGGGGTTTCTGGGAAATCCGAAATGTCAGGGAACAGGGCAGTGTCCACCTGGAATGAATTCACCCACTCAAACCATCTTCTAGTTAAGAGGCAGTTTATTTTAACACCAACAGAAGCCAACCAGAGTTCCTAGTGAACTTAATAGGGGTGAGAAAGTGAAAGGATATGGGTGGGATTTAGTAGTGGTAGTCTGGGATGGGCCAGGTGAAACTGTGTAGGCTAATTAGGTGATCTGGATAGGATTAAGGAGTGATCTGGAATAAGCAAGTAGTCTGGGGTGAACCAAAATTGGCAGTGAAAGGAATGTCTAGTAAACTAATTAAGTGATCTAGGTGGTCTGGGGTGGACCAGTAGCCTTAGGCAGAAGCACCAGGGATCTGAACTACTAAAATGTATGGGAAAATTCAGGGACTGGATTGCTTTCAAAGACATGGACTTTTCCTTTTAGGGGTCCAGATCCCATCACCCCAATCAGCCTCAGACACTTAGTAACTATGTGACCCTAGGCAAATAACAATCCCAATTAAATAGTAAGATTAAAACAATAAATTACAGACAAATTTGCCACCCATAATGTAATTCTGGCTCTGCCACTAACATAATGTGTACCCTAGGACTAGTCACTTCACTTTTCTGGGATTCAGTTTTCTGAAACCTTCTAAGGCAGCTCATTCCACTTTGGATTGTTAATCATTAATAATAATTATTTTTATCTAATTATAAGGAATATTTTCTTTCCATAAAGCTGAAATATACCTTATTGCCCCTTCCACCCAGTACTCCTTGTCCTGGTCACTAGGGGCAGATACAATAATTATCCCTCTTCTAGATGACAATTTTTCAAATAATCAAAGATGGCGCCACTAGTCTTTGTAAGACTACTGGCATACTCTACCCTTGAAAAGTGACTATCTTTCCAACTGCTAGTCTCTCATTATTCCTGTAAAGAGAATTTTGTAGTTGTATTTAAATGTCTTACCTAGGTCTTGGAAGATTAACTCTCAGATACATTATCCGTGTTATGTTTCTCTTTGATAGAATTTTGCTTATTCTTGTTTCTTCCTGGTTTCTGTTGGTACTATGTAGAGCTGGGTTGTGTTTTCAATCACCAAATATTTACCAAGCACCAATTATGGACTGGGTATATGTATTGCATTTTAAGGTCATTTATCATCATCTCAAGGACTAACCAGTTATGACTAAACTAAGGCAGAGGACTAGAAGGAGATCCCCGCTAACCAAAACTCTCCGTAGTGTAACTAAGCTATTAGATCAGGGCCATAACCATAGTATAACTGTATTTCAATCAACCAACCAGCATTTGTTAAGAGCTTACTGTGTTCCAGGCACCGAAACAACAGTGAAACAACCCCTGCTCTAAAGGAGCTTACATTTTAATAGCAGAGATAACATGTACATGCATGGTATGTATATAATATATAAGTATTTGGGGGAGGAAATGCACTAGCTACCGGGGAGATCAGGAAAGACAATTTCAGCAAGTCATTTGAAATTGTCGTTGTTCTTGTGTTTGTCCTTCATTTTCAAAGTGGACCATGACATCAGGATGGTGACATGACTTGTGGTTGACTTTGATTTGAGGGAGGGCTGTGCAAGGTCACCAACCTCACCTTCTTCTTCTGAGTCATCTGGGTCCAGCAGCCAGATATTCATTGGGACACCTGGAGATGACCCAAGATGTAATGTGAGACCCTGGCCTTTTCAGGCCTAGGTTTCATAGCATTCTCACTTTGAGTGACATACACCCATTCAATGAACAGATGTCTTTACTCAGGAGCCCTGAGGATCTCCCCCCTCCCAGTGTGTTATTTTGATATATCTCCCAGTATTCTTAGGGACAAGACAGAAGTTTGCAGAGTGAATGACTTTACAACCAAATTAATTTAAACAGGCTGAAGACCATACCTAAAGATGTTAGCCTGTAGGAGGTATGTCAGAGAGTACAACAGTCTTCTGCCTTCATTGTTCAACTCTTTTGATCATGTCCAATCCATTGTGTTTTCATGGCAAGGACATTGGTATGGTTTGCCTTTTTCTTCTTCAGCTCATTTTACATATGAGGAATCTGAGGCAAACAGTTAAGTGACTTGCCCAGGGTCACACAGCTAGTAAGTATCTAAGGCCAGATATGAACTCAGGTGTTCCTGATTCCAGGCTGGGGGGAGGGGGAGTTCTATCCCCTGTGCCACCCAGCTTCTGCCTTTGGCCCTGTTCTATTCAACTTTTTCATGAATGATAAGGATGAAGGCAGAGAGGGCAAACATCAGATTTGTTGAAGTGAAGCTAAAAGGAAAAATCTACATGTTGTATGAAAGACTCACGTTACAAAAACAGCTAGAATGATGAGCCTAATTTGATAGGAATAGATGTAAAGTAATAGACTTGGGTTTTTAAAAATCAACTATATGGGCAAAATGACCAAAAAGTCATCTGAAAAGGATCAGGAGGTTTTTGTGGACTACAAGTTCAATATGAATCAACAGAATAATCTGGTACACCCTCTCCCCCTCACCCTCCAAGAAAACCACTAATGTGATCTTGGATTGCACTAATAGAAACCTAGGGTTAAGAATGAATGAGTTTATAGTCCTCCTGTATGCTGATCAAATCCAGCCCTGTTGGGAGTACTGTTTTCAGTTCTAAACTCCATATTTTAGGAACAAGATTGATAAGTCTGAGCATGTCCATATAAAAGTGTCCAGGATATTGAGGGATATTGTGATGAGTGATAAGGATATTGAGAGAACATGAAACCATAGTACAGAAAGATCCAACAAAGGAACTAAGAAAATTTAGCCAGGAAAAGAGAAAGCTTGACAAAGAGTAGCAGAGAGAAATGATTGATGTCTTTACATTTGAAGAACTGTCATACGGAAGAGGGATGTGACATTCTTTTCTAGGCTCCCAAAAATAAAACTTGGACCTATAAACAGAAGCTACAAATTTTCACCTAATATAAGGAAGAATTCCTAACAATAAGAGCATACTCTACATTACACAATATATTATATAATTTATTATATATAATATGTGCATTGTGTATTACATTATATGCAATATATTACGTTACATATAATATAGTAATATATACAATATATTATTAATATAATGATATATAATAAGGACACATTATACAATATGCAATATACTGCATTGAAAGGTAGTGGGTTTCCTGTCACTAGAGCTTTTCAGGAAGAAGATTCAATGACTGCTTGCAAGAGACTTTAGAGAGAGGAATGAAGCTCAGTTTCCATTTGTGGCCACAGGGGTCCTTTCCAGCACCCAACTTCTATGACCTTACAAGTATGTGTATCTCAACCATGAAACCAGGCCTTTCTTAAAATAACATCTTTAGCTTTATGTTCTAATGCAAAAGATAAGGCAAAAATTTCAGTTTGGTAGAAGAGAAGGTAGGGTCTTTCACAACCCTTCAAATAGTATCATAAAAACATCAACCTAAATTCATCAGCTCTGGTATGATTCTGCTGTCAAGTCGTGATGGAACCATCTTCAGTATGAGCATTCATACCTTGAAAATTGGCAAACGCTACAAATCAGGGCTTGGTTTATTGTTCTGTTGATTGTCCAGACTCAAAAAAGTGATGGGGGAAAATGTTAATAGCATAGATTGAACTTTTAAAGTGTGTCATGCCTAATTTTTTTCAAAGAGCCAGTTGTTAAATATTTATCAGCACACCTCTACAGAGAACCCACAGGATAATTAATTTAAACTTAGATGGGCCTAGACAACCAGAAATAAGTTCCATGAAGACTCAAATCTAGATACTATGCATATCCACCAAGATTTTTTTTTAAATGTTTCATTGCTCACCCTCTCTAGAATGCATTTATATTTATTTATATATAATATATATATGTATATACACAGAGAGAGAGACATTTTATATAAATGTAAATATGTGTATAACAGCCTCCCAGGAACATTCTGTCTCTTTCTAATTCACTCTCCAGGTATTCGCCAACATTCTTCAATATCTAATTTCCTTCAATCACCCTTTAAAAATAAATTCCTCTAAGTATGGAACAGCTCCCAGCCTATGTACAGAGCAAAGCATTTTTCCCTTTCCCTAGGGAAGGAGACGTTTCTTGGTGTGACAGAAAAATTAAAGTTCCATCAGTCATCCCCTTAAGAAAATTAATTTGAGGCTTTATAGTAATATTTTTAAATAATCAGAAACCAGAATCTAACAGGGATGGGGAACCTGCAGCCTTGAGGCCACATGTGTGACATGAGGATGGCTGCATGTATGAGGACCCTCATGTATGTGGCTGCAGGTTCCCCACCCTGTTAGATTCTAGAATGTTAAAGCTAAAAGAGATCTCAGAAATCTATCCTAGTCCCTCATTTTACAGGTGGGGAAATGGAAGCCCAGAAAGGGGGCATGACAAGTAATTGAATTAGTGTGAGTCAAGAGTGCAACAGTAATAGTTCTGACTAATGGTTCAGATATCCATAGTGCTCTACATTTTCCAAAGCAATTCCGTCATAACAACCTGGTTAAGTAGGTAGTGCAAGTAAAAGTTTTAAGTTCAGTTTCAGGGAAGTTTTCAGCTATTAAATTGTAATATTAAATTAATTTACCATTAATTGAATCCATAATAGGCTGAAGACTGGACCTAAATAGTTTAGCCTGTAGGGAGGTATGTCGGTGAGTATTAACAGGCTTCCATCTTTGGCTCTATTCTAATCAACATTTTTATCAGTGACATAGATGAAGGCAATTAAATTAATTTAAGCTATTAAAGTTTAAAAACCACAATAAGACACCCTATATTATCCCCATTTTCTAAGTGAGGAAACTGAGCCCCACAGTAGTTAAGTGGTTTGCCTGAGGTCACACAGAAAATACCTAACAGATCTAGGACTGGAACCCAGGGTTCCTGACTTGTGTCAGTCACATCCAAGCCTTTGTAACCTCATGGAGCATACTGTCCATGGGGTTTTCTTGGTAAAAACACTGGAGTGGTTTGCCTTTACCTTTTCCAGTGGATTAAGACAAACAGAAGTTACCTGACTTACCCAGGATCACATAAGTAATAAATGTCTGAGGTCAGATTTAAACTCGAGTCTTCCTGACTCCAGGGCTGGAGTGCTCCAGGTGCTCTATCTACTGAGCCACCTACGGGCCTCTTTCCTGACATCTAGTCCAGTGCTGTGATTAACTGTCCATTTCCAGCAGCCACTTAGCTTATATTCTGAGTAATTAAAGTATTAAAATATACTAATTGAAAGAACGGCTTCCTTTTTCCATTGAAACACTTTTCTAAATGATGTTTGACTACATTAGACTGCCATATGCACTTTGCAGGCATAGGGTTTAAATATCTTTGTTTGCCAGGTACTTTATGCATAAGTGTATTTCTCCATACATACAGGGATACATCAGGTAAGAAATATGTACAGTTGTCATTTTATCAGAGGTCATTGGACATGGTATCAAGATGCCTACTAATGGGGGACAGCTAGGTGGTGCAGTGGATAGAGTATCAGCCCTGGAGTCAGTAGGATCTGAGTTCAAATCCAGCCTCAGACACTTAACACTTAACTAGCTGTATGACCCTGAGCAAGTCATTTAACCTGATTGTGTTGCTAAAAAAAAAAAACAACAACAACAACTATTAATAAAGAATCCTTGGAGCATTTTCTTATACACAAATATGAAATGTATGTACACCTGTATGTACACATATGTATACGTGTGTGTTTGCATGTCACAGGGATGTGTGGGGGCACACTCGAGTTAGCTCTAGCAACTCATAAGAGCTGATGATTAAATTTTCAGTATGAGAAGTCACACTTCAGAAATCAGCAAACTCTACAAATCGGGGCTTACTTGATTATCTTGTGGCTTATTGTCTAGACTTAAGATAGTGATGGAAAAATATTAATAATGCAAATTCAGCTTCAGAGTGTATCTTGCAGATTTCTTTTTCAGAAAGCCAGCTGTTAACATTTACCAGCATACCCTTGTGAGTGTATATACAGACACCCACGTCCACAAACATCTATATATTATGTATCTTTTTTTCTTAGCCAACCTGCAATTTTATCAGTGCAGGGGAATGCCTGGTAAGGAATTCCCTCACCCAATGCAGAGTGGTATCTCTGAAACAGATTACCCCAGAGAGCTGCCTGGATGAATTATAGATGGATAGGTATGTACTTACATAAATATTTTCTTAGGTTGTATAGTGTCATAGTGTCCAGGACCAGTAAGGCAATAGTTCAGCTGTCCCCTTGCCCAGACCGCATCTGAAGCATTGTGTTCACAAGGAGGAGGGATCATTTCATTTTTTTGTCTTCTGTAGGCACAATGTAGGCACTTAATAAGTGCTTGTCAATTGATATTTTCCTTCAAAATCAGCTTAGACTCCACCTTCTACGTGAAACCTTTTCTCTTCCCCCAGCTGCTAGGTCTTCCCTCCAAGTTTCCCCACAAATTACCCTATATTTATTTTATGGATGCTCATACATAAGTACGTATTGTGTCCCCTGATGAGATTAAATCTCCTTGAGAGCAGGAATTACTTCATTACAATGCCTACTCAATGCCTGGCACACAATAGGTGCTAAATAAATGTTTGTGGAATAATTGATAATAAATCTCAAAGATAAAATCACCTTGGGAATTTAGGAATATTTACCCCAAAAGGAGGAACTTTTTAAATATTTGTTAAATGAACAATTTTATTTCAAATTAGTTTAGTAAACTCTCCTTAATCATTTTTTGGGTCCAAATTTGTGATTTTTATCAGTATAGGAAATGCATGTGAAAAAGCTGAAAAAAGAATTTCCTTTACTAATGCAGATAAACTATGAAGTTAAATGACTTGACCAAGTTCAAGCAATCAGTAGACATACGAGGCAAAACTTGAATCATGATATCACTTAATTGATTATACATGTGAAAAACATTTACAGGAGAAAAAAGGGAAGAAATGTTATATATACATGTGAGTGTGTTTGTAGGTCAGTCATTCAAAACAAGAGAAATATTCTCAGAGAAGTAAAATTTCTTAATTATACAGGGCTATGGGGCTGGGGTGGTCAAAGATACCATGTGTAGCAATAAAACTGTCAAACCTATCATCTCTCTTAACAACATGAGTGCAGATCCACTGAGCAGCGGACTCAATTATCCCATCTTCACTACTTCCATTCTAACTGAAACCCAATTTTCCCTAAAGTCCATCTCTCTCATCACTTTCTCTTGTGCTAGAGAACTCTGCCTTGACTCCCTGCCTCCAAGCACACACGCGCACATATGCGCGCACACATGCATGCACACCCTGCTATACATTACCATACTCTTTTCTCCACATTGCCACCCTTGCTCTGCCACCGTCGCTCAGCAACCCCTGCTCAGTCATCAAGCATTTATTAAGCCCTTGCTGTGTGCCAAAGACTGTGCTAAAAGGATCAGATTACAAAGAAAGACAAAAAAGTGGTCCCTGCCCTGGAGGAGCTCATATTCTAATGGAGGACAACATGCAAATAATTATGTACATATGAAAACATACATGGGGTAAATGTAAGGTAACTTCAGAAGGAATGCAGTGGAATTGTTGTAGAAGGTGGGATTTGAGTTAAGTCCAGAGTTTGTGCCATTTATTATCATTATGTATTTCCATTGTCCATGTCATTGCAAACACCAGCTGCCATGGCAGGGACCCTCTCATCTGCTTCAGAGGCATCAGCACCTGGCTTACAGTCTTCCTCTTCACCCCGGTCCTTACGAGCATTTTCAGTGGCTTCAGTTCCCACCAATGGCCCTCTCATACAATGACCTCTCACCTTATCAGCCTCTTTGATTCTCAAACTTCCACCTCAGCTGACTTCAGCCACCTGCTAAGCTATCACTTGCAAGCATCCCCTCTGAAATCTCCTCTCTGATCCTAATCTCTTCTCCTTCCACCCTTCCCACCACCCTTCTCTCCCTAAATCAGCTCTTCACCCTCACTACACTTCTGATCCCTTGGTTCCTTCCTGTTTACCCAGTCCATCAGCCTATTCCCGGGCTTCACCCTCCTCCTTTCACAGTCTTACTGTTTTGGTAAAGCACTGCATGCATCCTTATACATCCAATGTTTCTACTGTAGCCGGTGCAGTGGGGAAGAATACTGAACTTGGAGTCAAGAAGTCGTTGGTCAATCATCAGTCGTATCTGACTCTTCATGACCCCATCTGGGGTTTCCTTTGTAGAGATACTGAAGTAGTGTGCCATTTCCTTCTTCAGCTCATTTTACAGATGAGGAAACTGAGGCAAACACAGGGTTAAGTGACTTGCCCAGAGTTACACCACTAATAAGTGTCTGAGGACAGATTTTAACTCAGGAAGATGAGTCTTCCTGAGACCATGCACAATACCCTACTCACTGCACCATGTATCTGCCCAGAGAAGACCTGAGTTCAAATCCTGTCTCAAATACTACCTATAGGATCTTGAGCAAGTCACTCAAGTTTTCTCAGTCTTGGTTTCCTCATCTGTAAAATGGGGATAATAGTAACTCCTACCTCACAGAGTTTTTGTGAGGAACAAATGAAATAACATATGCAAAGTGTTTGGAAAACTTTAAAGGTTAAGTGTTAGGTGGCATTATTATTTGTAATCTTTAGTCAACTTTTTCTCTGTTCCCACTCCTAAAACCCCAAGCCCTGCTGGAAGAAATCAATGAAATGTTGTTACAGAAACTGCTTCAACTTCAGCTAGCCAGCTGGGCTTTCACCACTGTAAAGCCACCCTTCTGTTCATCTCTGCTTGGCTCCCAAGCACAATCCCTAGAGTACAAAGCCTTCTTTTCTCTCCTCGAGCCCACAGCTCCACTTCTCCCCCATTTTCTCAAAGCAGATGTCACCTCCTACTTTACTGAGAAAATGACGCCATCCATTATGCACTCCTTTATCTCCTCTCTTCCGCACCTCCAACACTCTCCATTTTCTCAACCATCTTCTCCCTCCCTCTAATCTCAGAGATCTCTTTGCCATAACTAATTCCTCTATTTGTGCCCTTTATCCTATTTCTTCCATCTCCTCTAAGAACTGGCCCCATCACTCTTTCTTGTCACTCATCTTCGGTCCTTTTTTCTCTATTGCCTCTTCCTGTCCAGTCCTGATCCTCTCATTAAGCTGTTTATGCTCCCATTCACCCCTCTGTTGGTTAAATGGTCCATCCAGTTATTGTCCATCATCCATGCCATGTGACCTCCACATCCTGAATCTTTTCCCTTGCCTCCAATATATTTGCCCCTGATGCCATTCTTTGAGGCATGCATTCCCCCATTGTGCATTCTTTCCGTTGTGCATTCTTTCCAAAGAACTTTGACTCTCTCTACATTGTTGTAGGCTAATATCCTGGTGTATTGAGCTTCACAGGTAGTTGTTTGGGGTTGAACATTCTTACCTTGACTTTGGCAGGCACCTCCTTCCTTCTGTTCTCTACTAACATTCTCAACTGCCTCTTTTTTGGAAATATTTTAATTGCTAATCCAAAATGCTAGTAGACATCCTTTGGAATCTTACTTTATCTCTATGGCAAGATAAGGTCAAAATGGGTACATGATTTAGACATGAAGGGTGATACCATACACAGAATAGGAGAGCAAGGAATAGTTTACCTGTCAGATCTCTGGGGAAAGAAAGAATTTATGACCAAACAAAAGATAAAGAATATTATGAAATGCAAAATAGATAATTTTGATTACATTAAATTAAATAGATTTTGTAGAAGCAAATCCAATGCAATCAAGATTAGAAGGAAAACAGAAAGCTGGGAAATAATGTTTACAGTCAGTATTTCAATAAAGGCCACATTTCTCAAACATAAAGAACTGAGTCAAATTTATAAGGCTACAAGTCATATAGGAACAGGCAGTTTTCAGATGAAGAAATTAAAACTATCTATAGCCATATGAAAAAAATGCTCTAAATCACTATTGATTAGAGAAATGTAAATTAAACCTCAGACCTAGCAGATTGGTCTAATATGACAGAAAAGGAAAACTATAAATGTTGGAGAAGATGTGGGGAACTTGGGATGCTAATGCATTGTTGGTGGAGTTGTGAACTAATCCAACCATTCTGGAGAATTATTTAGAATTATGTCCAAAGGGCTATAAAACTATGTATATCCCTTGATTCAGTACTAGGTCTGTATCCCTAACACTAACCCAAAGAGATCATCAGAAAGGGAATAGGACCCACATGTACAAAAATATTTAATATTTATAGCAGCTCTTTTTGTGGTGGCCAAGAACTAGAAATCGAGGGTACACCCATCAATTGGGGAATGGCTGAACAAGTTGTGGTATATAAATGTAATGTAATACTATTGTGCTATAAGAAACGATGAGCAAGCAGACTTCAGAAAAACCTGGAAAGATATGAATGAACTGATGCTGAGTAAAGTGAGCCCAACCAGGAGAACATTGTACACAGTCATAGCGACATTGCACAATGATCATCTTTGATAGACTTAACTCTTCTCAGCAATACAGTGATCCAAGACAGTTCCAAAAGACTGGTGATGGAAAATGCTATCCACATCGAGAGAAAGATGCAGATCAGAACATACTATTTTCACATTTTTGTTTTTTATTTTTTCTTTCTCGTGGTTTTTTACCTTTAGTTCTGTTTCTTCTTTCACAGTCTTTCATGACTAATGTGGAAATATGATTAACATGATTGTACATATATAACCTGCATCAGATTGCTTGCTGTCTTGGGGAGGGGGGGAGAGGAAAGAAGGGAGGGAAGGAGAAAAATGTGGAACTCAAAATCTCACAAAATCTATGTTTACATGTGATTGGAAAGAAAATATTATTAAGTGCAAAAAAAAAAAGTAATCTCACTTTGTTTAAACCCAGTAGTATACTGAAGCCCTCTGGAAGCCTAGAAAAGTTGTGCCTTAGTTAGCAAAACTGGTAGTTTTCTATATATACATATCAGATAGTAATAAATTACTGTGTTGAGAGGAAAACATATTTCTAGTTCTTTGGCGCCCTCTACCTGTGGCTATGTAGATGACAGAGAAAACCCAAATAAATGCATAGCATGATTATGGTGGGGCTAGTGACGGTTGTAATTATTATATAATCATTTGGTTCCTGTTACTATGATTGCTACTCATTATTATAGGTCACATTTAGGTGAAGTGCTTTCCTCACAACAACCCAGTGAGGTAGATGTTGCAAATAGTATTCACAAGATACTGTACGAGGAGCTGATGTGAAATATTTATTGAGCATCCACAGTGCCCTAGATTCTGTGTAGAACGTGCAAAATGATGGCTGACTTCTTAATCTAAGTCAGTAAGTTACATAGAGAAGCTGTGTGGATAATAGAAGGAGCCTGAAACTGGGAGTCTGCATGCCTGTCGCTGACTTGCTTGGCTAACCCGTTTCTCCTCGATGAACCTTAGTTTCCTCCTTTGTACGATGAAGGGACTGGACTAAACAATCTTAGGTTCCTCCCAGTTCTAATAGTCTACAGGGGCAGCTAGATAGTGCAGTGGATAGAGCACCAGTGCAGGAGTCAGGAGGACCTGAGTTTAAATCTCACCTCAGACACTTGACACTCACTAGCTGTGTGACCTTGGGCAAGTCACTTAACTTCAACTGCCTCATCCTGGGTCATCTCCAGTCATTCTGATGAATATCTGGTCACTGGATTCAGATAGCTTTGGAGGAGAAGTGAGGCTGGTGACCTGCACAGCCCTCCCTCACTCAAAACAAAGTCAAGTGCACGTCATGTAATCATTTCTCTGATGGCATGGTCTTCTTCAGCAACAAAGGATAAACACACACATACACACAGCAGTCTACAATTCTGTATTTATTGAGCACCTACTATGGGAATGGTGCTGCTGGGGGAAGCAAGTATAGAAAATAGAAAACGGAATAAAAATTATCATCATCCTCATCACCATAATATCAATAGCTAGCATTTATATAGTTCTTTAAAGTTTGTAAAATGCTTTATAAATATCTCATTTTATCCTCACAACTGGAGGAGAGGGGTTATAATTATCTCCATTTTACCGATGATGAAACTGAAGCGAATATAAGTTAAGTGACTTGCCAAGGGTCACACAGCTAGTAAGTATCTGACACTGGATTTAATCTCAGGTCTTCTGAATTCCGGGTCCAGGACTGTGCCACCTAGAGAACTTCATGTGACATTAGGGGAGGAGGGGGAATCCAAGACCAAGGCAGGTGAGTGATGAGAGGCAGATTTGAAGAACTTTCTAACAATAAGGACTGGCCAGTAAATAGAATGGGCTGCCAAATGAGGTTGTGAGTTCCTAATTCTTGGAAGTGTCCAGAAATTGGACGACTACTGGTTAGGAATGATTACAGAACATCATTTGTGCCAAACAAATACAAGATGCACTGAATAACCTCTGAGGTGCCTCCTAGCTCTAAAATTCCAGAATTCTACGGAGCCCCTTCTTCAGTGAGATGACTCTGCAATGCAGCTTGCACATGATCACCCCAATGTTCCAGAAGAAGACCAAGAGAGCAAAATGTTTATCATGGGCTTTTCTTTATAAGCTTCCACTTTGTCCTTTGGGTGTTAAATGTCTTTTTGGTTGTCTTGGATAACCACAGGAGGAAAGGGAATTTCCAGGAAAGTTTGAAAGAGGGCACTTAGAGAGCTCATCAGAGCCTAGTTAGTTTTTAGGGGCTTGGTCTGAGTTCCAAAAATCTTTGCCACTAAGCCAGCCTAGAAATGAATCATGAAATGGGCAAGTTGTTCCCAGAATGCTCCACAGCCCCTTCACTTACTATCTCTTCCCCTACTCCTTTTTTTTTTTAATCTCTTGCTTGGTTTATTGTAATAGTTTCTGACTAAATTCTTTTTCTTAATAGAATTTTATTTTTTCCAAATACATATAAAGATAGTTTTCAACATTCATTTTTTATAAAATTTTAAGTTCCAAGTTT
The DNA here is from genome assembly GCA_023548195.1 of Bettongia penicillata ogilbyi. Taxonomy (NCBI): domain Eukaryota; kingdom Metazoa; phylum Chordata; class Mammalia; order Diprotodontia; family Potoroidae; genus Bettongia; species Bettongia penicillata. The sequence goes on along the minus strand of JAJHZJ010000055.1, from coordinate 5,966,449 downwards.
TTTCTTCCTCCTTCCTGTCCCTTTGCCCAAGATAGCAAGCAATCTGACATAGGTTATACATGTGCAATCATGTAAACATATCTCCACATTAGTCATGCTGTGTATGAAGAATCAGAACAAAAAGGGAAAATCACAAAAAACAAAAAGCAAAAATAGTATGCTTTGATCCACATTCAGACTCCACAGTTCTTTCCTGGATGTGGATAGCATTTTCCATCACCAGTCTTTTGGAATTGTCTTGGATTACTGTATTCCTGAGAAGAGTTGAGTCTATTAAATTCAGTCATCCTACAATGTTACTGTTACTGTGTACAATGTTCTCCTAGTTCTTCTCACTTCACTCAGCATCAGTTCGTGTCTTTCCAGATTTTTCTTAAATCTGCATGCTCATCATTTCTTATAGCACAATACATTACATTCATATACCACAACGTTTTTAGCCATTCCTCAATTCATGGTTATCCTCTCAGTTTCTAATTCTTTAGCACCACATAAAGAGCTGCTATAATATTGTACATGTGGGTCCTTTTCCCTTTGTTAGGATCTCTTTGGGATACAGACCTGGGTGGATCTGTATTACTAGGTCAAGGGGTATGCGCAGTTTTATAACCTTTTGGGCGTAGTTCCAAATAGTTCTCCAGAATGGTTAGATCCGTTTACAACCCTACCAACAATGCATTAGTGTCCCAATTTCCTCACATCTTCTCCAACATTTATCGTTTTCTTCTGTCATATTAGCCCATTTGATAGGTGTGAAGTGGTACCTCAGAGTTGTTTTAACTTGCATTTCTCTAATCAATAGTGATTCAGAGTATTTTTATATGATTATAGATAGCTTTAATTTCTTCATCTGAAAACTGCCTGTTCTCATCCTTTGACAATTCATCATTTGGGAAATGGTTTTTATTTATCAGAAACACTCTCTTAAATATCCTTTCGCAGCTTTCTGCTTTCCTTCTAATCTTGTTTGCATTGCTTTTGATATTACCAAATCTCTTTATTTTAATGTAAAAAAATGTATTTTAATGTTTGGTCATAATGTTCTCTCTTTTTTTGTCGTAAATTTCCCTTCTTCATAGGTCTGACAAGTAAACTATTCCTTGCTCTCCGATATTTGCTTATGGCATCATCCTTTATGGCTAAATCATCCCCATTTGATCTTATCTTGGTCTATGCCTAGTTTCTGCTATACTATTTTCACATTTGGCCAACAGTTTTAGTCAAATAGTGAGTTCTTATCCCAGAAACTGGAGTCTTTGGGTTTATCAAACAGTAGATTACCACAGTTATTTACTGCCATGTCTTGTGTACCTAATCTATCCCATCACTCAATTTCTTAGCCAATCCCAAATAGTTTTGATAATTGCTACTTTATAGTATAGGTTTAGATCTGGTATAGCCAGGCCATCTTCCTTTGCAATTTTAAATTAATTCCCTTGATATTCTTGACTTTTTGCTCTTCCAAATGAATTTTGTTATTATTTTTTCTAACTCTATAAAACAATTTTTGTTAGTTTGCTTGGTATGGCACTGAATTAGGTAGAACTGACATTTTTATTATATTAGCTCATCCTACTCATGAGCAATTGATATTTTTCCAGTTGTTAGATCTGACTCTATTTGTGTGAAAAGTGTTTTGTAATTGTATTTATATAGTTCCTGGACTTTCCTTGGCAAGTAGACTCCTAAATATTTTATATTATTGGGGGCAGCTAGGTGGCTCAGTGAATAGAGCACAGGCCCTGGAATCAGGAAGACCCAAGTTCAAATGTGACCTCAGACACTTGACATTCACTAGCTGTGTGACCTTGGATGAATCACTTAACCCCAATTGCCCTGCCTTCCCCATCCAGAAAAAAAATTTCATGTTTTCTACAGTTGTTTTAAATGGAGTTTTTCTTTCTATCTCTTACTACTGGGCTTTGTTAGTAAAACACTGATGATTTATACGGGGTTTTTTTTATATCCTGCAACTTAGCTAAATTTGTTGATATTTCAAGCAGTTTTTTAGCTGATTCTCTAGGATTTTCTAAGTATACTATCATATCATCTGCAAAGAGTGATACTTTTGTTTCCTCATTGCTTCCTCTAATTCCTTCAGTTTCTTTTTCTTCTCTTATTGCTGAATCTAACATTTCTAGTACGATCATGAACAATAATGGTGATAATGGGCATCCTTGTTTCACCCCTGATCTTACTGGGAAGGCTTTTACTTTATTATCCCTTTACAGATAATGCTTATTGATGCTTTTAGATAGATACTACTTACCATTTAAAGGAAAGTTCAACTTATTCCTATGCTCTCTGGTATTTTTAATGGGAGAGTATTATATTTTGTCAAAAACATTTTCTACATCTATTGAGATGTCACAATATTGAACAAGCCCTGCATCCCTGGTACAAATTCCACTTGGTAATAATCTATTATCCTAGTGATAAATTGCTGTAATCTCTTTACTAATATTTTACTTAAAATTTCAGATCAATATTCATTAGGGAAATTGGTCTACAATTTTTTTTCTCTGTTTTGGTTCTTCCTGATTTAGATATTAGCACCATATTTGTGTCATAAAAGGAATTTGATAGGATGCCTTCTTTGCCTATTTTTCCTAATTGTTTACATAGTATTGTAATTAATTGTTATGTAAATGTTTGGTAGAATTCATTTGTAAATCCATCTGACCCTGGACATTCTTTTCGTAGGGAGTTCATTGGTAGTTTGTTCAATTTCTTTCTCTAAAATGGATTAAGTATTTTATTTCCTTTTCTGTTAATCTGGGCAATTTTTTTAAAAAATATTCATCCATTTCATTTAGATTGTTAGGTTTGTTGGCATGCAATTGGACAAAAAATATCTCCTAATTATTGCTTTCATTTCCTCTTCATTGGTAGTGAATTCATCCTTTTAATTTTTGATACTGGTAATTTGGCTTTTTTTTTTTTATCAAATTAACCAAAAGTTTATCTATTTTATTGTTGTTCTCATAAAACCAGCTCTTTGTTTTATATAGTTTTTTATATAGTTCAATAGTTTTCCTACTTTCAGTTTTATTAATATCGCCTTTGATTTTCAGAATTTCTAATTTTGTATTTAATTGGAGATTTTTGATTTGTTCTTTTTCTAGCTTTTTCAATTGCATGCCTAATTCATTGATCTGCTTTTTCTCTATCTTATTCATGCAAGCATTTAGAAGTATAAAATTTCTTCTACTACTGTTTTGGCTGCATCCCATAAATTTTGGTATGTTATCTCATTATTGTCATTCTCTTTGATGAAATTATTGATTGTTTCTATGATTTATTGTTTGACTCACTCATTCTTGAGGATTAGATTATTTAACTTCCAATTAATTTTTAATCTAATCTTTCCATAGCCCTTTCTTACATGTCATTTTTATTACATCATGATCTGAAAAGGATGCATTTAATGTTTCTGCCTCTGTGCATTTGAATGTGAGATTTTTAAATGCCCTAATATATGGTCAATTTTTGTGTAGGTACCATGTACCACTAAGAAAAATGTATACTCCTTTCTATCCCCATTCAGTTTTCTTCAGAGGTATATCATAGTTAACTTTTCTAAAATTCTATTCACCTCTTTAACTTTTGTTGTTTATTTTATGGTTAAATTTATCTAGTTCTGGGAGGGAGAGGTTGAGGTCCCCCACTAGTATAGTTTTGCTATTTCTTCTTGTAACTCAGTTACCTTCCCAGAAAATTTGGATGCTAGACTACTTGGTGCATATATATTTAATATTAATAGTACTTAGTTGTCTATAACACATTTTAGCAAGATGTAGTTTCCTCCCTTATCTCTTTTAATTAGATCTATTTTTGCTTTTACTATGTCTCAGATCAGGATTGCTACCCCTGCTTTTTTTTACTTCAGCTGAAACATAATATATTTTGCTCCAGACTTTTACCTTTATGCTGTATGCATCTCTCTGCTTCAAATGTGTTTCTTGTACACAGCATATTGTAGGATTCTGGTTCTTAATCCAACCTGCTATCTGCTTCCATATTATGGGAGAGTTCTTCCCATTCACATTAACAGTTATGATTACTGTGTATTTCTCTCTATCTATTTTTTCCCTGTTTATACTTTTCTCACTCTCTCCTTTCATCTTGTCCCTCCTTACCTGTGTTTTGCTCCTGACTATCACCTCTCTCAATTTGCCCTCCCTTCTATCACTCCTTCTTTTCCTTTCCCCTTCCCCTCCTACTTTCCTATAGAGTAAGATATATTTCTTTACATTTCCTCTTTGAGCCAAATCTAATGAAAGTAAGGTTCAAACAATGTTTCACCTCCTGCCTTCTTTCCCTCTACTATAACAGGTCTTTCAGGCCTCTTCATGTGATATAAATTTTGCTGGACAGTTGATTCTTGGTTGTAATGTAAGCTCCTTTTGCCTTTTGAAATATCATATTCCAAGCCCTCTGGTTCTTTAATATAGAAGTTGCTAAGTCTTGTGTAATCCTGATTGTGACTTCTTCATATTTGAGTTGTTTCTTTCTGGCTGCCTGCAGTGTCTTCTCCTTGACCTGATAGTTCTGGAATTTGGCTGCAATATTCCTTGGAGTTTTCATCTTGGGCTCTCTTTCTGGAAGTGATTGGTGGATTCTTTCAATGACAATCTTACCCTCTGATTCTAGTCAGTTTTCCTTGATAATTTCTTGAAAGATGCAATCCAGGCTCCTTTTTTTTTAATCCTGGTTTTCAGGTAGTCCAATGATTCTTAAATTGTCTCTCCTGATTCCTTTTTTCCAAGTCGGTTGTTTTTTCAATGACGTATTTTACATTCCCTTCTATTTTTTTCATTCTTCTGATTTTGTTTGACCGATTCTTGATGTCTTATAGAGTTGTTAGCTTCTACTTGCCCAACTCTAATTTTTAAGTAATTATTTTCTTCAGTTAGCTTTTCCACCTCCTCTTCCATTTGGCCAATTCTACCTTTCAAAGAGATGTTTTCTTCAGTGGATTTTTTTTCTCTTTGACCAATTCTATTTTTTAAGGATTTGTTTTCTTCAGTCAATTTTTGTGCTTCCTTTTCCAAGCTGTTGACTCTTTTCTTCATAACTCTCTTGCATAACTCTTATTTCTTTTCCCAATTTTTATTCTATCTCTCTTGCTTGATTTTTTAAATCCTTTTTGAACTCTTCCAAGAGGATTTTTTGGGCTCAACACCATTTCACATTCCCCTCTGAGGCTTTGCATGTAGACATTTTGACATTGTTTTCTTCTGAGTTTGTATTTGGATCTTTCCTGTGACCATGGTAGCTTTCTGTGGTCAGGGATTTTTTGTTCTGTTTTGGTTTTTTGCTCATTTTTTAAAGTTTAGCTCTGCTCTGGGATAAGGGGGGGGGGGGCACAGTGCCAAGCTTCTTGCACTGGGGGCCAGGGGTCTGATCACTGGATTTCTGCTCTGTGACCTCTAGGGCTGGCAGCTAGCTTGCTGTGATACAGTGGCCTGACCTAGTCATTCCTGTTGAGCCCTGGATTCTGGGACTGGCAGTTTGCTACTGCATTAGGACTGGAAGCCTCACAGCTGACCTGCTATACCACTGACCTACTGAGCCAGGACCTCAGGGCCTCAGGTGCTAATCTGTGCTGTGGCTAAGAACCTCCCACTGGCTTGTCTGGGTGCTGCCTGTGCTGGGTTCTGCTCCCCTGTCATCAAAGTGAGACAGACCTCTCCTGAAGTCCAAGTTATCTGGGGCTAGAAAATTGTATCACTGTCTTCTTGTAGATTCTGTCACTCCAGAATTCTTTTAATTGGCTTGACTTAATGTTATTTTGAGGGAAACTGAGGAGAGCTCAGGCAGCTTCCTGGCTTTTCTCCACCATCTTGGCTCCACCACTTTTTCTAAGCTGGTTCACTGGCAGAGCAGACTATGTTCACAGGGCCCTGTTGACAGCGCTGAGACTAATGGAGGTATAACTGCCCCAGGTGTAGTTATATTTCTTAGGGGAAATTCTTGAATACTAAAAAAGAATTATCCTCCAGTGGCAAAGTGTGTAAAGTGTGTATGAGTGTGTGGGTGGGGGGGGTCGGGAGAGAAAGAAAACTACCCCAACTGTACCACAAAGGCAGATATATATAGATGTAGAAATAGATATGTATGCATGTGGGGGGGGGGCAGATGAGAGACATTGAGAGACAAAGAGAGAGAGAAGACTTGAAAGACATAGGGATGGCTGTTACCATGGCAAGGAGGAGGAATCATGCTTCCTGCTCCCCAACCTCAAATATGTTCCCATGGTAGAAAGGAAGAAAAAGAAAGGGAATAAACATTTATATAACACCTACTATGCATCAGGCACTGTGCTAAGCACTTTATAAATCCTATCTCATTGATGCTCAGAACAACCCTGCAAGGTAAGTGGTGTTCTCCCAATTTTACAATTGAGGAAATTGAGGTTTAACTATTATTTAATATTTTATTTATAATTATCATTTAATGATAATTACTATTATCAAGATTATGCCTAGTCTCTTTTCTCTGAGAAATTAAATGACTTGCCCAGGATCACACAACTAGTACATGTCTGAGGTCACATTTGAACTCAGGTCTTTCTGACTTCAGGATCAGCACTCTATCTAATGCCACCATCTAGCTGCCTGGGTGAGAATCAAAAGAGAAAGAACACTGAAAACTGGAGACAGTGAGGCAAGGTCAGTAGGGGAAAGGGGAATTGAGAAAGACTTAAAAACTGATTTCTAATAAACACTTATAAACAAGATCCCTTATGAACAAGCTTCTCTAGGGAAGAGTAAAACAGGGATCTGGTTCTATCCTACTTAGCAGGTAAGCAGCATCACGTCAGGTCTTTGTTGTTTTTAACAAAACACTTCCAACACTTGTTTTGAAACAAGTACTTTGATGGAGAATAAATGGGTTATTTGAAGGGCTTAAGAACCTCCACAGCCTTGTTACTTTTGCAATAAGAATAGCAAATAGATGACTTTTATTTTTGATGATATGCAAGATCTCAATGAGGGGCTGTCATTAATTATTAGCAAGATTTCCTTACTTACATATCATTCAGTGTGGATGTCATTTTCCTTTAAACATATGTCTATACTACCTTGTTGAGAAATTACATAAAATAGTGAGAAGAACATATGCCACTTAGCATATTTTTTCAGCAGAAATACTATGGTGATGTTTAATAAATATAAAGAAAAGGAGGGGAATATAAAAAGCCAATACAACTATCATTAAACTATCATTCTTATATTAGAGCAGCTAACATTACCATGGCACTGACTGTTACCATAATAGTAGCATTTGCAGTGCCAGTTCAGTATGCATTGATAAAGTAACTGTTGTGTGTTAAATACTGTCTCCTGAGTGCTGTAAAGTCATCTAATTTATCAAACTGACTTTTTAAATTTAATTCCAACCCTAAAGAAGGATATAATCTAATTTAGCTATACTACTATCTATCCTTACAATTCTCTTTTTATTTCATAGCTGAATGAAAGAAATTTTGTCATGCTCTGAGCAGGAAAAGATGGTATTTATGGGTGTCTATGAATTGCCAGAGCTCTGGGGCACTTTAAGGAACTTAGACTTGGGTTGTTGGGTTGATTTTTTTAAAACTAAAAAATCTTTGTAGTAAATTTCTCTTATAAAGATCTGATCTTCAAGATATACAGAGAAATGGTTCAAATATATAGGAACAGGAATCATTCCACAATAAATAAATAGTCAAAGGACATGAACATATGACTCTTTAAGGAGAACTCTAAGCTATCAATCCCATGAAAAAAAAAATTTCTCAAATCACTAATAATGAGACAAAAACAAATAAAAACAGTGCTGGGGTTCTTTTTCTCTCACCCCACTAGAAAGACAAGGATGGAAAAAAAAGAAAACGACATGGTAAAGACATGACATGTGAATTGATCCAGCCATTCTGGAAAACAATTTGGAACTATACCCAAAAAGTCACTAAGTTGCATATACCTTCTGACCTAGTAATAGCACTACTAGACCTCTGCTCCAAAGAGATCAAAGACAAGGGGGAAAGATCCATATGTAGAAAAATAATGAAAAACACTTTTTGTTGTAGCAAAGAACTGGAAATAAATAGATGGTCATTCACTGGAAAATGACAGAACAAATTATCAACATGAATGGAATGGAATATTATTGTGCCATTAGAAATTATAAAAGAGATTCAGAGAAACCTAAAAAGACATATAAATTGATGATCACTAAAATGAGCAAAGCCAATAGATACAGTGACTACAACATTGTAAAGGAAACAACTTTGAAAGACATAAAAATCTATTGCAATAACCAAACCCAAATCCAGAAGATTGATGATGAAACAAGTCTCTCACCTCTTGACAGAGAGGTGATGAGCTGTAGGTGCTTAATAAAACATACATTTTTCAGAAATAGTGAACAAATACAAAATAAATTTGTTTTGCTTTAAAAAAAATCAGAAGTGTCTTCCAAGCAATTAAGGGATCAAACTTTGCCATGAGCCACAAGTTCTCTTAACCTTCATGGTAACACCTCCTAACTTCTTTTTTGACTGAACTCCAGTGTAACTACCTAGTAAATTATTCCTAAACCTCTCAACTTCAAAGACCTTGCTTCCTGCTTTATTCTTCCTGCCAAAAAAAAAAATATATATATATATATACACATATATATATGTGTGTGTGTGTGTGTATGTATGTATGTGTGTGTGTGTGTGTTCACTTAACACTCAACAGACTCCTTACCCACCTACCATAACTACAGTGTTGACCTGGGGTAGAACCCCTGATCTTGACATTGGGGTTATATTAGTACCATACTAACAGATGGAGCTAGAATCACAAAATAAGATTCACTGCTGGATGTGTCAAAACTCTGATTCTAATTTCCTTAATTTTAACTGTAACTTACTTATTAAAAAAAAAAATCCAAAACCACTTTCATCTCGTTTGAGACAAAATCCTTTGTTTATCTATTGGGGAATGACTCTTTTTCTTATATATTTGAATCATTTTCTTATATATCTTGGAAATCAGATCTTTATAAGAGAAATTTTCTGCAAAGATTTTTATGATGGTGGTGTGGTTTATTTTTAAACTAACCCCAAAGCCCAAGACTAAGCTTCTTAAGCTGCACCAGATACCTGGCAATTCATACACACCCATAAATACCTTCTTGGCACTCTATAAGACTTTACAAAATTCTTTTAACTCAAATGTGAAGAAAAGAAAGAGTCTCTAAGGGTAGATAAACCAGTAGGGTAACTAGATTATATCCTTCATTAGGGTAAAGATTAAATCTTCTAAAAAATCAGTTTGATAACTGACCTGGAGTCAGAAAACCTTGAGTTCAAATTTGGCCTTAGACTTTGACTATTTGACCCTAGACAAGTCACTTAACCCCTCTCAGTTTCAGTTTCCTCATCTGTAAAATGGAGAAAATAGTAATAATAGCATCTACCTCCCAGGGCTGTTGTAAGGATAAAATGAGATAATATTTGTAAAATGCTTTGCAAACCTTAAAGTGCTAGCTATTATGATTGTTCCATTTATTTTGTTAACAATGGCTACATTTTGTTTTCTGATTTAAAATATCCTCAGAATCTGAAACAACATGGTATGATGGACAGGGCACTTTTAAACTTAAAAAGAAAAGAAAAGAAATCTGGATTCAAATCCATCCGATACACTTATGTGACCCTAGAAACATTGCTTAACCTCTTTGGACCTCAGTGTTTTCATTTGTAAAATGAACGGGCTGAACTCAGTGGCCTCAGAGGTTTCTTCTAACTCTAATTTTATGATCCTTTGTTCACTTAGCAACTGTTTTCAGAAGGAAGAGAGATGGAGTTTCACAGATTACAGGATTCTACAAAGCTGAGCAGAATTTTGTCAGTTGATTCATCTCATTTGGCTACCCCTCGTATTGAAGACATTTATGCATTTAAAATTGCCTGTTGAACGCCCCTAAGGGGTAATATTATGTTTTTGGACAAGTATGTCTTCTTTTTCCATCCATCAATTCATACCATACAGGCAGGCCCCAGGAGTTGTTTTGTATTCTTCTCAGCAGAAGAATATAGAGCAAAGGTTCTGAGCCTGTGGCCCACGCACCCCTAAGGGCCCCTAGAGTTTGTGAAAGGGATCCATCTCATTAAATGACTCATAATCTAAACAAACATATCTTCTGTGGGCTGAATAAATTATGTCTTACACATACACGTGTTATTATTTTTCAAAAGTGTATGGATTCTGCAGTGAGTGATAAAATACAAATTCATTTTAAAGTTTTACTGAATTCATAGTAGCTTTGTGTCATTATGGCATTCATCAACCAATGAATAATATTAGTATAAAGTGGTGGGGGGAAGAAGGACAGTGAAATTTGTTGGCAATAGGAAGTACTCCTCAAACAGAAAGATTTTAGGAGCCATTGGTTTTGAGCACAACAAAGGAAGATGGCCTTGGACCATGGAATTATTGCAGGTGGTGGTTAAATCCAGAGCTGTCCCAATGTGTAGGGGGAGAGCAGAACAAGTCCAGAGGGAGGTGAGCAGGACCATGAGGGAACATGAAAGTGCTCAAAGCAGAGATCAGCTAACCAAGACTTAGGGGGAACAGGAGCGGTTACCTAATCATGGAAATGAACCTGGATCCTCTAGTCTAGACGTTTATAAGTTCACGAACTTAGGAAAAAAAATTCATCTTATTTCAATATCATTGATTTCCTTTGCAATCCTATGTAGTTAATTTTGTGCATTTAAAAGCATTATCTGCAGAAAGCCTTCATAGTCTTCCCCAGAAGGCCCAAGGGATCCATGACACAAAAAAGGGAAGGGAGGATAGGGAATAAGCATTTATGTAGCACCTGCTATAGAGTAGACACCCCCCCTAACTCACCAATGGGTTTGAGAACCCTTGGTTATCCTCAACCTGGTTTGTCCCATCTGCCAAAAGGGTTTACCTGGGTGTGGTCACTGCGCATGCTGCAGCTTCTTGGAGCCACAGGTGAGAGTTAGGCAGAACAAGTGAACACCAAAGGTAGAAAGCAGCCCTGAAAAAAACTTTACCCAAGGCCTTTGGCACTGTTAGTCATGATGGTTTATGGAAAATTATGTCAAAATATTGTACGTCAATTTCATGATGGCATTTTTGCCCTGGTTCAGGATAATGAACAAAACTCTTGTGCCTTCCCAGTCACCAATGGAGTGAAACAGGGCTGTGTGCTTGCTCCCATGCTTTTTACTATGATGTTTTCAGCCATGTTGACAAATGTTTTCAGTGAGAATGATTAAGGAATAAAGGTCAGCTACCATGCTAATAGTAAGTTCTTCAATTTGAAAAGGCTACAAGCCAAGACCAAAGTGGAGGGAGTGTTGGTGCATGATTTTCTGTTTGCAGATGATTGTGCACTCAATGCAGCCTCTGAAGCTGAGATGCAGCAAAGTAGGGATCAGTTCTCTGCTGCCTGTGCTAATTTTGGCCTAATAATTAACACCAAGAAAACACAGGTGCTCCATCAGTTACCACCACACCATCCATATGTGGAACCATCGATTACAACAATTGGAGAAGTTTTGAATGCTGTGAATAAGTTCACCTACCTTGGGAGTGTACTTTCCAGGGATGTACACATTGACAATGAGGTTGATGCACACATTTCCAGAGCTAACTCAGTGTTTGGGAGGCTCCGAAGAAAAGTTTGGGAAAGAAGAGGTATTAGACTGACCACCAAACTGAAGGTCTACAGAGCCATTGTGCTGATCCATTGTTGGATGCCTGCGAAACATGGACAGTCTACCAGCGCCATGCCAGGAAACTGAATCATTTCCATTTGAATTGTCTTGGGAAGATTCTGAGGATCACCTGGCAGGATAAGGTACCAGACACTGAAGTCCTTTCTTGAGCTGAACTGCCAGGTATTCAAACTATGCTTCAGAGAGCACAACTCTGATGGGCTGGCCAAGTTGTTTGAATGCAAAATGTACATTTGTCAGAAAGTCTATTTTATGGAGTTCTCGCATACAGGCAGGCAATCACATGGTGGCCAGAAGAAGTAATACAAGGACACTCTCAAAGTCTCTCTCAAGAACTTTGGATTTGGCTGTGCAACATGGGAGACAATGGCACATGACCACTCAGCATGGCATGCCCACATAAGAAAAGGTGCTGTGCTGTTTGAGCAAAGCGGAGTTGAAACAGCACAAAGTAAACGCAGGATACACAAATTTGGGATATCCACCCCAAATGTTCACACGGACTATCTGTGCCCAACCTGTGGTAGAGCATTCCGAGCTCATATTGGTCTGATCAGTCACAGTTGGACATGCTGAGATTTCACTTTACAATGGCGATGTCACTTTGGTCCTCTTCAAAAATGAAGGACAACCACCACCACTCTATATGTATATCAAGAACTTTTTTTTTTTTAACAAATATCATCTCAATTGAGTCTCACAACAATGCTGCAGGATAGTTACTCCCTCTGTGGTATCAAGCTACCTCTATGTCTCCAAAGTATATGAAGGGCTGTCATATGAAAGAGCAATTAAGGAGCAGCTCAGTGGCCCAGTGGACAGAGCACCAGCCCTGGAGTCAGGAGAAGCCAAATTCGAATGTGGCCTCAGACACTTAACTCCAACTGCCTAAAAAGAAGAAGCAATTAGACAGGTTCTATTTGGTCACAGAGGACAGAACTAAAACCAGTGGGTAGAAGTTAGTGACATGGTTTAAGAGAAAGAGTATTAGACCTGAAGTTGGAAGACTCTGATTCAAATCCCAGTTCTTCTGCCACACATCATCTACATGACACATGACCTCAGGCAAGTCACTTCCTTTTCTCTAGGACTTAATTTCCTCATCCATCAAATGGATCATCTCAAACTGGTTCATCCCAAAGGGCCCTTCTAACTCTAAATCTATGATCCTAAGTTACAGAGATGGCAGCTAGGTAATACAGTGGTGCCTGAAGTCAGGAAGATTCATCTTCCTGAGTTCAAATCTGACCTCAGACATTTACTAGCTGTGTGACCTTAGACAAGTCATTTAACCATGTTTGCTGAGGTTTTAATAACATTTAATATCATATTTGGACTTTTAATAAGGGCCAAAGCCTGAACTAATCAGACTGCTTTGTTTTGCCCTAAAAATGTCCTTTTCTGTGTCCGCAATTTCAAAGACCTGTTTATGACAGGATGCCTGCAACCACAGTGCTGGGATTCTTCTTTATCTGTTTCACAGAGCTATATGCTACATAAAGGAAACTCAGATCATCAGGAATCCTAAATTCCAACTGATACTATTTTGTTAATTGTCTTGGCTCACTGAATTTACAACTTATACAACTAAGAAAATTCCTTTCTCATGGCAAAGTGTATTTAAGCCTAGTCATTCTTGTACCAGACAGTCAGAAGTTTCCTTCTGACTCTGTGATCGTGTGTCTGCTAGCTTTAGGGGAATAAACAATATGATTAGCCTGTTTGCTTCTTTTAACCAAACTTTCAGGTCAACAGTTTCCTCATTTGTAAAATGAGCTGGAGAAGGAAAGGGCAAACAACTCCAGGATCTTTGCCAAGAAAACCCAAAATGGGGTCATGAAAAGTCAAACTCAACTCCAAACAACTGAACAAAGTTACAGAGAGGTCAATTTCAATTAGTATTAGGAAGACCTTCCTAACAATTATGGTTATCCAACAATGGAATGGGCTGCCTTTATAAAATAGCGATTGCCCTTCACTGTAAGTATTCAAGCAGAAGTTTGTTAGGGAAACATAGAGGCACTGTCTACTGTGGGTAGACAAACTTCATCCATCAGGCTGGTGGGCAGAGAAGATGTTAAACGAGGCAACTTCTAATCCTAGGATTCTATAATTCAATTAAATTAATATAATCATAATTGACCCTCTGGGAATTCACTACCAGCAACCAGTGCAGCATAAATCAGAGTTTAGTGAATAAGCTTTTCTTCTTATTTGTTTCTGCCCTGAACTGCATAACACAGGCTTAGGTGGAGGCTCATTTGTTTTCAAAAATCTCTCCAGACTTAAAAATCTCAAAATCTGGGTGCATAACAGATTCAAACAAAATAAAGAGAAACAACCAGCTCTCTATGCTTTTGCTTTGATATTTCCCCATTCTTTGTCAAGGATGCTCAGATTCACAGAATTCCTACCTCTCTTCAAGTGCTTCTGTGAGAAGTCTTCCCTGATTCTTCCATTGACTCCCTTCCCAAACGCTGATGAAATTACTTTATATTTTTTTATATATTAAATATATTTTCCATTTATTTATTTGTGATCTGTTGTTTCACTCCTGTTAGAATGTAAGCTTTTGGGGGGCAAGAAGTGATTTTTTCTTTTTTTCTTCCTTTCTTTTCCTTTCTTTCTATTCCCAGTGCAATAAGCTGTGTCTTGTATGCACTACAGGCTAAATAAATGTTTGTTGAATTAAATTAAATTGAATGCTATCATTGCTCTGTAAGAACCGAATTTGTTCTGGAAGTGAGAGGTCGATGCCTTCACATTCAGAATCCTTTTCTCTGCCAAGGACCAAGGGGGCAAGGGCAGGGATTGTGCACTTTTCTGTGTCAGCAACTTCAAAGACCTGTTTAGGACAGGATACCTGCAACCAGAGTGGTGGAATCCTTCTTATCTTGATATGCAGAGACAGAGAAAAACATATCCTGGGATCATAATTTCCAACTGACTCTAACCTGTCAATTGTCTTATCTCAGTGTGTTTACAACTTATTCAACTAAGAAAATTCCTTTCTCATGGTATAGTTAAACACACAGAGAGACTATAAATCTGATGGACATAGACATCCTGGAGTTGTCCTAAAACAGATTTAAGCCTGATCATTCTTGCATCAGTCAGTCAGAACTTAGGTTTTGACTCCATCTACAAGTTTTCTATCTTAGACTAGCTCAGAGGTAATAAACAGTGGGCATTAACATATCACCCAACCTGTTTGCCTCCTTTAATCAAATTTTCAGGTCGACATTGTTTAGCAAGAACCAGACTCAGGATGTAGTTAAAAGAGCTTTGGAGTCAACAGGAGTAAGAAGGTTCTAAATTAGGGCCATTCACTGCAATAATTATATTGAAGGCCCTGTGAATTTCAAGAGTTTAAAAATAAAAAGGAGACCTAATCAGTTTCTCCTAACTATTTTAACTCCTTCATTTGGTGGGGAAACCCTCTCCAAAGGAGTGATTATGGTGTAACTCTGGATTCACATTCAAGAGCAAGAAAGGAAGTCCATGTGTAAGGCTTTTTTGTCCCAAAGAGACTTATTTTTTAATAATATTTTATTTTTCCCAATTCCATGTAAAAACTTTTAACATTCTTTTTTTAATTTTCAAGTTCCAAATTCTCTCCCCTCTCCCTCCTTGAGATAGTAAGAAATTTAATATAAGTTATGCATGTGCCATTGTGCAAAATATATTTCCATATTAGTCATGTTGTAAAAGAAAACACAGACAAAAAAACATGAAGAAAATCAAGTGAAAAATAGTAAGCTTCCATCTGCATTCAGATTCCATCAGTTCTTTTTCTGGAGGTGGATAGCATTTTTTCATCATTGATCCTCTGGAATTGTGTTGAAGCATGTTATTACTGAAAATAGCTAAGTCATTCACTATTCTTCATCGTGCCATGTTGCTGTTAGTACGTACTGGTTCTTCTCACTTCACTTTGCATCAGTTTCTGAAAATCATAAAATCATTCTGCTCATTTCTTATAGCACAGTAGTATTCAATTATAACCATACAACTTGTTCAGACATTTCCCATTTGATGACTATCCCCTCATTTTCTAATTCTTTGCCACCAAGAAAAAAAAAGCTGCTATAAATATTTTTGTACAAATATGTCCTTTTCCCTCTTTTTTTTACTCTCTTTGGGATACAGACCTAGTGGTGGTACTTGTTGGGTCAAAGGGTATGTACAGTTTTGTCAATGTTTTGGACATAACGACAAGAAACAGTGATTGAGCACCTAACTGTGCTGAGGATAAGGATACAAGACTGAGTCCCTGCCCTTACATCTGTAGGATGTCCTTGAATATTTTTTTAAGCCTTAGTAACTTAAAACTGCACTAAGGTTTTTGGGATATCCTGTATATAAAGAGCTTACAATCTAGTTGGGGAAACAAGGCTTAGCTCAAATGAGTGCTTTACAGACTTTCAAATGATATATAAATGTCAACCATCATTATTATTATTTTTATTAGTATTACGTATTTCACTCATCTCTATGTTCAATGTAATTGAGATAGCAATAGTCTTGGGACAAGTCACTACCATAATGATTTCATTTGGTTTGTTTCTCTAATTTTCAGCAGTCTGTTTATTACAAAAGTAAATAAAATTATATGTTTTGTGATTGAATGAAAGTGTTGAAACGAAAACTTATCTTCTATAGATGCCCTTGTTCTTGTTCAGTCGTTTTCAGTCACATCTGACTCATCCTGACCACATCTTGGCAGAGATACTGGAGTAGTTTGCCATTTCCTTCTCCATCTCATTTTACAGATGAGGAAAACTGAGGCAATTAGAGTTAAGTGACTTGCCCAGGGTCACACAGCCAATAAGTGTCTGAGCCTGGATTTGAACTCAGGAAGATGAATCATCCCATTGCACCAACTGGCTGCCCTAAAAACATATTATTATCACTGTTATTGCTGCTGCTACTATTATTAATATTTGTCCAGACTTGATTTCATTGCTAAAGAGTTCTGGTATCCACCTCATATAGAAACAGGAGTCACTAACAGATACATAAGGATCCCTTAGAAAACCATATATTAACATTATATACTATATTTTTTCATTATTTTGTTAACTATTTTCCTCTTACATTCTAGTCCTGTTCCAGAGGCATTAAGGAGAGTGGTGGGCCATACCGGTCCTGCTGACCCTGTGTCTGACATCTCTGGTGTAGAGAATTCCCAATGAGGAAACACCCTCTGCCAATGAAGATTTTCAGATGTTACTTAGCTACCTCAGTAACTTTGAACTAATCAGTGAGGCTTTGGGTATCTATTTCCTCATCTTTAAAATGGGTGGAGGAAGTGGTTTGGACTAACTAACCGCAAAGAATTCTTCTGGCTCTAGGGCTATGATCTTTTGAACTGCTCATGGGCAATGAGTAGTTAAATGTCTTACCCAGGGTCACACTGTCAGTATGTGACAGGAGCAACTGGAACCCAGATATCATAGTAACACAGACTTTGTCAGACATCAACAAACATTTATTAAGTGTTTACTATGTGCCAAGTACTCAAGATGCCAGGAAGAAACAAAAACAGTCTCTGACCTCAAGGATCTCACATTTTAATTGCGGGGGGAAGGGGAAGAGAGAGAAAGTACAAACAACGATGAACATGTACAGAGATGTATAGGACGTCCCAAAAGTCCTTGTGTGGTTTAAAACTTAGAGCTTTGAACTGCACGAAGACTTTTGGGACACCTTGTGTACAGGATAAATGGAAAGCAATCTCAGAAGGAATACACTAACAGCGGAAGGTGAAAAAAGGCCTCTTGCAAAAGATAAGATAATTGAGCTGAGTTTTGATAGAATCCAAAGAAGCCAGGAGGGAGAAGTGAGGAAGGAGAGAGAGCATTCTAGGCATGGATTACAGTCAACAAAAAGGCAGGGTCAGAAGGCAGAGGGTCCTGTGGGGTAAAAGTAAGGTCATTGTCGCTGAAATGTATGTAGAGAGCAGTCAATTGTAAGGAGATTAGAAAGGTAAAGGAGTCACGTTGTGAAGGACTTTAGATGCCAAACAGGATTTTCTGTTTGATCCTGGGGATAATAGGGAGCCACTAGGATTTATAGGGATGGAAGAGACTTCAGTCTTCCAGCCCAGCCTCATCTCATTGCTGTTGTGTGATTCTTCATGATTCCATGGACACCAGTAGTGTCCATGGGGTTTTCTTGGCAAAGATACTGGAGTGGTTTGCCATTTCCTTCCCCAGCGGATTAAGGCAAATAAAGCTTAAGTGACTTGCCCAGGGAGACACTGCTAGTAAGTGACTGAGGCCAGATTTGAATTCAGCTTTTTCTGACTCCAGGCCTATGTCTCTATCCACTGAGCCACCTGGCTGCCCTTCATTTTATAGTTGAGGAAATTGAGACCCAGAAAAGTTAAGTGACTTGCCCAGGGTCACAGTCATCCTGGGTCCAAGGCAATTTGAACCCAGGTATCCTTGAACCTGATGCTCTCTATCTGCTATGCTACTGTGACTCACTTTGTTATTTTTGGAATTAATTATTTTCCTTGTCATGAAGATAAGATATGCAAAGTGCTGAATGGATTATCCCCAGGGTAAGTGCATGAATAGTTCAGACGTGTGATTCATCTTTAGTTCTTCAATCAGAAGCAGGTCTGTCTTTCTCCCTGTGTCATACACCTGCTCGTCACGCTGGGATCCTTGAATACAGTTTGTCTCTACAGAGCCCTAGCTTCATTCTGCTGTACCAGAAAATGTTGGTTAGAAAATGTTACTAAGGCTCACCTACCAAACAGGACTTGTGACTGAAGAGCTGGTCTCCCAGTAGGGCAATAGTCAAGTGCTCATTCAACAGGAATTCTGAGAGAATTATTCTGCCCAGGTAGATTTGCCTTGGGCTAGGTGGTGAGGGAATTCATTCTCTTCCTTCCTCCTTAGATCTACCTTGCACAAAAGAAAGATAAAAAATTTTAAACAAAAAAAATTCACCTTTTTTTCCTCTAATGAATGAATGAGTGAATGAGCTCTTTCTGGACAAAAAGTGCCTCTTTTTTCTGTGTTACATCCCCAGTACTAGGCACATAATAGATGCTTAGAGGAATGAATGAT
The DNA here is from genome assembly GCA_023548195.1 of Bettongia penicillata ogilbyi. Lineage (NCBI taxonomy): Eukaryota > Metazoa > Chordata > Mammalia > Diprotodontia > Potoroidae > Bettongia > Bettongia penicillata. The sequence continues at coordinate 5,947,615 of JAJHZJ010000055.1, read as the reverse complement.
AAATAAATGCTTATCAACTGATTGATTAATCGATCGATTGTGCTTAGAAGATGTTTATCCAGGTGTCAGATCAAGAAGAGATTCCCCACCATGTTTAAACCATGTCTTCAGAAGGCAAATGTTCTCCAACTGGATGGTGTTATTCAGGTTCACACATTATCTTCTACTCCTATCAACTCCTCTATTGAGCTTTAGGAATGAAAGGGGTCTGGGAAGATGATAGAGCTTCCTGGGATGGGGAAGGAAGCCACCTGTCTGGACATTCTGAACCTCCCCCCAAGCAAGCTTTGTGTCCCCAGTACCTACCAATACGGTACCCTGCGCATAGCTTACTAAATTGAATTAAAATGAAATGGGAAGTACTAGGGACTAAATAATTCAGTGGTATCCTTTGGTATGCAAAGGTGCTGCCTCCTCAAGTCTCCTCTGAGTCTGTAAATATTCCAAGAACATCTAAATGATCCTAGAGAATTTCCCTGTCTTCTCTACCCACCCTCCCATTACCCCCCCATCCTTCCTAATTCCTGTTCATCCCATCCTACTTATTATTCTGGATGAGGTTGCCTCCCCACACCTCCTATATCTCCTCACTTTCCCAGGGATCAGGATGCTTGGCTCAGGGATGAAAAGATCAAAGATCTGCAAGTATCCAGGTCCCTTTACCTTAACCCTAGGGAAACCGAGTCAATCCAAGAGATTCCCAGGGAATGTAACACTTAAGCCATTCTTACATTTATTTCTCTCCTATCATCACCACCACCACTTTAAACTGTGATATAGGGGAAAGAACACTGAATTGGGGGATCAGGTTCTATCTAGTTCTGGTTCTATCACAGGCCCATTGTGTAAAACCATATGAGCAGTCCCCTCTCTGGGACTGAGTATCTCTCATCTGTAAAATGGACTGATTGAAGTAGAGACCAACATGGCTCAATTTCCAAAGATTCATCACCAAGTTCACCCCAGGTTGATTTTAGCCATGGCAGTTTCCAGAGAGTTAGTTACAGAGGAGTTGTCATTTCCATTGCTGGGAGGAGTTTTCACACCATGGAAATCTGAAGGGCAGTTAAGTTAGGCAAGGTGGATAGGGCTCCAGGCCTGGAGTCAGGAAGACTCATCTTCATGAGGTCAAATCTGGCCTCAGACACTTACTAGCTGTGTGACCTTGGGCACGTCACTGACCCCTGTTTGTTTCAGTTTCCTCACCTGTAAAATGAGCTGGAAAAAGAAATGGCAGACTACTCTAATATCTTTGCCAAGGAAACCAAGAAAATTACAAATCCTTGAAATCCCAGGTTCAAGGCATGGTGCTGCCATTAGCTAACTGTGTGACCTTGAGTAAGTGATTTCTCCTTCACGGGCCTCTGTGTCCTCCTCTTTAAGACAGAGTCAGACAAGGTGATCTCCAAAGGTCCTTCCCAACTCCGATAGTCTATAAATCCATCATTCTATGAATAAACACTTTGTTTATTTGAACTGAGGTCTCTGAAATTGTTGTTTGCCCTCTCAATAAGCAAGTGTGCAGGAATTTTATAAGTCTGTGAATTGCTGCCTCACCCAGGATTTTTTTTACAGGATGACAGTTCTGAGCAAGGCACAGGATCTCAGTTAAGCAAATAAATTCAAGACATGCTTATCAAACCTTCAGGATGCCACAGAGCTGGAAAGGAAAACTAATAAAGTGGGTGACAGACGCAGCATCTGAAAATTTTTTGACAGGAAGGATGAGCCAAAACTAACAAGCTGAAGTTTAATAGGGATAAATGGAAATTTCTGCACATAAAGTTCAAAAAATTAACTGGATAAACACAAGATAAGGAAGATATGGCTTAAAACAGACACTCATCGAAGAACCTACGGGTTTTAGTGGACAGAAAACACAATATTGGGCAATAGTGTAACAAGGTGGTCAGAATTGCTCTTGCAGTCTTGGACCGTGTTAAGAGAGGTACAGTATCCAGAAATAAAGAACTGATATTTTATAAATACAGAGAGCTGCTGGAAAAAATTCTCCACCAGGACAGATTGGCCAGCTGTGATTTCTGGTCTCAGAGAGGTACCTATGGGATCAAGAGTGACTTGCTCAGGGCCACACTTTCAGTATTTGTCAAGAGCAGGATTTGATTCCAAGGCCGAATGTCTCTGCCACTCCATGGTGCCTTTCATCTTCTGCATAATAGTTACTCAATAAATGCTCACTGAATTCTTGTTCATTGAATTACTGAATGCAGAGGACAATAAGGGTATTCAGTTATCATTATTGTTTGTGTTTTTTCTGGGTAGCCGGATCCTGCTGGGAGAGATATTTCCATCCGTCCAATTCTGGAGCACTGTGAGAACAGCCATATGACAATTTGGCTGGGCATTGTCTATGCTTACAAAGGTCTCCTCATGGTAGGTTTTTCTTGTATTATTTGGTGTTGCCGTCAATTACATATATACCTTTATGTTAGCTAAGTGCATGTTCCTTGTTATAAAGCAGGGGTGGCAAGTTATTTGCTTTTAAAAACTGAAGACTAAATATACAATATAACTTAATTTAGACAATTAGTCCAATAAAATAGCTGATCTTTTATTAAGAACAAAGACTATTAAAATATTTTTAGATTAATAATAAACATTTTTAAAAATCTGATTTCAGTTCAACACTATGCAGAGGCAAGAGGAGCAGGAAAAGGATAAAAGGAGAGAGAGAGGGAGAGAGAAAGAGGGAGAGAAAGAGAGAGAGAGAGAGAGAGAGAGAGAGAGAAGTAGAGAAGAAAGAACCCAGAAATAAAAGACAAGCAAAGAGAAAGTTAACTATATAGACAAAGGAAAAGAGAAAAAGGAGACAGAGAGAGAAAAAGAAAGAGGAGAGAGAGGAGGGAGAAAGGGAAATGAGAAAGAGGGGAGAAAGAAAGGAAAGAGAGGAGGGTGAGAGAAAAAAGAGGAGAGGAAGAAGAGAGGAGGGGGAAGAGAGAGGAAAAAAGAGAGGACAGGGAGAGAGAAAGAGAGAAGAAAGAGGCTCAGTAGGTTTTAAAGTCAATGTGAGTCACATGCTGTTTCCGAGGTATCTCCTATTACTATCTAGTCCTTGAAAAGTTGGTTAGCTGATTGGTCACTGTTAACAGCTCTTTAGCTACATCTATTCTTAAACTATTAAGGCCCAATGGTCAGTGTAACAAGCAGAACAACTCATCAGGGTAGAGATTATATTCTGGGCTGTGGGATCAGTGACCATTAATAGCACTCAAGAGCCAACCCAAATCAAGACAAAGACCTTAGACCAGAGGTTGCCCATGCCCATGCACCCAATCTATTTTTCAGTGAACAAGCAAATTTTGCAGTCTTCATGGTGCAAGTTCCCAGTGGTCTATGTTCCTCATTCCCTGTTCCCCAAGTTCCTAGTCCTATAGAAAGATTTCCCAAATTTCAGCCCCTGGACTGCCTGTTGACAGACTCTGCTTACCCATTGCATGGGCTTGTTGGTAAGGCCCTCAGATTGATACTACTTTTATTTCTGAAAGAAAAGGTCAGTTAGTCATTCTTAAAATGAACCTACATTTTTACAAGACTTCATATTTGGCCAAGTTTACAACCTTAAAAACCTTTGAAGCTAAAAAAGTTTTAAAGATTTCTAAAGCTTACAACCACGCTGTTGAAGCAGGTACATTCAGCCAATACCGATCAAAGCTTTGATCAAAGTTTTAGCTTAATCCCTATGGCCTGTCGCTCGGGGACTGCTGTAGTTTCTGATGCCTTAGAATACCCTAAATACCATCACTCCTTCACTCATGCAGAGAGGGAAAGAGATTGGGGAGAAAGGGGAAGCCCCTTTTGCTGTCCCAAGCAATAGCTCCTCCAGCTGCCAATGAACAGGATGCCCATCGAGTCAGAGGTTCCAAGCCAAGAAGGAAGCAGTGACTGGAGAAGGAGAGTCAGTGGCTTAAACAACAGCTGAGTCAGAGGCTTCCACCTTCATACCAGCAATTGAGTCATTCCTTTGTCCTACCCCACCCCCCAAAAAAATTTACAGGTAACTGGTGAGCTGCATTGCTTTCTGGCCTAATTATATCAGGACTTTCCTCCTACCAGGCCAGTAGGCTTTCTAAAATTCAAGACTAGGTCCAGGGGTGGGGAACCTTTGGCTTTGAAATTCACATTGTGACTCAAGTGCAGCCCTTTGACTGAATCCAAAACTTGAGAAGCTAGACGGTCACATGTGGCCTCAAAACTGAAAGTTCCCCACCCCATCTCCTGGGCCATACCCCTCCTTGACTGCAGCCAATACTTTGCTGGCCAAATTAAAAGATTCACCAGGAAATTACCAAACCATTCATGGACCTGGAGTGGCAGATGATACTTACCTCTCCTGCCACTCTGGAAGGATCTACCAGCAAGAAAGATGACATTCTGAAGCCTGGTGCCACTGCCTAGAAGGAACACCATATCCCATCCAAGCGCAAATTCATCATCAGAACTGAAACTATCTTCACTCAGACCAAAAGTTGTCACCAACAGGTTCCGAGGGAGATATTCTACATCCAATTCAATTTCTGTGTCCCACATATCTGTGTTGAAAGAATAGCAAGGCAGACATTATCACCCAAAAACCTAAATTTGGAGCCCTGGAGGAGGAGACCCTCTCCACTGCTATTTCTGAGACAAAAAAAAACTTGGCAGCCACACTGCTCCAGCTGAGATCATAACAAACTTATAGCGAAACAAGGAGCCAGATGGTACAGGAAATAGAGTACTAGGTGAGGAAGTCCTGAGTTTGAATCCTGTCTCAAACACATACTAGCTAGATAAGCATTGGGAAATAACTTGGCCTTTCTGAATCCCACTTCCTCATGTGTCAAATGAGGGAGTTGGATTCAATAGCAGTTTATATGACCAATGATGAAACTTGCTGTCCACTTCCTTGTAGAAAAGTTACGGACTCAAGATGCAGCATGAGACATATATATGTTTTCAGATGTGATCAACATGGGATTTTGTTTTCTTGACTATGCATATTTATTTGTAGTAATAAAGTTTGTTTTTTTAAACTTGAGTGTAAAGTGGGAAGGAGAAAGAGGATAAGGAAATCAAAAATAAAGAAAAGAAAGTCATTGAATTTTTTTTATCGCACAGAAAAGAATAGGAAGAAGGCCAAAAACTGTCACAAGCAGGACTGCTTTGAAAGTTGCATTGTATTTATTATATATTATGTCTGAATATATACTAAACATTAATTTGTTATATTATAATTTTACATTTCTTATATATTATTTATTACAGTATTTTTTAAAGAAAAACAAGCCATGAATGTTTTGTATACAATTCTTTTTATTTTTTCAGTTCTACTATAGAAAGAGAAAAGCTCATTTTATTTGGTATTTTTAAAGTTCAGAATTAAAAATGAGTTATTTTTTTTCAATAAACTTCCTTAACCAGAAAAAATAAATTGCCTTCTCCAAACATTCCTCAGTCATGATGTAAAAAAAAAAAAAGAAGCCATTAAATTATTGAGACTTTTAAACAGTCTTCGACCACCATCAGAGGAGAATTCCTCATGAGTGGGATACTATACATTTGTTTCTATGTATATACACCTAAAGGTGTGAAAACTATGTCACAATAGGCCAACAGCAGAGTTTGAGGGCATGAGGGCAACCCTGCACATTTGTAAACTGGGGATCCTGGCAATACTGAGTATGACCTGATGGTACACCACATGCTGAGATCAACAGAGCCCGTACCTGAAAGGGCCTGGTAAAGACACTCCCAGGACTCCTACAATCCCTCCAGTGTCTTGTCATACATAGCCTTGAACTGCCTCCTTCCATGAATTTTATAATCAAATTGCCCCCATCCTCCCTAGAATGGCATATTTTCTTCCTTGCTCAGAGCTCTCATTATAATTAGAGATGCCCTCCCAGTTCCTGCAACAGATCTTCCCTCTCCACAGGTCTGAGCACATTACTCTAGGCCATGGTCCTTATTTTCTACCCTATTAGCAACCTTACAGGTCAAAATACACCACTCTGCACCCCCAATGTGTTACACAAGCAAGATGGACAAACTGGAGTCCTAGATCTCAGTTTCTTAAATCTATTTTGTGCTATGGACCCCTCTAGCAGGGGATCTTCACTCTTCTGGTGAAGCCCACATACCCATTCTCAGAATATGTTTTTTTTTCCAAATTTATTTATTTTCATTTTTCAACAGTCACTTAGAACACAATTTTTAAATGAATGAAATAAAACATCAGATTACAAAGGAAGCCAATCATATTGAAAAGTAGTTATTAAAATATTTTAGCAAATCAAATTCAAAGAGTCCCAGAAATCTCTTAGAATGAGGAATCCATGAACCCTTGAATGACAGCCTCTACACTAGAATAACCCTCAAGTGTTCTATTTCTCAACAGCAGAACAACTGGTCTTTCTTATTAACCACCAAGGAATTTTTTCTCTTTTTTTTTCCTTATGCATATCTACATCCAGAAGAAAACCTTTTTTTTTTTTCTGAATTAGACTTCACTCTCCATTCTCCTCTATATGAACTCATTCTATGAACCACAGTCCCTATAGTTAGCCACCATTTTGGAAAAGCTGGAAGCTGTAAGGACAGTGTTATAACTCATTCTACGTAGCGCCAAGGCCTTCAGTGACTGGATACCCTCTGAGCCTTTGCAGATAGGGGATGAGGCCAGATAGCCACAAACCCTGTAAAATCTGACTCTACTATAAAGAAACAAGAGGAAAACTCCATCAGACCCTCTGAGTTCCATAAGAAATAAGCCCAATGCCCTTCTGAATGGGGTAACAGCCTAGAGATCATACAATAGCAATTGAGGAAATCCCTAGGTGGGGAAAAGGATGGGACAGATCCATTCCCAGAGCTAAACTGAACCTCTCACCTGGGTAAAGTGGGGCAGGGGAAAGAGGAGAGCAGAAAAAGTCAGGGATTTATATACAAGAGTTGAGATAGGCAGGTAAATAAGTATTGTTCAGAATCGAAAACTAGGAGATTCTACCAAAGTTTAAGAAACCAAAATGTGGTGACATAGAGTTGATATTTTGTCCAAACTCAGAAGCTCAGGTCTTTCTGTTCTGATAACTTGAATGCCCCCCAACCTGAGCTCTGGGGTCCTTCATCCCCAAGGGTCCAGTAACAAACTAAGATCCTCTCCCCCCCACCACAGGTATATTCTGCAGATCCAGCCCTATATTCCTCATATTTCCATTTTTTTCTCATTCTCAATTCCATGTGTTCCAATTTTCCTTCAGTCTTGGCCATAACTTCATTGAAACAGTCCCAAAATATGGACCCCTGGCCTGAATTATTGACTTGGAATCTACAGAACCATTTCATAGCATTTTTACCAATGATCCTGGACCGATCCTCTCTTTGTCTCTGACGCACCCTAGAGACAACTATTTACACTAGGCTGATCTTGTCGGCATCACTCTGGGAGTAACTATGGCTCCCTTTAGCCAAGATTCACTTTTAGTTCCGGAGAAGCTTGGTCATAATTCAGGAATGTCTGTGGACTCTGATGCTCCATCTCTGTTACAGTCTGATGAAATGCAGGAAACTGGCCTCATGGTGGATAAATCCGCCCTAATTATGCTGTTTTCTTTAAACAGCATTTCTAAGCTGCTTACAACTACAAGCCAAAAGAGGCTCATGATTTTACTAATGCATTTCAGAAGTTCCTTTCTGTATGTATAAAGGAGTTTTCTTTAGGAATTTTCTTAAACAATCAGTCATTAAACTGTAATAAAGCTACATAAACAGCCCAACAAATTATAAACGTCAACCTCATCACTTTATAAGTGACTGGCTGTTTTATGAAAGCAACCAACAAAACACTGGGAACTTCTAATAACTGGGTGGCTGAAGGATCAACCCCACCCTGGAGGTGTTTGAGAAGCAAGGGTCAGCTCTGAGAAAAGCTTTGCTCTTCATCTTTTCTTTGCATCTCTTAGAGAGTGAAGCAAGTAGGGGAGGAGATTTAGATCTCCACTCCTTCTCCTTAAGGAATGATATCTTATAGTGGAAGCAATGGCAATGTCCAGTGGAGCTGGGGGCCAGCTGCACCATTGAATTGAGTGAAGACATGAAGAGTTCAGAGCACAGGTCCTGAAGCCACATCCTTCTTGGGAGATGGCAGGCCCCAGAGTCAAGAGTCCTACTGGTCCCCCATATTGGTTACATTTCTTTCCAAATGGAGCATAGCAGCACTTAGGCCCAGATTTCAGCTGAGCCCAAAGCTGGAGACCAAAACTAAGCATCAGAATCAAAATTACCCCCAGATTTATGCCCAAGGAAGCCAGCAAAGCGACTTAGTCAGCAAAAAGGCCACATCTCATCAAAGCAGCACAAAGACATCCCAAGAAAACATCTAGAGATGTCAGAGGTATAAATTGCCTTGGCCATATGGATTCCCTATAGGTGCATTTCTCCACTTGTGAACTCTGTGGGCTCCCAATTTTTCCCTCACTGTTGTGTGCATTTGTGGAAAAGTGTACCCCATGTTTTATAGGGGAGATGTTTTATTACTAGTTTTCTAACTATACCATTTCAGCAAATTATTCTGCTTTAAGTTGATTCTGTCCTCTGGCTAACCATCAAAAGGTAAACACATTAGATGGGGATTGTGAACTAGAATTTTAAGAGTATAGATCCACAAATTATCTTTAACCTAGAATAGTCTCACAGGGCAGTCAACCTGTGAGTGCAAGTTGAGAGAGAGGAGTAATTCAAAGAAACACTATAAATACGTATATGTGTGTGTATATGTGTGTGTGTGTATATGTATGCAATGCATGTGTATACAACAGATATTGGCTTTATTTATTAATAACTCAAAGTGAATGAATGTAACCCACCCACACAAATTAAGACCCCTGAGATACAAGGACATCTGCATGTGTTGTAACTGACAGAGCATTAACATTTTAAAATATTTTAATGAAAATATTTGATTATATGTTTAAGGCTTTAAACTCCACTAAAAATTCTAAAATTCTAAATTCCACTAAAAATACATTTTAAGTATGTAAAACATAATTGACTATAGTTTAATTTGCACTCTAGAAAACCTGTTCAGATTCCCAAATGGGAAGTTTATGAAAGAATTTGAAATAAAACCATTATCAAATTATATATATATATATATATATATATATATATATATATATATATAATATATGTGTGTGTGTATGCATATAGATAGATAGATATAGATAGAATTTTATCTCAGGATGGATTCTATTTCTTTACTCTGTTCTAGAAAACAATATAAAAAAATTAGACCAATGAGTTAAGTGTAATAAGATTAAAATTTATCAAAAATCAATCAGTCAGCTATTTATTACTTGTCCCTAGGCTACACCAGGTAATGTGCTAGAAGCAAGGGATAAAAAGACAAAAATGAAACAGTCTTTTCCCCAAGGAGCTTGTATTCTATCAGGGAAGACCATCTGTACCTTAATAAGTAAAGTCCCATACTTAGGTAAAGAAGAATTCAGCTGCACAAGTACTGAATGGGGAAGTTTGTGTGAAAAGGGCTTGGGGGTCTGGACTGCAAGAGAGCCCAATATATTACATATCACTTCCCCCAAAAAAAACTAAAAACCCTAACTCAGTCTTAGACTACATGTGGTTTAGTAGTTTTAATTGTGTCTGACTTTTCATGGCCCTATTTGGGGTTTTCTTGGTAAAGATACTAGTTTACCATTTCCTTCTCCAGTTTATTTTACAGTTGAGGAAACTGAGGCAAAGAGGGTTAAGTGACTTGCCCAGGGCCACAGAGCTAGAGGCGGGATTTGAACTCAGGAAGATGAGACTTTCTTCAGGCCAGCACTCTATCTACTGAAACACCTAACTACCCACTTTTTAAACCCTAGAGTGAGCCTAAAAAAAAACCCTGGTCTAGGAGAGGTGGGAGCAGGGAGATAGTCCTTTGCTGCTGCTAAATTCACTGCAGCTACAGTATTAGTCCTTAATCATGGAGGATACCTAAAGAACTTGTAGGGTCTGAGCTAACTCTTGGGGCATCCTTCCTACCAGTCAGGTGGGATATACTCTACCTTATACTATCTCTTACACATGGAGATTACAATCCTCAGTACAGATATGTATGCAAAAATTCTGTACTGAAAGTTACACAAGACCTGCAATTTCTCACTCCAGTCTCCAACTGTTTCCCCAACCCTTCCTTCTAAAAGTTACTCCCATTTTAGTTTACTGTGCCCCAGCTATACCCATGTCCATTCTGAAGGTTGGGTCACTGCATCGAACATTCACTACATGTTTATAGAGGGACCTGTTGACTAAGACTCCGTTAATTCCTTCAGCAAACATTCATTAAGTTCCTATTAGTTCTAGTACCAGATATTGGAAAGAAAGGAGGGCATGGACATTTGCATGAACAGTGCAAAGCCATGCAATGAATTGAAGGAATTCAGAGAAACATGCGAAGGTTTGCATGACCAGCTTCAAAGTGAAGGAAAAAACCCAAGAAAACAATATAATTATCCCTTCTACATTGGAACATTCCCCATTGCAGTTTCACTATATGGGGGGGACAGCATAAGAAATTATTTGGGAATTTGGGGCAGTTTTGCAGAAGCTACAGATAACACCCAAAGGCCAGCAGACAGCACTAAAAAAGTTTAGAAATTCAGAAATGCATAAAATATATGTACAGAATTGCATAATATCAACATATTTTATCTTTTAATACCATAATAATTCAGACTTCTTCTTTGGTATGAAGGCAGGGCCAAAAAAATTTTATGCAGATTTTACAGATCACTGGAAAGACCCTAACCCTCCAGATTTGTAAGAGATAATTGTATTCATAATATATGATAATGTAAATGAAATGAACACCGAAAATGAAGCTGAAAGCTATACAGCAACAATGACCAATCTTAGCTCAGAAAAGTAATTAGGAGAGCCATCTCTCTTCTCTCTTTGGGGAATTATGGGTACAGAGTATTTCATATACTTTCAAACATGAACATTGGGTTGGTTTTGCTTAACCATTTTGCTTTGTTACAATGAAAGGTTTACAGGTGTGGGGGAAGGCATAGGGGAAGGGCAAATATCTAGGAATTTCCATCAGGTAAAAAATAAAGGGTATCAATAAAACTTTCATTTTATTCCTTAAAGGACACGAAAGGGCAAAAAACAGGAGATGATCTCATGTATAGTTTTTCCTAAGGTCCAGTTGTGACTATAGCCCAGTATGATGCTACCTGTGGGTATTCTGAGACTCTCTCATAGAGGCCTACCCATTCTAGGAAATGCTTATCAGCTCCCCACCCTGAGAGCTGTAGAGTCACCCCAACTCACATAGGTCAAGAAAAATAAAACTGCTCATACTTTTGTAACACATTATGAATGACAAAGCATTGTCAACCCTCTGAGATAGATAATGCCAGTATCATTAGTCTCATTTTATGAATAAGGAGCCTGAGGCCCTGAAAAGAGAAATGACTTGTTCAAGATCACATAGCTAAGTGAGGATCCTAGGGAAGATTTGAACTCGAGTTTTCTGGTTCCAGCCTAATGCCCTTTCCATTATATCACTCTCTGCATGCTTTATGACTCTGATGACATCTACTATTCCTTCCATGGGTTAACCCTCCTTGACTTATCTATAGACACATACAGCTCAATTCCTGGCACCAGAAAATGGCTGAATTATACCAAATATGTTAGTTTAAGATAGTGAATAGACCTGTGGTTTCAACGAGATAAGGAACTATCAGGTGAGGGAACTACCTTTTCCAAAGCAGTCAGCACCTCATCTGTAACTTCTAAGAATGGAGAATTGCTTAGACTATTGAGAGGTTATGGGACTTGCCCAGGGTTGCACAACCAGTTTGTGTCAGAACTGGGACTTGAACTCAGGTCTTCCTGGCTCCAAAACTGGCTCTATATCCATTTCATCATACTTTTAAAAAAAACCCTAACTAAATCATTCTATTTCATTTCATTTCTTAGGTATCACAATAGGCTATGTTTGAATTTTCCTTTGAAAATTGATATTTAACAAAGTCCCTAAGCAATTAATACCATAAAGTCTTGACTTCCTATAGTCACCATCCCTCATCTTTGCCCTACTCAGAAAATATTGATATTAGAGATAGGGCAGTGTAGTGACTTCAGCAATGTTCTGGGAATCAAGAGACCTGATTTGGCATCTCCATTTACCCACTTGACTAACTGTATAGGTAGGTGACTCATTGAGTGCAGACCTGGAATCAGGAAAACCTGAGTTCCAATCTGACTTCAGACAATCACTAACTGTGTGAACCTGAGAAAGTCCCTTAACCCTCTTTGCCTCAATCTCCTCATCTGTAAGATGAACTGGAGAAGAAAATGGCAAAGCACTCTGGTATCTTTGCCAAGAAAACCCAAAAAGAGATCACAAAGAGTTGGACACCACTGAAAACAACTGAACAACAGCTGTGTGATCTTGGTCAAGTAATATCATTTCTCATTTCTCTAGCTCTCAACTTCATAATCTGTAAAATGGAAATAATACATAATCTGCCTTAGAAAGTTGTTGTAACAAACTTTGTAAACCTTAGGATGTTAAAATAAATGAGTGACTCTTATGTAAAACTGAACTCCAGCTTCCCTTTCTCCCTCCATCCATTCTGCTCAGGGACTTTGTTTAAGGATTATAGTGGGTAAGAGACTAAATTTGTTACACCCAGGCAGTGGGTAGAAGTCACCCAACAAATAAATAAATAAATGGATGAATGAATGGATGGATAAATAGATAAATGAATGAATGAATAAGCAAACATATTAATAGTTAAATAGCTAAATAAATAAATGGATGAATTAGCTCATGAATAGATGAATGAACAAATAAAGGTATGAAAAAATAAGTAAACAAATGAATAAATAAATAGGTAAATGACGATTAGACTTCTTGTCAGAAGCAACTTCGAATAACTCAAGCTGTCAAGAGCGGAACGGGCTGCCTCCAGAAATAATCAATCCTCCTCATTGTGGGTTTTCCAGTAGAGCCTGGAGCATGTGTTGTACCATTCTAAGATTTAAACTCATCAGGAGGAACCCCAGGACATAGCAAAGAATAGACCTCTCAAGTTCAAAGGACATTAGATGCATTGACATTCACAAGACTGTATCAGAGACAAAACTCTTCCAGATAATCCTCAGTTTTCCTCCCCTTCCATTCCTCAGCAGTACACTGTGGATAGGAAAGCAACTGACCAAAGACACATACACACACACACACACAGACACACACACACATTAGCTGAGCAATAATAATCTTCCTTTTCTATTTCCTGTTTCAGCTGTTTGGTTGTTTCCTAGCTTGGGAGACTCGTAACGTGAGCATTCCAGCATTGAACGACAGTAAATACATCGGGATGAGTGTCTACAATGTGGGGATCATGTGTATCATTGGGGCAGCAGTCTCCTTCCTCACCAGAGACCAGCCCAATGTGCAATTCTGTATTGTGGCATTGGTCATAATATTCTGCAGTACCATCACACTCTGCCTCGTGTTTGTGCCAAAGGTAAGTAGTGTCCTTCTGCCAGAACTTGGCTCCCTTGTCTTTGAGTGAAGTGTATGTCAGCAACTTGTATTTCTATTGCAGCTTGGTTTTCCAGAATCATAAATCACTTTTCTGAATCAAATAAATGTCTATACTTAGGGGAGCTTTCAAAAATGCAGAAAATAAAATATACTAAAATGAAAGAAAATGTCAATGAAAATATAAAAAAAATATGAGTGCCTCCATTTCTGGGACATGATGTAAGAGGGGCCTTGTTCTACCTCAATAATTTTGTTATTTGCTCATTGATTTCCATTATAAAAAATTACAGTTACATTCTACTAAGGGGACAAACAATTCCTCCTTACATGCACTAGTATCACACTTACACATGTGGAAAGATTTTTTACAAATGACATATTTAAAGGGAAATGCTAACTTTCTGATAAAAAGGAAAGTCGTGTCATGGGATTAAGGGCTAGAAACTGATATACTAGAGTCTTACTGACTCAAAAGCTAAATTACTAACTTTTAAAATCTGCTAAATTAAATTTCAATTTTTAAATTTTCATTGGGAGCATTTATACCTCAAGCTTCAAAGCAGAGTTTGGTTTTGTTACTGTTGTCATTAATTGTTTTGACTTAAGAAAGTGATAGAGAAAATATTAATAATACAGAGCAAACTTTAAAGTGTGTCTAGCTTTTCAGAGAGTTGGTTGCTGAACATTTACCAGCACATTCCTGGCTGGAAAGGACCTTAAGACTAATCCCTTTGGTTTGTAGATGAGAAAACTGGGGTCCATACAGGCAGAGTGCCCAAGGTCATAAAATAAATATCTTCTGTCCTATGTAGTTTCATGTATGATTTCTTGAAATAGAACTCTGGAAAACCAGGCTTGGATAAAACCCATTGGGATTCAAATGATGCTACTCGACTATGCCAAATCACTCTGGCTCTCACTGATTGTCCAATAATAGGCCCCAGTCCAAGTTTGACTTGGTCATTGTTTGGGTTTTTTGATGACTCAAAGTGAATGTAGACAGCAATTGTTTGTGTGCTGGCCAGAAACCCTGAAGGTCTTCCCTTCCCTGATTGATTTTTTTTTTTAAATAGGCAAACTAGGCTCCTCATTTCTTACCTAGCTTTAAATCACTGATTAGCTGTTGCCTGAGACAATCTGAGCCCTGGAAAAGACCTTAGTTTAAAAAGGCCAAGGTCTCCCATAGCATCTAGGGCCATCTCCAGTGCGCTTGATTTTTATCCTGCACTGGACTCTGATGACAGGAGGAGAGAGTAGGGCTGATGACTTTGCCTCACTTAAATCCGATACACATGCAAGTCAAGATATCCCACTCCTGATGTCATAGGTCCTCTTGGAGAATGAACAAGGTCATAGAGGTGGTGGTGGTTGAGGTTGACTAGTTTCAGTCGTGTACTATTCAAAGATGATAGTCAAACCCAAGCCCTGACCATCCGATTGCCTCACCCTGCCTATCTCAGATAGTGTTCCTACTGTAGGACTAGCCCTAAAAGAGAGGTCATCCAGCTTCTCAAACTAGTGTCTTCTAAATTTACATCTACACTTCTAAATTTATATCTATGATAATTCCTTTTTCCCCAACTTTCTAAGCAACTTAGACTGTTAGATTTAAGGGTCATTAGAACATAGAACGTCAGAGTTCAAAGAGATCTTAGAAATCATTTGGTCTTAACCATTCATTACACAGAGAGGGAGACTGAGACCCAGGGGAAAGTGACTTTGCCTAACATCACTCAGCAAGGTGGTGATAGAACCAGGACTAAAACCTAAGTTTCTTGGAGCATCAAGGTAGCACAGTGTATAGAGCAGGAGACCTGGTTAAATCCAATCCATACATTTACTACGTGTGACCTTTTGCAAGTCACTTAATCTCTGCCCGCTTCAATATTCTTGACTGTAATAAAAGTTACCTACTTCCTAGGGGTGTTATTTTCATTATCTCAGATGAGATAATATTTGTAAAATGCTTAGCGCAGTGCCTAATATATACTAGACATTCAAGAAATGCTTGTTTTATTCCTTCCTGACCCATATTCCAGCCTTAATTCCACTCTACCATGCTAGCCTCTCCAATCTCTTAAGGTTATATATGATGCAACAAGATACATTATCTTCCAACCAAAAATTACATTTAATGATATGACCCCTGATTTTTTTTTAATTAGGAGCTTAAAGATAGCAAACACTTGGAGTTATTTCTCTAGTGCTGAATTACTAAACTATGTACACTCTCTTGTCTTTCTCAACTCTTTGCCTTATATCACTTACCTGGTTTATTATTTTTTGGCTGCCTGGTTGAAAAGAAGGGATAATATGTAAAAAAAAAAAAAAGGGCAACCCAACCAAATCTAATTTAGCAATTTAAGCTCAACCCAGTGTTGGGACGTATAATCACACCCAATTAATGTTTGGCAATATTCAGCAAATTGGTAGATTATGTCTTTGTTACATTATATTTCCAACTGAAAGCTTTGTTCGTTTAAGTGATGACTGCTGTCCTCATCAGAATATCAAAATGGTGTTTCTTATGCTGGGCAAAACACTAATTATTATCAGACATTAGCCAGTTGCTAAAGTTTAGCCATAATACATACAGTGGGTGTGCCAGGCACTCCAGCTGGCAGAAGCAGCTGGGACAAGACAGTAAATAAAATCTGGTGACCATTCTTTCTTTCGAGAGAAAAGCAGGGGCCACGTGTGGGACCAAACAAAGTTGTACAAATTGCAACAAATTTCAAGAGACCGGGCATAAGGAGACAATCATGGCAAATGGTGTCGAGGAATCAAGACAGAGGAGGGCTAAAAGAGTGACACTGGGTTGGTGATGAGGAAGGCACTGATGACCTTCAAAAAGAAGAGTTTCAGTCCAATGATGGTCAAAAAGGTAGATTACAAGGGATTGAATCATGAGAGGGTAGGAAGACAGAATGGAGGCAGAAAATGAAGACTATGTTTTCTAGACCTTTGCCAGTAAGAGGAAGGTAAGTCAGATAGGATCAAAGAAAGGTTTTTCACTTTTGTTTTGTATTTTGTGTGTTTTGCACATAGTAACTGTATCCTAGCTATTTTTTGAACAGCATAATGTTAATTAGGAAAATGACCATATTTGTAGACAACAGATAGGGGGTAAGTAGGGAGGAAAATAAATTTAGAATTCTAGAAAAAGAGGTGATAATGGAACAAAGGCGTAGAGAAAGTAGGATTGGATGGGATACGAGAATTTCTTCCAGAGGATTTATTATTTAACTCATTAATTTATTTAGAATTATGTTAAGCTCATTTCTGTTAATCAAGTGATTTGTTGCCACTGTTTAATTGTTTTCAGCCATGTCCAACTCTTTGTGACCCCATTGGGGTTTTCTTAGCAAAGATACTAGAGTGGTTTGCCATTTCCTTCTCTAGCTCATTTGACAGATGAGGAAATGAAGGCAAACAGGGTCCCACAGCTAGTAAGTGTCTGAGCCCAGATTTGAACTCAGGAAGATGAGTCTTCCTGACTCCAGGCCCAGCGCTCTTGTGCACCATGGCACCACCTAGCACCCCTCTGAATATAATAATCCACTTTTATTTTACAGATGGAAAAACAGGATTCATGGAGAGAAGCAGTTTGGCCACAGTCACATTGATAGAATGTTATGGGGCCAGGATTTCAAGCTCACTCCTTTAAAATAAGTCCAGCATTGATTCCATTGCATTTGGTTGCCTGTAGCTAGCCTAAAATATGCATTGATGTCCATGTCAAGTCTGTTTCTACACATTTGTCCTGTCTCCCATCTGAGGTAGAGAACTTCTCAAGGACAGGAATTGTCTTCTGTATCAGCCAATAAACTCTCATTCTGTATGATGTAGGGAGGGAATGTGGCCTTTCTTTTCTGTGAGGTCCAGCTGGCACAATGTTTTTCACGCAAGGGGCAGTCACTCAGTGTTATTGACTGAGAGCTTCATTCTTATGAATAACGGTTAAGGTGACAGCATTTCACCTAACCTGAAAAATCCTTTGAAGGGAGTCCTCTTTTCACATCTGGTCTCACATAGGTCAGTCTGATGAGGGCTACTACATTTCAGGGACTCGGAGAAGGAGATCACCTCCTCAGATTTCAGAGAACGAACTAATCATCCCTCCATTCCCTCCCTTCCCCTACAATGTATACATCCAGCTTCAGACACCTACTCGATAGTTAGCTGTGTGACCATGGACAAGTCACTTAACCTCTGTCAGCCTTGATTTCCTCAACTGTAAAATGAGGATGATAATAGTACCTCCCTCCCAGGGTTGTTGTGAAGGTCAACTTAAATAATAGCTGTAAGATGCTTAGTATAGTGCCTAGTACATAGTAGGCACTTAAGAAATGCTTATTTCCGTTCCTCTTTGCTCCCTTTAGAACTCTATAAAACTGCTTCCATTCTCAACTTTCGAATCCCACCTTTGTTCCTGTGTGAGGATATGTTAAGCATTTTACTTATCTGGCTTTGGTTTCCTCTACTGTGAAATTATTTGCTGTTGTTCTGTCATTTCAGTCAACTCTCTAGGACCCCATCTGAGGTTTTCTTGGCATAGATACTGGAGTGGTTTGCCATTTCCTTTTCCAGCCCATTTTACAGATGAAGAAACTGAAGCAAACAGGGTTAAGTGACTTAACCTGAGTCACCCAGTTAATAAATGTCTGAGGTCAAATTTGAACTCAGGAAGAAGATGAGTCTTCCTGACTCCGGGACCAGTACTCCATATAACCCATCGGCTCTCCGTAAAATAATAGAGTTCATAAAATGATAGGCCTAGAACTGGAAGAAATCTTAGAGCCCATGCAGTCCAGCCCTTTGCACAGAATCTGGCACATAATATATGCTTTATAAATGTTTATTGATTACAAATGAGAAAGCAGAAATCCCAAAATGTTGGATGAGGTGACCTCCAACTGTTGTTTTTAGAGATGTCGAAAGCCCCTTCCAACTCTAAATAGATTACCCTGTGATCTTCCCCACTGCGGGTGCCAAGGATTTATTCAAAATAATACAATACAATATAATCTAATAGTAACAACTTGTGCTTCTAGTGCTCTTGAAATTTATAAAAAAAAAAACATTTTGTTCATAACAACCCTTGTATGGTCAGTAGAACAAATATTATACCTACCTGAATTGGTGAGAAAACTAAAGCTGAAAGAGATGAAGTCATTTGTCCACAGTCACACAATTCATAGCTACCAGAACCAGGGTTGAAACTCAGGTCATCTTATTGTATTCTGCCTCTCAAAATATAGATTAAATCAGTTTAACAATTCAATATGCATTTATTTGGAATAGAATATTAATGATATCTTTTGTTTTTACCTTGCCTAGATTTCCCCTCATATCCCTTAACCTACCCCTTCCTTGAGAGTTATCTTTTATAACAAAGTTTTTTAAAAAGAAAAAGGAAGTAGAGGGAGAAAAATTTCAGCAAACTTGATCAACACATGGAAAAAATATAACAATATACACAGTGGTCCATGCTTATGGACCCTATCATCTCCAAAGGAGTGGGAAGAGAAATCTTCTTCTAGCTACCTTGTTCTTGATACTTTGTTTCCATTGTTTGTCCCGGTTCTTCTTCCCACGTCTATCACTGTGTAAGTTGTTCTCCTAGTTGCGCTCACTTCCCTTTGCATCAGTTCATATAAGTCTTCATCAACATGCATTTATTAAGCATGTTGTGGGAGTTTCCCAGCCTGGGTTCCTTGAGAGTCCAGGGAGAATCTTACCTCACATCATGTCTATGAGTCTGGGGGTGAGCAGCCAGACTGAAAAGAAATGTGATGAGTGCACTAAGGAAGACCATGTAGTCTCATGGCAGGGTCAGGTTCTTAGGATATAGATTGAGTTTTTGCAGCTTTTTTAGGCTTTCTTAGAGGACACAGAATTCTGCTGGCAGAATAGAAATGGAGGAAATGTGGAAGCCTTAAGGTCACAGAAATTGCTAAAGGTCAGGTTTGTTCCTATGGGAAAACACATTTCTCAGTGGTTACTCTTATGAGAATATCCTATATTGGGTGTGAATCCCTAAGATGATGGAGGTCACCTTCAAGACAGAATCAGTCAGGTTCATCCTACTGTTGCTAGTAAGGAGAAGAATAAAATATAGCCTGAAGGTCTTCATGTACAGAACCCACTGCTCTGTTTCTTTGGCCTCTGAGATTACCTTTTCTGAGGATCAGATGTTTCTCCAAAACTCACAGTTCTTATGTTCAATCACCACCTCCGTAAGTGCTTACTATGTGCAAGGTTATTGGGGATAATAGACGCTAGTCAACACTCAGGCACACACCAGGAAAGAGGATTATCTATTGTTGATCATAGTGCAGATAGGTAGTGCAGTGAACAGAACACTGGGCCTGGAATCAGAAAGATCTGAGTTCAAATCCAGCCTCAGACACTTACTAGCTATGTGACCCTGGGTAAGTCAGTTGACCCCTATTTGCCTCAGTTCCTCAACTGTAAAATGGGTTGGAGAAGAAAATAGCAAACTACTCCAGTCTTCTTGTGGACAAAGCAGACAAAGGGTCACAAAGAGTTGGACATGACTGAACGATGACCATCATATCATGAGCCTCATGTGTCCCTAAAAAAAAAAAACCCTGCTATTTATTATCTTATATTGATTCCAAAAGTGTAGGACAAACTTACTAAGTAGAATATTTTCTTTTCTGAGTCCAAAAATTAGTCTCCTCAGCAATCCCAGTTTCATACCAGAAAATTATCAACATACACCCTGAAAAACTTAAGTTCACCCTCTCTAAACTGATGCTGAGAAGCTGAGGGGAGTTACATCTCCCACACCCTCCGCTTCTCAGCATTATCAGGTTCCAGATTGAGAAGACCTAGGCTGGAGACAAGTCGTTAAGATTCTTAGTCTGAATGCAGAGTGAGGCATCCTTTTTTTACTTTCTTTATTTTTCTTGGGGTTTGGGGGGTTTTTTGGTCTGTGTTTTCTTTTGCAACACAGCTAATATGGAAATATGTTTTGCATGACTTCAGTGTGTAATCTATATCAAATTGCTTGCCTCCTCAAGGAAAGGGAGGGGAAGGAGAGAATTTAGAATTTAAATTTTTAAAAATGAATGTTAAATTTTTTTTAATTTTTCATATGTAAAAATAAGTGAACTGCTCATCAATAAACATAAAAGTATGTTTAAAAACAATTAGTTCTTAGATCTGTCAGTAAGTCAACAGCATCTATTAAACCCACCCAGGACCACCATCTCCAGGCATCTTGAGCTGCCTTACCACTGGACCAGGTGGCTCTGGGGGAGAAAGTGAGGCTGGTGGCTTTGCACAGCCCTGCCTCACTTAAATCCAAGTCACTTGCAAGTCACAGCATCACCTCCCTGATGTCATGGTCCTCTTTGACAATGAAAGATAAACAAGAGCAGCCCATGCACAGGTACATTACTAAGTTCTGACAGAAAGTCAGTCCCTGCCTTCAAGTAACTAGGAATGGATGGTATAGATAGAAGGTAATATGAAAGAGGAGACATTAGCAGATTGGAGGAACAGGAAAGGTTTCTTGCAGAAGGTGAGATTTGAACTGATCCTGTAGGAAACCAGGGAAACTAAGGCAGAGAATGACAAGACCAAGCATCCCAGCATACACAGCCAGTGTAAAAGCTCAAATAAAGGAGATGAGCATTATGATCTAGAAACTACATGAGGGTGCTGTATACCAGTGGAATGCATGCAAGGGAAATGATATAAGAAGGGTGGAACTCAAAATGCCAAGCAGATTTTCTATCTGATCCTGGAGAGAGACAACAGTATGCCACTGGAGCTCATTGAGCAGGGGCATGGTCAGCATGGCAGAACCAGAGCTTTCAAAAAATGGCTTTCATCTGAGTCAAGTCACTTAGCTTCAGTTTCTTCTGCTGTGTAATGGTTGAATTAAGTGCTATAGAAATATCAACTCTTTTTATTTTCAATATTGTATTTTGGAAACATATATAGAACATTCTATACATGTATGTGTGTATGTGTGTATATACATATACATATGTACATATACATGCACATACATACATACACATGCACATATATATCTTGTCATGTAAATAATATCTCCCCTGATTGGCCATCTACTTGTCTCTGTCCATCTGTCCCAAATAAAAAAAAGTTTGCACAATTGTGAGAGTAAAGGAAAATCCATATCATATGTCCTAAATGTGGGTTTGGGCAACATGGTCACTGTAAGTATGGTTTGTATGTGTGTGTATATCTTGTCTCCCACAACACTTAGCCCTAGAAAGGGCTGTGTACACAGTAGGTACTCACTAAATAATAGCTGGCATTGATAGAGTCCTTTAAGGTTTACTAAGCATTTTACATGTAATGTTTCATTTGATGTTCATAACAAACCTGGGTGGTAGGTGTTTTTGTTACCCCCATTTTACAGATAAGGAAATTGAGACTGAGAGAGACTAAGTGACTTGCCCAAGGTACAGCTAATAACTCTTTGGGTAGGATTTGAACTCAGATCCTTCTGACTCCAAATCCAGTGCTTTTAGTCACTCTACCACCTACTTACTTCATGTTTAAATGTCTGTGAAGTGAATTAATTAATTTACTTATCTGTGGGCCTGTGGAATCTCCACAGTAGAATATAATGTCCTTGAAGGCAAAAACTGTCTCATCTTTGTCCAAAGCCTCACTTAGTTTCTTGTGTTTTACAGGATGCTAATAAATGTTTATCAAATTGAACAAACAAATGAGCCATTTCTCCAGCTGCATTTTTGTTGTGAGGCAGAGTTGAGGAAAAGTAGATAAAAATGTCAGGAAGAATAAACTGACTGATTGGTCCCAGGCTGGTAGTTTGTTTGTTTTTTTTCATTATCTCATCAGAGACAAAATCCAATGGCAGTTTAAGTGACAGCCAGACTGTTATAACCTTCCATGCCTGAAATGCTGCTTTTTCCCCCTTTTCCCATCATTATTTTTGTTCTCACAATGGTCACTCATTTCAAAATAATTGTGTATAATGATGACAAAAGATTTGGTGTGGGGTTTTATTTAAAATTAGAGAAAAATGAGAATTCATCTGAAGATAATTGGTCAGAGTTTAAACAAATTAAAACTGATCCCATGACATGATCTTGAAATTAGGTGTCTAACTATGAAATATGTATGCCCAACATCTACAGCGATAGGATTCTTAATAACTTTATTAAAGAGCTTTTCTCTCTGATTGCCTTGTTTATCATCATCTGTCATTCCCCTGGTAGAGTCCTGTACAAAGCAGTTAGGAACCACAGTATTAAAAGCAGCAGGGTATCCTAGAAAGAGCCATAAGACTGCAATAATAAGAGAACTGAGTTTGAATCCTGCCTCAGATATGAGCTGTGTGACCAAGGGTACATTGCTCAGTGTCTCTGAGCCTCAGTTTTCCATTTGTAAAATAGGGAAAATGATAGCACCTAATTCCCGGGTTGTTATGAGGATAAAATGAAAGTACTTTGCAAACCTTAAAGCACTACATAAATGCTAACTAGTAGTAGTAGCATGACAGGAATAATTTACCAGTATGAGCTCTCATCTTTGGATCTACTAAACTACTCTTTTTTCTTTCTCTGCCTATCTCTCAATTCAATTCCACAAGTATTTTAAGTACATATGCATATATATCATTTATATTTTTATGTTATATATACTTCATGTAATTTCTTATATGATATATTGCTATATTTAATTTAAGATTTTATTTGTTTCCCAATTACATGAAAAAAATAATTTTTAACACTTTAACATTTAGTTATAACATATTATTTATTTTTTAACATTCATTTTTTTAAATTTTGAATTCCTAAGTCTCTCCCTTCCTTCATTAAGAAGGCAAGCAATTTTATATAGGTTATATATTCCACAAGCATTTATTAAGCACCTTCTAGAAGACCAACACTGTATAAAAATGAAACTGTCCCTGCCCTCAATGAGCTTATGTTCTACTAAAGGGAAGAAACACCTCCATATAGCTGCCAAAGTGATTTTTCTAAAGCATAAGACATGGTCACATGTCACTCCTACTCAATAAATTCCAGTGTCTCCCTATCTCCTCTAGGACCAAATTTTTTCAAACTTTTTTTTTTAGTTGACCATTCATCTTTTGTCTTGTACTGCTGTTGAATCATGTCTGTTCTGTCCAGCTCTTCATGACCCCATTTGAGGTTTTCTTGGAAAAGATACCAGAATGGTTTGCTTTTTCCTTCTCCAGCTCATTTTACTGATGGGAAACTGAAGTAAACAAGGTTAAATGACTTGCCCAGGGTCACACAACTAGTAATGTTTGCAGTTGGATTTAAACTCTTGAAGATAAGTCTTCCTGATTCTAAACCCAGTGCTCTATCCACTGTACCACCTAGGATCAAATACGAAGTCTACTGTACTATTAGGAGGTGAAATCATCTTGATTTCATGACTTTATTGATTCTTAATAGCCCAGGAGTAGGAAAAAAGGAATCAGATGGTTAAAAACTATCTCAGCTTGAACATTAACAGAACTTTAGGATTTTGTCCCCTCTGGGAACTTACATTACCTCCAGGACTATCCTCTTCCTTCTTAGGCCTTAGCTATATTAGCCATGCTGCTATATCTTATTATAATACGTTTTATCAGTCATTCCACAAACATTTGTTGAGCACCTATTACGTGTCAATCACCATGTTAGACCTTGGGGACACAGAGCAGTCCCTGATCTTAAGCAGGTCACCATCTTATGGAAGAGACAACCTGCAAACAGCTATGTACAAACAAGCTATATGCAGGAAAATTGGAGATAATAAACAGAAAGGTATTCAAGTTACCAAGAATTAGGAATGGTTTCCTGTAGAAGGTGGAATTTTATCTGGGACTTGAAGGAAGCAAGGGGGTAGAAATAAGGAGGGAATAAATTTTAGGCATGTTGCTGTTGTGGTGGTTCAGTTGTATCTGACTCTTCACAACTTTATTTGGGGTCTTCTTGACAGAGTTACTGGAGTGGTTTGTCATTTCCTTCTTCAGCTCGTTTTACAGATGAGGAAACTGAAGCAAACAAAGTTAAATGACTTGCCCAGGATCACATGGCTTAGAAGTGCCTAAGGCCAGATTTGAACTCAAGAAGATACTACTTCCTGACTCCAAGCCCAGTACTCTGTCCACTTGTGCCATCTAGCTTCCCTCTAAGCATAGGGGACTGTTTTTAAAGAGTCAAGTCAATAAAGACTTTCTTTTATGTGCTGTGACTGTGAAGCAAAATTTGTGTGGTAGTTACTGGTGTGAGAATCATGTAGCTAAATTAGTTAATCTTAGTGGGAATAATTTAGGAGGATCAATCTCCCAGACTTGGAAGAGTAATAAAGGCTGAGGATAATCTAATAAACAGGCTACCAGATTGGGCGGGGGGGGGGGGGGGGGGGGGGGGGGGGCGGGGTGGAATTGAGGGAAGAGGGGAAGAACTGGTTTGGGGAGGAGAAGTTTTCCAGAAAGTGGTGACAGATGACTTAGTAGGCTACATAGAAAGATTAGGAGGGCTGACATAAATATGAAGTGTTTGAATTTTGCAAATTAGGAAACAATTCTTTACTAATTTTTTACCACAGACAGTAAGGAGATGGAACAACTGATCAGAAAGAGATTTCTTTGCTGGCACTGAGGCAGGATTCTGTTGCTTTGCCCATGCCTGGATCTGGGTCATAGTCCTGGATGGCAGTCCCGGGGAGAGTAGGAGCACTGGCATGGTGGAGCTTTGTGGCAGCAATGGAGAAGGAACCTTCCTCACAGTGCCAGGGCAGAAAAGAGTGCTTGTGGTCACTCACAGGCCAGGAAAGGAGTAGATATCTCTCCTTGGATCATCTGGAAAGAAATATGTCTCTTTAGATCACTTGGAAGTACTAAAAACTTATAGGTCCTTAGAAGTAGCTCTGAAAATGGCTGCACAAAACCCCTGAAGCTTGAGACAGTACACCCTCCACATTGGAAACAGAGTCCTACCTTAACAAAGAGTTAAAAAGTCAAGTGAGAAAATGAGTAAGCAGCAGAAAAAAACCTGAACTATGGAAATTTACAGTGGTAATAAGGAAGATGAAAATGTAAACTCACAAGAAAATAATGAAGTTAAACCTCCTGCATCCAAAGCCTCGAAGAAAAATGTGAATTGGTCTCAGGCCATTGAAGAGTTCAAAAGGGATATTGAAAATCAAGTAAGAAAAACAGAGGAAAATTGGGAAGAGAAATGAGAGTGATGATGTTCTCATCAACTCCCACAGGTTTAGTTATCATCTCTCCACTCAACTTTTCTGAGCTCTGTACCTGGATGAGTCACAGGCTTCTCAAACTCCCAAACTGCTTGGCTTCCTTTAAGGCCCAGCTTAAATGCTCCTACCTATACAAAGCCTTTCTCTTCGCTCTCTCCCTCCTACAGCATCTATAAATGTGCCAGAACATTAAACCAACTCCTTGAGGGCAAGAACTATATTTTGCCTTTCTTTGCATTCTCCCACACTTAGCACAGTGCCTGGAACACAGTAGGAACTTAATAAATGATAGTTGACTTGACCTCCTTCTTGGCTGTGGGGATTCAAACGTAGAAACAAAATAGGCCCTGCCCTCAGTGGGATTAAAATCTAGTAGAATTTCTTTATTTTTCTGTGTATGTGATCTGTAAGAAAAATGTAAGTTCCTTGAGGTCAGAAATTGTTATTCTTTTTCATATTCCCAGATTTTAGCACAGTGCCCTGTACATAGTAGGAGCTTAATAAATGCTTGTTGAGTTGAAATGAAAGTGTTGCTAGCTCTATGGAAAGAAGATGTTTAAGAGCCAAATTATAAGAAATGTCAATGCTTGGCCGTTGAGGAAGTATGTGAAAATATATACCTGGGAGATGGATCAAGGATTCCCTATAAACAACCTCATTCTTCTCCTTTTTTACATTCTGTCCAAAACTCAGCTCCTGCTGTGGAATCCTCCTGTATAGACTCCACTCCTCTGATCTCTAGCCTGGTCACTTTCTACCTCCCAGGGCACTCCCAGTACCTCCCTAAACAGCCATTATTGGGTATTATTCATGTTCCTTCCATGATTGATATATATCTTATATTTTCTATTCTTCTATTAGATTGTGAACTCCTTAGACAGGGATTACTTCTATTTTCATCCTCTCTACCAAGCACAGTGCAACAACAAACTGTCACTGGCTAATTAATAAATGCATCATTAAGAGCTTGAAAAGGGTTTGCTCTGTTTAACCGAAAACTGCTGAAAGTTTCCTGAAAAAAACAGCGATCAAATCTCAGAGGGTTTAAAGCAATGCATTTGTTTAAAATGATCATCTTCTCCAGTCAGGTAATTAATAATGGTGATAACAACAAAAATAACAATAGATGACACATTATACTTTGCAGCTCACAAAGTACTTCACATTGGATTCATAGGATGGGTAGGATTATCCCCATTTTAGAGATGAGAAAGTTGAGTCACAGAAAAGTTAAGTCATGCAGTTTTAGGGTTACCTAACTACATGACAGAGTCAGAACTCAAACCTGGATCTTCTGATTCTAAATCTAGCACTCTTTACATTATGCTCCATCCATTAAGACTTGTCCTCATGTCCCCCAGCTTCTTGGTTACTTTTGTTGATGAAACTTCCATGGAACTGATTATGAAGGATTGAGAAGTAAAGTGAGCATCGGCCAAACAACCTTCGAAGGTCTCTTTTCAGCTCTGTTACCTCCCTTTCAGCTCATCACGCTGAGGACCAACCCAGATGCAGCAACACAGAATAGACGGTTCCAGTTTACTCAAAATCAAAAGAAAGAAGATTCTAAAACATCCACATCAGTTACCAGTGTGAACCAGGCCAGCACATCTCGACTAGAAGGGCTACAATCTGAAAACCATCGCCTGAGAATGAAAATCACAGAGGTATCACTTCTGGTATCTAACAGTGCAGTAGGGGGAGGGGGACTTTTAGGACCTAACCCTAAGCCTTCTGGAGTCTTACATTGCAGAGGGGACCTGCAAAATGCATATCTGACCCAATTTGCCATTTTGGGTTCTAGAATCTTAACACTAAAAGGGAGGTCATCCAATCCAGTCTCCATCTAGTACAATATTCCCCTCTCCAGTATTCCTGACAGTAGGGGAGAAATGTGTCATCTGCTGAAACACTCCCACTGTCTCAGAGGAAGTCTCTCCCTCCCTAAGGTCACCCATTCCATTTCAGGATATCTCATAGTACCAGGGAAAGTCTGACTCCCTTTCAGGAGCAGAGTTTCCACATGTAACAGGGAATGACTACTCCATTGAATAACTTACTCCGTGAGTAAGGTCATGAGTGCCTTCCATTTCCTTCTTCCCAAAGACCATAAATACTTAGTGGATTTGCCTTCTGAGTGTTTAAGCTTTAGAGCAGGAAGGTATCTGAGATAATATCAGTGGGGTCAAACCAAAACAGAAACAGGGGGCAATAATTTATACATAAGGATCCCTGTGAGCTATTAATTTTAAAATGTAATAAATAAATTTACTGTATTTTTACTTATTTTGTTAAACATTTCCCAATTACATTTTAATCTGGGCCTCATGTTTGATAGCTCTTATCTAACCCAACTCTTTCATTTTATAGAGGAGAATTTGTCCAATGTCACACAGCTGATAGGATTCAAACCCAGGTCCCCCAAATGTAAAGCCAGGGCTTCTTGAAGGCAAACAATCCTATCGAGCCACATTGCTTCTAGACAAGTAGCTGAGTAGTTTACTTGACCATATACAGCAGAGGACCTTGCTCCATCATGAGTAGCTCTGTCTGTTGACTTGGATGTGATGCTCTTATTTTCCAGCTGGACAAAGATTTAGAAGAAGTCACTATGCAGCTACAAGACACACCAGAGAAGACAACATACATTAAGCAAAACCACTATCAGGAACTCAACGACATCCTCAATATAAGGAACTTCACGGAGAGCACTGGTAAGATGGGAACACATGGTAGTTCAGCATGTTGCCATTCTTTCCCAGGCCCATCTCTGACCTCTCCAAGCTCTCTCTAGACAAAATTGTGCCTTGGGACAAGACAGGATGAGGAATCCTGTGGAAATACAAAGGACAGTCCACTGGGGAGGAAAAAATAGAATAAAGGATAGTCTTACTGCAGGTGTCCTTCTGCAGGGAGTATCCCAAAGAGGTACTTGCCCAAAGTCATTGGAAGGCTATGGGTCCAGGCTTGAGCAACAACAGCAGTTACCACGTGCAGAAAACCTGGAAGCATATCCTTCCTGTCCCTAGCAAGCTCATGTCCCATGCTGGTACCAGAGACAAAGTGTCATGGACACCATGCTAGTTCAGTTCTGAACTCTGTCAGGGTCATTTACTCATCAACAGAAGCTACACCTTTAGACAGGTGAGATATAGGCAAACCCCTCAAGACTTATGATTGTATTTCCTGAAGATACATTTCATTTTCATTTCTGCCTAAGCTAAGCACTTTACTGTTTTCTCTCTGGAGTAGCAAGAGTAACAGTTTATACTATATCTTCTTTTGTTTGTTTAATTGCCTCTATACATTTTTTTTAAATCTTGATGTTAATGTATAGACCATATTATTTCTAGCTTACAACTCTTAAATTCAGTAGTCTCCATTTTCCCTTGAATCTTGAAGGTCAGGAAAGAGAGAAGAGACAGTGATATTTGGTTCCATGCCACAAGGTATAGTATTTGGAGCCCCCATTTCCTCTCCACTCCAAACCCAGAGTGAATCTATTCAGCCTGAGTATTCAGTGCACAAGATCATTGAAAAAGCAGAGGCAGGAGGCAGATCTCTCTCTCTCTTTCTCTTCCTCTCTCTCTCTCTCTCTCTCTCTCTCTCTCTCTCTCTCTCTATATATATATATATATATATATATATATATATATATATATATATATATATCTCTTACACACACACACATACACACACACAAACATACACACACAGAATTCTCCATTGGCAAAAAATATTTGCAGAACCAGAAAGAATGCCACCTTGGGCAGAGTCAAAGATAAGTCTAAATATAGGCTGAACTTCTACAATGAGAACTTTCTGACAGGAAAATGTGATTTATATATACACTAAAAAATATCTCCAGTTATCAGCCATACAGATTTTATAGGAAATAGGACCTGTATTTGTCATTGATGTGGGGAGCTCCCAGTTAAGAAAATGCATTCTAGCAATGCAGTGTGGCACCTTCTCTGGGAAAGTCACTTAATCTTTGTGTGCCTCTGTGGTGAGGACCAAAGGAGATACTGTATGCAAAGTGCTTGGAGAAGCTAGGTGATATAGTAGATGGAGCACTGGACCTGGAGTCAGGAAGAGCTGAGTTCAAATCCACCCTCAGACACTTACCAGCTGTATGACCTTGGGCAAGTCATTTAATCCTATTTGCTTCAATTTCCTCCTCGGTAAAATGAGAAGGAAATGGCAAACCAGTATATTTGCCAAGAAAACCCCAAATGGGATCATAGTTAACAACAATAAATTTAAAGTGCTTTGTAAACCTTAAAGGGCTGTACAAATGTTAGTGATGATGATGATGATGATGATGTATAACTTATAGTCTTAAAAGCTTGCCTAGAGCACCAAAAGGTGATGTGACTTGCCCAGGGTCTCATAACCAGTCTGTGTCAGAGGCTGGACTGGAACCCAGGTGTTTCTAATACACCAGCCATGAGTCAGGTTTGGAAAAAATAAGCCTGTCTTCCAACCAACATGGCACACTGGTGACTATTTCATTTTAAAGATGTATGCACCTGTTTTTAAAGATTGCATTCTGAATACAAAAAAAAAGTTGAATGGCATTTTGTTTCTTTCACTCAGATGGTGAAAAAGCTATTTTAAAAAATCACCTCGATCAAAATACCCAGTTACAATGGAACACAACGGAGCCCTCGCGATCAAGCCAAGATCCTAGAGAAGATATCAACTCCCCAGAACAGTGAGTAGCGACCACTTAAAACCTAGAAATGCAAAAGGAACAGCCAGGCCCCTGTGCTCGAAAACTCCCAGGCATGATGGGAATGAGTCGCAGTCCCTGATTACACCTGTCAGGACAGGACTAACTTATAGACTCTATTTCCAGTTTATTCTCCATTTGTCATAGCTTTTGAGACAAATGCACAGTCTCCAGTGTATGTTGTTTTACCTGTTTACTTATTTATGGACTGACATGTGTCCTACAAACCTGGTTCTTCATTTTTCTCTCTATACCCTCTTCCTCCTGGTAAAAGAGTTGGAATGAATACACGGTCTTTGATCTGGGTCTGTGATTTCATTACTGTGGAGAGCTCGCTCTATAGAGGCAAATTTACAGCTCTTCTGCCATTTACAGCCTCAGAGAATTGACTGGGGTACTAAGAGGTTAAGGAATTTACCCCACTGTATGTCAAAGGCAGAATCTGAACTCAGGTCTTCCTAACACTGCTGCTTTTGAAATAATTCTATTTTAATACATATATTGGAATAGAATGAGAGACAGTAAATAACATAGTGCATAGAACCAGTTGGAAGCCCTGGGGTCAAATTCAGCCTTTTTTACACCCTTAGCTGTGTGACCCTAGAAAAGTCACTGAAACTCAATGTGCCCAAGCAACTTTCCAAAAGTACAAGGTGAAGAGTAATTGCCATCTGCACTAATAGAGAAAATTTCCTGACTGGGAGATCCATTTTGTCCTTGTGTCCTGTAGTTTCAGTCATGCCTGACTCTTCATAACTCCCCTTTGGGGTTTTCTTGACAAAGATACTGCAGTGGTTTGCCATTTCCTTCTTCATCTCATTTTCCAGATAAGGAAACTGAGGCCAACAGAGTTAAGTGATCTGCCCAGAGTCACAGGGCTGATAAGTTCCTGAAGCTAGATTTGAACTCAGAAAAAATGAGTATTCCTGACTACAGGCCCAGTATTCTATCCACTACACCATCTAGCTGCATGAGAGATGCCTACACCAGTGAAATTACAGAGCTAAATAAATGATGAAAAGAGAGAGACACAGACAGACAATGACAGAGAAACGGAGACATAGAGAGAGAGACAGAGACAGAGAGAGGCAGGCAGCATGGTATTGTACAAAGAAAGTCATTTTAGACTACGGCATCCGCTGGGTTCAAGCTCTGCCTCTGACACACTGACGTGTGTGTCGTCTGGACAAATCACTTCCTGTCTCAGTGTCCCAGGCAACTCTCGATGACTTGAAGTTGTGGAGCAGACACTAGTCAGCATTGAGACAGGGGATTTCCTCCTAGGAATGTCTGTGTATCAATGAAATCCTGGGTTAAATTTAAAAAAAAAAAACTCTGAGACTCCCACATAAGAGGGAATCTCTGATGATTTCTTATCACCAACTATAGGAAGCATGAGTTAAACCCTGGTACACCCTTAGTCTAAAAGTCCAAGATTCAGGCCCTGCCCTCCCAGAGCTCTGGTAAGACAGCCAGCGCTCACCGAGGGATGACAATCCAGGGAGCTCCAAGGAGGGAGAGGCCAGGGTAAGTCAAGGAAAGTTTCAGTGGCC
Organism: Bettongia penicillata ogilbyi; assembly: GCA_023548195.1. NCBI lineage: Eukaryota > Metazoa > Chordata > Mammalia > Diprotodontia > Potoroidae > Bettongia > Bettongia penicillata. Next base: position 5,915,511 of record JAJHZJ010000055.1, on the reverse strand, counting down.
CTGAGTCTGAAAAGACAGAGAGGACTTGGAAAAGCAAATAGGGGTGAGGAATGTGTACCAGGCTGAGAGAAACAAATGAGCAGATGTGGAGATCTCCCTGGGCTCACTGTGTTGTGATCTCTCTGGAACTAATAGTTCATCTTTCTGTAGCAATTTAAGGTTACAAAGTAATCAGCCTGGGAATCAGCACAAATGGCATTAACCTCATTTTTTGATTAGGAAACTGAGGTACAACTAGATAGTGTAACTTGTTTCAAGGTCACACAACTAGTTAATGTTGAAGCCTGACTTTAAGACCAATATCTTTGCCACTGTAGCACAGGGCCAGGGATGTAAGGCAGTGAGGTGATACATGCATAGAGTGCCAGCCCTGGAGTCAGGAAGAGTTCAAATCCAGCCTCAGACACTTACTAGCTGTGTGACCCTGGATACTTAACCTCTGATTGCCTAAAAAAATAGAAATAAATGCCAGAGATGTGGATACCAGGAATCCTTGGGTTTTAGGGAATCTTTGACAGATATCAGGGACTCAGTGTGATGATGCAAGCCTGGGATCCTTGCTACTAGGGGAAGCTGAGACTGGGGAATCCCTTGAGTTTGGGAATTCTGAGCTATTAAGCTAAAGGCTAAAGCAGGTGTCCATACGCTAAGCATAAGACATGGAAAATAAGACCACGGGAAAAAAAGAGCAAGTTAACGTTTCCATGCTGACCACTTCCAACCTAGGTGACTTAAGGACACTTAGTCATATGTGTGTGTATAGATATGGATATGTGTATGTGTGTATATGTTTTATATGTATATATCTCTGTATATATACATGTACATACCTACATATATTTTATATATTTATGATATATATTCTAATTTTTCATTTTTATATTCATTTCATTTTAATATTACATTTTCTATTCTATTTAATCTACTATAATATATTATAGTTTATATTATAGTTATGTATTTTATGTTATCTCTGTGTATATATGTACATAAGTATGTATATGCTTAAATGGATGTGTGTTATATATGTATATATACATGTTACATGTTTGTGTATTATACACATGTGTATGGGAAGGGATGTCACAGCTAAGTCACAGGCAGCCATAAAGCAGAGTCATCCAGAACTACAGGATGAGCTTAGCCCAATGGAAGATCTCTGAGCATAATACCAGCAAGGGACTGTTGTGAAATTCAATAATTTCAAGACGGGCATGTGTGGACCTTGCAGGAAGCAGTCTGTTAGTGAGCAAGTCAGAATGGATATGTAAGGACTCAGGAAAAAGGAACGAGAACACCAAAGGGTACATGAAGAAGTATCATAGATGGCTCAGGGAAATAGAGTGCTGGAGTCAGTCCCAGAATCAGGAATACTCATCTTCCTGAGTTCAAATCGAACCTCAGACACTTACTATCTTTGTGACCCTGGGCAAGTCACTTAACCCTGTTTGCCTCGGTTTCCTCATCTGTAAAATGAGCTGGAGAAGGAAATGGCAAACCATGCCAATATCTTTGCCAAGAAAACTCCAAATGGGGTCACAAAGAGTTAAAAACAACTGAACAACAACAAAGCATGGTGAAGTGGAAAGAGCGTTGGACCTGGTGTGAAAACACTTGAGTTCTAATCCCTGCTCTGACATTTAGCGGCTGTATAGCCATAGGTGTGTCAATCTAAAACTCTCTGAGTTTCCTCATTTGTAAAAGGGGAAAATAATATCTTCCCAACAGGTATGCATTATGGGTAGTTATTAATAAGGAAACACAAAATCATAGGACCCAACGTAACTGGAAGGGACCTTAGAGGTAGGGACGAAGCTCTGGTGAGAATTGTTATATTTCTTTATTTATTGTTAAATTTTCAGCGTGAGCATTTACACCTAGGAAATCAGCAAAAGTCAGAAATCAGAGCTTCATTTATTGTTCTATTGGTTATTGAGATTTATAAGTGAAGGAAAAAATATTCATAATACAAACTAAATAGTGTTCTGTGTATATTTTTTTCCTCAAATACCATATTTACCAGCACACTCCTGCTTAAAGGTCATTGATTCCAACTTGTTCATTTTACAGATGAGGAAACTAAAGCCCAGAAGTTGTTATTTGCCCAACCTATCCATTGGTGAGAAAATGGTCTAGGGCTTGTATGTAAAGGCTTAAGCAGAGCATTGATTCCATTTAGTCTTAGGGTGTGGACCTCTTCCTCATCTGGGTGTTACCCAGATGAGGAAGAGGTCCACACCCATAGTATAATAGACTTAGAACCACTGATCCCGATGAGAGGCCTACTGTCTAAATTTAGCAATCCCAGTTGACGGCAGTAGACCAGGGTTAGCAGGTGTGATCCAGGAACCATCCCAGGTGGTTATAGCACCAGGTGAAGGCAGTGCTGACTTCCCTTTTCAACTGATCTAACTTCTTTTCCCTCCTCTCTGCAGCATACAGCGCCGGCTGTCCTTACAACTCCCCATTCTCCACCATGCCTACTTACCATCAATAGGAGGCGTGGATGCCAGCTGTGCCAGCCCATGTGTGAGCCCCACTGCCAGTCCTCGGCACAGACATGTGCAGCCACCTTTCCGAGTCATGGTTTCAGGCCTGTAATTGTGGAAAATCAGTGCTTCCTAAACTGTGGGTTAATGACTCAAGGACTAGACAACACATGGAACGTAGAAGTCTGCTCAAAAGAGACTGTCGGCTCTTACCCCGGAGAAGCTGGATGCTGAGGCTGCCCTCATGCGTAACTCAGGTGGAGGGGAGAGTAAGCTGCCTTGAGTCTGCCCTGTAGCCTTAGGCATGGAATTTTTATTTCTTCACAACGAAGATCAATGGAAATTATCTCTTCCCAAATTTCCACCAACAAGGAGCTGGGAAATTTGAATCTTGCAAAAAAAATGAAAAAAAAACAACAAAAAATGAAAATATATCTGCTAGAATAGGGACAATAGAAAAACTCCTTTAAAGTCACTGAGCATTTCAAGGCTGCTAAACAGGTGGAAGCGTCTGCCCAACCCCAAAATAAGGAAAAGAAGATGAAAAAATCTACCCGGTATTTATTGAACTGCAGACGCTGCCTTTGACAAGAGTGTATCAAACTGTTGAAACCATTCTGCTTCTGATCAGTTGAGGCTGGTTTCAGTTGACAGAGAAATCCCAGGCTCTAGGGGAAATGGGTCTTTTAAGACTCACCATTGCTCATGGTTCAGGGGACCTTGTCACTGAAACCTGATCCTCCAGGGAGAAGCAGAGTTGCCCTCAGTCCTGAGTGTGGCCAATCCATCACCAGCTCCCCTTTCAGCCTAGGCTCTTTGCTGGTTGGACCTCAGAGGGGGGACATGTAGCAATGGTCAGGTCCCATTGCTACCTATTTGGGACTTCATTTTGACAAAGGGTCTGCATCTATTCATGGGGGAAAAAAAGATAAAAAAAAAAAATAAGCAAACACCCACTTGGGTATACAGAAGTAGCCAAAGGGTACTGAGGGCTCATCAGTCAAAAAGCTGGGGGACCTTGGGTGATAGACAATGCCACTTGATGACACATTTGTTACTGTTTGATAGATGCCACATCTTAGCACAATAACACCTAATTTCACATCACTCTGGGGATCTGGGGCACACAACCACCTTGCAGGTAAATTCTGCTACTTTCACCGAGAGTCTGTCATTCACTGCATTGGCCATGCACTTATGTTCCTATCAGTATAACCTGGTCACCCTGGGCTAGATGCCAAGCTTACCCTTAGAATGTCTGTTCTGATCAGAAAAACAAAAAAGGAAGGAAGGAAGGAAGGAAGGAAGGAAGGAAGGAAGGAAGGAAGGAAGGAAGGAAGGAAGGAAGGAAGGAAGGAAGGAAGGAAGGAAGGAAGGAAGGAAGGAAGGAAGGATGAAGAGGAAGGGGAGGAAGAGAGAGGGGGAGAGAGGAGAGAGACAGTGAGAAAGGGAGAGAAAGTGAGAAAGCAAGGAAGGAAAGAAGGGAAAGAAAGAACATGAGAGAAAGAAAGAGAAAAAAGAAAGAAGGAAAAGAAGGGAGGAAGTCAAAGGAAGGAAAACTGAGCACTTTAACCTCTCTCAAGGCACAGGGTCCAAGGGCTAGCTTGAATTATTTTTCACTGACTTTTTAACCCAACGGAAATGAATTGGAGGCATTCAGCTAAAAGGTGCCACTCTAATTATACAGCAGTAAGAGGATTTCTCTGTCCTTCCCAGCTTTCAGGGAACTCACACCCACCTTGGTACAATTCTAAAAGATGCCAATATCCAGCATTCCTGGAGTGGTCATGGGCTGACATGCTGATTTTCCATATGCAAAAGCAAATTCAGTTCCATTTCAGCTCCACAACAAGGCCCTACTTTCATTTTTTCTAACATCGGGAGTATTGTACAACAGAAGCAAACCAAGGATTAGCCAGTGCCAGTCCCTGGCCATCCTCCAAAGCAATCCTCTATTAACATTCCTTAGGCAGGTGACTTCTTTGCTAAAGAAGTCACTGAGCAGTGACTTGCCCAGTACGTGCACAGTACGTGCACTGTACACTGGTTTGCTCTCTAGTGAAGGAATTTGACTGGCAACGTCAGTGGGCAGGCAATAATCCCTTCTCCCCATGTCCCCGAGGTCAGGAATACTGCTGTAACAGCAACTTTTCCAAAAGATGCCATCCGAATATCACAGCCATAAACAACAGAAGACAAACATAATTCACTTAGAGAGAGAGGTGCCAGAGGTCCCGTAGCTTTTAGGAGAGAAAAAACCAACAAACCAACTGTGTAAAGTACATCACAGGTTAGAGTGGAGACCATTACTCTGTTTTCAGCAGTCAAGACTGATGTCGTCACTCACTGTGTATTTCCAGTATTGAATTGCTTTCTTGATCCCACCAAGACCAGATTTAATTTAAAGGACCATGTTAATTTTTTCAAAGGGAACAGGACAATTGTACATAATGTATACACACATGCAAAAAAAAAAAATCTCTGTAGACATATTATTCCAGCATAGCAGGACAAAACCAATCCAAAGTGTTGGACCGTCGGAGGTGAGTGTGTCTGTCTGTACTTCTTTGTGAATACTGACTGTGTGCAGTCTATTAGGTTTAAACCATGCAGTACATTCTCTGTCCTAACGATAGTAGTTCCTCCCATTAAAAAAAAATCCTGCAAATAACAAAACCCACAGAAGTGCTCTAGCTACCTAATTGTTCTGTTCTTTCATACAGCAGCAAAAACGAAACTGTCCATTTATCACGCGGCTGTGCTCCAATGGCATTTCCCAACGATGTTAGTGCACAAATGCTTTCAATTAGAATGGAACTGCCAGGATCCAATGTAAATGAAGAATTTCTTGTATCCTTACTGCATGAGGTCGATTTTTAATAAATTGTTGCAAAATTTGTTTTTATGAATAAAATATCAAAATCAGACTCTCTTTCTTAGCATCTGGGTCTCCTCCCTTTCCTCCCTGCACCCCCACAGACTCATTAAATGACAGTGCGGTCTAATGTAAGAAGCCCAGCCCAAAGAATCAGAAGACCTAGGCTGGGGTCCCTGCTTTGCCGTAATGGACATGTCACTTGTTCAGTCATGTACGATTCTTCATGACCTCATTTGGGGTTGTCTTAGCAACGATACTGGAGTGATTTGCCATTTCATTCTCCAGCTTATTTTTACAGATAAGGAAACTGAGGCAAAAGTTAAGTGACTATCACTACCTAGTAAGTGTCTGAGCCCAGATTTGAACTCAGGAAAATGAATCTTCCTGACTCAGCACTCTATCCACTGAGCCCCCTAGCTGCTCCCATAAGCACACTCTTGGTGTACCAACTTGTGTCCTATTTTGGGTCCTGACTTGTGATTTCATTGACAGAGAATTCCCGATGAGGAAATTCTCCCCACTACTGAAGATTTGCAACTGTCCTGTACCTTTGAGAGTGGAGTCTTTCATTACACTTGTATCCCCAGTGGCAAGGACAGTGCCTAGAGAATAGAAGCCTAAAAGGGGCTTGCTGGCTGATTGACTAAAGTCGCCTGGGTCATAAAGAGATTAAGCAACTTGCCCAAAGTCACCCACTAAGCATGTGTCGGAAAGAGAACTCATATCCAGGCCTTCTGGACTCCAAGAGTCTCTGTTAATGTTGCCTCTGATTTGCTATTCATTTCATTCAGTAAGCATCTATCGAGTGCATACTGTGTGGAGAGCAGGCAGCTAGGTGGCAAAGTAAGTAGAGTATTGCACCTAGAGTCAGGAGGACTTAACTTCCTGGATTCAAATCTATCCTCAGCTACTAACTGTATGACCCGGAGCAAGTCATTTAACCCTCATCTGCAAAATGAGCTGGAGAAGGAAATGGCAAACCAATCCAGTACATTTGCCCCGCCCCCAAAAAAAACAGAATCACCAAGAGTGGAAAACAAATGAAAATTTACAGAGATAGGTGCTGGGGGAGCTATAAAACTTAGATAAGGCATGATCCCTGCTCCGATACAGCTCCCAGTCTAGTAGGGAGAGTTGAGGATTAAATTTAATTAATTGAATTAAGTAAATATATATATGAAATATATTGAGAAAGTTTCAGTGTTTACCTCTTCTAAACATACGTATTCAATTTGAAATGAATTGGCTGATTCTGATCAGGTACAAGCCCACAGCTGTAGTCCTCAATAAAAGATTTTTTTTCACCTCAAAGGAAAGAAACACTCAGATGATGAAGATCCACCAAAACCTCAATACCCTGCATGGATGGCACTGATGCCCCCAGCAAAGAAGTTACAACTCTCTTGCTTGATTCCCAAACTCAGCATGGTGATTCCCACATGAATTGGTATCAATCCTACAATGTCTCAAGCAGCTACTTTTCTATTGTTTGGCCTAAATCAAACATTTACTGTTCCACTACTGAATTCAATACAGTAATAAGTTATATTTATATGGCTCTTCTTTGTGTTTATGGGCATTTTCCGATGAGATAAGGAGGGCTGTAGCATATTCATTATCTAAGAGATAAGCAGGGGTAATCATTACCCCCATTTAACTACTGAGGAAACCAAAGCCCAGAAGGGTTAAATTACTTCCTTGTGGTCCCATAACCCATTAGTGTTAGAATCAGGACTCAAAATTGAGGTCCTAGCCCTTCCCTTTTAACTGCCCTTTCTTGGTGGTCCTCACTGTCTGCACCTGGCCCTCTGGTCCAACCAGACTACTTGTCATTCCTTAATCCCATCCAGATCTTTCCACAGTCTTTCTGTATAAAAAAAAAAATGCCCATCTTGCCTTCATTAAATTGCTCAGATTCTTAAAATCCCTCCTCCATCCTGCTTCTGTTGGTGAAACAACCTTGTCTCTGACTAAAAGAAAGCTTGAGTGGTCAGACCTGCACCCTTTGCCATTGCATTTCAGGGTTCCCAAGCACCCCTAGACTACAACAGTAAGACTTTTTCTGCTGCTTTCATAAATCTAGATAAATCAAGTCCTTATTTATAGCTTTTGTTGATTTCCAAGGTGTAAATGCTCACCATGAAAATTTCACAATCTACTCTCTGAGTCAATACCATCTGGCTCCAGCATAGCCCTTGATGGAATCCCTTACACTTGAGGTAGAGGATGACAGGGGATCAGAAAATAATGAGGAGTTCAATTATGCTGGTATTTACTGAGGCAGGAAGATTTCCAACCAACAAGAAAAATTAAAATAAAAAACAATTTTTAGTCACCTCGTCCAACTCCTTCATTTGAGAGAGGAAAATGAAGCTCAAAGAACTAGTATGATGTAATCTCCTGGAGGCAGAGGCTATTTTATTTTTGTCTTTTTTACCCAGCACTTAATGCAGTTCATGGCACATTGTGGTCCTGTAATAAATGCTAGGTTGATTGATTAGTTTACCCAAGGTTATATATAGAGCTATCATCAGAGCCAGGACTCAAATCCAGGTCTTCTGACTCCCAGGCTAGTGTTCTTTCTATACCACCTGGTTACCTTTTATTCTTTGTAAACTAGAAAATTCAGTTAACTAAAACATTACCATAACCCCCAAGCATTCAGTTTATATTCAGCAAATCAAGAATCTCTGATAGGCTGAGATCCAGGATGAGCCCATCCCAAGCCTGAGAGATAACTTGTGTGTATGTTCACGCCCAAAGGCCGGAGATGGAATGTCATGTTAAAGGAACAGCTAGTCCTCCCCTCCTACTGGAACACAGAGTTCCTGAAGAGGAGGAATGTGAAATACAGCTAGAAAGATCTACTGGAGTATAGTTAAGGAGGATTCTAGTTGACAAGAATTGACCAATCCAAAGCCTCAAGTCAAATTTGCCCTGGTAATGGGCAGTGAGCACCAAAACTCTGCTGCATGCATCTTGAATTTTCTTTATTCTGATTGACAAACTTCAATGAGCAGCTCTGAAGAACCCTGTGAAACATATTATTTCTTCCAAATACCAGAAAGTTGATAAGTAATAGTAAGATTTCCTCTGTATTCTGATAGCATGTATTACACTTCTTGGGAAAATGAATTTTTTATTTTTAACAGTTTCTTTTACAATGCTTGGCATATAATAGAACCTAAATAAGACATTGTGTTCCCTCTAAGTGAAACAATTTATCTGTAAAATTAACAAACCACAGCAAGGTCACAGTACAGACTAAGTGGACTCTGCTCTGGACTAAGGGATGATGACTAGGTTCAATCCTAGGAGAGCCAAGCCTCTAATAGGGGGGAGAGGAGGACTAGATTCCCTTTTCTCACATTCTTTAACATGTCATATTCCACACACACACACATACACACACACACACACATACACACCAGGTGAAATTGCCTAAGTTTTAGATTTTTGGCTCATATCTAACTTCTCCCCAAAAAAAGGGAAGGAACAGGGGCATGGGATACAATGCCTTTATGTCAGGTATTTATTTCCTTTACACAAAAGAAATACTAAAGGACACAAAAGATTCATAACACATATGAAAGACATAAAGTAGAATAAAGGAAAAAATTAAAACTACCATTCTATTGCAGTCTTCTGGGATGCAAATAATAATGTTTGCATGATACATTTTACCTCAGTTCTACACTGTCTCTCTCTAACAAAGTCCCTTCCTTCTGACAAGCAAAGCAAAGACCTTGTGGTCTTTCTGTTGTTGGTGATTGTTTCCTCCAACGCAGAAGCTTCCTTTGCAGCCAATGAGATATACTTATTGGATCCAGGACCCCCTTACCTCTTGAACTCCCAAGATCACCTCCAAGCTTAAACATGTCCACCTTAAGAACAATGTTCAGTCATCTATTGAGGAAAGAGACCTCAAAAACAGAAAAGACAGCCAAGGGCTCAGGTGGAAGCTCGCCTAGCTAAGTCCATCCTAGCTAAGTCCCATCCACATGTCAGTAACCTCAAGGGAGGTGGAAAGAACACCATCCATCCTACCATCCTCTTATAGGAAAACTAGAAACAGAGAGCATTATTTACCACACAAGAGAACTGAAGAAGGTTTTCTCTTCTTTCTAAGTGATGCAGCACTTCCTCCTGCCCTTGTCACAGGGCAGGGAGAGGACCAGGTGACCACCAAGGACTTTCCATGTCACACCAAATCACCAAGTTCTTTTAGCACAGAGATCTAGAAGCAGCCTGGGAGTGCTTCATCTCCCATGTACCCAAACAATGAATCACATATGTTGTTGGCCAAAAGCAGAAAATGCTCTCATGATATATTTAAAAATGGAACTATTCTCATTACTCATGCTGGTCCTGGAAGGTGATGAATCCACTGTACTCATCACTGTCAAAACTCCATCTGTCCTATTGTGTCTAGTCCCAGGCACTGCATTTTAGGAAAGACATGGACAAGCTACCATGTGTCCAACGAAAAGCTGCCAGAATGGCAAAGCGATTGGATAATGTGCCAGAGGGGCTCCAAAAAAAGACCTGATGAGCACATGCACTCCAAGTATTTGAAGGGTGGAAGAGCACACTTGTTTTGCTTGCATTCAGAGGGTAGAACTAAGAAAGATGAGCAGAAGTTGCAGAGAAGCTGATTCAAACTGTACCAAAGAAAAAGTTTCCCTACATTTGGAGCTATACCAAAGGGAATGAAACAAATTCCACTTGGAATTGCATGTTGGCAGGTGCAAGCTGAACGAGCAATTGTTGATAATGTTAAAGAGGGGATTCTTGCCCCACAATAGGTTGGATGAGATTGTCACTGAGACCCCTCTCAAATCTGTAATTCCCTTGCCCAAAGTCTTACATTCCTTTACTATCAGGACCTAGTTTGATACCTGTGGAATTAGCGATTTTTAACTAAACCTATAGAACTAACAGAAAGGGTGGGTAATGCATAGAGGGCTGCCGGGGAGTCTGCAAAGATCTCAATTAAAGTTCTGCTTTTTACATATCCTAGCTGGATAACCATGAGCAAATCACTTAATTTATCTGTGTCCCACAAATGTCTCTCTAAGACCAGTTGCCCTTCTGCATGGGCAAGGAGTTGCCATATTGAGAATTCCCCACCCCAGTGAAAGCACAGGTCAGTTCATTAGTTTCTCAAGGCTGAAGCTCAGCAGCTGTAGGAGATACCTCAGATATTTAGTGTCTGACTAATTGTGTCTGACTCTTTCTGACCCCATTTGGGCTTTTCTTGGCAAAGATACTGGAGTGGTTTGCCATTTCTTTCTCCAGGTCATTTTACTCATGAGGAAACTGAGACAAACAAGGTTAAGTGACTTGCCCAGAGTCACACAGCTGGTAAGTGTCTAAGGCCAGATTTGAACTCAGGAATATGAGTCTTTCTGACTCCAGGCCCAGCACTCTATTCACTGTAATTCACTGTGTACCTCCAGTGTAGCTCAGAAGCTAAAAAAAAAAAAATGGAGCTAATGTGAGCACTGGACTAAGAGCCAGAAGGCCTAGACTTGAACTCTGGTTTACTGGCTGTATGATCTTCCCCTTCAGGACTTTGATTATAGTGCTATATCTGATGAGGTGCTTGGGTGTTTGTGCTTGGACCCCAATTCCAAGATCACATTTCTCCCTAGCTTCAAAACACTATCCCTGACAATTTTCTCCCCAATCCAAGGACATGCCTAGCAACAACTCATGAGTGGGACCCAGTGAGACAGACTATCTTTCCCCATCACAAGAACAAACTGACCTCTGAAGAAATTCTCTTGCAAAAACAGGACTATCTTGTAATCACAGAATTATCATGTATTGATTCCCAAAGTTGTCGTATACAATCCAGAGGTCAAGCTATAGTCATCAGCTCTTAAAGCTATCTTGCTATGGACATTACAGATCGAAAATACAATCCAGAGGTCAAGCTATAGTCATCAACTCTTAAAGCTATCTTGCTATGGACATTACAGATCGAAAATACACCCCTTCCCCTGATTTCCAGGTTGAAGGTTATCACTTAATTAGCATATCTGCCGGATAATTCACTATTTTTCCTATATAATCTTTAGCATCACTCCTGTTAAGTTGCAAATTCTTTAAGGAATGCAAGTTCCCTAAGGAGCTCTGCTTAACATATTGGCATTACAATAAAGCTTTGCCACCTTGACGTAAAGAATGCTTGAGTTGCTGAATTCATTCCAGACAACCCTCTCCTGTACTTCAGTCCTTGAGGGGTCCCTGAACCCCAAACTGCTTTGTTGTATCCATTCAGCCCCTACACCATGCTCAACCAGGTCACACCCTAAAACTACCCTGGCCCATCTGCGATGACAACTAATATCCCCAAAATATATTTAATATGATTGTACATGAATAGCCTACATCCGAATGCTTACCGTCTTGAGGAGCTGGGAGGGAAAAGGAGGAGGGAAAAAAAAATTTGGAGTGAATGCTGAAAAATAAATAAATAAAAGTGAATGTTGAAAACCAAATAAATAAAAGTGAATGCTGGAAAATAAATAATAAAAAGAAAAAATAATATCCTCTGTTACCCGTAGCAACTGAGCTTCAGCATTGAGGAGTTAATGAACGTATGAGGAAATAATTCTCAAAAGAAGTTCAATCTATGACCATCTTTTTTTTTTAAGTGTTTCAAATCATTATTAATCAGAGAAGTACAAATTAAAGTGCCCCTCCTAACTCCTCAAACTGGCAAATATGAAAAGATCCACTATTGGTAGAGATGCAGGAAAACAGGCACACTAATTGACTGCTGGTAGAACTGTGAATCAGTCCAACTGTCTTGGATAACAATTCAAAATGATGGAAGAAAAAAATGCATTATTGTTTATACCCTGTGACCCAGAAATCCTTCTATTGCTTTTTATACACCAAGGAGGTTACAATGAGGTTAGTAAGAAAAATGGTCTGTCCAAAAAATTGTGGGGTTTGCTTTTGGGGGGAGGCAATCAGGTTTAAGTAATTTGCCTAGGGTCACACACCCAGTAAGCATCTGAGACAGGATTTGAATTCAGATGTTCCTGATTCCAGGGCCAATGGTCTATCCATCATGCCACCTAGCTGCTCTCATGAGAATATTCATAGCATTATCTATCAGAGGGCAAGTAGTGGCAGTGGATAGAAAACTGGCTTCTGAGCCAGGAAGATGTGCCAAACCACTGTGCCACATAGCTGCCCATCACATGGTGCTTAGGTATCTTTTTTCAGCTTTGTTTTTCTTAAGATAGAAGTCTGGCTGTTCTTCCCACATTTCCACTGTGTTACTGACTATCAGATAACCAGTAGGGTAAGGGGTAAAGAGATCACACCTGCCAACCCTATCAATGTCCACTGAGTAGGTCATATGCCTGATGGCAAATGATTTCCTAGTTTCAGACTTTCAGAGTCAGTCAATAAACATGTATTAAGTGCCTGCTCTATGCCAGGCACTGTGCTAAACTCTGGGGACAGGCAAAATACAATCCTTGTTGTCAAGGAGCTCATAGGCCAATGGCAGATTAACAAATTGGATGTCAAAGGAACTTATATTCTACAACTGAATGAAGTCACAGGACAATGTCAATTGTTCAGCATCTCTAGGGCATCTGAGAATTTTAGACTGAACAGGGGAAGGTGGTGAAGGAGACTCTTGATAGGAAATATCAGATTGGCAAGAGGCAAGTAAAGGTAAAAAATATAATTCTACTAATAATTCACATTTATATGTGCAATGGATAGAGTGCTGGGTCTGGACTCAGAAAGACTTAACTTTAAATCCAGCCTCAGATATGTAGTAGCTATGTAACCCTGGACAAGTTACTTAACCCCATTTGACTCAGTTTCCTCATCTCTACAAATGAGCTGGAGAAGGAAATGGCATAGCATTCCAGGATCTTTGCCAAGAAAACTCCAAATGGGGTCACAAAGAGTCAAACACAACTGAAAAAATGACTGAAAAGCACTATGGAACACAAAAATACCAAGAGAATTCAAAACAGTTGTACTTTGCACAGTCACGCTGGGAAGTCTTGGGAACACACAATGAGAACACAGATAATTGGTATCTTTCTCCTCAAAACCATTTTCATCTTGGGGGCACCATCATTCTTCCAGTGACCTAGATTTACAACCTAGGAATCTTCTTTAACTCTTGCTCGAGGGCCTATTAAACTATTCCTGTCAAAATTCATTTCATAGTGTCTACTCTGTGATTTCTGAAACCTTTCTTATGATGTATATAAGGATATGTTTAATTCTTAGAATATTGTTACTACAAGTGCCATCCTTCCTCTGAGAGATGCAAATGGCCTGATAGTGTTGGCTAGAGTTAAATACTTGGGTATATTGAAGATATATTGATTCAGTGACCCATTGTTCCCAGCCTTGTCTGTAAATCAGTGTTGGGGGAGGTGTTAGTTTCCAGATATTTAGTCACATAGCAAAGTCACACATCCCCATCTGTGACCTTTGTACCTCTACCTGCAAACTGTCAGATTCTTGCTCTTTTGGGGAGTAACTGAGATACAAGAGTCCAACCTCTTTTGCTCATGTTGACCTCTCTGAATTATTTTAAAATTACCTATAAAAGCTAGTCCCACCTTGAAGCTATTGCTGATCTCCAGTGACAAGCCCATCAACATGTTACTCTCTTAATGTACTTATAATAAACTCCTTTTACTTCTCTGTCCTGAGTTTTGCCTCATTAACCAGGGTGAAAACCCAAATGAAGAATTTTCTTTTCTACAAGTAATACCCCAAATCAACCAGGACTGGAGACCTCATTGGAAAAAATGTTTTGAATAACAGGCAGACATCTTGGAAATTATAGTTCCCCTCTTTTCCCCACCCTCACCCCCATCCCCCAAGCCCTAAAAGAAGAAAAAGGAAAACCAGGATTCCAAAAGACTACAGATAAAGCATTCCACACATCTCTTGACGAAGAGATGATGTGCAAAATGAGATCTATTTTGAGAGGACATGACCAATATAGGAGTTTACTTTGCTTTACTCTGCACATTTGTTACAAGGGTTTTGGTATGTTTTCTTTTCTTTTTCTATCGGGGAAGAAGAGAGGTTATAGATGGGTTCCTCTCCATAAAAAAGGAAAAAACAGAAGGAAGACCAGAAGGGCTGACAGACAAACTGGACATCTTTGAAAGTTAGATGTCAAATTTATTCTATACAACAAATAAATAAAGCAAGCTGTACATCATAGAGATCTGTAATTTCACATGCAATCCTCTTGTTCTGAGCTACAAATCAGAAGCAGATGGATATGTTCATTTTATTTGGTGTTTATTAGCATCAGAAATAAACTAAATTGAAATGAAGAGGAAAAAAAGGCAGAGAAAACATTGTAGGGGATTGGAGATTGGGGAGAAGGAATATGATGCAACTAGACCATGGGGAGCGTGGGTGCTTTCCAGCCCACTGAAGAGTCTCTTCCTTGCTTCTCAGTCTCCAGGGACAGCTCCTCCTCCTCTTACCCTAACACAGTCCTCTCCAAGCTCTTCCCTGCTCAAGCTCCTTCACAGATCTCATGTCCCTAATCCCAAATCCTAGAAACATTTCTCTTTCTCCTGGGTCAAGGAGGGGGAAATAGGAGACAATTCCCAAGATGTCTCACTGTCATTCCAAAATGACATCTATACATTATTAAGAACTGAAACCATTTCTCCCATATTAAATCTTTGTGTACTAGAAGTTTACTCCCCTCCTTTCCCTACAGAATCTGAGATAATTGTATTTAATGTTAATAACCATTACTGGCACTCAAGGAGTTGGGGCACTGAACCCACTCCCCTCTCCACTAAGGGGCCTTTCTGCTTTGGGTCTGGGAATGTGGTCTGGGCATGTAGTCTGGACTGGGTTCAGTCCTTAATGACACTGGCCTCTAATGAGCAAGGTGCCAAGCTCCCTCATCTCTAACTCTTTGACTCCTTGAACCCCCATCCCTCTGCTCTGCTTCAGGCTTAGATTGTTAGTTCATGTCTAGGACTCTCCAAAGTGGGGAATATAATAGATATTCAATGTAAAATGTCAATCAAGTAAGGGACAGGTATTTGATTGCTTGTCATTGTTCAATGGCATCCCAACTCTTCATGACCCCATGGACCATACTGTCCACAGGGTTTTCTTGGGGAGGAGCCTGGAATGGTTTGCCTTTTCCTTCTTTAGTGAATTAAGGCAAACAGGTTAAGTGACTCACCCAGGGGCATTGAGCTAGTGTCTGTGGTCACATTTGAACTCTGGTTTTCCTGACTCCTGACCCTGTTTGGTTATCTTTGCCAATTAAAGAAGCTTGTCTCGCTTCATCGAGCTTCACTCAATGGACACAGGACATTCCGACGTCTTGAATTCATAAGCTCCAAGTTCAGACATTTCAGCCCCAAGGCCATCTACCTGCTCAGTCGTCTACTCGCGAAAGGAAACACAAACCAGAAAAGCCGGGGAAAAGAGGCACAAGCATTTCTAGTGGGGTTCCCCTACTCTAGCTGCCACGTGGAGAAGCTGCCATGGGGTCCAAATGGGGAAGGGTCCATTCATCCCTCACCCCTCACTGAAACGCTCAGAGTTAGGCGATGCTATCTGCAAAATGGAAGAAAAACGAGCGCTCCCGCCTCTCGTCGTCGGTGAGCACGCATGGCTAGCCAACTTCCCTTGAGGGGTCAGAGCAGGCGCGTGGAGGCGGCCGCGGGGAGTCGAGCCTTCGGGGTGAGCGGACGAGGGGAGCCCTGAGCCACTACAGCAGCGAGGAGCATGCGGTGCCTACAGCCTCCTCCGGAATGCAAATGAAGAATACACCTCGCCCATTTACACAGACAAGAACGTGTTCCACGTGCTCGTGGAAGTACCTTGACGGACAAATGCAAACATGGAGATCTCCACAAAGGGTCCTTTAAACCCAACTAAGCAAGAACGAAAAAAGGGAAAGCTCCGCTACATAGCCAATGCCGTCCCTCACAAAGGTTATATCTGGAACTACAGGACCATCCCTCAGATTTGGGAAGATCCAGGGCATAAGGACCAGCTTACTGGCTGCTGTGGAGACAACGACCCGACTGAGGTCTGGCGAGATTGAGAGCAAGATATACTTGGGAGGAGAAGTCAGTTCAAGTGAAGGTTCTGGGAATATTAGCGATGATTGATGAAGGAGAAACCGACTGGAAGGTCATTGCCATCAACGTGGATGATCCTGATGCAGTTAGCTGTAATGATATTAGCAATGTCAGAAAGCTGAAACCTGGTTATCTAGAAGCCACAGTGGAATGGTTTGGAAAGTACAAGGTGCCTAATGGGAAATCAGATGATCACTGGAAGGCGTTGGCTATGAAGAAAACAGATAGAGAAGGAATTAACTGCATGAACACCACCCTAGAGGACAAGTGCAGCATGGAATCTGCCAAAGCAATTGTAGATACCCTTCCTCCACCTTATCAATCTATCTGTGTCATCCCCACAGACGAAGACTAGTGTTTTTATTACCAGAGCCACTTAAGGCCCTTCAGGAAGACCAGCTGGCATGGCTGCATTCCCTAGATCAGGAAATCCTAGATTCCAAAGTCATAGCTTTGTCATGGAGAGCTTTGAAGAGGCTGCTTTATTGAGGCCAAATTCCATGTTAACTAGTTGTGTCTATCCACAATGTCCCTCCTCCCAAGAACAGTTTCTCCCTATCCCTGCCTGCATAACAACCAATGGATCCCCAGGACCAGGATGGAGAGAATTGGAAAACCATTTGTGGAGAGCTAGATGTGCAGAAGCAAGCATGCTTTGGTTGTATGTGTTTACCATATGGTAGGAAATAAATTATTTTGCTGGAAAAAAAGAAAAAAAATAGAAGACAAACAGTTATCCAGAAGTTGTTTCTCCTTTTAAGTGATGCATCACCCCACAGCGTCTGCTATGTTGTGTGCTAAGAGAGGAGGAAGAGACCTCTCTGGGATTCCTGGGTCATACTAAAGCAACAAGTCCTTTCAGCATTGAGAAATCACATGATTAGAAAGAGGCAAGAAACTAGAAGTCTCCAGAAGTCCCAAGTATGGAGTTCCCACGTCCCTGAAATCCCCAGAAGTTTTCAGGGAAACTCTGGGCAACCACTCCTAGAATGACCCCTAGAAGTCAGTTCAACTCCTGATGCATGTACTACTCAAGGGGAAATGCATTTATTAAGCTCCTACTATGTGCCAGGCACTATGCTAAATCCTAAGGATACCAAAAAGAAAAAAAGTCAAAATACAGTCTTTGCTCTCAAGGACTAACATTCTAATGAGGGACATCTAATGCAAACAACTATGGAACTATGTACAAAAACAAGTTATGTACAGGACCTGCATCAGAGGACCTTCCATCCTCCCTTGAAAGAACCCAACACCCAGTTTCTGGGCTAACTGCTCACTATTTGATAAAAACTACTGAGAAAACTGGAAAACAGCATGGCAGAAACTAGGCATAGATCAACATCTCACACCGTTTACCGAGATGAGGTCAAAATGGGCACACAATTTAGTTATAAAGGGTGAAACTATAAACAAATTAGGAGAGCCAGCAATAATTTACCTGTCAGATCTATGGAGAAGGGAAGAATTTATGACCAAACAAGAGATAGAGAACCTTATGAAATGTAAAATGAATGATTTTGATTACACTAAATTTAAAGGATTTTTCATAATCCAAGTCAATGCAACCAAGATTAGAAGGGAAACAAAAAGCTGGGAAACAATTTTTATAGCCAGTGTTTGTGACAAAGGCCTGATTTCTAAAATATATAGAGAACCAAGTCAAATCTATAAGAATACAAATCCTTCCCCAAATGATTAACAGTCAAAGGATATGAGCAGGCAGTTTTCAGATAAAGAAATTAAAGCTATCAATAGTCATATGAAAAAATGTTCTAAATCACTATTGATTAAAGAAATGTTAATTAAAACAACTCCAAGGTACCACCTCCCAACTATGAGAATGGCTAACATGACAAAACAGGAATGATAAATGTTGGAGAAGATGTGGGAAAAATGGAACACTAATGTGTTGTAATACATTGTAATGTAAACTGATCCAACCATTCTGGTGCAAAGAACTAGAAATGGAGGGGTTGCCCATCAATTGGGAATGACTGAACAAGTTGTGGTGTATGAATGTAATGAAACACTATTGTGCTATAAGAAATGATGAGCAGGTGGATTTCAGAAAAACCTGGAAAGACTTACATGAACTGATGCTGAATCAAGTGAGCAGAATCAGAACACTGTCCATGGTAACAGGAAGATTGTGGAATGACTGACTTTGTTAGACTTAGCTCTTCTGAGCAATGCAGTGATCAAAGACAATTCTAAAAGACTCAATGGGAAATGTTATCCACATCCAGAGAAAGAATTATGGAGTCTGAATACAAACCGAAGCATACTATTTTCTCTCTTTTTGTTGTTTTTTCTTTCTCATGGTTGTTCCCATTTGTTCTGATACTTCTTTCACAACATGACTAATGTAGAAATATGTTTAATATTATTGTACATGTATAGCCTGTATTAAACTGCATGCTATCTTGGGGACAAGGGAAAAGGAAGGAAGGGGAAAATTTTAGAACTCAAAATCTTACAAAAGTGAATGTTGAAAACTAAAAATAAAGAAAAATTTAAAAAAAAGAAAAGAAAGAACCCAACCCCATTTTTCTGGCAATGGTCAGACACTTTAGAGGCTGAACTCCCTGAGAAGACTCATGCAAATATAGATTGACTATTAGCCTGTATACCCAGTCAATTTTAATTGCATGTCACTTTGTTTTGTTTTTATCCCTAAACTCAGCTGAGGTCTCTCATCTCCCCAGTTATAACTCTGAAGATAAATGGCTGCATTAGTAATATCAGTTCCATTCTGCTTGTTAGCTGAACTTAAGTAGAAGAAAAACATTAACAATCAATCGTATGACTCTCATTCAATTATAGTATCCAAGGATACCAAAATGCAGGTTTGGAGATGGAGGTAGCAGATTAAAACTTATTCCCCAAAAATCAACAATTTGGAACCAAGAAAAAGAGGGAGCATCACCAAAGGATATCATAGTTGGGACTTTTCTGTACAAAAGGGAGTCAGCCCTTGTGATGGGCAGTCATCTTGGAGCTGCTCCACTCTGAATCCAATCTGGATACAGATTTTGAGCACTGTAGTACCTCTTCCAATCTCCAGTTTTCCTGAGGCTTCAGCTGGCTGTGCAGAATAGCCCTTAACCAATATCTCTTGGTCAGGTAAGTGGCACATGGGTTTCCGCTTTTTTCCTTTCCTTGTGCCAATGCTCAGTTAGCACATTCATTTGGATAGGCCTTTGCCACCAAAAGTGGGAATTGAAATGGATAGGAGAAACCGAGCATCTCCTCCTTAAGCTAAAACTCATAGAACTCAAGCAGAGCTCACTTCACACTGCTGACATGAGAGACTTTCATTCAACTCTTCATTGTTTTTCATTTCCCATGTCCAATCAATTATCAAATCATACCAGTTCTACCTCTATAGCATCTCTCCCACAAGTCCCCTATTGTTTGCCATTCACACGACCTATTTCAGGCCCTCAAGGTCTCTCATTTAGCCTATTACAATAGTCTTCTGATTAGTCTCCCTCACTCAGGTCTCTCTCCTCTCCAATTTCACATGCACAAAGTTGCCAAAGTGGTGTTCCTAAAGTACAGGTCTGAAGGTATCACCCCCCCCCTTCAAGATACTCCAGTGGGTCCCCATTACTGCCTTGAATATAAAATAAAACTACTCTGTTTGGCACTTAATATCCTTCACAATCCAACCCCAACCTACCTTTTCAGATATTACATATTACTCCCTTTCACATATGTTCTGGTCTAGCCAAAATGGCCTTCTTGTTACTTCTTACATGTGACATAATATCCTCATACTTTTTACAAAAGAACTCCCATTCCTTGGATGCCCTTCCTCCTTACCTCTTTGTCTTGGAAATCCTAGCTTCCTTCAAGGCTTAACTCAAGTAGTACTAGTGACAGGAATTCTTTCCTGAACCCTCTAAGTGTTAAAGACTCTACTGTCCCCTCCAAAACAAAACTTATCTTCAGTTTTTTTTGCGTATATTTTGTGTCATTTCTTCTCATAAAATGTGTCTTGAGGGCAAGGATTGCTTCATTTTTGTCTTTCTACCCCCAGTTCCCACACAGTACCTGACACATAGTAGGTTCTTCATAAATCTTTGCTGGTTTATTGATTGATTAATATAAAAAAATCACCTCCACAGATTTTTGTTTTATTGCAAAGACCCCTTAGCTGAGCTTGCTCAAATACCCTCAAATAAAAATCTCTGGTGGCTCTCTCTTGCCTGCCATTCAAGACCCCCTACAGCCTGGCACCACCCTAACATTACAGATTTAACCACTCTCTTTCACATATCCTTTGCTCCAGACAAATTGAATTCTTCTTTCCCCTGTCCCATGCCAACAGGCTTTGGGATTTCCTGCCTCAGTGCTGTTATTTATATTGTTTTATCTACCCTAACTAGAATACCTATCACTTATACAGTGCTTTTAGGTTTGCAAAGGCCTTTACAAAGACTATCTCATTTTGTCTCTGCAACAACAATGGGAGATAGTTGCTATTATTATCCCATTTTATAAAGGAGGAAAACTGAGGCACTTAGGATTTACCCAGGACTTACCCAGGGTCACACAGACAATTAAGTGTTTCAGACCAAATTTGAAATCATCTTCCTGACTCCAGCCTGCTTTCCCCTCTTCCACTGTTGAATTCCTACTCATCCTTTAAATGGTAACCCAGATACCAGGGAAGCATATTCCCAAACAGTTATGACTTTTTCCTCCTTACACCCAACATAGAGATTTACTCTGTGGAAGTATCCTGAGATTAAAATGTCTGTTTTCTATGAATTACCTTACCACGAAGGTGCACTGGATGCTGTATAAGCCTGCTTGCTGAAAGAAGCTAATTAGGAGCCTGCAGAGAGCCAACATCTTGCTCACTCCCAGATGTCTTTGCTGGTGTTCCCTGGCTGACCTTGCTGAGCTGTGCCCCTGCCTCCCATCCCCAGACTGGCCCCAAACCAGCCTTTCAGTCAACTGTTCCTGCAAAACATCCTGCTTCTGTGTCTACCTATTCCTGGGAAAGATTTTCCATTCTTTTTCCCAACCTCTCCCTGAACTTGCCCTGTGTGGTTTTCAAGCATAAATCTGCCCTGACTCTCCTAGGCTATAGGCTCCTTTGTACCTTGTACAGGGGGCGTTGGCGCTAGTGTCTGATTTTCCTCTTCATAAAACTCCTGCTTTCAACTCAGCTTGGACTCCTCGGCGTTTTGAGGAGGGGTTGACAGCTCTCACTTTTATGACCCACTTCTTCCATATTTCAATGGATTGCTGATCTGATCAAGGCGAGTCCTCCAGTGGATCACAACCTACCTATACCATCTCTTCCTAGCTGATCTTTGTCCATATTCCTCTTTAAATACCCCACAAGGGGACTTCTAGATCTAGATAATCATGGGCCCTACCTCCGTGTTGAGCTATTTGATGAGTCAATATCTGTTCAAAAATATAGCTTGTACACACTAGGGTAATGAGAGAGAGAGAGCATGCTTCTCTCGAACACGTCCCTAATGAATTTGGTGATCTCCATAGAGATTATACCTAATATTTATGTATGTATATATATATATATATATATATATATATACATATATATGTAAATGTGTATATATACTTATATATAATGTGTATATTTTATATGCATACATACACACACACACATATATACAGTTTTGTTTTAAAAGAGCGATTCTACCCTTCTCCCACTGACACTCCTATTTCTAAAGGCCTTTGGTACTTCTTGGCTTCAGAATCTTTTCTTCCCCACTTTGTTTAGAAAACCTGGGGAATGCCACCTCTGTCACTACTGGGGACAGACAATTCATTCTGATGGAATCTTGATCTTAAGCAAGTGGCTACCCTTGAGTAGTTTACCTGGGTCTGTTAACTTTTTATCTAATTTACTTATGAGGAACTCTGCAAATAAAAGATTGATGGGGAAGGAAAAAAAAAAAAAATATATATATATATATATATATATAGCTCCTAAGTCCCATCCCAAAGTGGCCTATGGCTCAGAAACCCTAGGCTCCAGGATTACATATGGAGTCCCCTCAAAGTTGGGGGTAGGAGGGTGGCAGAGGAAAGAAGACATCCTACCTCCCCTCCCAGAGGAGTTGACTGGACTTGCATAGAATTCTGGGAATTTTGAGTTTTTGCTCATCTTTTGGACCAAAGATATAAAGCACAGTTTTGAGATAGGGCAGGGACTTGGAGAGACAGGAAACTCCTATTCAAATTCTTATTCCTCTGTTTATCCCCTATGTGACCTTAAAGAAGTTGCTTAACTACTCTGGACCTCAGCATCCTCCTCTTTAAAATGAGAGTTGGACTAGAAATTCAGCAGTGTTAAACTCAAATAGAAACACATACCTTCCAGGCATATATTGACTCAGAAAATCTCAAATTAACATTATCTATGTTATATTTTTATTTGTTTTGTTAAACATTTTCCAATTAGATTCTAATCTGCTTCGGGCTATACTCCAGAGTTTAGGGACTGCTTGTGGTTATGAGTTCGACACCTCTAGACTGGAAGACAGCCAAGGTACTTTCTCTGCTTTAATTCTATGAAGAGCAAAGGAGTAGGGGGAAAGATGCTTTTTAGTTCTGGATGTGTTGGCACTAGAGGGCGCTCACAAGCTAAACTTAAAATACCTGGCTCAACTGCCAGGAATTCAGTAAGTATGTCTAAAATCCAGTTTTTCACACCAAACTATTTTCCTCTTCAGCTGTCCAAGTTTCTTTGTTTGTTTTGCGAGGCAATCAGGGTTAAGTGACTTGCCCAGAATCACACAGCTTCCAAATGTCTCAGATGGCATTTGAACTAAGGTCCTCCTGACTCCAGGGCTGGGGCTCCATCCACTGCACCATCTAGCTGCCCCTGGCCAAGTTTTAATGAACCACCTATTCTCCCAGTTACCAAGCTTTGTACTTATCTTTGGCCACCACCACTGCCTCACCCAACCCCCCCAAAAAAATATCCAATATCAATATCCAATATCCAATACTCAGATCTCTAACCCTTCCCAATGACTCTCAGATTTCTCCATCCCCTTTTCTCCAACCCAATCCAAAAACTCATTACCACCCATCTCAACTATATAATAACCTTGTAATTTATCTCTCAGACCTGAGTCTCTCTCCATCTAATTTCTGTTGCCAGATTGTTTTTCTAAAATTCCCTACTTTTTCTGTTTCCTATAAAATGTGTCAGTGATGTCTTTTATCTTTTTTATCACAGTCTCCTCCCCAACTGTAGCAGAAAGCACACTGACACATCCAGGATGGCCAGCTAAAACAGGTTCTTAGATGTGCTTTTCTAAAAGGAAAGCAACTTTTGAAGGGTCAGCAATCTTCTTTAATCACATATACCAACAGAAAAAATACAAAGAAATAGAGTCCAACACACAGGGCTTCTAACTGTTCTTTAGGTCTCCTTCATGTCCCCAGCCCCACCCTAGTCTTACCCCACTGCCACATTTATATGTCCACTCTCATAAACTACCTACCTTCCCCTCAATAGTTTGGGATGTGAAGGAGAAACCTGTTAGTCAAAAGTCAAGCTACAAGCTCCCTAAAAGAGAATGTTTGGAGATTTCTACCCCTCTGTGGGCCATCATCTCCAGCATCCTGTTAATATGTATTTGACCTTTGTTCCTAGTTTTGACTTCCTTAGGTTAAATGCTCAGTGGATCAGTAAGTCACAGAATATGTACCGTTTTGTCACTTTTTTGCATAATTCTAAATATCAAATTAATATCCAGACCAATTTCCAGCTCTACCAATGTTATTTTCACATACTCATCATTCCACAGTCTCTCCATCATTTACTATTGCCATTTTTGTTACCTTTGATAGTTCATAGAATATGAAATGGAATTTAAGATTGTTTTCATTTGCATTTTTCTTACTGTCAGTGAGTTGAGGCATGTTCTCATGTGGTCACTTACTAAGTGTAATTCTTTTGAAAATGGTTAATATCCTTTGGCTCCTTTTCTGCTAGGGAATAGGGTAGCACTTTTGTATCAGTTCCCTATATATCCTGAGTAGCAGACTTTTACTAGTGATAATTGATGCAAATACTTTTTCACTCTGTTGTTTTTCTTCTTATTCTAGCTTCATTTTATTTTATTCATGCAAAAGCTTTTTAAATTTTTATAACGAAAATGTAATCTGTAATTTGTGATCTCTTTATATCAGGAAGTTATTTATCACATATGTCTATATTTTCTCTTCCTAACTAGATTGTGAGCTTCCTGAGGATAAAAAGCCTATCTTACTTATCTCCACTGCACCTAGAACAGCTCTAAGCTCATAGTAATCGATTAATAAATTTTTGTTCACTAGCCTTTTCATATTTTTTCACTAGATTTTTGTCTCAGGAAAATCACTCATCTCATAGGGTCAATCATTATGCAGCCTGATGTCACCCAAACTCCAGTCCAAAAAGTTTCTGGGGATGGATGAGATGAGTGCTTATAACAGATAGAGAAAAGGTAGAATTGTTCAGCTTCTATCTATTTATTCCTGTCTGCTCATCCAAGGAGAATGATTTTCAGACAGGAAAAGATAAAGGAAAAATAGTTATCAGGAAATCAAAACCCAAAATAAGTGAGAAGATAGTATTTATTACTATAGACTTGTTCTCAAGATGACAGGGCAGGAGCAACGGGTAGAAACTTCAAAGAGACAATTTTCCTAACAATTAGAACTACCAAATGTACAATGGGTTTCCCCAAAAGGTAATGAGTACCATGTCACCAGAGGTATTCAGGAAGAAACTGAATGATCACTTATTAGAGTGACAGTTATAGAAGGTACTCCTGTTCAGGGTTGGACCTCTGAGATCCTTTCCAACTCCGAAATTCTTTGAAATGCTCAAGAGATATGTTAAGGTAGGGAGGATACCTTTGTCAACCTCAAAATCAACCAGGTAGGATTTTGAAAGTTTAGGGAATCCTCTAATAGCAAATCACTAGGAAATGTTTTGGTTTTCTTTCCACAGAGGAAAAACAATCAGTAAAAAGCAACTTAATTGAGATGGCATTTTTTTCTTTCCTCGTAGAGAGAATATTTCTTATTTCAGTGAAGACCATTTTCTTCATAGATGAGCAAAATTACTGTCTCCTAAAGTGCCTACTCCATTATTAGGAAGCTCTAATTGTTAAGAAGCTTTCCTTTAATATCAAACGCAAATCTGCCCCTTCGCTATTTCTACCCATTGATCCCAGGTCTTCAATCCAGAATGAAACGGAACAAAGCTAATACCTTGTCCAGGGGTTGAAGTCAGGAAGACTCATCTTCCTGAGTTCCAATCTGACCTCACACGCTTACTAGCTGTGTGACCCTGGGCAAGTCACTGAACCATGTTTGCCTTAGTTTCATCTTACTTTCATCTGTCAGATGAACTGGAGAAGGAAATAGCAAACCACACTAGTATCTTTGCTAAGAAAACCCAAAAATGTGGTTGCAGAACAATGAAAATACCTTTTACACATGACAACCCTTCAGATACTTGAAGATGGTTTTCATATCCTGCCTGTACCTTCTCTTCTCCCTACTGAACCTCTCCAATTCCTTCTCTAATCTTCTTATCATCTTAATTGTTAGAAGTGTAAATATCTTTGGGACATTCTCATCTGGGTAGTGAAACCCTTTTACAATATCACTTTAGTTTCTAAATCTCTTGATCTTGAAGATATCTTTACAGTTTGGTGGTAAAGTGGTTGGAGCATAGGACTTGGAGTCAGAAAACCCTGAGTTCAGATCTAATCTCAGATGCTTACTAGCTTTAAGACCCTGGGCAAGTCAATTAACTTCTATCTGCCTCAGTTTCCTCAATTATAAAATAGGGATAATATTATTACTTCCCAGCATTGTCATGAGGATCCAATGAGATAAAAACTGTAAAGTGTTTAACACAGTGCCTGGCATGTATGAGACATTAAAATAAATATTTATTCCTTTGCCCTCTCTAACCAAACTCTCTCCATTTATACTACCCAATTTTGGAATTGGAATCTCTTCCCATGAGTAAACAATGATACTCCAATACTCCCTCTTTTTTGTCTATTCTACTTCTTTTAAATAAGTTGTAATTCATAGTTGTGTTTCAAATACATTTCATGTATTTCATTGCAGTCATGAAATCTCCCCCATCAAGTCTCAGTGAAGAAAATCAGGGAAGCACACAGAAAGTAAACTGAAAAGTAGACAAAGATGGGGATAGAGGAATAGATGAACTAGAGGGAGAGAAAATTATAGATTTAGAATTGCAAGGAAACTTAGATTAGAGCAAGTATCCTTAACTTGTCAGGCATGAATTTGTTTGGTATACACACACATACACACACACACACACACATATATATACATATATATTGACAATAGTATTTCAACATAATAGGCTTCTCTGGAATCCTATGTATGTTAGTTTTGCATTAAAAAATATTAAGTATTGTACTATAAGAAATGATGAGCAGGAGATTTCAGAAAAATCTGAAAAGACTTACATGAACTGATACAAACTGAAATGAGCAGAACCAGGAGAATATTATACACAGTAACAGCAACACTGTGAGATGATCGGCTATGATCAACTCACCTCTTCTCAGTAATAAAATGATCCAAGACAATTTCAAAGGACTCTTGATGGAAAATGCTCTCTATCTCCAGAGACAAAGCTAATGGAGTCTGAATGCAGATCAAAGCATACTATTTTCACTTTATTTTTTTGTGGGTTTTTTTTTCCACTTTTGGTCTGTTTCTTCTTTCACAACATAACTCATATGGAAATATGTTTTATATGACTGCACATATATAACCTATATCAAATTGCTTACATCTTAGGGAGGGAGAGGGGAGGAAGGAAAGGAGGTAGAAAAATTTGGAACTCAACATTTTTTTAAATGATTGTTTAAAAAATTGTCTTTATGTGTAATTGGAAAAATAATAAAACACCATTTTCAAAAAAATTTTGTTAAAAATAAATTTATTCAGAGAAGAGGCCCATAAAGACTGCCACAGGGGTCCATGACACAAAAAGGGTTAAGAATCTTTGCCTTAGACTTATTTAACCCAACTCCCTCGTTTTACAGAAGAGGAACCTGAGACCTAGAGAGGCTAAATGACCTGTCCAAATATTGAATGGCAGAGGTGGGATTTGAACCCAGGTGCCAAACACCAATCTCAGCATGTTTCCCCACTGTACCTTGCTAGGAACAGACCATTTGAATGAGAAACAGGGAAAAGATTTTAAAAAAAACTGAGAGAGAAAGCAAAGGAGAAGAAACTAGGGAGGCTGGATTGGGAAAAGAGGGCAGAAACAAGCAGGAAGAAAAGGAGAACACAGAAGAAAAGATAAAGACAAAAGGAAAGTGATGTCAAGCAGACTCTGAGTTCAGTGAGTTCATTATGAGTTGATCTGGTTTGTTCACCATTTCTAGGCTGTGGGATGTCAAAGTAAATGGTTCCCTCTTATCAGTGCCCTCTGAACTTTTGCATTTTTCTAAGGTGGGAGGCAGTTTACCTTGTCATTTCTTTTCAAACTTCAAAATGGAATTTTGAATAAAAGTTTGTCTTCCTCCCTGGAGTTTTAAGCCTGGAAGGGAATTGTGTTGAGCTAAAGTAATAAATCAGCAGTATATACTAATGAACTAATTCTTCAGGGTTGAGGAGGCCTTGATTTGACAACTATCTTCCCAAAAGGAAAGCCTGGAGACTTCCATAGGCTTGGGCTTGTGAGGACAAAAAGTTCAGGACATTGAGCGGTTGAGAGAGGGAGGCGCCATAGCCTTTGTTCCATTTTTGACATGAGGGATGCCATTTTAGAACGTTTCCTCTTCAAGTGTAAATGGGCAAGTGTAAATGTTGGCCTTTATCCAATGTTTCATGCAAGGCCAACCAAAATACAAACCAGACTAATAGATTAGAAAGTTTCTGTACCCTCTACCCTGAAACACCCTCATATACAATTTTTTAAATGCTAAATAGCTTTTTTCTTTGCCTTTGGTTTATAAATTAACGCATGAAAAAAAGTCTTTTTCTCACTAGTATTCTAAATTGTAAATAGGAGTTTTCTTGCCGCAAGAAAGGAATTCCAAATTTGGTGTCTTGGAGAGAAGTAGAGTTAAAACAAAAAACTCTGAACCAGGATCTGTGAGCACTTTTGCAGACATTAAAGTTTTATAGCAGTTGGGCTTCTGACCTCATCATTCTACTGAATTCTCCTCTCCAAAAGGAGCAGTTATCTCGTCATGGTCAAATCTAATGGCTTGTTTTTCAGTCCTCATTCTTCTTAACTTCTCTGTAGCCTTGGACACTGCCAATCATCCTCTTGCTACTCTCTTCTGGCTCTCCTCCTAATCCAATCCAATCCTATCAACCTTAAAACGTTGGTTATTGTCCTTTGTGCTCCAACTGGACCAAAATGACATCACTACCTTGGGGTCAAGGTACAATGTGTCCACCTGTGGCTGATCAGACCAATACAAGCCCAGGAGATTCTACCACAGGACAACCACAAATATGGATATTTGGAGTGGAGATGTTTCTAAATTTGTGCATCTCACATTTCTTTTGAGCTACTGAAATTCTGCTTTGCTTAAAGAACATAGCACCTTCTTTGATACAGGCATGCTGGACAGTCCTGTGCCATTGTCTCTCATGTCTCACAATTGATTCCAATGTTCTTCATTGAGAATGTTCTTCAGAGAGACCTTGAGAGTGTCCTTGCCACTTCTTCTGACCTCCATGTGCCATGTGAGCCCTTGCTTTGTGTGAGTTCTCCATAAAATAATCTTCTAGGCAAACGTACATTTGGCATTCAAACAATGTGGCCAGCCCATTTGGAGTTGTACTCTCTGCAGCTGAGTTTGAATGCTTAGCAATTCAACTGAGAAAGGACCTCAGTGTCTGATACCTTATCTTGCCTAGTGATCTTCAGAATCTTCCTAAGACAATTCAAATGGAAACAATTGTATTTCATAGCATGGGCTGGTACATTGTCCAGGTTTCACAGGCATACAGCAATGAGGTCAACACAACAGCACTGTAGACTTTCAGTCTGATAGTCAGTCTAATACCTCTCCTCTCTCACATTTTCCTTCAGAACCTCCCAAACACTGAATTAGCTCTGACAATGTAAGTGTCAACTTCATCATCTATGTGTTCATCCCTGGATAGTATACCACCAAGGTAAATGAACTTAATCAGGGTATTCAAAATTTTTCCATTGACTGTAATTTATATATAATGGATATGTAACTATATAAGGATGGTGCAGTGCTGGCTGTTTTCTTGGTGTAATTATGTAGCACAAGAGGCAAAGAATTGATCCATACTCTGTACATCTCAGCCTCAGAGGTTGCATTGAGTACACAGTCATCTGCACACAAAAAATCATGCACCAACTCTCCCTCCCCTTTAGTCTTGGCTTGTAGCCTTCTTTAAATTACCATCAGTGTAGTGTAGTGGTTTCTCATCCTTGTTGAAAGTGTCTGACAACATTGAGGAAAACATCATGCTAAAGAGCATGGGAGCAAACACACAACCCTGTTTTATTCCATTAGTGACTGAGAAAGTGTGAGAGGATCATCCATTTTCCAGAACCTGTGCATGCATGCCATCATGAAACTAGTGTACAACACTAACGAAGTTCTCTGAGCAATCAAATTTCACCATGATCTTCCACAAGCCCTCATGACAAGGCCCTCAAAGGCCATACAAACACCATATCAACTGTTCCTCAACCCCTTCTGAAGCCTCACTGGCTCTTGGGTAGATGACCATCTCCCAGATGAAGGATGAGCCTATGAAGGGGGACCCTGACAAGACTCTTGCCAATAATGACTGAGAGACCCACTCATCCCCCTGCCACCCTGGTGACAGGAGAATCTACTTCCTTTCCTTTATGGAGATGGATGATGGAGGCATCCCTGCATTCCTGGGGGAATTCATCCCTGAACTTACCAGAAGATTTCAGTCAGTTTTTGCATGAGCAGTGGACACCCTGTCTTGTAAATCTTATTTGGAATGGAATCAGCACCAGGTCTTTTGCCACACAAAAGGAGCCTTAATTATATTTAAAAAACAAAAACAAAACTCTTCAGCTGAAATTTTGGTTAGAGAGGAGTTGACTTCAACCTGAGGTATGTGGTCAGCAGCTTCAGCATGAATTTTTGATGACCTGTTAAAAGTGCTATGGAAGTGTTCAGCCTGTTTCTCCAGGGTAATGTCCTTATCACTAATCAATGTGGCTCCATCAGCACTGAGTAGTTGAGATATACTATGAGTCTGGCCCATAAATAGCCTTCAGAGTTACAAAAGTGCTCTGGACTGTTACTGTCAGCATAAAATCTGATTGGTTGGTTGTTGTCCATTTTCAAAGAGGACCAAAATGATCACCATGATAAAGTGGAGTTTCAGTGTATCTGACTGTGGCTAATCAAACTAATATCAGCTCATAATGCTCTACCATAAGTCGGGCACAGATAGTCTGTATGAATTTTTGGGGTGGATACTCCAAATTTGTGCATCCCACATTTACTTTGTGCTGTCTCAATTCTGTTTTGCTTGTAGAGCTCAGCACCCTTTCTGATATGGGCACACCATGCTGAGTGATCCTGTGCCAGTGTCTCCCATGTTGACCAATCAAATCCAAAGTTCTTGAGAGAGACCTTGAGAGTGTCCTTGTATCACTTCTTCTGACCACCTGCCTCATGTGAATTCTCCATAAAATAGTCTTTTTGGCAAGAGTACATTTTGTGTTTGAACAATGTAGCCAGTCCAGAGAGTTGAGCTCTCTGAAGCTTAGTGTAAATACTTGGCACCAGATAAATAGATACGAGAATCATCTGCATGGATATGATCATGAATCCTTGGGAGCTAATAAGATTATGCAGAGAGAGAAAGGAGGGCAGAGTGGAAGGAAAGAGGAAGAGGAAGGAGGCTTGGGGGAAACCTATTAGTGGATGAGGGTCCCACAAAGAAGGCTGTGAAGGAGCAGTCAGGTCGCATGTGCTGCTTTCCTAGGTTTCAGCTCCACAGAACAAGATGTCCCTCTCAGGTTAAGCTCATCATCCCTAATCAACACGCTGCAAACTCAAACGTTAATGATGTCACTTTCCTCAGCCTCCTCTCTCCTCTGGTTGGAGGATGGAGGGTGGAGTACCAAACTTATCCCATATATAAAGGACCTGCCTTACTTTGCAGAGGGCGGAAATTGTGCTTTTAGCTCACTCACTTGATTCTATATCTGCTGCACTGCCTGGAGTTTCAAGTCCTTGGAACAAATTCTTCCCCCTGTGCCAGTACCTCCTGATCTCTCCCTCCCCATTTCCTCCCCCTTTTTGTTTGTTCTCTCCCCCATTAGATTGTAAGATCCTCTTAGGCAAGAGCTATCTTTCTTTTTCTAAAATATATCCCCGTAAATTATCTCATAAAAGAGGCAAGAAAAAGTTTTTAAAATGGAGGGGAAGTGGTGAGAGGGAATAAGTAAACCTTACTCATTGGATTTGGCTTAAGGAAGGAATAACATACATACTCAGTTGGGTATCTTAACCTACAGGAAAGTAGGGGGAAGGGAATAAGAGGGGGGGATGAGAGAAAGGAGGGCAGGTTGGGGGAGGGTTAGTCAGAAGCAAACATTTTTGAAAAAGGACAAGGTCAAAGGAGAGAGGAGAATAAATAGAGGTGGGATAAGATGGAGGAAAACATAGTCTTTCACAACATGAGCATGATAACATTTAATATCATTTTTGGACTTTTAATAAGGGCAAAAGCCTGAACTAATCAAACTACTTTGTGTTGCTCGAAAAATGCCCTTTGCTGTGTCAGCAACTTCAAAGACCTGTTAGAAGACAGGATGCCTGCAAGCAGAGTGGTGGCGTTCTACTGATCTTGGTATCACAGAGATAAAGAAAACTCAGATTACCAATAAATCCAGTAAATTCCAGCTGACTCTACTTGGTTAATTGTTTTATCTACTGTTTACAACTTATACAACTAAGAAAATTTCTTTCTCATGGTAAAGTGTATTTAAGTCAGTTCATTCTTCTATCATATAATAATAATATAATATAATATACATATACATATAATAATATAATCAGAAGTTTCATTCTGCCTTCATGATCATGTTTCTGCTAGCTTTGGGGGAATAAAGAACATACATACATACATATATATATATATATATATATATATATACATATGTGTGTGTATAACATATAACATAAAGAATATATATATATATATATATATACACACATATGTATGTGTATTAGGCTGTTTGCCTCTTTTAACTAAACTTTCAGGTTGTTAATTCTGGTGCCATGACTCAGATGAAACTGATGGACTAGGAGAGAACAGCTCCCCACCTCACCAATGGCAAAGACTCGGGCAACTCAGGATTCATTTTTCCTTGACATTTTCATTTTGACCTTGACAGGGTCAGTTAAGTTCCTCTCTTCCCAGCTTCCAAAGGACTCTCACTAATTTGGTTGAAGTCTGTAATTTCCCTTTAAGCTAGTTTTGGGTCAAGGACCAATAAGCATTAAATCGCTTTGGATTAATTAGATCTCCTTTGAGGATTGATCTTAGGAATATTGGTACAAATATTGCCAGCACTAGTGTCAGTTAACTAAAGATACCCCTAAATTAAGTTGGCCATGATAGGCCTCTTTTGGACAGGTCAAAGTTACTTTATCTTAAAAGCCAACAAAACATCTAGCCAGGTGTGGGAATATTTCATTTTAGGTTTACTGAAGTGTCTGAGGGAGAACAAAAGGCAGGAGCCTCTTCCCTTAAGGCTCCCAAAGTTGCTTCAGCACCATCCCAGTACTGGCTAACTCTCTCTACCCCAAGGGCTCCACCCTATCCTTCCACTTCATTCCTATTCCTCAACTCCTTCCTTCCTCTTCCTTCTCTTAAAGGCTTTGATCTGGAGAGGATGACTGCACCTTGCCATTACCTCCTCCCTTGCCTGCTGTAGCCAAGAAGAGGATAACTTTGTTCAGCTTCCATTGCCTCCTTCCCCCTATCCCCACCTTCCCTTAAGGGTTCTGGTCTTGAGGTGTACGTGTTCATCTTTTGTTGCCGAAGAAGACCATGCCATCAGAGAAATGATGACATGACTTGCACTTGACTTTGTTTTGAGTGAGGGACGGCTGCGCAGGTCACCAGCCTCACTTCTCCTCCAGAGCCATCTGAATCCAGTGACCAGATATTCATCAGGATGACTGACTGGAGATGACCCAAGATGAGGCAATTGGGGTTAAGTGACTTGCCCAAGGTCACACAGCTAGTGAGTGTCAAGTGTCTGAGGTGAGATTTGAACTCAGGTCCTCCTGACTCCTGCACTAGTGCTCTATCCACTGCACCACTTAGCTGCCCTAGGTCTTGAGGAGGATAACTACAATCCACCTACAGACAAGAGGCCTAAGCTTATTCCTATGGGGCCTATAACTTTAAGGTAGTTAGTCAGAAACTTCAGGGGCACCAAGGCTCCCCACCTTCAAAGACCTAGGGATGCTCTGAGCAAAGGTTGCAGGATCCACCCTTATTCTTTCAGATCTTGAATCCTTACAACCCCTTTCCTCAGAATAATAATAACCAATTCATGATGGGGATTTCTAACAAGCATCTGATTCCCCCTCTCTCTGTTGTTAATTTTGAGTTCTGCTTGTATTTGTCCTGTCGTTAATTGTCAATTTGTCTGCAGTGTGTCTCCCTGTCCTGTCATGTGTGCTGTGAGTGAGTCTGTTATCTTGTAACATTTAAAATGCAGGCAGTCAGAGACTTCTAAGGGCTGCAGCTAGGAAAACAAACAAACCTGTAAGACCCTTTGGATGGGGTTCAGACTTTGGGAACCTCCCTGAACTCCCCTTCAATCTTCCCACTTAACCGGGCTTTTCATACTGAAATCTGTTGCCCTTTGCCTAGCCTGGTCTTCCATTGTCTGTTACCTCTTGATTGCCCCACCATCTTCCCACCCAAGTCCCCCATTGTCTGATACCTCCCAATTGCCTCCTGTTGTTTCCCACCATTGATTACATCACTAGTTACCGCAATCTCATCAAGATCACCTCTAGATCTTTCCTACAGTCTTTTCAGTATTTAAATTCCATCTTGCCTCCATAAAGGCGCTCAGATTCAATCCAGCTCAGATTCTGTCTAGCTGAGATTCTATCTGGCCCACTTGTTAATACAAGCCTTACAAATGCTTAGGCTCCTTAAGAGTCAACCCAATATGGTGAGTCTTTAATAAACTTTGTTTTTCTTTGACTTTAAGAAGGCTTATGTCGAATTCATTCGAGTAGGACCTGACTTGTCGGTATTTCGGGGTCCCCAGCACTCTGAACCTCAACACTTTTCTTTGTTGTTCCTGTCTGGCCAACCTGAAATAACAATGAAAATTAGATATAACTGACAATGTCTTAGTAGATTCTGGGATTAATCATTAAAAAGTTTGGAAACTGATCATTGGAATTGCTGGAGAAAACTCCTGAGACCAGGAGTAGCTCTAGGAGCTCACCTTGCTAAAACACCCCATCCCAATCCTGATCATTTAGCATTCCCTACTTTCTCCCAAGAGTTAAGAGAGTATCTCTGAATGGGGGTTTTTAACAGCCACAAGGGTTCATATTAACCCCTCTGATTCCAGATCAAATTATAGAGAAGAGAATACTGAAAAATTGTAGGGACAGCAATACTTGCAGACTGGCAGTGATCCTAACAGTCCTGTGCCCCCAGGGAACCTTGTAGCCCACTCTTCTAGGTAAAACTTGGAAATGTCACCTAGGTTCTATACATTCTGCCCACCATGTCCCAGCAACTGCAAACAGCTCCAGGCTTAGTAAATTCTGCAGCTGTGGGAGAAGGGAGAGGTGGATGTGTCTGGCCTGTGGTGAGCATTCCCTAAGGTCTGTAAGAATTATCATCCCTGGGACACCAGACTCTCTGCTCTTGGTAAACTTGACACTTCTCTGTTCCAGTTGCAAAAAAAATGTATTTTATCTCTGTTTGACTCATTTTCTGATTTATAAAGGGAAAAATAACTATGGTTGTTGAAATGGGATCAAAATGATATAATGATTATAAAATGCCTAACATAATGACTGGCACATGTTAGATAATATTATTGTTATCTGTCTCTAATGTAATTGATAACTTTGAAGTGTTTTTTTTTAATTACCAAGGGTAATAAGATCAATAATTTCTATATGTGATAATCTAGATATGTCATAGATGTCATCTGAAGTTACTGTTTGTGTTATTTCTGAAGTTGTATTTCTAAATTTCTCTTAGGTTGTAAAATTTGAGAGGCCCTTGTGAGTTAGAAATGTTCTTAAATCAATTTTAATTTGGATCTTGTTGCATTTGAATTGGGCTTTTAAAAGGATGTGATAAAATTAGATAATTTGATATTTACTATAATAGCAGATTTTTCCATTTGAAATCTTGGCTATTATGAAAATATATACAGTGGTTTATAGTTAGTTTCCACATATCATGCAAGGTGATTTGGAAATGCATTGACCTAAAGTTCTTGTAAACTCTGTGCAAAAGTTTCTGTGTTGTAGAATTCCTATAGCAAATGAGAATCCTTAAAAAAGAGGAGGGGGAGGTGATTTTCAGGCCTGTTTCATCTAAAAGTTATATTTATGTATGTTAATTTGAAGATTTATGGACTATCTATGTGAAATGCCAAAATTTACTTAATTTCTAGTGATACATTTAAGGAAAATTTGTTATTGTGATAAGGTTAAATTAATTGGATATGTCCTTCTTGACTTTTTTTAAAATGTATTTATTTTTGTTTTCAGCAGACACTTCCACAAGATACTGAGTTCCAAATTTTCTCCCTATCTCTCCCCTTCACCCACCCCATTCTGATTACCCCCAATCTGCCCTCTCTTCTATCACACCCCTCCCTTCTCTGTCGCCTCTATTTTCTTGTAGGGCAAGATAGATTTCTATACTTCATTGCCTGTATATCTTATTTCTTAGTTGCATGTAAAAACAATTTTTGACATTTGTTTTTAAAACTTTTGAGTTCCAACTACTCTCCCTTCTCACCCATCACCACTGAGAAGGCAGTTCAATATAGGTTATATATGTATACGTATGCAAAACACTTCCCTAATAGTCATACCTGTGAAAGACTAAGTATATTTCCCTCATCTGGCCCCCATTTATACTATTCTCTCTTTTGACCCTATCCCTCCTCAAAATTGTTCACTTCTAATTAGCCCCCTCTTCCCATTTGCCCTCCCTTCTATCATCCCCCAACCCCCCTTATCCCCTTCCCCCCTACTTTCCTGTAGCATAAAATAGATTTTCATATGAAATTGAGTGTGCATGTTATTCCCTCCTTAAGCTAAATGTGATGACAGTAAGGTTCACTCTTTCCCTCACCTCACCCCTCTGCCCCTCCATTGAAAAAGCATTTTTCTTGCCTCCTTTATGCAAGATAATTTGCCCTATTCTATTTCTCCCTTTCTCCTCCCAATATATTCCTCTTTCACCCTTGAATTTTGTTTTTAGATATCATCCCTACCTATTCAGCCTCTGTCTATATGCATATGATCCCTCCAACTACCCTAATACTGAGAAAATTCTCAAGAATTACAAATATGATCTTTCCATGTAGTGATGTAAACAGTTCAACTTTAATAAATCCCTTATTATTTCTCTTTTCTGTTTACCTTTTTGTGCTTCTCTTGATTCTTGTGTTTGAAAGTCAAATTTTCTATTCAACTCTGGTCATTTCAACAAGAATGCTTGCAAGTCTTCTATTTCATCGGATGACTATTTTTTCCCCGAAGTATTATACTCAGTTTTGCTGGGTAGGTGATTCTTGGTTTTATCCTAGTTCCATTGACCTCTAGAATATCATGTTCTAAGGCTTTCAATCCCTTAATGTGAAAGCTGTTAGATCCTGTGTTATCTTGATTGTATTTCCACAGTACTCAAATTGTTTGTTTCTGGCTGCTTGCAATATTTTCTCCTTGACCTGGGAGTTCTGAAGTTTGGCTACAATATTCCTAGGAGTTTCCTTCTGACTCCATGATCATGTATCTTCCAACTTTGGGGGAATAAATTTTATATAATATATGTTACCTGTTTGCCTCTTTAAACCAAACTTTCAGGTTGACAATTATTATGAAAATGTTTTGCATAACTACACATACATAACCTATATTGAATCTCTCACCTTCTCAATGAGGGTGGGTGGGGAGGGAAGAAGAGAGAGAATTTGGAACTCAAAGTTTTAAAAACAATATTAAAAATTTGTTTTTATATGCATAAATAAATAAATTGTATCTCCTGTGCTCAGCACCTGTTGACCTCATTGCTGTATGTCTGTGAAACCAGTACCAGAAACTGAATTGCTTCCATTTGAATTGTATTAGGAAGATCATCTGGCAAGATAAGAAATTGCAGTAGCTCAAAAGAAATGTGAGATGCACAAATTTAGAGACATCTCCACTCCAAATATTCATTTGGACTATTTATGCCTGACCTGTGGTAGCGTCTTCTGAACTTATCAGATCAGCCACAGGTGGACACACTGTACCTTGACCCCCAACATAGTGATGTCATTTTGGTCTTTTTCAAGAATGGACAACCAGCCAAACGATATATCCAAAACAAAACTCATTATCTTTACCCCGTACTCCAAATTCTTCTCTCTTCCTAGCTTCCCCATATTAGTGTTCCTCACAGTCAACCAAGCTCAAAACCTGTGTGTCACCTACCCCCACATAACAAATCTATTTCCAAGTCTTGTAATTTCTGCCTTAACAAGCTCTCCTATATTCCCCCTTGTCTCTGATGTTGCTACCACCCTGGTCCAGGCCCTCTTTACTTGTTGCAATAGTTTCTGTTTGGTCCTCCTGCCTCCCTGTCTCTCCAGTCCATCCTCCATTCAGCTACCAAACATGTACATCCGACCATATCACTCTTCCCATTCAACAAACTCCAGTGGCTCTGCATTATCTGTGGGATCAAATATAAAATCCTCTTTATAAGCGGACCCCTTCCTATCTTTCTAGTTTCTTACACTTCACTCTCTTCAACTTAAGTCTGTAACAATCCAGGGATGTTGCTCCTTACACAGGATACTTCATGCCTTTTCACTGGCTGTCCCCTTTGACTAGAATGCTCTCCGCCTTCATCGTCACCTTCTCCTCCTGGCTCGAAGTCTCAGCTCAAATGCTACCTTTCTCATGAGGGCTTTCCTTTTCTCCTTAAATGCTAATGCTCTCCCTTGGAGATTACCTCCAATTTACCCTGTATATATCTTGAATGTATTTTGGGGTTTACATGTTATTTTTCCAATGAGAATACTAGTTCCTTCAGGGCAGGAATACATTTTTGCTTTTCTTTACATCCCCAACATTAGCATGGTGTCTGGCAAATACTAAACACTTAATAAATGCTTATCGACTTGACCATAGAAATGTGAATTACTATTAGCTTTACTATTTATATAACCCAAGTTCCAGCCAATTATGTCCCATCAAACCCTTCCAAATTGTCACATCTGAGATAAGATTAAAGCCTACAATAAGGTTAGGGTCTTAGGGGAGAGCAGAAGGTGAATTTCAGAATGACTGCCCATTTGTAAATGCTCATTGCATTCTTCTGATCTCCACATCTCCAGACGCTTCACGCAAATCAGGCTCCTCCTGTAGGGAAGGGGCTATTATTTGCTGCAAAATATTCCCTCCAGCACCACACGGTGTCGCTCTTTGCCACTTCCCATTCACTAGACCAGACCAACCATTCTCTAACTTTTTGGTTTCAGGACCCCTTTACACTCTTAAAAAAATTATCAGGACTCCAAAAAACTTTTTGCTCCTTTGGGTTATATCTCCTGATATCCAGCATGTTAAAAATCAAAACTAGCATATTAAAAAAAACACTCATATAAAATAATAATAGATTAATTATCTGTTGTTTTTTTAAACTATATTTTCCAAAGCAAAAAAAAAAAGTGAGAATGGCCTTTTACATATTTTTGCAAATCTCTTTCATGTTTAACAATAGAAGACAGCTTGATTCTCATATCTGTTGTATTTCATCTGTTCTGCATTCAGTTGCAACATGTTAGTTCAAGCATGTAAAGAAAATTCAATCACACAAATATGTAGTTGGAAAGGAGAAAAGTATTTTAATAGGCAAATAATGTCTTAGTATTACGAAAATAATTATGACTTCGAAGACCCCATAAAAGAGTCTCGTGTCATCCCTGGGGGTCCTTGTACTGACAAAGTTAGAGGTGCTGGGGACACCAAAATACTGACATGCCAGGTCCTGCTCGAATGAATTCGACTCAAGCCTTCTTAAAGCCAAAGAAAACAAAGTTTATTAAAGATTTACCAAATTTTTTGGCTCTTACGGAATCTAAGCATTTGTAAGGCTTGTATTAACAAGTGGTCTGGATAGAATACCAGCTAGAAAGAGTCTGAGCTGGATTGAATCTGAGTGCCTTCATGGAGGCAAGATGGAACTAAATACAGAAAAGACTCTAGGAGGGATCTGGGGGTGGTCTGGTAGTCTAGGGTAATGGGAGGAGGGGTTAGGGGAGGGTCTGGAGGAGAAGTCCAAGTAGGACCT
This sequence comes from Bettongia penicillata ogilbyi, assembly GCA_023548195.1. NCBI lineage: Eukaryota > Metazoa > Chordata > Mammalia > Diprotodontia > Potoroidae > Bettongia > Bettongia penicillata. The sequence goes on along the minus strand of JAJHZJ010000055.1, from coordinate 5,875,396 downwards.
CAGTGGGACTAGGGTAACGCATAATTAGTTAGAGGCAATCAGGAGATATGAGACAATGGAGGGCTTAGGTAGGAAGCAGGTGGGGCAATCCAAAAATCTTGATAGGGGCGGTATGGGAATGAAGATGGGAGTAGTCAGCAGCCTGGGGAAATGGGGTTTTGATGAGATCAAGGATGGGGGCGTGCAACAGAGACCTGAGCAGTGATAATGAAAAGCCCACGGGCTTCCTGAGACTGCCTGAACTAATGGGAAGCTTAGATTTGAGCAAGAAAGGCCAGATAAAGTGGGAAGATTCAAGGGAAGAATCCTAGAATCTGAACCCCATCAGCATCACTACACTAGTAATTTTGCCCATAGCCAACTGGATGTTTCCATCAATCACTAAGCATTTATTAAGCAGAAAGGCTCTGGAGAGGGAAGGGACGGAGAAAGGGAGGAAGGGAGGGGGGAAACCAATTTTATTCACTCTACCCTCCTCCTTAGGGGCACCTAAACTTCATGATATAAGCTCATCGTCATATATCAGGGAACCCTGAGTCAGAATGGCACCAGACAGAAAGAAATATGACTTACACTAATGACTCTTCATACATTCCTAGGATTCAAAAGCGCAATCCATTTCTAGGACCATCCTAATCATATGGTTGTTCTTCATTCTCAGAAAGGACCAAAATGACAATACCATACATGATAAAGTCAAATGATCAGACCAATGTGAGCTTGGAATGCTCTATCACAGGTTGGGCACAGATAGTCCCTGTCAACATTTGGGGTGGATACTCCAAATCTGCACATTCTACATTTCCTTTTGTGCTGTTTCAATTCTGCTTTGCTCATAGAGCACAGTGCCCTTTCTGATGTGGGCACACCATGCTGAGTGGTCCTGTGCCAGTGTCTCCCATGTCCCACAATTAAATCCAAAGTTCTTGAGGGAGACTTTGAGAGTGTCCTTGTACCACTTCTTCTGACCACCATGTGATCACCTATCCCCTGTGAGTTCTCCATAAAAGTCTTTTTGGCAAGTATGCATTTTGAATCGGAACAACATGGCCAGCCCATCAGAATTGCACTCTCTGAAGCATAGTTTGAATGCTTGGCTGTTTAGTTCGAGCAAGGACCTCAGTGTCTGATGCCTTATCCTGCCAAGTGATCTGAAGAATCTTCCTAGGACAGTTCAAATGGAAGCTCTTCAGTTTCCTGGCATGGCGCCATGCTGGTAGACTGTCCCTGTTTCACAGGCATACAACAATGAGGTCAGCACAACGGCTCTGTAGACTTTCAGTTTGGTAGTCAGTCTAATACCTCTTCTCTCTCACACTTTCCTTCAGAGCCTCCCAAACACTGAGCTAGCTTTGGCAATGCAAGCTGTCAGGTAGCAAACACCATATTAATTGTTTCTTGGCCCTTTCTGAAGCCACACTGGATCTCAGTTATATGACCATCTTCCAGGTGAAGGATTAGCCTATTAAGGAGGACTCTAGCAAGGATCTTGCCAGTAATAGCTAAGAGAGAGACTCCCCGTGATTGTCACAGGACAATCTATTCCCTTTTCCTTTATAAACATGGACAATGGAGACACCCTTGAACTCCTGAGGGATAACCTCCTCTTGCCATATAACCTGGAAAATTTCAGTCAGCTTTTCTGAGCAATGGTCCCCCTACCTTGTAAATCTCAGCTGGAAGAGACTCAGCACCAGGTGCTTTGCCACATGAAAGGAGCCTAACAGGAAATGAAGGTAGTCAGTGGCCTCAGTATTGATGATGGTCTGTTGAGGACACTATCAAAGTATTCAGCCCATCTCTCTAGGATCATGTCCTTATCACTAATCAATGTGGCTCCATCAGTACTGAGTTGTGATGCACCATAGGTTTTTGGCTCATAAATAGCATTCAGGGAATCATAAAAGTGCCTTGGATTGTTACTATCAGCCTAAAACTGAATTTCATCTGCCTTTTGAGCCAGGAATCCTGCATTACTTTTGATGGAATTAAATGCATTCTTAGAAATGGATGAACTATCCTACTGGTAAGTTCTCCTTTTTCATTTAGCAGCTTCTGAATTTCCCCATCATTTTCATCAACCCAGTAGAATGAGTAGTAATTAATAATAATATTGTTTTTAATTATCTCATTTGTTATTATAGATCCCATTTATATGCCAAGGCTTTTCAGGGTCCCATGACCCCTAATATAATGCTTAATGGAGACTTGGGCAAGGTTCAGAAAAGATCAAGGACACACAGCTATTGTGACCCAAATGGTACCAGAAAAAATCATTTATATTGAGACACAGGAAAGAAGGCATGTGGTGGTTGGGAAGCTTTACAATTAGCTCCTACTGGGAAAACTGGGTAGGCCTTTACGCGTGGCTGATCACTTACCTCTGACAATTAAGGAATGTTAATTATTTTATAGGTCTCAACTGCCTCTAGTAATCTGTTAGAAAATCAAAACCAGTCAATCAGGATCACCCAGGCAGCCTTCCTTTTAGGGAGATCAAACCACCATTTTTTACAAGAGACAAGTGCAGAGAACTGTCTTTTGGGAAGATGTTCAGCCTAAATTAGTTTCTGTTTACAGGTAAATAAAACAGGAGTGGGGGGGGGGAGGCTCCGAAGAAAAGGTTGGGAGAGAAGAGGTATTAGACTACCAAACTGAAGGTCTTGTGTTGACCTCATTGTTCTATGCCTGTGAAACATGGACAGTATTCCAGTACCATGCCACCTATGTCTTCAAGTTCCAACAGGGAGAAACCATGCTTTTGAGCTTCACTGAAATGAGGCTTGACAAAATTGGGAATAGGGTGTATGACAGAGTAAAATCAATTATTAAATGAGATAGCATCACTTTAGTTTTTCTCACTATTCACTACATCATGCTATCATTCTCATTCATCTCCTATAACCTAAATTAATCCTACCCTTAATTCCTATCCCGTATCATCCAACAGCATGCATTTACCCGTTGCTTAAATGTGAGTGAACGTGAATTCAACTACAAGTGAATCTCCTAGCTGATTTGGTGACAAGAGTGAGTCCCTGGACAAAAAGGGGGATTCTTCCTTCAGCTCCCACGGAAGAAATGAGTACTCCTCAATAAGCTCTAAAGGGGCAAGAATTTGGAATGATCTACCTGGTACTCTCAAGGAGTGATAGGTAATACTAAGTAGTCATGATACAAGGTCCTTATCAATTACAATTCAATCTCCAGGTCAGGTTGCATGCAAGAGGATTACGGAAGTCTTAACTATTTTGCAGCAGATGACATTGAGCTGTGTTGGTATCATCAGGTCCTGAAGCTCCAGTTGCCATTTATCACCACCACTTGGTTAACAGTGAGTTGTCCCTGAATATTACCCCACCTCCACCATATGAACCACTTCAGAGATTTTTACCTGGTTATTACCCCATTTTGTGTATATAAATAAGTACACTTTTGAGGTCTTGGGATTTATTCTTTCTTGGTCTTTTGCCTTCTGTGAGGTTCTAAGCATCATTCCATACTGCCCATACTCCCCATGTTATCTAGCTTGGTGAATATGCAGTCTTTCTGCTCTCCCTTTTCGACTTTAAAACCCCTTTGATTAAATTTGCAAGTCTCTGGGAAGATTTTTGCCCCATACTTCATTAATGAAATCAATTCCTGGTCAAGAGCCTGTATTAAGCCCCGTTTCAAGCCAGTCATTCCAAAAAGCTAAATCCCATTCTGAGATACCACTTCCTCACTTCTAGTGGTTACAATTCTTTTATCAGTTTTGACAAATCTTGGGAAGTTTTCCACCCATTCTGAAAACATGTTTGGGGAAGACATTCCTTTTCATTCCTAATACCCAGTTGACCCCTGAACAAGTCACCAATGACTAGTCCTCTTTTCTTCCTCATTCACTAGATGATCTTTCACCTGGCAGCAACTGTGCACTCGTATCACCACTGCTTGGAGAACAAGAAACTATCATCTTCATGGGATCCAGTTTTCTCCTTTTTATTAAAATTTCATGTGACCAATTCCAATTTGAGTGACTCCTCTTTCCTTTCAGTTATCCCTTAGCCTACTCCTATAGACTTGTTTTTTTCTGGCATTACGTTGAAGCCCTCCTTCCATTTTCTTAGAAGAATTTATTATCCTTGACACTCCTAAAGTCTGTTATTCCTTCAGTCCTTATCTCCTGAGGAATATACAGTTTATATAGCTAAGTTTTGCATAGGTCACTTCAAAGTTTCACTTGCTCTCCATCTCCTAGATCCTTAGGGATTTTTAATCATTCTTGCTAAGTCATAGCTAGCTTTCTCTGTGTGTGTATACACACACATACACACACACAGAGCTAATAGCAATGTGTATTGGATACTCAGACCACACTATGAACTTCACGCAAGTAACTTTTTCTATGGCCAAATCCCCTAAAAAACAGAGGTTATGGAGTGTCATTTAAGGAACCATTTTCTAACTACTAGCAAGTACCTTAATTTTCAAGATATGCATTTAAAACTGAGTTGTTAAATAGGCAGATGCATTCCCTTAAGTAGAAGCTGTTCTGCTATAAATTTTGATACGGAATTAAGCTTCTTGGTACCTGAACTAGGTCTAAATTTCTACTATGACATTTTGAATACTTTTCCTTTAGGGGTAATCTTTTCAAAATGACTAGTGAAGTCTTATCTTCACTTTGTCCTCTGGTTCAGTTAAGTTTCCACTTATGATCTCTTCAGTGTCCAGACTTTTGTGACATAGCATTCAGATGTTCCAATGATTCTCAATTATTGAGCTTTGATTGTTGTAACATTTCAGGCTCTTTAATTTAGTTATGACTTGTGTTCTAGTTTTCAATTGCTTAGCTAAAATTTACACTTTTCTAAAACTGTATGTCCTTGTTTCGCATCTTTCCTGAAGAGCCTTTAATTCCTTCTCTACGTATTTACATACTCCTTTATGTAGTTTTTACCTGTAAGTCTTCGCTCATTCTCTCTAGATTTATCTGAATTTACGTTTTGTGGAAGCACCCCTTGTTGTACTTTAGGTGCTGTCTGCTTGTTCCCACTTTGGGTCTCTGATTCGTGTTGAACACCTCCCACAGTAAGACCCCCATGGATCTTCAAAGTTGAAGGTGCTGAGTTTTCGGGGCCATATTTCATCACTACAGTTAGGAAAGTTACTGGGTGCCTCAGCTATTGTTAACACAGGGGCACTATGGTTACAAGCATGAAGTTTCTACTTCTGGGAATATCTGACCACCTGGATTTCTAAAAAACATCCACTCTCATTGCCTCCAGATAGAGAATCATGCAAGCTTTTTAGTTTTGTAGCCAACATCTCGTTAAGGTGGAAGGTTACTCTATTCTCCCCCTTCTTAATACTCTTGGGTTTCTGCCTCTTGTACAATTCTGGCATGGATACTCCTTGTAGTTTATTATCGTTCAGTCTGATGCAAATTTCTAGGTTTTGCTGAAGCAGGTATGTAGCAGCCAGGCAGTCTTCAGGTAGCCATCTTCCTAAGTCCCAACCTCTATCTTCCTATGGAGTAAAATCTACCATCATGTCACCCAACCTCCATGCCCTGAACTTCTTTTTCTATCCTCCAGTCTCCCCTCTCTCATTCCAGATACTGTTCCTTCAAGAAAAAACAGACTGGCTTCCGAGTATCCCCAGCTCTAAGTATCAAAAGGTTGTTCCATAATCCAATCCCCATTTCACAGCAAAGAAAACAAAACACACAAGCAGTGCTTCAGCATTCCTAAACGAGTAAAGGGGGGTAGGGGAGAAAGAAGGGATAATTAATAATAGGGACATTAATCTTATCATTGCTGCAAATTCAAAGTATTCTGAAAAACTGACAAGGAATGTAAATAGCTAGCTGAAAAGTCATTGCCAGAGAACAGATGCTTAAGATTGACAGAAATTAAAAGAACCTAACAGGGCCCATGAAAACTTATTTGCCCTAGAGACAATGGTCTAATCAAGGAGACATTAACCTGAAAAATAAGGGAAAAGGCGCCCACGCTAAAATCAAGGCAAATATTATGAACTATGGAAGTCGAAATTTCCAGGAAAAAATGAGAAAAGCAGAAACAATGCTATTCCTTAGCTGTCACCAAAACCAAGATAGGGTTTAATAAAAAAAAAAAAAAAAAAACCTGAGATCTTAATGCAAAATAGTGCATCTTAGGTCACAGGGACCACTGACAAATAACTCGGGATTGAAACAAGGCAAGTGGTTTTTCACATATGCCTGAAGAAAGGTTTGGAAAGGCATTTATTGTTCCCAATTACCATCTCTTAAAAGCATGAGCTTTTAGGGTTCAGAAAATGTTATATGAGGAAATTGCCTTGTCTTATAACTCCTAACCGATCTCTTCTTACCTCAATTCTTCCCCCTAGTTATGTACCACTTATGTACGCAGCATTCCTCCATTTTTAGAACTTTTACCAGCTCATTTTATACTTCTGATCCTGTCAAGGTCCTCCTCAGTCTGGATCCAAATATTTCAAATCTCAGCACTCAATAATCCCCCATTTACATATTAAACATTCCAACAGTTTTAGGGTACTTTACCTCCCCCTTCTCATTTGTTATTTGGTCCTTTATTCGGTTCTCATCTCAACTTAATATCTCTTATACCTACTTCCATCTTTTTAAATTCCCCTTTCCCTTTGTTCAGTTCTCATTATACTTTGCCTAGGCAGAGCCTCTCATTACCTCTCATATTTACCTAATAGTATGTACATCTATATGTAAGTTACAAGCTCACATATCCCCACCCCCTGCTGTGGTACTTTGCACGTAACAGACATTTGTTAAACGCAAGGGCATATATTGTTATGCAACAGGTGGCCAAATCACAACCTATGTTCAAGAGACACTGGATCAAGAAGTATGGCGAGTAACAACTCAGAATGAAGTAACTTAACATTACGGTGGCAAGGATGAACCAGGAATCTCAACAGTGTTAAATCTGACCTCACAGGTTGACAATTACTACAGGCCTCATAACTGGAATGATCAAAATGTCTTTTACAGCTACACAAAGAAAACCTATCCTACAAGCTCACTATCTCTCACTGCCTCCCCCAACCCCGCCCCCTTCACACGATACTCCAGGTTAGATAGCCAGAAAAACTCGTTACCAAGTATTTTTAGCATTCCAATCATTTTACAGATTAGGAAACTTAAGGCCAAGGATGGGGAAAGATATTAAAACACCAGGTTCTCTAAAGGATGTTATCAACTGAGCTAACACAAGTAGGAAAATAGCTAATCATCTGTAGAACTCCGCTAAAACTAGCAAAATAAACTAAAATCAGCAAAACACTTTTGATTTACCATGTCAATAATTCCACTTTCCAGGAGGTAAAAGCAACGAGATACTACTACTCTAAACCTGATTCTCATAAATAAGCAATAAAATGAAAAGGATGAGCTCTGGTGGGGGGAGACTGAAAATGTTCTAAGAGATTTCAGAATTAAGAGAAAAGTTAAGTATCTGGCTTATTACAAGTCCCGAAAGTTCTAAAGGCAGTTTATACAATAACCATGAGAGGATCTTCAAATCAAAATCCACATAAAAAAGTCACAAAATGATTCTGAGCACCTAAATAAACTTTTATCTACCTAAGATGCTCTCTGAAGTTAAAGAGGGAATTAGTGATATCTAAGAAATATGATGATACAGTATTACTGCCAATATAATATTACTGCCAAAAAGTTAAAAAGCCCACAATGACAAATTTGGAGAGGAAAGACCTTTTCAGCTTAAGATAGAACAATGAAAAGACAAAGCAACACTAATCCACTTCTATTTTGCTTCTGCTTAACAAGGAAAAGAGCTTTCAAATGGATCCGGATTTTTATGTGAAAATTACCTTCAAACCAATCTTATGATTGTTGCTGTTTTCATGTATTCCATAAAGAACCTACCAAAATGTGCTTAGGAAAAAAATGGTTCAATAAACTGAAGATTAATGAGATAAAAAAACAACCTAATTATCTAATACAAATCACCACACCTGAATTATACTGAAGGAATTGTGTACGGGAATGGTTGCCAAAACTCCTGTAAATTAAAATGGAAACTCTTAAGTAAATGCTACAAAAATGGAGGCCAGAAAACAGAACGATTATGAAAACATCTAGTGAACTAACTATAGCCATCATCAATATTTAGTATACATGTGATGATCTAAGCACAAGAGAAACTGTAGTTACCAAAACCATCTGACTATAATCAAGATACTTTAGCAAACTTTCCTATTTTACTATAAAGAATGGCCTGCTGAGATGAAGAAAAAAAGGATCAATGTTGAAACAATGCACCATAAGCATCAATTTTTTTTTAGTAATGAAAATAAACAGTAATGACCTAGGAGCCAGCAAGGGTTCACTATGCCAACCCATTAAGTTCCAGAACATGAGAAGAGACCATGGAAACGAAACATTTTTTTTCCACAATAAAGTTTTAACATGTACTACAATATTCATTGCCATACTTCATAATACAAGTAAAATGTGTTCCCAACAAATGGGAATGCCTGAAAAATCTATTCAATGAATGTGCTGAAATATTTATAATGACAAAAGAATTCAGAGAAACATAATGTCTATGAAAGGATGCAGAATCAAGCAAAGACGAGTGAATTTAAATTTAAGATTCCCTAAAAGTACATACACTTAACTTTTAATAACAGAAAACTAATGAAGATCCTACAGAACTCCTTCATAGCAGTCATGGAACTCCCTATGACACAATACCAGTGTCCATATAATAGTTAGTATACAACTTTTTCTTGTCAAGGGGATTCAATTTGGAGGTTAGCAGGATGAAGAATGACTCAAAAACTGAAACATTTTAAAATCATGCCAGAATAACATGTTTTTTGATAGGCTCATTACTAACATACTAGATGTGGGAATGTCTTAGCCCATCTATATTCAACATGGTAGCCTAAGAATCTTAGAATACACAAAATACTTGCAAATAGGTAGAATCAACTGAACTCAAATAGTAATCATAGCCTATAAGATCTCCTATAGGTAGCAGCTTAAGCAAATGAAATTGTCCTTTGCTTGGATCCAAAAATAGATGAATTGCAAGATACACTACTCACATAAACATGAGCTGGGGAATTTGATGCGACTTCAAAATCCAACAATTGAGGTGATACAGCAAACGAAAAAAGCCTAATTTCTTTTAAGTAGTGCTGTGATTTGGAGAGACAATTCCCTTTACCAATACATAACAGTTGTTCCCTGTGATTGTAATTGTTCCCTTTGTTCAAATTAGGTGGGACATTTGAGTTTAAAAGTGACCTTCCCTATAACTGACAGCCAGCATAGCAGCCCTGACAAGGAGACTCACTCTCAAATCTTATACCTTTCTCAATTTAATCTTAAAAAACTCTTGAGATAAAGCAATGATTGATTCCAAAGGACCAGGATGATATGGCAGATTTGGGGGAGGGGAGAGGGATATTAAGTTTTGTTCAACTATACCTATTTGTTACAATTTTCTCCCACAAAGGGGAGAGAAAAGAGGTGGAAAGAACAAAAATTTTCAATTGAAAAAAACATAATCTTAAATTGCATTAATGTTGATTTTCCTTCTGACTCCATCTGGAGGATTATCTGCAGTTTTAGGGATTGCAGGAAGTCTCCTGAAAAGCTGAGGCAAACCATAGGATAGATAGGTTAAGACATGAAACCACAACAGGATTACTTTAAGTACAGGTTAATTTTTAACTTCGTTTAAAAAAAAATAACCTTAAACATTGTCAGGGAATAAAAATTACAACTAGTAAGGTCTTACAGAGATTTGTTTCTTTGCATGGACTAAATGATAACTTTTCCTGCCTCCTAGATTAGGGGGAAAAAGCAATGGTAAAAAGTTACTGTTACATTAGGGTTATCTACTGAGTCAAGACGACATATTTCATGCTAAAGATAACTTCCTCTCACAGCTGTGCATTAATAAAAGGTATTAAATGTTCCAAAAAAAGCAAGGTGAGTGTTAGGATGCCTAAGAGACCGGAGTTTTATAGTCTCGGAGTAAAACTGACAAAAACTGAGAACCTGACTTCAATCACACACTACAAATTAAACCCTATACCACAACCACCCCATCTGTTCCAACAGACTGGCTCCCCGGGTTGAGTCTCTGTTTACTGTTAATTTTGGTTTAAGGTCTATGCCTGCCAGGAATAGGTTCATTTTAATGAAGTAATTTCAAAGTTATCTTATTTGGTTCATTTTCAATCACAATGGTCTTACAACAGATGAAACTGAAATATAGCCAAATTTGATAAAAGCTAGGAGAAAGAACTTCCAATAGACAGTCAGATAACCAACCTTTCACTCTCTTCCTGCCCTTCCCCTCAGTGTACAGACTTTAAAACTTTTGCATTGAGATTAGCACTATAGAATTTCACTCAATGAATATTTATTTACTCCTTTCCTTTGCCCTATATCCAAAACTCCCTAAACATTCACTTTTGTCACCTTTAAGTTAGAATGATTCAACAGTTGTGCAATTATGAAAGCCTTTCTTCATCCCATTAGTTCAGTTATTGCTTACTAAAGGAGAACATCTATATATTGTATAACCATGACAATAAAATGCTACTAATATTTTTCATTTATCAGCAGGTCTCTCTGATAAGATGTAATAATATTAACACTCAGACTGAAAGCTGCCACTGAGAGAAATGGCTCAAGTAAAATTGTGCAGAATAAACAAATCACCCTGTCTGTTCCTGGTCCTCAGTTGTGCCTCTTTCTATGCTCTGCTGAAAAAGGATGCTCTGACAGCTAAGAGTGAGAAAGTAAGACAGACTCTACCTCCCATGTTCTTGTAAGGACAACTTTTTCAATCCAAAGGACAGAGAGCTCTCTAGGAGTTCAGAGAGGGATCTTGTCTCTTTACAATTCTTCATACCCATCCCAAATACCACAGCCCTCACGCCCGCGAGGACACAGAAGAAGCAAATGACTTTTTAGGACCCCATTTGGCTTTTTTCCTGCCTCATCTAATGCTCAAAAAAAAAAACAAAAAACCTGATACAAATGATAAAGACTGGGGAGAAACAATATACAAATTCTTCAGATCCAATGATGTAACCTGGGTTCTCTCCTTCAAATCCTCTCTGCCACCATCATACAACATAGGCCAGGCCAAAACACAAATCATAAAGAGAAAAGGAATATATCTCATCTTAGTTGTAAGAAATGCCCTAATCCTGACCAGATGGCCTAAAAATCATTGTGTCCCTATATTCAATAGTTTATGTGATAATTAACCTGACACAAAACTTTAATTTAAAACCTTATAAAAAGTCTTTAGGTTTGAAAGTAGAAATACAAAGATGATGGGGTCTCAGCAAATGCTTCTGAAATGAGGAATTAAAAGTTGTTACTAATCTATGGTCTAGTATCTATGACTCTCTGCCTCAGATACTTACCCAGCTCAGGTGGGTAGCTAAGAGATAGGGAAGAATGGATAGGGAGTGTCCTTACTCCTCTCTACCAGGAGAGGAACAATAACTTGATAACTAAAACAATGGCATTTAATGGGAGCTGGGAATATGGTTACAATTACAAAGTCCAACACAAAACAAGGATAGGGAACTGGGTGGGATGGTTACAAAATAAAGGGCACAACAGTAGGGTCTGGAAGAAAAGATGGTCCAGAGATGCCTGAGCCAGGCTAATACGGCCTCTCCCGTCTGTCTTGTCTGTGTTCACCCCTGCAAGAAGCAGAATCAAAAAACAACCATCAATAAATGAGTAGGGGTTATTATCACCTTTATTCCCATGCTTCCCACAGTACTGTTAAGTAAGACTTCCCTCCACCCACCTTTACTCCAAGATATGAATCTAGATGGGGTATAAGGAATGGGATGTGTCTTGTTTGCCTGTCAACTCTTGAGCCTTGTAATCCTTACGTTATAGGACATCACTAATGTCTGTTTCTTTCAATCAAACCCCAGTAATTAAAACTCCCTTCATATTCAAGTAGTCAAGTCACTCACCTTGAATCCATCTTGCCAGGTCCAAAGCCACCTCTGTCCCCTCCACCCCGGCCCCCTCGGAATCCCCCTCGATCCCCGCCTCTGCCTCGGTACCCTCCACGGTCATAGCCTCCTCTGCCACCTCTCCGATCATCTCCAAAATTACCCCCTAGAAATAAAAAGTGAACAAGGGGGTGTTTTCAGAATATTTCTCCCATCTTTCTCCTTCCCTGTCCTCCAGACCAATCCATCTTCTTTTCCCTACTACAATCCTTACCCATGTGAGAGCCTCCAGGGCCCCCTCCAGGTCCATCAGGTTTAGGTGCCTTACACTGGTTACACTCGTTCCTCCAAGAAAAGTTCATATTTTCACATATGCTAAGGACAAAAGTGACAGACTGTTATAAGGGATTGAACCAGCATAAGGGGGTTTGGGAATATGGAGATTTAGAGTTAAGTATTATGTCTCAATATGTGTGCTAAGTGATGGAAATGAAAATTTTAAAAGATAAACAGATTCAAGTTTCCTCCACCAATGGAAGGAAAAGGGCAAGAATGTTAACTATTTTAAAAGGTTAGAATAGAAATAATAAGACAGCCATATCAGAGTAAGATTTGGCAGAGAATCCTTTTACTCACGGATTAGGACACTTCCAATCTCCAGCTCTCTGTTGCCCTCCACCACCACCACCTCCACTAGGGAATCCTCCTCTGCTACCACCACCACTGCCACCACCTCCAAAGCCTCCACGACCCATTGGTCCTGCAAATAATTTAGAGGATAGTCAGTTTTTAAATGCCCCAGTTCCTGAATACCTTCTACCATCAATGATTATTCTTACGTTTACCCCATTTAAATTTTTGTTTGTAGCAATCATGTCCCCAAATAATCCTTTGTCCCCTTCCCCTTTTTAGCACTTAACAGTGCCTGACAAATAGAACATCTGACATTATACTATGCTCTATACTCACACGCATCAAGAATCTCTACCAAAAGTCACTTCAGAATCAAAACTGCCTTGACCCATGTTCCATGCCAAACCTCCCAATATGAACTATCCACCCTGTATTTAAGTATCAGTTTCACCTCCACGACCACGACCACCACGACCATTGCCACCTCCTCTATTAAAGTCTGCTCTTCGAGTAGCAAAGGAGACTTTAATGGGGTTCCCAGAAAAATCTTTACCTAAGAGAAAAGAAAAAGGAAAATTTAAGTCCAAGAATCTCAAGCATAGGTCACATTTTCAAGACATTACTAATAAAAGGACTTCTACACACCCAGAAGTGACACTATAGAGGAGCTAAAAGGGAACATGATTACTAACCTTGAAAGATATAATTGAGCCAAGAAAACAATATAATAATAAAATAGGAAAAGTACCAACAGTCTATTGAATTTGAAAATAACCAACTCCTTAATGATTTAAGCATAATATTTAGATAATTCCTTCATTATACCCTTTTTCAACTTACCATCAAACCAATCAATAGCTGCCTTGGCAGAGGGGGGATCATCAAACGATACTGTAGCCTCTCCTTTCAGCTTTCCTGTCTCTCTGTCTGTATACAAGTTGATCATAGGCTGCCCTGTCTTCTTGTTAGTCTAAAAGAATAAACACAAAAGTTAAAATTCTCCCAGGAACCAAAAAACTGATGCTGCTTTACTTTCCCCCTCATACCTAGATGCCTTTCACCATTCCCTTGTACTCCCTAGAGTACCTTAATAATGCCAATCTGCTTGAAGTAATCTGCCACAGACTCAATGGTAACATTTTCACCCAAGCCTTGGACGAAGATGGTATTATTATCAGAATTATCCTGTTCTGCTAGGGAAACACATCAAAAGAATTGCAAGGGAAAAAATAGGAGATAAGGAAGAGACAAAGAAAAATTAATTATCTTAATACTTAAATCAATCCAACATGCATAAGACATTCCTAGCCTAAGGCAATTTATGATATACTCAAGTATACAAAGAAAAGGCTTAGTTGAAAATAAGTTGATTTGTTTCAAGGTTTTTTAAAACTAACTCTCCAACAATCTTGCTCCAATGTCAGAATGCCATAATGTTCTTCTTTCCTCTACTCAAAACTCCTTAATGTCCAGGAGTTACCTGGCTCTTTTATCCCCATAACCTCATGTCCTTGGGCTTCTTAACTCCACAATTCTAGTTACCAACTTTGTTCCCAGAAATACTTTCCAATACGGAAATCCCAAACCACTAAGGACCTCTGCTCTATTTTGTTAACCTCTACCCCCCCCTTCCTCCTTATGGATTGTAGCTCACCAGAGTCATGGCGTGATCCTTGGTCCCTGGGCCCTTGAATAACATGAAAAAAAGGAAAACAAGATACCCGTTAGTTAGGAGAGAGGAACAGAAACAGAAAAGTCAGACAAAAACAGCAAATCCAAACACACTCTTGCAAACTGTAACCAAGTTATGTGCTCACAGCCTCACCCCAAACCCTGTCCTGGGTTTGGTGCCCAGAGGAGAAAACCCTGAGCAGGGGTGGGGAGGAGACAAGCCCCTCCCTGTCCTTTAAGATAGGTAACCTGAGCCCCACAGGGGTAACTCCACACTCTAGAAAACAATGCCTCCCCAGTATAGGCTGGGAAATCTCAGCACAGGCTGGTTGAGGGGAGGGGGGAAGAAACCCCACAGTATTTACCAAACCAAATGCTATAAGCTTAGCCCCATTCTCTCAACCCAGAGAGATGAGGGCATTCACCACCAGCGCATGATGCGCACCCAACTTCTCCAAAACTTTTAAAACCAAGATTATTTGCCCTCTTGAAACCATTTTCTATTGCTTCAGCTTTTAGAAACCATTTCCTTAAACCATGTAAGTTTTCCCAAGCCACATACATTCATATAATATCTGTGTGTATTTTTAAAATAGCATGTCCCAGGGAACAGACCAGAAAAATCTTGAATTTCCATGTTTACAGCCTCTATTTCTTTCCAGAGACCATTTGTGACCAGTATTTATCTGAATTCACCATGTACAAAAAAATCATATACACACACTGAATGCACACCTAATTCATAAACACATGAGCCTTTGGTTTTAAATGTTGAGTGACAATTCAAGAAACCATGTGTCAACCAGACCAGAAAGTTTCCAGCTTAATGGGAGACTTTTAAAAATTTCCATTTTTTCATGAAGTCACATTATTGTTCTTTAAAAGCCCTGGTTATTTCCCATGAGCCACACGCACACTCAGTTTTCCTGAAGTAGTCCACACCTTCCTTCCCAAACTAGCAGCTAGTCCCTCCTGGGGAAAGCTAGAGTACATATCTTACAATTGGGTAATACCATTCAGTACCTAATAAAATATACACAGCTATGTTCTACCCAGGCCAGACAGCGTTTCATAGCCCTCCCCCAGAAATTAACACATTTAGGTTATTGTTCTCCTAACCTCAGAAACACAGGTCAAAAGATCCTAAAGCCAGTTGGCACCATGTTATCACATTCTCTCCAGAGGATCTTGTTAAGTTGTCCCTAAATGGGTGTTCTTATAACCCACCCTCCTCCTTCCATGTCTGTTAGACATCCTCAACCTTTGAGAAAAGTCAGCCAGTCAAATCAATTTGGTACCAGGCAACTGTTTCACCCTCTCCAGAGGTTATAACACAATCTGGCAGTAGGTGGCACTCTATATCACAACCCTGCTGGAGGTGATTCTGGACACTTCAAACCTCTTTGACACTTAAAAAAAACACGAAGACATCTGCAAATGAACAATCAGACAAAGCATTGCCGGGGGTTGGGAATTTTGGAAACTCTGTTCACTTACCACCAAATTTATTGAAGCCACCTCGGTCACTTCCGCTGGAGAAGACAAGTTAGAAGAAAGGACATGAAGCTTCCAACGGCTACAACAGGGTGTTTGGGCTTTTTTTGTTTTGTACAACTCTCCCCAATGTGGATATTTGTTTTGGGAGAAGAGACAAGTGGCTACTAAGATACATTCCTTCCTGACCACCCCTCAATCTGACCTTTGAGCATGTCACACACACGTGTGTGCAGTTTCTCAGACACAGTTTAATGTTTTGGTTTTTGGTTTTGTTTTGTTTATGTTTTATATTACATATCTCAATTTCCTCTGGAAAAAGTGACCCGTTTTCCTTTGTCGTTCTTCCGATGTGGCAGTTGTTTTTTTTTCCTCTTGTAGTAAGTGGTTTCGACAAACCGAGAAGTTGGTTTAAAAACCCTGTCCCCAATTTACCCAGAAGACACTTCACACCGGGCTGGGGTAGCCCTGAACACAAGTGATTTTTGTGGTTTTGCTTTGAAAGCAGCAAGCAAACCCAACCCCCCCCATCCATGAAGTCAAAACCAAAGGCAATTTCCCCTTAAAGCGAGACAAACTCTTAGCTAAGCCCTGTCCTAACTACTGAGCTGTTTTTGGTCATTCCCCCCAGGGGTCACCCCTTCTACACTGTGAGAAGAGCGGAGTATTTGCAATGTCACCTTTCATACCTGTGGCACATAAAATGCAGAGCAAGTTAACAGTCACATTAACAGTTGCTTTTTTTTTTAAGTTTTGCATCAAACACACAGATTTTCCTGATTTTTTTGGGGCGGGTTTTTTTTAAATTGCCCCCGCCCACCCATGAAAAATACTTACCTGGTTTAAGTACAAATCATTAAAAGTTTTGGTTTGTTTTTGTTTGTTTGTTTTGTTTTTAAAGACAAAAACACACTGACAATCCTTTCCCCATTTCAAAGGATAAGACATCGAGACAGTGGGGTCACTAAGACCATGTTTTTTTACCAGGTTTGACAGAAATTTCTTAATGTCAAGTCTGAGGTTTTTCTTTAAAAAAGGAGGTGGGGGGGAAAGGGCCCGAAGGGAAATCCAGCCTGACACACTGATCACATTCAAGAAAGAAAGTAGCCAAGGGAGAAGGGGAAAAGTGGTGAATAGGACCAGAGACCACTGTGTCAAGAGCATTTGCTCTAAGGCCTGCAACTCAGTGAGAACAGCTAAGGTCACACACATAGTGATCAGGAAGGATCAGTCAGTTGTGGGGCCAGCTAAATTCTTATCAACCAACTCTCAGAAAACAAAGGTCATGTGGGATGATGGGTATAGCAGCAGAGATCCCACCCCACCCACCTCATTTCCTGGCAGAGGAAGAAGATACCATCCCCTCTCTAATGTTTCTGCCAAAGGCTGGGCAAGTCCTTTACAATGAGAGCATACATAGTAACTACAATCCAGACCATTTAAACCCACATTTCTCCCTGGAGATGAAACTGTAAGTTTCCTCTCACCCCTTGTTCAGTAGGGTCATGGGAAGGTAAGAAAGGTATAGGTGCCTACTCCTAAGTCCCCCACAAAAATCAAACTAGCACAGTGGGGTAGATGAGAAGAGTCACTCCCCCAAACCAAACCACCCCTCCCCCAAATCCCTGAAAACTAACCCATGCATCCCTGGGGACTAGGTTGAGGAAAGGGAGATAAATCCATGCAACCCTTACCACCCATTTAGAAATATTCCCTAAGCTCCCTGCAAGACACCTACCCCATGCCACCTCTGCCTCCACGGCCACCTCCACGACCTCTGGGCTCATAGCCACCACTGCTACGGTTGTAACCACCACCACTGCCGCCGCCGCTGCTGCCGCCACCGCTGCTGCCACCTCCTCGTCCTCTTCCCCCTCGGTCCTGTTGGCCACCCCCATAGCTGCTGCTGCTACCACCTCCACTCTGGTCCTGGCTGCCATAGCCACCACCACCACCACTACTCATAGATGACTGATCTTGGCCATAGCTACCTGTTATGGAAGAAAAGAATGATATCCAGATTCTAGGCATGGGAGATTCAAAAGCCTTAGGCTAAAATAAAGGTGAAGGGTGAAACCTAGGGATCAAAATGTGAAATTGACAAAAAACTAAAACCACCCTCTAAGTTTTAGGATCAAAAACATAACTGTAAGGTAGAGAACACAAATCCTTAGAAAAGGGTGTTGGCAAGCGCTAGAGGCAAGAGAAAGGTAGAAAGAAAGGGTCTTACCTCCACCACCTCCACCGCCCCCACTGCTGCTATTATACTGGTTCTGCTGGCCATATCCCTGAGGGGGATTATAGGTGCTTTGTTGCTGTCCATAGGAGCTTTGCTGTCCACCATAGCCCGACTGCTGACCATAGCCCCCACTCTGGGGCTGCCCATAGCTACTGCTCTGAGAGCTGCTACCATAGCTAAAGAAAAGATGAGAAAATAAAACAAATCACCCTTCCTTATCTCCATTTTTCTATCTTCTACCTCATATTATCTTTAATGCAATAACCTATCCTCCGTCTTTAGTACTTTCTCCAAACTCACCTCCCTGAAGTGCTGCTAGGGGCTGGCTGCTGGCTATAGCCAGGATAGGATGATTGCTGACCATAAGAAGGTTGGGAACTTTGGCTGCTGCCATAGCCACTGGTTGAACCATATCCTTGGGGAGCTGACTGAGTACCATAGCCTGCTTGAAAAGAAAAACAAAAAACAAAAAACACAAGTTATTCAAAGATCAAAACCCATGCTGAGCCTAAGAAATACATAGGTCAAGTAAAACTTAAGAAATGTTTACAAAAGGTTTACTTTCTGGCAGCCAAGGTTTCTTAATCCCCTTTCAATATAAAGCTTACTCCAAAGCTATTATATATCCATACCCACATTCTGCCTTTATATAACTAATCCTTTTTTAAACATTCCCTTAAGTTCCTTCTTATTTCAACCTATTTTCTGCATTCTTACCCACTAACAGCATCTTGTAATCAAAATGTCACTTACACTCTGTGTCACATTTAAGTACTGTCTAAGTTAAAAGCTCCTGGAAAAGTGGAACCGCTTACTCTCAAGCAGTATCAAATCTAAATTAAAAGAAATTAATCTCTACCCACGGGTAGATGGGCACCTCATAAAAATCTTTTCACTTTCATTTTTTAATGGGGGAGGGATGTAAAAAAAAAAGGATAATAGGATAATACATTTTAAAAGTAAAAGGAAGTCCTAGCATATTAAATTCTGGGGTTTAAGGAGGGACTGAGACAAAGGCTTTGTAAAAAAAGTGAAGATATGCAACAAAAGGATTTGGAGATTTCATAAGTCTTAATGTATGTTTGTTAAACTGAATTCCTTTGAAATCTAAAATCCTGATTCCAAATGTAGTTTTTTTTTAAAAAGGTAGCCAGAATAAGATGACATAAATACTTACTGTTCTGGGTTTGCCCATAGGAGGAGCTATAGCTGCTCTGACCATAGCCTGAGGTATCAGCTGATTGGCCATAACCACCGTAGCTCTGTTGGCCGTAGGGCTGACTGCTTTGTTGGGAATAGCCTTGTCCAGGCTGGGTAGGGTAAGCTCCATAGCTATAAAAAGAACATAATTATCAAAAAAATAAAAAGTTGGACAGGGACATCTTGCCACCTGTGTATTCCCTTTGATGTCATACTCACCTTTGTGTGGCCTGTTGAGTGTAATCTGTAAAGGGGAAAAAAAAAGTTTAACTATATTACTCTTATGTACATACACCAACCCTATACAGAAACCTATGTGCTTCAAAAAGCTTAATCTCAAAAAAGCAAAAGTTAAAAAGAGGACGCAATGTCACAAAAAGGCTGAAGTTTAATATTCTACTTCATGGAAGTGAGGATTTTCTGGAAAAAAATTGTTCTTTCATTGTAAAAGACTGGATTAAGAAAAAAAAAAATCAGCGTGAAGGTTAAACACAGCCCAAAGAAGTTAAAGAAACATCCCAAAGTCATTCTCTCATGTATATGTGAAAACATAGAATGGACTAAAAATGAAAAATATAAGGAATTCTGAGAAGCATGAAGATTCATGTGAACTGAATAAGAATAAGGCTAACAGATCAAGAAAAAATACCAAGCTATACCTCCCAAAATAGATGAGTATGTATCAAAATTTCCTTTATATAGTTTACGTGGATATGAATATCCATGGTAGGATAATTACTATTTGAAAAGGGATGGGGAGGGGAGAGACGAGGGGGGAGGGGGTTTGATTGGTTTTGCCAACTTGCCTTTTGTGCCATTTTTATTCTTTACAAGAAATAGTTTGGGGTATAGAAATGAGGTCAGGATAGTTTGGATTTAAAAGGGTTGTGAAAACAAAAACAAAAAAGGGTCAATGAAAATTTTCCTAAAATGAATTCCCAACGTTTCTTGACTAAAGCTAAAACAGGAAGAAATATGACCAAAAAGACCAAGCCAGAGAAAGGATACACAGTTTTTTAGGCTTCCTCCCTCTCCAGAAAGGACTCGCGAGAAACGGAGCACTCCGAGAGATATTCCAGAAGTCTCACTGTATTGAACTCCTCAGAGAAACATTTTCCATGAAATCTCACCCCTTTTTAAGTTCAAGGATTGAGGCTCTTTTGGAGAATAGTATTAAAGCCAAATAACCAAAGAAGTAGACAGACGTCTTCCTCCATTCTTAGTAACAAACGTGGCGTTTGGATTTTTTTTGTCCGGGTTCTGCCCCTTTCTCAGACTTCGGCGTAGGCTAAGTAATCTTCCTTGCTTCAATCTCTTCGCAGTCATTTCTAAAACGACTACCTGCCCTACTTTTCACAGGGCTGCGGGAAGGCTCTAATTACAACCACCAGGGAAGCTACGGGGTCACGCACATCAGAAGCACAACTATCACCCCGGTTACCAAGGACATGAATTCCGGTTCTTCCAGAACAAAAGAGGCCCCTTTCCATTCATAAAAAGAAATTAAATTCAAGCTGACAAAGCTCATCCCAACCCCTCCGCGGTACTGAAGGCCAGAAGCTCAACAAAGGCGTTCCGTAAGAAGGTTGGTCTGAATCCCAACGCCCCGAAAAGTTATCCCCGGGGGCCGTTAGTTAACGGGCTACGAGGGAGGGCGTCTTTGTAAAGCTCCTCCCGGCCCAGGCCAAGGCTGCATATCCTTGGGAGCAAAACCTCGGCCGTGAGGTGGAGAGGGAATAAGGAAACGGGGGCGACAGCGAACGCGGAGTGGGACGCTGAGCACCCGGAGGCGGGGCCGCGCGCACCCCGACCAGGCCCCCGCTCCCGGGCAGGGCGTGATCCAACGCGCGTGCGCACCAAGGTCGCCCGGATGCGGCACTGCGACAAAGCGGGCGGGGAGAAGGCATGGAACGTTATTTCACTCAGCCGCCTCAAGCGCCTAATATCTAGGCCGCCAGGGTCTTCGTTGTAAAAAAAGGATACCACCAAAAAACTCTTCTATCAGTCGGCTCTTATACACTGACGCGCCAGAACCACGGGACAAAATGGCGACAGCGGCCTCCCTTCTCCCCGCCTACCGCCCTCCGCTTACTTCCCGCCTAGACCGCGCGAGAAGGAGACCCTTCCTCCCAGACACGGCCACAACCCAGCCAACCATACTACCTTCCCTCCCGACTCCAGGCCCCCAAAAAGGGCTCCAGGCCGCTTCGAATGCCAACCCAACCTTCGCGCGAGGCGATCAGGGATCGGCTCGCCTCCCCCACGAGCTCTTACCGTTGGACGCCATGTCCGCGCACGCGCACACCGGCTGCCGAGCAACAGAAAATAGAAGGGAGTCGACCGCCGACGCCTCGAGGACTGAAAAGCCCCACCCCCTGCGCTGAAGCTTATGTACTCCTCCCCTCCTCCTACGCACCGCAGAGGGCTGTACCAAGTCCAGAACATGGGGGCGGGCAGAAATGTAACGGGAAGAACGCAAACTTACGGAATTTAGCGAGACGATCTACACAAAGAGATGAAAAATATACCCAATAGGAAATTTTTTGTTTGCACATTTTGTCTACACTGGGCATAGAAGTAATGTTGTTTCATTCTAATCAGAAAACCTGTAGTCTCCCCCTACGAATAGAAAAATGGTACGCTTCGTAGCAAAGGCAGGAAAAGAAAGGAAGGGGAGGTGAAGGGGGAGGGGTGACGGCCGTACGAGAACAAACCATTGGTGGTGATTGAGGGGGAGGAAGACAGGCTCTGTTCCGGATCCCGGTGGCTGGAGCGGAGAAGTTGGCCAGTCCACCCCCCTCCTCTCCCCTCCGCCCCGCCGCCGCATCCGGGAGCGGGAGGCGAGGAGCTGCTGCACGGTCTGCTGGTCACAATGGACGCCGGGAGCTGCGCGGCTCTGACCTTGTGGGGGCCCTCATTCGCAAGCAGTTCCCCCCGTTATACAGCCTGGCAACCCCACATGGTTGCCGCCGTAACGCTCCCCTTCTCCCCGCACTGGCATTTCCTCCCGCTCCCCGGACCACCCCACCACCCAAGGTCCCCTGCCCGGGCAGCAGGGCACTGGAGCCAGCTCCAGTGGTTCCATTCACACCTCAGCGTTTGGCAGACGCTACAAACGGGCTTAAATTTATTGCGTCCGTTCTTTGGACGTGAGAGAGTAATGGAGAAGAGGTTCCTGCGGACTAGCGTGCGGAGCACGTCCGGGAAGGCCCCCTCCCCCACACCTCGTGTCCCCGCCTTCGCGGCCTCCGTGGCGGCTCCCCGCGCCGTGCCCGCCCGTGGCCCTGGCACGTTGCTTTGGGTATGCTGGGCTGGCGGGGGGACTTTCTGGTTTTCTGTAGCTATCCCTAGGGGCTTCTCGTTCTTTCGCGTCTTAAGCATTTCCTGTGGCGAAAGGAGGAGTTTTTTAGTCATTTCCGAACGTTGATTATCCTTTCTGGAGGAAGCTTGTTACCCCCATGCGGGGAAGATCCCAAATGTGAGCCTTGTTTTAGATTCACCCTGAGGAAGCGGGACCGATCCCCACGGGTCAAGCCTTCCGTTACCTCGCCCCTTGTGGGGGAGGGCCGTGAGCCATGGATTGCGGCCAGTTCTACGGAACTGAGTTTTTATTTATTTTTATTTATTTTCTTTTGTTCCTTGTTACAAGGGATTTGGGAAGGAGAAAGAGGATTTATTTGAAAAAAGTATGCAAAAACGAGATTTTTAAAACTTTACTAGTTGCAGGCAGACCCCCGGCCTAGGTGTCCCTGAGGCTTCTTCAGCTCTGGCATCACACGTGCTTGCTAAGCTGCCCCTCCACTTTGTGCTCTTGAAGGCACAACACGCACAGGGAGGGGGCCTGTCGGTGGAGACAGAACAGGACAAGAGGCTGTTAAACGCTGCTGAAGTCTGGTAGGTGGGCCAGCCTCTCCTGTAGTTGTCAGACTGACCAAGATGATAAAAAAGGAAAACAGTGAAGGTGAAGGGGCTCTGAAAAGGCAAGTGTGATGATGCACTATGTGCCCATGAACTGGTCTGTGAATTTAGCGAACAATGCGGGATCATACCCCAAAAATCATCAACTGTGTATGCCCTTTGACACAGTAATACTACTACTGAAATATATCCCCAAGGAGATCAAAACCAGAGGGAAAGGTCCCACATATTTGTATGACAGAGTGTTTTGTTGGAGTACTTGTCAGAAACAAATTTAGTGCCTGTCAGTTTTGGAAGTGGTGGGAAAAAGTGTGGTTTTTAAACAATGAAATTATTTTACCATTGAAAGTGATGAATATGAAGAATTCAAAGAAATTTAAGAATATATGAACATATTCAGAACAAAGTAAGAATTCTGTAATAACCAAAATAAAATAAAGTAAAATGATACTTAAAGACTTCAGAATTCTCTCATCAATAAAACAATCTTCAGAAGGCTAATAACAAATAGATAGATAGAAGATAGAAAAAGTTAAACACTTACTATGTACCAGGCATTGTGCTAAGCATTGGAAATAAAAATAGAAGCCCCAAAATGGCAGCCCCTACCCTAAACGTGCTTACATTCTAAAGGGGAAAGATAACCTAAAAAAGGGGGATGGAAGTAGGGGAAGGGGGCACCAACAGGATACATCCCTAGGTGAGGCTAAGATGGAAAAGTAGGGCGGGTGAGGCACTAAGCCAAGATAGAATTGATGTAACTGTGGATGATCTGGAGAATTCCTAGTCTTGAGAAGGGAATCATGAATAGAAGAGGAGCTACAGAGAAAGAAGCATCTTCTCAGTGGGAAGATTGCCATTCCAGGGGTATGAGGGACCAGAGAGTCAGGAGCAGAGCTGAGCTTCATGTGAAAGACCTCACCAATCAGATGAAGGACCAGAGGGACAGGTATTTTCAGGGTAAGAAGGCTGCTGACCAGAGTGTGGAAGAGGCAGGAAAGAAAAGAGAGAGGCGGTGGATTATAGGTATAGAATGAGGCATACCTTTTTAGAGAAAACCAATGTAGTGATTTACTTGATTATAGTTAGTTGTAAGAAGGTTTTCTATTGGAGCAGGAAAAGTCATAATAGGAAAAAAAGAGCATCAAAAATATTTTAAAAGAAAGAATATCAGTGGAGCCTGATTAGATCGGATGGATACTGTTCTTGCCTTGCAGGAACTTGAAAATCTAGTGGGGAGATAAAGCAAGCATAGATTCCAGGTTTATCTACGTTATACACATGTCAACAAAAGTACCAGATCAAAGACTAGAGCTCTAAAGGTTATATAAGGATGACAAACAGCATACTATTGTAATAAAGAGCACTCTTAGAGTCAGTTCAAGTTCAAGGCCCATCTTGGACCATGGACAAATCAGACTTTATGTCTGTTTCCCTCAACTATACAATGGAGTTGATATACTGCCTAACTCATAATATTTTGTAAAGAAAATGCTTTGTATCCTATACTACAGGAAAGAGGAGAGAAGGGGAAAAGCAGGGTGAGGGGGATGATGGAAGGGAGGGCAAATGGGAGGAGGGAGCAATTAGAAGTTAACACTCTTGGGGAGGGACAAGATCAAAAGAGAGAATAGAAGAAATGGGGTGCAGGGGCAGAAATGGAGGGAAATACAGTTAGTCTTACACAACATGACTATTATGGAAGTCATTTGCAAAACTACACATATATAGCCTACATTGAATTGATTGCCTTCTCAGTGTGGATGGTGGGGAGGGAAGAAGGGAGAGAAGTTAGAACTCAGAGTTTTAGGAACAAATGTTGTGAACTATTTTTGCGTGCAACTGGGAAATAAGAAATAAAGGTAAAGTGGTATAGAAATTTATCTTGCCCTACAGGACAAGAGAGAAGATGGGGATAAGGAAAGGGAGGGGTGTTAGAAGGGAGGGCACATTGGTGGAAGGGGCAATCAGAATGCAAGGCATTTTGGGGTGGGGGAGGGGAGAGATGGGGAGAAAATATGGAACCGAAAATTATGTGGAAATGAATGTTGAAAACTTAAATTTTAAAAAAGATATATATATATATATAACAGAAAAAAGAAAATGAAAAAAAGAAAGAAAGAAAATGCTTTGTAAAACCCTCAAGTACTGAAATTGTGTATTACCATTATAATTTAATCAGACCCAATTGAGCAGACCCAATTTCCCTAGGGAAGTCCTTGGCTACCTACATCTTCAAAACTGGTGACATTGAGCTGATCACTCTCTTTTCTTCCATCTTTAGCCCCACTGGACCAGTAGTTCCAGCCATAGAGATCTTGGAGGGAGGATTACAAGTAGGGTAATGCAGGCAGCCAGGCTAGCATGGAAGCTCTGAGAAAGTAGGATGCCTGGGACTCCAGTCTGAGAGGAGCTGTGGACTTGAAACAGAAACTGTATTCTCTGGGAATCCACGAACCTAAACCTCTTCCCTTCCCTAGAGACTGAGGTAATGCAAAGAGGGGAAAAAGATTATATCTCCATGTGACAGGGAAGCACTTTTTGTATATTGTGATTACACTTTCTGAAGTATTAAGAGATCAATGTTGACCTGTACCCTAAAAAATGGGAAATATACAACTTGGCCGAATGTGGTACACAATCTGAATAGTCTATAGAACATACAGGAATTACAGGAAGATGGGAGAGTAGGAAGAACCGATCTTGTACAGAGGGCATGGAAATATGATTTGAAAGACATAAACAAAGGCGGATCTATTCCCAAATACCTCTTCCTATTGGAAATTCTTAGGATCATTGTTATTTCTTTAGGCTAAAATATTACATCTGTAGGACATATCTGACCTAAAATAAATATTCCTATATCAGAATAGCCAGAACCAGAGAAGAGTCCCAAGGGGCAAGAAATCAGATCTCATCAGTTCCTATGAAGTATAAGAAAAGATGTGAGCAGGAAACAGGCTCAGGTGAGACTCAATCACAGGACAGTGAAGGCCTGGACAGTATGGAAGTATGGAACAAGGAAAAGTCTAAAATGTCCTAGAAGAGAGAAGAATTTGACAAAATCTATAATGACTCTGATGTAGACAAGACTGAGAGATGTGAACAGGATGATGGTAGTTTCATGAATTCAGAACGGGAAGTTGCTAGTGGAATGCCAGAGAACTCTGCCCTAGGTTCTGTTTTTTCAACATTTTTATCCGTGACTTAGACAATGACAAAGCAGCACATTCCTCCTATGTGCAGAAAACACCCTGCATGATAGAATTGGGATCCAAAAAGATTTCAACAGTCTAGGATCATGGACTAAATCTAATAAGCTCAAGTTGGATTACCTAGATCTGTGATTGACCAGGATAAGGACTTCTTCCATTGCTGCTGACCAAATCTGAGACAGAAAGATGGTGACATAGGACCCAGAATGCTGGGCCTAGAGTTCAGAAGACCTGAGTTCAAAGTCTGCCTCAGGAACAAGCTGTGTGACCCTGGTCAAGTCATTCAACCCTTTTCAATCTCAGTTTCCTTCTCTCTAAAATAAGAAACACCAAATGAGTGAATAAAAGTTTACAAAAAATAATAATAAAGTTAGCTAATCTGATTTAAAAGAAGAGGAAAACCAAACTGCTTGTATCAAAAATGATCAAGGACAATTTATAACGAATGAAGAAGAAAGGAAAGGATTATTTTGCTCAGTTGTATTTCAATGAAATTGATAACTTTAGGGGAAATTGATATTTACAAAAATGTCTAATTCCCAGAATAAAAAGAGAAGAAATTGATAAATATCTCAGTATCAGAGAAAAAGAATGAGCCCTAAATGAACTCACAAAGGAAAAATCTCTAGGATTAGATATTTTTACAAATGAATTTTATTAAATATTAAAAGAACAATTCCAATATCACATAAACTGTTTACAAAAATAGGAAAAGAGGGGTAGCTAGGTGGTGCAGTACTTGCCCTGTAGTCAGGGAGACCTGAGTTCAAATGTGACCTGAAGACACTTGACCTTGGGCAAGTCAACCCCAGTTGCCTTCTGCCCTTCAAAAAAAAAAAATAGGAAAAGAAAGGACCGTTCTAAGCTTTTCTGTGATAAAAATATTTTTTGATGCTTCAACCAAGGCAAGACAAAGTAAACTATAGACCAATGTCCCTAATGAACACAAAGAAATATTAGTTAGAGTGAAGTATTGGAGTAGACTCTATTAGATTTCAAGTGAACTAAAAAAAAAACCCAAAATACTAAATATTAGCAAACAGGCTACAACAATATATTTAAAGGGTTATATATTATGATCAGGTTGGATTTATGCCACAAATAAGGAGATGGTTCCATATAAGGACAACTATTAACAAAATCAGACATGTTAATAACAAAAATAATAAAAATAATTTTAAAAATTGTATCAATAGATGATTAGAGGGATTTTTTAAAAATCCAAAACCTGTTTCTATTAAAAAAAAACAAAACACTTGAAAACATAGGAATAAATGGACTTTTCCTTAAAATGGTAATTAGTACCTACAATTATCTAAAACCAAGAGCAAACATTCTATGTAATAGAGAGTGGTTGGGGAACTTTCCAATAAGATGAGGGTAAAGCAAGGATACCCACTACCACCACTACTATTTAATATTGTACTAGAAATGCTACCTTAGAAAGAAAAAAAGAAATCAAGGGAAATAACATAGGCAAAGAGGAAACAAAACTATTGATATGGATGGATAGTCTATATAGAAAATCCTAGAGTCAACTAAAAATTTAACTGAACCAAAAAAAATTCAGCAAATTTGCAGAATATAAATATAAAGCCACATGAATCTTCAGAATTTCTGAATATTACCAATAAAACCCAACAGGAAGAGATAGAAGAAAAATTGCATTTAAAAATAACTACAGAATGTATAAAATCTATCAGTTTACCTTTCTAGACACATAAAGAAAATATATGAAAAGAACTACAAAACTTTATTGAAATGGAGATGTAGTTATTGTGGAGTCAGGACTAGAACCAAGGGCTCCTGCTTCACAATTTTGAGCTCTTTCTACCAACGTAAGGATGCTTTCCCATGCGATGTATCTACAACCAGAAATAAAAGAGAAACATCAAATCTAGGAGGCCTCTCCAAATCTAACTCCCACTGCTCTTCTATACAGACACTACATCCCAGCCTAGACGGTAAATGCCAAAGCAGCTAAGGAGACTACTGGATCAATGAGGGCTTCCCCAATGTCATAGAATGTCATCTGGGCTTTGACAAACAAGAGTTTGGTTAAGCAGAGCATATTGAGCAAAGGGTACAAGAACACAAAGAATAGATTGATGTAGTGCCAGAGTGGGGTGATTATAACACAAGATGCAAGATGCAAATAGGGAGCCTATATGTTCACCATGCCTGAACATTTCTGCCTTGGTTCATGCTATCCCTGGCTATGAAATTTTGTTGTTCTGTTATTTTAGTCATGTGAATCTTTGGGATCCATTTGGGGAGGTCAACTTAAAGAGAAGGCAGCCAATATAGAAAATATTCTGATCTTTAGTCAGGGTAACGAACTTACAGTTGGATTATCAGAGGAGTAAGGGCTGGGGAACCCAAAAAGAGTTCTTTGGACTGGTTTTCTTACAAAGTAGCAGGGTGGTAGAGGGGCTGCAGGTGCAAGGGTGTTGGGATATCTCTGGGTTTCACGAGGTGAAACAACCAAAAATCCAGAAAGTAAAGCTTGGGAATCTGGGAGGGGAGAGTTTGGAACATTTACAAAATAGTCAGAGACTGGGAGTGATAATGTCTGGTAACCTCACACAATTTGTGGGTCTAGGAACCTGGGACAAGATTAGCTGCATTTGACAGGATTTTCTTGGCAGAGATACTAGAGTGGTTTGGCATTTCCTTTTCCAACTCATTTTACAGATGAAGAAACTGAGTCAGACAGGGCTAAGTGAGTTGAGCAGGGTCACACAAGTATCTGAGGTCACATTTGAACTGAAGAAGATGAGTCCTCTAGATTCCAGGCCAGCATTCTAGTTGCCCTAGGTATGGAATATCTTCCTCCTAAGCATCCCTCTTCCCTAATTTCCACCTATCAAAACCTAGACATCCTTCAAGGCCCAGTATCAGTCCCTCTCTGTCAATAACCCACACAGCTAAGTGTCTGAAACTAGATTCAAACTCCGGTCTTCCTGACTCCAAGGCCAGTGTTCTTTATCCAAAGTACAACATAACTGCCTTCTGCTGGGGATTTTTGCTCACCTGTGATATGAAAGATTCACGAAGGAATAAATAGATCTCCTGCCCTCTGGGAGCTTATCACCTCATCCAACTTCCCCATAGGAAAAAATTATTCTTCATTACTTTTGCCAAATTGATTTTAATCACTCTCCCAAGATCAAAGCAGCTTTGGTGGAAAAGGGAGAACTTGAGTTGCATCTAGAGCTTGGATGGGGAGTCAGAAATTAGGGGTTCAAGTGCTAGAGCCAACAGTTCCTAGCTGCATAGGGTGGGACAGACCACTCCATCAGCTTAACTTCAGTTTCCAATTATAGAATAATAACTGCATTGGCTGCTTCACAAAGTTCTTATGAATATCAGCTACAGAATGTATATGAAATAATTTCTAATGGTAAGGACTATAGAAATGTAAATTATCATTACTCAGACTACCACTCCCACGTTCTTTCTCACTCAGATGTGACTAACTAGGAGTTTAGTATATGCTAATTGACTGATTATGTCATTTAATCCAACCCTTTATTTTCCTGTTAAGGAAACTGAGGGACAAAAAGGTAAAGTGAGTTGCCCATTATCACCTAGTAAGCTTTGAATGGTTGGAAGAGTGAGCTAACAGAAGTCCAGAAACTAGAAATTCATATTGCACCATGGAGTGACTTGCTTGACCCGTGGCCAAAAAGTTTGTATCCAAATTGTGAAGGGCTTTAAAAGTCAAACAGAGAAATTTATGTTTTATCTCAGAGGCAATTAGGGAACCATGACAACCATTTCAAATTCATCTATTTTCTGACACAGATTGCCTTCTTTTAAAGAGTCCCAGTCCCCTTCTAGCACTTAGTACAGTGTCTAGCACATAGTAGGCATTTAACATTTATTGACTGATCAAAAAATACAATTATTTGAACGAATGAAACATTTATTAAATGTTAACTATGTTTCAGTGAACTTAATTGGAATAACAAGCAAGATTGGCCTTGGAGTTGAGGGAAATTATTTTTCTATTAATAACCAATTATTAAATTAGAATTAAGGTTTTCTCTCTATTTCCTCATTCAGGGACCAACCCCCATAGGTCAGTCAGTTAGTCTCTGAAGGCTATTGTTGATAGATGAGATTGTCCAAAATCCTCAAAAATATATTCCACAATCTTGGGTGGGATTCCACTCAACTAGACCTTACTTTTGTTTAGAATATAACCAGAATCTAATCTAGGTGAATTCAAGCCCAAAACAACAAGCCTATTCCCTTGCACTCCTCCATTGGAATCCAGGGTAACCCAGCTCATGAAGGAGAAAATCAACTAGAATGGTATTCAGATTGCTGGAGGCAGCTCAGTCTCATGACCAAGCCACATTCTCAGCAGGAGCTGAAGGCTTTCAGCCCACCTCCTCATTTGAAAGTCCACCCCCTCATTAATTGTTAACTAATGTGGGGTTAATTTTTATCCCTCAGGGGCACCCCTTTTCAAAAGGTATTTAAATATTCAGAGATCTCTATGGTTTTATCGTTGGTTGTCAAGGGAAACTGCTGACCATCAATTTATTATCAGCTAGCCTAATTAATAAATTGATTATCAATTACTCAGAAATTCTGACTCTCAGGCTTTTCATTTGTCTCAATACAAAATTAAGCAGGGCAGAAATTCATATAGTTTTGTCGAGATAACTGACTGATCATAGCAAATACACTTTTTCAACAACCCAAAAGGGGACTCTACACATGGAAATCAGATGGTCAACATAGAAATCAAACTGATTATACACTTTGCAGCCAAAGGTGAAGAAACTATGCAGTCAATTAAAACAAGATATAGAGCTGTGACAGAAAAACATCAAACCATATAGGTATGGCCTAAATGACATCCCTTATAAATATGAAGTGGTGTTGGTGAATAGATTTAAGGGATTAGATTTGTTAGAGTGCCTGAAGATCTATGGACAGAGGTTTATAATACTGTACAGGAAGCAGCAACAAAAAACATCTCAAAGAAAAAGAAGAGTAAGAAAGCAAAATGGTCATCTAATCAGACTTTACCAGTAGTTGAAGGAAGAAGGAAAGAAAAATGTAAATAAGAAAGGGAAGAATATGCCCAACTGAATGCAGAATTCCAGAGAATAGCAAGGAGAAATAAGAAAGTCTTCTTAAAATGACCAATGCAAAAAAATAGAAGAAAACCATAGAAGGGGAGAGACAAGAGATCTTCAAGGAAGTTAGAAACAGCAAAGGAAAATTTCATACAAAAATGGATAAAAAACAAAAATAATGACTTAAAAGAAGCAGAAGAAATTAAGAATAAGTGGCAAAAACACACACATACACAAACTATATAAGAAAGATCTTAATATTATGGATAACCAAGATAGTGTGGTTACTGATCTAAGTCAGACAGCCTGGAGAATGAATTCAAGTGAGTCTTAGGAAGCATTGCTAACAATAAGGCTAGTAGTAGAAATGATGGAATTCCAGCCGAGCTAGAGCTATTTAAAATACTAAAAGATGATGCTGTTAAAGTGTTACATTCAATATGCCAGCAAATTTGGAAAACTCAACAGTGGTCTTTGCAAAAGATCGGTTTATGTCCTAATCCTAAAGAAGGACAATGCCAAGGATGTTCAAATTACTGAATGTTTTGCTCATTTCACAAGCCAGCAAGGTTATCCTTAAGATTATGCAAGCTAGAGAATTACCTGAAAAGCAGGCTGATTTTCAAAGAGGCAGAGGAACCAGACACCACATTATTGGCATTCAACAGATTATGGAGAAAGCAAGGGAGTTCTAGAAACACATCTACTTCTGCTTCATTGACTACACTAAAGCCTTTGACTGTGTGAATCACAACAAAATGTGGGAAGTCCTCAAAAGATGGGAGTACCAGATCATTTTACTAGACTCCTGAAGAACCTGTATGAGGGCCAAGAAGCAACAATTGGAACCAAACATGAAACAACTGATTCGTGTAAGGGTGGGAAATAAATGTGACAAGGCTATATGTTGTCACCTTATTTATTTAACTTATATGCAGAGTATATCATGTGAAATGCCAGGCTGGATGAACCAAAAGCTGGAATTCAGGTTGCCAGGAGAGAGAACAATAATCTCAGATATGCAGATAATACTACTCTGATTTCAGAAAGTGAAGAGGAAGGGAAGAAGTCAAAAAGTCTTTTAATGAGGGTGAAAAAGACTTGAAGCTTAGCATTAAAGAAAACATCCCTAAGAACTTGGCAACTAGTCTCATCACATCCTGGCACAGTGGGAGAAGGAATGCAAGCAGTGTCAGACTTTATATTCTTGGACTCAAAAATCATTGTAGATGGAAGCCGAAGCCATGAAATGAAAGCTCCTTATTCCTTGGAAGGAAAGCTATGGCAAATATATCTGTAGTCATATGAAAAACTGCTCTAAATCACTATTGATTAGAGAGATGCAAATCAAAACAACTCTGAGGTACCACATCACACCTATCAGATTGGCTAACATGACAAAACAGGAAGATAAATGTTGGAGAAGATGTGGAAGAGTTGGAACACTCTCATTGTTGGTGGAGCTGGGAGCTGATCTAAATTCTGGAGAGCAATTTGGAACTATGCCCAAAGGGCTACAAAAATGTGCATACTCTTTGACCCAGCAATACCACTTCTAGGACTGTATCCCCTAGAGATCATAAAAATGGGAAAGGGACTCACATATACAAAAATATTTATAGCAGCTCTCTTTGTGGTGGCCAAAAACTGGAAATCAAGGGGATGCCCATCAATTGGGGAATGGCTGAATAAGTTGTGGTATATGAATGTAATGGAATACTATTGTGCTGTAACAAATGATGAACAGGAAGACTTTAGAGAGGCCTGGAAAGACTTATGTGATCTGATGCTGAGTGAAAGGAGCAGAACCAGGAAAACTTTGTGCACAGCAACGACCACAGTGTGCGAGAGTTTTTTCTGGTAGTCTTGGAACTTCGTTGCAATGCAAGGACTTTAAAAAATTCCCAATAGTCTTTTAAGGCAAAATGCCTTCCAGATCCAGAGAAAGAACTATGGAATTCAATCGCAGAATGTAGCAGATCATTTTCTTTGGTATTATGTTTTGGTTTGTTGTATGATTTCTCCATTTATTTTAATTCTTCTACACAGCATGACTATAGTGCAAATATATTTAATAGGATATATGTGTAGAACCTATATAAAATTGTATGCCGCCTCGGGGAGGGAGTGGGGTATAAGGGGGAGAGAGGAGAAAAAAAAAATCTAAGTTATATGGCAGGGATTGTAGAACACTGAAAATAAATAAAATTAATTAAAAAATTTTTTCCAAACAGCAAAAATCTACCTTCTTTTCCTCCCACCCTAATCCCCTCCCACAATTAATAATGAAAAACAAAACAAACCCTCATTACAAACATGTATAATTAATCCAAACACATATCTGCCTTATCATGTTCAAAAATACGAGGGAAATGTGGTATGTCCTATTCTGCATTCTAAATTCTTCATATGGGTAGTATATTTTATCATTAATTCTCTGGAATCATGAAAGATTTTCTTTCAAAGGTTTTTGTATTTAACATATTGTTATTAATGTAGAAATTTTTCTTTTGGTTCTGTTCACTTCACTTTGTATTAACTTCATAAAAATCTTTTCAAGTTTCTCTGAAACCATCCCCTCATCATTTCCTACAGCACAACAGTATTCTATCACATTCATATACCATAATTTGTTCATTCATTCTCCAGTTGTTCGGTACTCCCTCAGATTCCCATTCCTTGCCTACTCAAAAAGAGACATACATATTTTTGTACATCCTTAGAGTTTGTTTAGGACTAATCCCTTTCTTAATATACCTTCCCTCTAATTTTCCCTTATTCCTTCTTCACTTTTCCTCCTATTTCCCTGTTAAATGAGATGTATTTCTGTACCTAATTGTGTAGGTTTGTGTGTATATACGTAGGTATTCTTCTCTCCTTTAACCAGTTCATGTGAAAGTGAAGTTCACTCCCTCCTGCCCCTCTCATTCTTGTAGATCTCTTTTCACGACCCTAATTATAGGAAGTAATTGCTTAGAATCCTCTATTTTGTGATAGCTCCATTTTTCCCCAGAAGCATCAGTTTTACAGAGTAAATCATACTTGGTGGTAAGCCTATATCATTTGCCTTCTGAAGTATCATAGTCCAAGCTCTCCATTCCTTCCGAGTAGCATGGAGGCAGTTGATGACACAGTAGATAGAGCTCTGGGCCTGGAGTCCTTGAGCTTACAACAGGTCTCAGCTGTGTGACTCTGAGAAATTCATTTAACTTATGTATGTCCCAGCTTCCTCAGCTGTAGAATGGAGATACTAATAACATCTACTTCTGTAAAACGGGGATAATAACAGCACCTACTTCAGAGCTGTCGGTGGAGTTCAAATGAGATAATATTTTAAAAGGGTTTAGTGCAGCATCTAGTACATAGAAAGCACTGTAAATAATTTGACTTTCCCCCCTTTACAGTGTTGTCTACTAAATCCTGTGTGTGTGATCCTTACTGTGGCTCCTCAGTACTTGAATTCCTTGTTTCCAATTGCTTGGAGTATTTCTTCCTTGACCTGGAAGTTCTAGATTTTGGCAGTAATGTTCCTGAGCACTTTCCTTCCTGATCTGACTGTGGCTCCTCGGTACTTGAATTCCTTCTTTCCAGTTGCTTGGAGTATTTCTTCCTTGACCTGGAAGTTCTAGATTTTGGCAGTAATGTTCATGGGCACTTTCCTTCAGGGTGTTTGGGTTTTTTTTCAGGAGGTGACCAGTGAATTCTATTTCCACTTTGCCTTCTGGTCCTAAGTGATCTGGGCAGTTTTCTTTTAAGAGTTCTTGCAATACAATCTAGGTTCTTGTTTTGATCATGGGTAGGCCAATGATTATAAAAGTTTTCTCCTCCTTTCTTTGTTTTCCATGTCAGCTGTTTTTGCTAGAAGATCCCTTTCATTTTATTCTATTTTTTAGGTCTTTTTACTGATGGACTGACAGAATCCAAGATATAGAACAAGTCTCACATTTTTGAACATTAACGTTAATATGTGTTGTTTGACTGCATCACTGTTACAAGGATTTTGGTTTTTTTCTCATTTTTTAATAAAGGGAGAAAGGAAAGAAAATAAATTATGGTAACGAAACTTTTATAAAAGAAGATACAGGAAGATCGGTAGGGACTAAAGAGGCATCTAGGTGGGGCAGCGGATGGGGTGCCTGCCCTGGAGGCAGGCGGACTTGAATTCCAATCCGGCCTCTGCTGTCCTCAGGTGTAAAATGGACTGGAGAAGGACACGGCGAAGCACGGCCATTCTTTGCCAGGAACGTCCTAAGTGGGGTCACAAGAACCGGACATGACCCAAGCCGCGGCACAAGGCGGGGAACCTCGGAGACCTAGCTCGTTCCACTCCTAATCTCTTCCCAAGTCCCTGGGAGGTCACACACTCAGTAAGCGGCACCGGGAAGAGCTGAGCGCAGGCCCCGGCTCCGGACCGCGGCGCTTCCCACGGACCCACGCGGGGCGGCCCGGGGTTTGACACGTGGCCGGGCCTGAGGGGCGGGGGAGGGGCACGTCCATCCCGCGTGGGGCCCGGACAGAGCGGAGCAGACGGGGGCAACGCGGGCCGTCTCCGCTTTATGGATCGTGGAACAAGTTATTCCGGGGATTCGGCCGTTTGAAACAAGTTTTCTTAAGGAAACGACGTTGGACCGGGCTGAGAGACGGCGGGTTAGGGTTCCGGGCCGGGTTGGAACTGTCCACGGCGCCACCTAGCGGCCTGCACACAGTAGGCGCCTTATAAAGACTGGCGGACGGGCAGTTTCGGTAAAAGAATATGGTAATAACTGTAAAGCAATAAATACACGCTACTCATTCTTACTGTCGTCTCCGTCACAGAAAACCACAGAAGGAATTTATACTAATAATTTAAAAAAAGGGACATAGCCGTGCCTAGGCAGCGGGAGAAAGCGGAAGTAGGCCCGGGGCTAGTACCCAGAATTCCCCTGGCTTCCGGTGAGGGGCTTTTGACGTTGAGGGCCTTTCTTCTGGGCGGAAACTTCCCGGAGGCTCGCGGAGGAGGAGCAGGACGTGTGGCCTCGCGGCTGTCTCTTCTGCCTAGTCAGGCCAAGCCCCGAGCTCGCAAGGGGCTCGCCGGCCCCTCCTGCTGCCCAAAGCGGGCGTGGTTGAAGCCAGAGTGGGGAGCGGAAGGGAGCTGCGGGGGTGGTGAGGAGGGGATCGGGATGGGGGCGGGGGGCGCTCGGAGAACCCCCAGGAACGGAGAGGCGCGGGCTAACCCAGGCTGGCTTAGAGGGTCCGAGACCCGACCGGGAACCAACGGTTTCCGAGTCTGGTGAGGGGGCCTTCGCCCTCCCCCGGAGCTCCCCCTCAGCCGGTGGGCCGGCGACCCCGAGTGGTTATCTGGGGGGAGGGGGGCCAGAGTCAGCCCGCTTGTTCGCTGTGGTCCCTTTGACTCGTACCTGGGCACTTCTGCTCCTGCTACTAAAAAATCAGCGGTATGAATAAGGGCACCCGGAGGGTGTGGGGGGGTGCTGACGGAATGAATACTGGACCTGGAGTGTGTTCAGGATGTGCTACATGAGATAGAGTGTGAATGTATACTGCACATACATACGCACACACACACATATATGTGTATACATATATATATAAAACTAGATTACATTGATTCCTTCTTCCTGCCTTCCCTTTCCTCTTCTTCCCTCTCTTTCTTCCCTCCTCTAAGGAATGTGACCGGGCAGAGAAAACGGATATAAAGCAAATAAGAGTGAGACTCGGAGCAGGCTGGAGTGAGGAGGGGCTCTGGGAGCCGGGTTGAACCCAAAACACCAGACTGCGGACATGGTTGACTCCACCAAGGCGTTACGGCTTTTTAAAATGTTGCACAGGACTAGACAGCAAGTTTTCAAAAACGACGTCCAAGCACTAGAAGCAGCAAGAAAAAAGATAAACGAAGAATTCAAAAAGAATAAAAGTCAGACTTCGCCGGAGGAAATAGAAAAGTTGATCAAGATAGGTTCTGATGTGGAATTAATTCTCAGAAAATCTGTTATACAGGGCATTCACACAGATCACAACACTTTGAAGTTAATTCCTAGGAAAGACCTTCTTACAGAAAATACTCCTTACTGTGATGCACCTGCCCGGAAGCCATGAATCTTCTTTGTCGAACCAATATTGCATATTAATTTTTAAATTATTTTAAGTGACTGAAAAAATAATAATGCTCTTTGTAACTGCAACCAAAAAACCAATTAGAATGTGTGTCTTGATTGCATTGTACATGGAAGGGCATCATTGAGAATAGCTAATTGTACAATGGAATATGTCACTGTACATTTTATATTGGAAGCGCTTCATTTGGAAAAGCTCATTGTGAGGTTGAATGTTTCTGGAGAATATTTGATAAGGTGGTTCGTTTTCATAGGAAATCGGTCCACGTTTTGTCTTTAAGTTATGCTCTGGTGTATTGTGAATTTCAATTTTTGTGATTTTTACCGTGTATTAATTGAGAAAATGAAGTGTGTTAACAAACTGACTTATTTTCTATTAAATTCTGGCTTGAATTGTATGCTCCTTAAAGTGTTAAATATAATCAGAAATTTTAGTGTTCCAGGACATTTGCTATTTTAAATTGTTGAAGTCAAAAGGGAAAGTGGAGAAGCAGACAGTGAATAGCCCTCTGGCCCCCTGGAGTTAGAAGGACTTGAATTCAAATATGACCTCAGACACTTAGCTGTGTGACCCTTAGGCAAGTCACAACCCTGAAAATAAAGGGAAGGGGAAGTTCCTTTGTACGCATACTGCACAAACTGTAGTTTTTGTGTTTTTGTATTTAAATACCAGAGCTATTTTTTCACCTTGGAGTAATTTCATGTTTTGTTAAAGAGGCTAAATGGGTGCCCTTTTATGAATAGTAAAGTCTTCCAGGTGAAAGAATAGATGACTTGATGCATGAGGAATCATGGTGGAACAAGCAAAACCTAATAATTTAGGAAGTAGTATTTTATCAATCCATGTTTTTACTATCCTATAAAGTTTTTGCTGAGGAATTTTTTGGTCAAGGGGTGGTGGAAGAGTGTCCTTTGGAAAATAAGAATATATGCATATTTCTTAAAACTCTTGACTTTTGTAGGAAACAAGATAACATTTATGGTATTTAGTGGAGGATAGGCCTCCATTGCTCCCCACCACCACCACCCGTCCTGTTGTCAGAAAATAGGCAGAATCACAATACATGCTGACATCTCTGGTGAGGTTTGTTAATATATTTGCTTTAAAACGTAAAAAATGAAGGGACCTTTTAGTGTATATTTCCTGTTTGCTTCTGTCCATCTCCCAATTCACAAAACCCCCTTTTTTTTATTATCACCCCTCCCCATGTCCTTTATTTATTTTTATCAAGTTCTGTTGATGCCTTTTGCTTTTATGTGGCATTCGTTTCCAAACCAACTTTGCCTTTTTTTCTAATCCAGTAAAGCAGTTCAGAAATGTTAAC
The DNA here is from genome assembly GCA_023548195.1 of Bettongia penicillata ogilbyi. Taxonomy (NCBI): domain Eukaryota; kingdom Metazoa; phylum Chordata; class Mammalia; order Diprotodontia; family Potoroidae; genus Bettongia; species Bettongia penicillata. The sequence goes on along the minus strand of JAJHZJ010000055.1, from coordinate 5,836,498 downwards.
CCAACATTGTCTATGCCCAATAGCATATGGTTGGGGATTTTGCATTTTCTTGTCCCTTACCCAGGGCCAAGCTTAGTTATAATTACATAGTGTCCAGTTTCATGTTACTCTTTTTCCCATTTAGATTGTTGTACTAGGTGTATATATTGTCTTCCAGTTTCTGCTTAACTGCATCAGTTATCATATAAGTTCCCATGTTTCTCAAAATTAATTCCTTAAATTCATCATGGTTTACAACACAGTCATGTTCAATATATCCATGTGCCACAGTTTGTTTAGCCATTGCCCAATCACCCTTTCTTTTTTTCTAGTTCTTTGCTCCCACAAAAAATGCTACTCATCATTGGAAGTAAATTTTGGTAAGTTGGTTCTTTGTTTATCTTTTAGCCCCTCTGTTATATGAATAGCCTTCCCTTTCCCATTATTCACCAGTAAGAACCAGGGGACTAGATTATATATTCTGACTTAATTGTACAGTGAGCCTTGATGCAAAAATTGCTCAAAGACATAATTTTACTACTGTGTTGAAAATACATGTATTTGGGACTAAAGTAAAAGGAAATAAAAGCTTTATTACATAGATAGTATTGCACCTTATCAGGACTATGCCTGTCCTTTTTGTTTTTTGTCAAAAATATAAGATTTTTAAAAACCTACCGTTTCCAAAATTAAATTCCTCCAAAATAGATTTATGTCCAGTAAATAGCAGGAAAGGTGTTCATGACAGTATGCTAATCTGATTTCACTGATGTCCTGCAGTTTGAGTTCTGTTGTGAGGAAAGTTGGCTGATAAACTGGAGCTCTGAAGTTTATATATTCTATATGGCAAAATCAATAAAAATATGTGGCAGGGTATAAACCTTTCGTTCTAAAAAAGTCAAGCGTAAACGTATTCACACCAACAAGAATGTTTATGGACTCAGAAAAACTTGAGGAAATGAGTCTCTCCACAAAATAGTCATTGGGGTAGTTGCATACAAGTGCCCTCTTTTGCCAACTAAACTAAATTGTAGATATCACCTGAACCTCCCACCCATACCCACATGCACCAAGTTCAAGTTCCCTCTTTCATGTGAAGATCCCTTCATAGTTTTAAAAAAATTATTTGCCTAATCAGTTGTGATCAGCAACTATTCCTAAACTTGTGGTCTTTAAGAGAGTTGTGGGGGACACTGAGGTTAAGTGACTTTCCTTAAGGTTACACAACTAGTACCTGCGAAGTTAGGACTAGGACCCAGGTATTCCTGGCTCCTAGGGCTGCACTTGATTGTCTATACCCAACTACCTCTGTTGTGTGCTCTGCAAATGTGTACCACTCCTTCCAGGGCTGCTCCCCAAACTTGTACTTTCATTTAAGGGTTGGGTCCCTAAAGGGGTCACAACTGCACTCAGGGAAGTAGGAATAATCATGTGATAGCTGTAGCTCCTGATTCCCCACCAATCTACTTCCTATTTCCAATTTCAGCAATGGACAACTTTTAGTAAAGGTGTTTACTGAGATGGTAGAGTCAAAGTACTTGACATAATGCATTTCCCCTATAAAATCAACTCATTTTCCCATTAATATACGCAACATATATGAGGGAAATGGGCTCAAATTTAAGCATGCAAATGAAGCAAAGGAGTAACTTTCAGTAACCCTGAAGCCAGAAATCTCTTCTCCCTTTGTAGTCATCATGTAGCTTCCCTTGGGTGAGTTGTTCTTCAGTTCATTGTACTCTCTGAGATGAGGGGTTGCCCTCTAAAGCTACCTTCCCTAGAGTACCTATCTCTCTGCTCTCTCCTTCCTGTAAGTGCTTCCCTTCTATCTGCCACTGCCGCTTCAGGAACAATGAAACTACCACCTTTCACTCTTCCCAGGATCTTCTGTCTATTCAGAAGTCAAGGACACTTCAAATTCAGGTCACTGACTCTTCTATAATCAGGACAAAATAAGGAAGAGAGAGCCACATATACAGTGCTGCCATGGCTGGGTGAAGGGAACAGATCAACTGCCCCACCTTTATCTTCTTTCCAGGAGGCAAGTCAAACCAGTCTTGTTTCACTTGCTGCCAGGAAAGAAAGAGAGTAACTGAAAGTTATGTTATCCCTTTTGTATATCTGCTGAGTTCCAGGCCAGCAGCCAGCTAGGGAACTCTTCATTTCCCATGGCAGAGTCCTGAGTCATCAGCTCTTCTGGCTCAACAACTGCTCTGAGGACTCTCCATCATCAGTGAATGTGAACCCCTTGGTCTTTGTGAGCTTAGAGTAGATTCCCCCAAGTTTCCATATGACAGATTGGAATCAGGCAGGGAATATCTGTACGTGCTCTAAGAAAGATCCTTCTAGACCAGTTCATACACGGAATGTAACGGATTAAAAAAGACATTTAGGAGGATGAGATCAGGAAGAGCCTCACCAAATACATTTAGAGAAGATCCTGGTGGAAGCCAGAAGGGAAAGTTTCCAAAAGGGGGAATTAAAGATAGTAGCTAACAATCCACATGCCTGTTTAAAAAAAACATATTTGTAAGACTGCTCTATGTATGCATTGAGGATAAACATGACACAGGAATGACTGAAAGCACTTGACTCACTCTCCTCCAAGCAGGTGTCTTCCATTTACATTTCAAGATCATAAAAAATTCCTTGATTATATATAATCTGCCACTGCTATTGGGTCCAGGAGGCTGAGGTACTAAACCTCTCTAATAAGGCATGCTTATTAGACACAATAGCTATGAACCAGCATATGGAGACTGAGAGAGTAATACCACCTAAAAGAAACATCAGGCTCTTTTTTCTCACACTCTGGAGTTTTACGTCCCCACCCCAGAATCCTGGGGAAAATTACTTAAATCTTAAATTTCAAGTCAGATAGAAATGAGGTCAATGTACAACATAGATCAAGTATAAGACAGCTATTTGTTTCCTCTAAACAATAGGAAAGTTTAACACTCTCAAGACGAACAAACATGCAATGAAAGAAAACCTCAAGTGGTAGTAACTTAAAAGTATTCTTTTACTCTCCAGGAAGGTCTAGACTTAAAACTGCTGAAACCTAAAGCAATTTGCAAAACTGCTGATTAGGTCTTTATTTTTTATTTCATCTGAACCCTACCCTGTACAGATAATTCCTTCATGGTCCATGATTCCTATAATGTCAGGGTTAGGCCCCTCCTCCTGTTGGTGGTCTGCTGTTGTAGATGCAGAACAGACACCTCCCATAATACAACTGATCAACCAGCATCTCCCAGCCTCTCAAACTCATGAGACTGCCTCTAAAACCTGAACACTTCCATTTTGCTGATAACTTTAATCATTTATAGCCGAGCAAAGAAACATAAAAGAGACAGCCAGAAAGCCAGACTCAAATCCCTGCTCCAATTGCTGTACAAGAGTGATGTTCATGTCTTGATGCCTTATAGGAAGTCCCAGAATGAACTGATGTCACAGAGTCAAAAAAAGAGAGAGCTAGAGTAAAATGTCAAATTTTTTAAAGTTTGCCGAGTAAATCACAACTTTCCTGCTTTAGTGATCAAACCTCTTTGATACAACCTCACCCTGCTTTGGCCTCCGCGGTGGGAGGAGAGACCAAGAGATCTCTGAAACATCCCAAAGCTGCAAGCCAAGTCAGTATTGAGTTACACATTTCCTGAGAAGAGGTCAGAGAGCAGACCTTGTACACGTAACAGGGAATAATCCTCACCTATCCACCCCAAGACTTACTGCATGGGATAGAAGCTCTGATACATACACAAGTAAAGAGATAATAATTTTCACTTGCAATGGTAGGAGTTTATTGAGCCAATCAAATCACTTTGCCCCACTTTAAGTAATAGACAAAACCTTTATACATTTGTGAAGTGAAAATATATCTCAATTAATTGGTTCTGTCAATGAGAAGTGTACATGTCCTGTGGGACTTACATAAAACCAGTGGATTCCTTTGGAATCAAGAGAGTCTAGCATCTAGAATTCCATTAGTGGAAGCCACCAGCCAGGTCCCTGAAAAGAAATACTTGGGGGAGAGGAGAGTGCCTCATCTTCCACCTTACCCTTAGCTTTTGTCTCCTTCTCCTATTTGCCTCTTGATCAAAGGGGGACTTTGTGAACTCTAGAGGATCAAAAGTTTTCAAGTTTTTCATCAGCATCCTATCAATGGCCTCAGACAAAAGCATCTTTTCCAGAGTTCCACTCTCTTTCAGAATCAAAGCTCCCACTTTCGTAGAAGTTTTTAAGGAGTGGACACAGAAGTGAAGTTTACTTGAGTAAAAATAAAAAAATAAAAAAAACAACTCCTCCCTGTGGTCTCAGCTCTGACCAGGCTAGGGCTACAGTGAAAATTTAGAACAGCTGCATTTTAGCAGATTCTGTTAACTCCTGTCATCCCAGATCAGATTAAGGAAAGAGAGTGCTGATGAATAGTAAGGAATTTGAATTACCCTCCCCTATCTGGCAAAAGGAAGGAGGGGGAGGCACAGCAGCTACAGCAGAGATACCACTGGCAACAGCCTTGAGCCCCTGGGCACCCTAAAGCCCACCCCTCTAGGCAAGCAATTGAACCTCTCCTCTCAAACCCCTGAGTCCTTGCTTCCATACCACCAGAACCTGGAGCTTCTGCTCCAAGTTCCCTGAAGCTGAGCAACCACTATCAGGAAGCTTGTAGGTTCCTCAGGAACCCTCCTCCTTATTCAACAAAATCCCCTCCTCACTGCCCCCCCACCCCCACCCCGACCTTTAATTCAGGTGCAGGACTCTACAACCTCTCATCACTCCCTGGTCCTTAGTTCTTCTCACACAGGGAGAGGGAGGAAATACCCTCTTTCTCCTTCCTTCCCAAATCCCAGACTCAACCACTCATACAATCAAGATCTGCAGCTGTGGTGACATAGAAAAGGGGGATGGCCCAGGACAGTACAAGGTGAAAAGTCAGCTAGCCTCTGTACTTGATAAGCCCAAACTTATATCAATAATTTTATATGTAGTGATTTGGAAATGCCATTAATGTCATTTGAGGCTGTTTGCATTATTACTGCATTTCTAAATTTTATTGTAAAATTCTCTTATATTGTAAATTTGAGTGATTTTAAAAATTTAATTTAAAAAATTGAGCTCACAATGGTGAGCCAGAAATGGTGTTAGAGCAAACTTTAATCTGAATTTTGTTGAAGCTGAGACAGTGAAAAAGATTGTTTAAAACCAGTTATTTTATTAAGCCCTGCTTTACATCTAAAACAATTTGGCTGTCACTTATGAAAATTGTAAGATTGCTAACTAAATTATTTGGGATTATGGTTATAATGTTAAAACCTAAAATTGATCCCACAGCAGCTCTGAGTAGATAGGGTAGATATTCCCTACTCCCCTCCCTTAGGAAGATGGCCAAGGTCTCCTCCAATGTAAGGCTATAGAGATGGAGGTCACATGTGCTAGCTACCATATACTGGAATCCTAAAAATAAAATATGGGAACACCGAAAGCATCCTAGCAAAGGAAAAGAAAAATCAGTTAGGGCAAAACAAGTTAAATTAAGATTGAAAATAGGGGACTTGGTATGCAGAAAGTATGTGGTTTCATCAGTCCAGAGGAAGACTATCATGGAGTGGACAGGCAGCCTCTTCTTTCAGGTCCCTGTTGATTCCCCTTATTTTGTAAACTTGCCAAATTCCTGGAAACAATCTGATGGGCAAGGTAATCAGCCTTGGAGCAGGGAAAACCTTGTTTGGGTTATGGAATTCCTAAACAATGAACTTGACTTGCTCAGAAGTTGCAGATTTATGTGCTTAGGGCAACTCTATAAAAGTAAAAATGATTGTATCTAACCCTGAGCTGTGATTGATGAGGTAAAAGATTTTATTCTGCATTTGAATTTAGATAGCTGTCTGCATTAAATCAGTATGTGACAGAAATGCCACAAGCTACTCAGAGGAAATATGATCCTATTACAGGTGGAGGTTTGCTTCTGGGAAAAACCAAGAGGATAATTTTAGCCTCTCTCTAAGATGGGATCCTCCTGACTCAGTTTTCCCATTGTCTTCCTTTGAAAAGGACTGTTCCCTATCTGTCTCTTCCTGAATCTGGCTGTGCAGTGGAATCGATAACTGTGACTCTTATCTGAATTGAGACAGACCTAAGGATGTTTTATCCTGTCATATCTGGCATTTCCCTGTTTTTTCCTTTCATAGAAAATTTCTATAATTAGGGCAAGTGGTTAATAAAAGATATGAGTACCATGCAAGTATGTGAAATCTTGCTACTTTCCATCTGAATGTGTAGTGATTCCATATTCCAAACAACTGGGTAAATCAGTACTCAGGATTGTCATCTGCCTGCCTGCATAGTCATGTGAAAGACTAAATCCTTGGAACAGAACATTCTTTCTGAATGATATTGGAACAACTAGACAAAGGGAAATGAGGTTTATGAAACAAAGGTAAAAATGCAATCATTATCCTATAGATGCATCTATCCTAAGTTACATCTGAGTTAACATCTGAGTTACTGTTATATTACTTTCTATATCCTAAACAACTTAGTAAATGAATATTTGGCATAGTCACCTGCCTGTTACTATGTGTGTGTAGGTATGCATGCATGTATATATGTATGTGTATATATGCATACATATGTATATATGTATATGTATACCTGCATGAGAAAAGGTCCTTAAATGTTTCAAAATGATGGAAAGTATCCTCCCAAATCTTTTATTATAATTGTAGTAAAGCTAGCCTCTCATAAGGAAATTCATTTGTATAATAGTTGAACCCAAGGGTTGAAAGCTTCTATCTGCAAAAGGGTTGTTACTAATATTTATATGTATAAGTTGGAATCTTCAATAGCATCTGATCTGCCCAAAAGAATTGGAATCAGAGTGGAAATTTGTGGGAAAGTAACAAGATCAGATAATTCTGTCAAAAGTAAATAATAACATCATGTGACTCTTGGTTTCTTTGCCTTTATATTTGGACTCACATATTGAATTTATGTATTAGATTTGTATCTTCTAGACTAAATGCCATTCACCTACAGCTGATAGCCCATACTCACCCATCACCTCCTATGCTTAGTTCCAGCCAATCTCCTTCTCAGGACCCATTGAGGCAGGGACAGCTCTATGCCCCTTGACTGCCTGAGGAAGCTACAGAAGCAAAACCTTCATCCCTTTTCTCAAATGCATTTGGGCTCCAGCTCTTTGAGGGGGGAAGGATGGAATCCTAATAAAGCTACCCTCAGACCCAATATCCTAACTTTTTATGGGCTCCACTGAAAAGCAGACATGTCCTGATTTAACCACAAAATCTGGCTTTAACCACACCACAAGCCCCCAGACACAGTATAGCCACTGTCCCTAGCTAGCCACCACCCTCGGATCCAATTCACAGATTTGAACAGGTGTGTTCTTGTACTCAGCCACAATTACATCATTCATTTAGCCCAAGACAAGACCACAATACCTAACTATCCATCTTGACTAGTCAGGACCACAATAGCTAGCCACTTGGAGGGCAGCATGACCAGAATATTTGACCACCAAACAATAAAAGGGACCCCTCCCCTATTACCACATCCCTTGACAAACCACTCCTGCCTTTTTAATAGTCATAGTTTCTGTTCTGTAATTGCATCTTTACCCTACAAAAATCCATCTTACTTTCTCTGAAGCTGCTGGTTCCAGGCTTCTGAGGGGTGTCAATCCTCAATAAATGCCTATACTTGGATTAAAGGTTGTCTGAGTTCTTTGAGACAGTACCACCATGACACACCATGAAAAGGCAACATAACAATCAAGAAATCTGAGGAGAAACTGCAGCAAGTGATTTCTTCCACCCTACAACTAGACGAAAAGCAAGCCAGAAGCCCATGGGCTACAGTGAAATTAGCAGAGTCAGAGTTAGCACAGGCAACCAAGCTGGCAGCATCCCAATCTAATCAGTGGCAGACCAAAGACACCTGCAGCCTTCAAGACTGTGCTTAGAAGCAGCGAGAGCAGTGGCTCCCCTGAGAAAGCCCGGTAGAATTTTGAAAGGCCTTGGCTGGGAACCTTGGAAACTTCAGGAGCAGCAACAATGACCAGTGTGGTGCAGCAGCAAAACACTCAATCTGGGACAACCTAGGTCCAGGGAATCTAAGGTCCCTAATACACTGTCTTGAGATGCCAGAGAGTACCACGAAGAACTAATACTCAGAACTTCAAAGATCGGGGAGGAGGTATAGATACCTTTTGGGGGTGGAAGTCAGGGCAAGAACCCATTTTTTGAAGTGCACAAAAGAAATCAGAAGGCAGTAGAGACAATAAAGCATCTTTGAAAGTAGCATGTGGAAATGATTCGATATAATGCTATGTTATATCATAACTCACATTAAAGTCAGTGGTATGAAATGGAGATTTATGCTTTCTTATACTAATTTTTGTTATACTGTACGTATGGGATTTGGAGTGGTGTTTAAGTTTGAAATTTCTCAAAATTGTTTTGGAAAGACCATGCATAATGGGAAGAAACGTCATGAGTACACCATAAAGAGGAAGGACTTCCAGTAATCAGGAGCTATGAATTAACTCTTTGTAACATGAGCCTACTTTCCTCTGGACTCATTATGTAGCTGTGGGACTCTGTGTGACAGACTTTTTTGGGGGTATATTTTTTATTAATTTTCCTTACTTGACCATATTAAGTCTAGCTGACTAATTGATATCAACAAGAATTACAGGAACAACCACCCCAGTGGGGGTACATGAATTATCACATTAGAAGACAGTTAGGGATTGGGAGATCCCAGTGCCAGAGCCTATGCTACGCAATGACCTGATAATCTCTAGCATGAAAGGAGGCTCCATTAACACCTGAAGAGCAGTTGTTAAAACCTAGACCTGTAGCTCAAGCCACCAATGCAGTCATTGTTGCAGTCATTTTCTACTACTTTCTTTTTTTTGGAGGAGGGGAAAGCAAGGCAGTTGGGAATTTGGGAATTAAGTGACTTGCCCAAGGTCACACAGCTAGTGTCAAGTGTCTGAGGTTGAATTTGAACTCAGATCCTCCTGACTCCAGGACTGGCGCTCCATTCACTGCGCCACCTAGCTACCCTCTACTACTTTCTTACAGAATGATAAGCAAATCAAAAATTTTTTTCAAGAACTCTATTTTGTCCTGCTCCTGAGACATTGGATACCCAGTTTATCTGATCAAATTTCCACAGTCATGAAAAACCAAATGGATGAACAATGACTTTTTTTCAGCTTATAACACATAGCTAGGTAGTTCATTAAGTTAGCTCATACTTTTGCAGAGAAGTATTTGTGGTTCAGTCATTTATCAGTCATGTACAACTCTTCATGACCCCATTTGGGGTTTTCTTGGTGAAGATACTCCAGTGATTTGATATTGCCTTCTTCAGCTCATTTTACAGAGGAGGAAACTGAGTCAAATAGGCTGAAGTGACTTGCCCAAGGTCACGCAGCTGGCAAGTATCTGAGGCCAGTTTGAACTCAAGAAGAAGGGTCTTCCTGACTCTAGGTCCAGTGCTCTATCCACTGTGCCACCTAGCTACCCATAGATAGGAGTACATTTGGAAAATTGTACCATATATTCAAAAGATTCCAAAGTACTCCATGATGAAAAAGCCCATTTAAAAAAATACCAATATTCTTAGTTAGTTTTGCAATGTGAATGTGAATCATCACATTCTGAATATTCTGATCAAAATTACCAGTGACCAATTAAAAGATGTATGAAAGTTAAAAATGAGAAATGGCATTATCATCATTAATGAGTTGTGCTCAAAATACCTAACAAATGGAAAATAACTAAATAAGTTAAGGCATAAAGATATTACAAACCCCTCTAAGAATTACAAATGTGAAGAACTGAAAGAAACATAAGAAGACTTGTATGACATGAAAAAGCAGAGCAGAAATGATATATGAATGACAATAACCAACGTAAATAAAGTTACCATTGACATTACCAAACTGTGCCTGTCCTTTTCACCGGTGATACCATTACTAGTCCTATACCCAAAGATATTAAAGAAAGAAGAAAGACATCCATTCATACAAAAAATATTTGTAGGAGTACTTTTTGTAGTGACGCACAACTGGAAACTAAGGGAGTGTCTGCTAGTTGGGACAAGGCTGAACAAATTAAGGTATAGAAATATAACATTATTGTACTCCAATAAACGAAGAAAGATAGTTTCAGAGAAACCTGGGAAGGCTCATATGAACTAACAGAGAATTTATGCAGTGAGAAAAACCAGAACAATTTATACTGTAACATCAATATTGTAAAAACAAGCAATTTTGAAAAACTAAACAACTCTGATCAGTCCAGAGGACTGATGACAAAGAATGCTGCCCACCTCCTCATGGAGAGGTTCTGCACTCAAGGTGTAGAATGAGACACATTCTTGAACAAGGTCACTTTGAGGTTAACAGCTGAAGCATCAAAAAACTAGTCAGGCTCACAGAAGACCTGGCAGCCTTTATAATAAATGAGAGGAGTAAAATATTCCATAAAGACTTATAATTAAGCATAACTTACCCTTCCTAAAAGGAAGAAAATGGATCTTAGGTAGACTCTTGGGTAACTAAGTGGTACAATGGATAAAGGACAGGGTCTGAATTTTTGAAGTCTCCTTTTCCTGAATTAAAATCCAGCCTCAGACACTTGCTAGCTGTGTAACCCTGGGCAAGTCACTTAATCCTTTGCCTCAGTTTCCTCCTCTGTAAAATGAGGAGAAGGAAATGACTATTAGGATGAGGAAGTTACTTGTGGCCTCAAGGCCTTGGTCCTTGGGTATGGCTTTTTAGGTAAGTTCAAGTTTCACAGAACCAATCCTTTTATTAAGGAGATTTGTCCTGTGGAGTTTGGATTCTGTCAAAGGGCTTCTGCTCTTGAGGACATAGAGGACCACATGTGGTCCTAAGGCCCACAGATTCCTCACCCCTACAACTATTCCAGTATCCTTGCCAAATGAGATCAAGAAAATCAGACATGACTGAACTAAGGACTTTTTAAAGTATTTTTGATGAAAAGATCAGACCTGAGCTGAAACTTTGAAATGCAAACCCTAGTCCAAAGAAATCTAAAAAGGTAAATTTATTTGAACAGTTTGAAGAAGCCATATGATGCTGTGCAAACATTTTAACACAGGAAGGAGATAACAAGTGTCCCTTCAGAATCTTATCATCTTTGAAAGGCATTAAGGAGTTAACAACAAAGGAAAATTCATTTTCTTCTCAGAGAGAGACAAAGAGAAGAATACACGCATGTAGAAGGGAGGAACGGGGAAGAACTTTCTATTTCTCATAAATGGCAGAAGAAGAAAATATAAATGTTGAGCAAGGGGTGATGGGTGGGGTGTCAGACAAACCTCCCTCTTAATGGGGCAAAGGAGTATTGGACATTTTGAAAAGCCTAGTTGCAATAATGGGCTCAACCTCTAGCCATCCAGAAGCAGAAGGTATGACTCCCTAGCGACAGTTTCCATAGGAACCACAGACTCAGGTCTCTCAGCCTCCAAGTTGCATCGTCATAGCAACAGGAATACAGATTCTAGCGACCACTGGTAGAGTGGACTGAGATGAAGAGAGATGGGTGGAGATGGGGCCATGATTCCCAAGATGCACAAATTGGTGAAGGGGGCAAAGAAGGTGGAGAGAAAGTGGACCAAAATGCTGAATTAATAGCCCAATGCAATTACTATACCTCAAGCCAAGAAATTTGTTGTTGTCCAAGAGGACCAAAATGACATCACCATGATAAAGGGAAGTTTCAATGTGTATGACTGTGACTGATCAGACCAATACAAACTCAGAGTGCTCTACCACAGGTTGGGCACAGATAGTCCCTGCCAACATCTGGGGTGGATACTCCAAATCTGCACATCCTACATTTCCTTTTGTGCTGTTTCAATTCTGCTTTGCTCATAGAGCACAGCACCCTTTCTAATATGGGCATACCATGCTGAGTGGTCCTGTGCTAGTGTCTCCCATGTCCCACAATCAAATCCAAAGTTCTTGAGGGAGGCCTTGAGAGTGTCCTTGTACCACTTCTTCTGACCATTTTGTGATGACCTGCCCAATAGGAGTTCTCCATAAAAGTCTTTTTGGCAAGTATGCATTTTGCATTGGAGCAACATGGCCAGCCCATCAGAATTGCACTCTCTGAAGCATAGTTTGAATGCTTGGCTGTTTAGTTTGAGCAAGGACCTCAGTGTCTGGTGCCTTATCCTGCCAAGTGATCTGAAGAATCTTCCTAAGACAGTTCAAATGGAAGCTCTTCAGTTTCCTGGCATGGTGCTGGTAGACTGTCCATGTTTCACAGACATACAACAATGAGGTCAGCACAACGGCTCTGTAGACCTTCAGTTTGGTAGTCAGTCTAATATCTCTTCTCTCTCACACTTTCCTTCAGAGCCTCCCAAACACTGAGCTAGCTTTGGCAATGCAAGCTGTCAGGCAGCAAACACCATATTGATGTTCCTTGGCCCTTTCTGAAGCCACACTGGATCTCAGGTATATGACCATCTTCCAGGTGAAGGATCAGCCTATTAAGGAGGACTCTAGCAAGAATCTTGCCAGCAATGACTAAGAGAGAAAGCCCCCCTGTGATTGTCACAGGACAAGCTATTCCCTTTACTTTTATAGACATGGACAATGGAGGCATCCTTGAACTCCTGAGAGATAACCTCCTCTTGCCATATAACCTGGAAAATTTCAGTCAGCTTTTCTATGAACAATGGTCCCCCTACCTTGTAAATCTCAGCTGGAAGAGACTCAGCACCAGGTACTTTGCCACATGAAAGGAGCCTAATGGCCCTCAAAACCTCTTCTTCAATTGGAAGTTCAGCTAAGGAGGGATTGACTTCAACCTGAAGTAAATTGTCAATGGTCATTGATTGATTGATTGATTGATGATGGTCTGTTGAGAACACTATGAAAGTGCTCAGCCCATCTCTCTAGGATAATGTCCTTATCACTAATCAATGTGGCTCCATCAGCACTGAGTAGTTGTGAAGCACCATAGGTTTTTGGTCCATAAATATCTTTCAGGGAATCATAAAAGTCATTTGGATTGTTACTATCAGCATAAAACTGAATTTCATTTACCAAGAAGGCCAATAGTAGCTTTGTGAAATTGGTAGACTCTACAACAGATACTGCAGTCACTGAGTTTTTATTGAATAAATCCGATGACAAAGCCTTTGGGCAGGCCACATCTCACACTGAGGGCGTTAGAAATGTGACAAAACAAAAGTTCTCTGATAATCCAACCTGGAATGGTGATAAAGGACATACAATAAATATGATAAATATGATGACCTCTTGTGTGCCCTGTTGTAGGGATGAAGATGAATGGTTGGCACAATTTTGTTTCTTGGGCCACTATAGTTGTGTATTTTTTGAAAAAGTCATCAAAAAAAATAAAGCTGAAGTGTGTCATAGGTGCAGTGTGCTTTTTCAAGAGGGCAATGTCACTGTGCTTAATGGTAATAAAGAAGATATGGATGTTTTAAAGCTGCTAGGTGGCGCAATGGGTGGAATACTGGGCCTGGAGTTTGTGAAAGACCTGTGTTCAAATTTAACCTAACACGCTAGCCGTGTGACCCTGGGCAAGTCATTCAACCCTGTTTGCTTCAGTTACTTAATCTTTAAAAGGGGCTGGAGAAGGAAATGGCAAGCCACTCCTGCATCTTTGCCAAAAAATCCCCAAATGGGGTCATGAAGAGTCAGACAGGGCTGAACAACCGCAAGAGAATGTGTTAAGGAAGAGAATGGAAGACAAAATGAAACTGGAAAAAAATCCAAGGCAATAGAATCAGCTTCCCAGCCAGATATCACTGAAGAATTTCCTGGGCCATCAAACGTTAAGGGTGGAAAATGATTAGAAACAAGCCTTAATTCTAGAGAGAAGAAACCACTCTACTTACAACAGTACAGGAACAAATGGAAGTTCTTCAGGAAAGGTCAGCAAAGGTTCTGTACCCACCAAGAGATCTGTAGCAGATGGTGAAGGATTAGAGCTCTACCAAGATATTTTTTTACAACACAGCTCAGCCAAATGCTCTGAGGAGTCCTCCAGTTGGGTTACTCACATATCATATTGTTACCTAAGTACTATTTAATAAGATTACACCTTTTCTTCCCCAAGGAAAAATAGTTTTCATGTAGCCTAGTCATTGTAATCTAATATTATTTAATTTGTTATATTTTTAAAAGTGTTTATAAACTTGCCCTTGCCTGTGTGAAGCATAATAGCTGTAATTATTAAGTGTGTAGGAAAGATAGCAGATGCTTAGAAAATCAAGAAATTCAGGATTTCTAAGAACCTGTCTTTGAAGAACATTAAACTGTTAAAACATCTGCATGCTTAAAGTAAATTTGCATTTCATCTTGACTTTAGAAATTATTATTATTTTAACCATAAAATAATTAAAATCTAACAATAGCTTTTTTCATCTTAAATTTTAGACACAGTTTAAGTATATCATAAATTTTAAAAATAAAATAAAGCATATCCTATTAACAACTTCCCCCCATAAATAGTTCATTTTAGACCTAAGAGATAAGCAGTACAACAACCCCTTAGAGTCCATTAGTTTCCTTTTCTTCAACATCTGGCAGTTTATTTTAGACGAGAAGTCTCAGATTAGTCATACTTTCTAATAATTCTCAAAATTCCTAACACCTAGGCAAAGGTTGAGTTCTTTGACTTACTTAATTTTACATTTATTTATCTTTATATTTATCTCTAGTTAAACCTTGGGCTCTGTGGTTCAAACAAAATTAATTTTACTGGAAACACTTGGGTAATAGAACAGCAGATTATACCATAGTGTCAATATATAACTAAACGTCAGCGGGATTGGGAAAGTATTAACTTTTTCTCGGGTCTTCTCTCATGCTACTTCCTCCTCTCCTCAACACTCATGGACTCAGGACTTTCCTTCTCTACCAGAGTTCAGAGAAGATCCTTTGCACCATGCTTACTCCAACCTGTTGACTCTGGAAGCCTAGAATCTCTTCTCCTAATTCTTCAGTGTTTTCTTACTTTTATATAAAATACTAGGCTGTGACACCCTCCCACCCCCTTCCACAAACAATTTTGTAGAAATACTGCAAACTTAACATGGCTAAAAGCAGGAGTAGGGAGGACAAAAGGAAGGAAAGAAGCAAAGAAAATATCCTGAATCTGAAAGGGGAATTAATTAAAAGGGAAGAACAAAAGAAAGAACTACAATAAATTTAATAATAAATTTAGATTGCCTCTTAGGCAATTGAGGAATGACTGAAAAAAACTGTATCACATTAATAAAATGCTATGTTATTATTCTATTAGAAATGACAAAAGCAATAGTGATGTTTATAAAATGCACAAAAAACAACAGAAAGAAGACAGAAAAAAGCACAGCCAAGCTGGACAATCTTTAATATGCAGAATTTTTTTTTTTAAAGTGAGCCATTTGAAATGGAGATTCACAGTCTGATAGAGAATCTTTTTGTGTGTGTGTTCTGCTGCGTACATAGAGGAAGGAGGATAGACAAAAGGAAGAAAGGAAAAGAAAACAAGAGTCATTGAAGAATTTTGCATAAACATACAGAAGGGAACAGATGACCAGAGAGAATCACAAGATAGCTTGAAAGTTACATGCTAATGTATTAATTTATATTTTACATTATATAAACTTTTATATTAAAATGGTAACATTAATGTTTGAAGGGAATAGAACATATTTTATATTATCTTTTAAAAGAAAAGCTGTACATAATAGAGATTTGTAGTTTTGTGTACAATATTCTTTTTCTGTTCTACTGTATACATAGGGATGCCCATTTACTACATTCAGAATAAATTTTTTTAAAATGTAATTTACATTGCCTGAAGGAAAATTTTTTTTTTTTTACCAAAGATAAGTAAGGGAGGGTAGGTTCCCATTCAGACACTCTAGGAAAGCAATGCATAAGAATAGGAAAGACAGCCTTTATTTTATCCCACAAAATTAGCAAAAAGATGCTAAATACTCACTGAGAAACAAAAACCACAAAAGTCCCACCCAGAAGCACCTAAACAGACACTGAATCACTTAAAATCTCCCAGTCACGTTTAGATTTAGATTCTCCCCAAAAGGCAAATACATTTTAATTTCTTTCCCATCAAACCTGCATTATCTGGACAATTCAATGGTTTTTCTCTTTAAGTAGTATGCAGCTTTGGAAATGACTGGGCAATCCAGTCCTTTATCTAAGGAACAAAATGCATTTGACTACAGTAATTTCCTCAGAATGAGGAACTACTTACTGCCCCCTACCCACCATTGTCCCTTACACTAATAGGCATAATTCTTCACGAAGATTCTGCTTACTCAAATATTCCCAGTAAAACTAATTAATGCCAAATGTTGAAGAAAAGGGTATGAATGGTGAGAAAAAGGGAGAAAAGCCAACCAGTACTTTATTTTCAAGGTTATGCTTGAAAACAGGGTGGTAGAAGAACTCTTGATAGGATTTGGGATCCCCTGGTGAAACTTTAAACAAGTTGCTCAAGTTTTCAGATCCAGTTTTCACATCTGACAAATGACAATACCGGACAACTCCTAAATAAAATGTTAAGCTGCTTTTGTTTTGGTCTATAGGTTATATCTCATGCATCTAAGCACAAGAACCAACACAATAGGTATTTAATAAGTTTTTTTGAATAAAGAGATTGAATTTTAAAATCTCTTTAAAGTTATGTACAAAAATATACAAGTTGTTCTGTAGATACTGAGAATAATTTCATGCTTTCAAAGGAGAACTTTTACGATTTAAGAATTTGAAAATAGAGTGATATAAGCAGAGAAATAAGTATATCTGGTACTCTGAGTAACAATTAGAACCAACCCCTCCAAAATGTCTCCCTACATTTACTTAGAGTACTGGTAGGCTGACACCACAGGGCTGTGGACTGTCCCCTCTTCCTGTCCTTTCTCCTTGAGGCTTACTTTGGGTTTTTCTGTCTCCTAGGCAGGAGAACTACCATCCTCAATGCTCTAAGTCTAATACGACCTCAGATTCTTGAGGAACAATCCTGTTTTTTGGCTCTAGTCCAGGGAGAAGGAACAAGGTACCCAGAGTACAAACATGTACCAGGTACGAAAGTCTTATTTCTACACATGAAGGGCAATGCTGAACAGTAATAGTGAATAATTGGAAGCAGTTGAGAGGCTAGTATCTAAGCCTCACAGGGACACTTGCAACACTGACTGAGCGCAGGTCATAGCCAAATAGGCCTTTTTTCTCCCCTTCCACCCCTTCTCTGGGCAACTCTCTCCCTTTCTGCCAGTCTACCTCTGCCAGTGTTTCCACTGCAACCGCTCCAGTAGCTGATACCGTGCTGCTTGAGTGCTTAGAAAGGAGAGAAGATGCCAATTTCTTCTGAGATCCAAGGAGGGTTTGTATCAAAAGTAGACATAAACAGTAGGTGACCCCATCCCAGGCACAGGCTTGTCTAGAAGGCTATGTGCTTAAGGGGCTGGGGCTGGCAGTGGGGAAATGGCACCCCCCCAACCCCCACTGACCCTCCTGAGCTCAGAGAGAAAGAAGGGCTGAGGGTTTACTATATGAGTTCTGGCTCAGCAGCCAATTCAAAGTATCATAGTGACAAAAAAAGGATGCAGATCAGAGGATATCTGTGCCCACTCTGACATATAGTTTATCCATCAAGCATGCCTGTATATAAATTAAAGGATAAAGGGCAAAGGTATAAAAGGGAAAAGGCAGAAAAGGATCCAAATTATAGGAAGAGAAAGAGGAGAAAAAGGATGAATTAGGAAAAAATAAGTGGTGAATTTTTTTTTTAAAGGGGGAATTTTTTCAAAGGGTATGAATGGAGAAAAAAAAGGAGAAAGGCCAACCAGTGGGAACCGGACAACTCAGCCCTTACTCCTTTCCTCTACAGAGTACCCAAAGCTCTCGACCTATTGTTCAACCTTTTTGCCTTTGATATTCTATCCCAGCTATCTCTATTATGTGACAACAGCATAGCAGTCTGCCCTCTCTGGCTTTGAAGAACAACTCCCTGGTATAAGGGTGTGGTGACTTTTTAGTATGTCAGGAGGTCATCACGGGAAGGCTACAGTGTTTGAGGAAAAAGAAGGATGGATGAGGTCTGGGAAGACTGTTGGTTAGGGCTGTCATTCAAGGAGAGCCCACAACCCACAAACCTTTATTAATCAGGAAGTCAGCATTTCCTAATCACCTACCATGTGGCCAACAGTGTGCTAAGTGTCGAGGATACAAAAAGTAAAAAACACGGTGCCTTCCCTTATGGAACTCACATTCTAATGGGGGTGACGCACCTGCAAATAACTACAACATGTACAGCCTAACTTTGCATCTACCATGTAGTGTATGCAAAGGATTTAATAGCTTACAAGTGAACTGACTTTTGGTGTACCCTGTAGTAATGGAAGAATGCCAAAATATAAAATGGGAGTTGACCTGGAGGAGTGGAGAAGTGAGAAAGAGAAGATAAGGGGGAAGGGAGGAGAAGGAAGGAGAGGAAAAGAAAGGGAAGAAAAAGTGTTTAGGGAAGACAGAGGGCAGTGATGGGGAGTAATCTTCCTAGAAGGAGTAGTAAAGACATCTTTGAAAATTTGTTTGAAACTGAAATGTATGCAAATGGAATATTATTTTAAATATACTTGAGTGATCACCCTATTTAAAAGACACTTGGAGGGGATCAAATTGTTTTGTAAAATGAAGGGGTCTCTGCTTCCCCCATCTTGCACTAATTTTTTAAAGGCTATTATATAGCTAGTATAAAGCTTGGGTGGGGGGAGGTATTGAGAGGAAAAGGATCTATGTATGATATACAGGGGCCCAAGGCAGGTATGTGTGTGTGCTCAGATCAGTTGTATATGCCAAGGGACCTCAATGCCAGAAAAAGGTTCAAGAAGTTACAGCAGATTTTCAGTAATCATAGTGAAAATTTTGCCATGCCTCTGGGAGACTCTTGGAAGCTTTTCTTTATAAGTCTCCCCAAGTTCAAAAACAGATGATACAAATGCATACACACACACACACACACTTTGGAAAATTTTAATAACAGTGTGGCAAGAATTTTTAAAGTCCTTGCTAGCCACTGCACAAATAAACCAGCAGAAGATAAAGACAGGGGGACATTTGTGTCTCAGAATTCCATTTGACATTTATAGATATAGGTATGTGGAGAGAGGTAGATACGTATCTTATCTATCGCTATATCTATAGTCATATCTCTATATCTATATCTGTCTATATTTTGAGAATTTGGGTAAGATGAGATAAGGCATGTAGGCAGGATAACAAAAAACATTTTGGGATAAGAGCAGCCAGGTCACAAGTTTTTTAGGAAAAGATAAAGGATACTTACTCTGTTACAAAGGTCTTTAGCATAACTACACCGGCCAACGAAAACAGAATCTTTTTTTTTTAATCAGTTAATTAGCATTTGTTAACCTCCTCAGACACGCCTTATTAAGCTGGAGAAAGAGATGGGAATGTGTTTCTGGGAAGTACTCAAAGTCCTGGGGTGGTTTGACATTTTTTGTTTTTTGTAACTGCAAAATGACTGGGGGGTGGGAGGGGGGTAGGGAGATATTAAAGGAGACAATCAGTACATTCAGTTTCATAGAAAAAGAAACAATATGTAACAATAACAAATTTAGCACAATTGCAAAGGTTTTCTTTCTCATCAGCTGTTAGGGAAAAAAAAATCTCTCCCCATTGGATTAGGCTTCCCCTCTTTCAGGACCATTTCTAACATCTGTAGTCAGACAAACTGAGGTTGAATGGCGGTCTAGCTGTTACTTTCAATGTCGTAGAAATGAGAACAAGTTAAAAGGATAAAGCTTCTAAATTCCATCTGCTTTGGTGCCACAAAGAGGAGACAATAATTCTCTCTTCCACTCCTACTGGGACAGCAAGGAAACAGAATGTGCGGGTTCCCCACTTTAGGAATGAAAGGTTATGCATCTCTTTGCACCCTGAGTCAGCTGGTTTCTTGTGCTCTCACCTGTGCCCTTAACTAGTCAACTCACCTCGCCCTGCTCCCAGTCCCTGACCCTCTGCTTGTCCTTGGCTCACTTTGGCTCTAGCCCTTGAGTTTCTCACCTCCGTGATCCTCTACTTCTACCGCCCCTCCCCACCATGACCTGGCAAGCAAGAAGGGGTCCCAGCTGACATGGATGCTAGCCCATATTAAGTCTCCAGGTAATATTTCTGCTCCCTTCTCTGTGTGCCTTTCTGGCTGACTAGGCTTTTCTGTGAAAGTCCCCTTAAGATCAAAATCCACAGAAATTTGGGGAACCACCAGCAGGAAAACACTTGTGGTCCATCAAGTGGTCCATAGTAATGACTAGGGGAGGTTCAATCAGCATTGAGATAAGGGCTGCACAGGTTGCCTATAGTGGGGTATGCCTGCAATTGGTAGGTTGCAAAGATTAGCTGAGAGGTAAGAGAACTTGCGGAACTTGCAGTATGTCTTGATGTTGTCTTGTCATGGGTAATCCATTGGTGATGATCCATGGGACTGATTAGACATAGGTGACTTAGTGGGTAATGTCTCTGAGAGAAGAAAGGTATTTTCTGTGGGCACTAAACGGGAAAGATAATGTAGGCAGGCAGTTTCCACACCCCATCCTCATATCACATTGTGTTTTCTACTTCTGCACCCACTCTATCTCATAGGAACTCTTCTGCCCTGGTTTGATCTCTTCCTTCAATGTTTTTATTGAAGAGGCGGATACTAAGAACAAAACTAGGTCTTGCTTGGGGCAGCTGAAAATGAGAATGGTTAGCCTTCTGACCTCAAGCAAGTCACAGGAGGCCCTTAGAGGGCCTCCATTTCCTTCCATGAAAAATGGGGGTGGGGGATTTGAACTAGACAATCTGCAAGGCCCCTTAATGCTCTGACATTCTAGGATTCCAAGCCAGTGCTTCATCAGGAAAGTGAGCTCAGGGGCAAAGCTCAGAGGGGAGAATGAGACCCTAGCTGTCCATGTTGCCTGATGAGTCTGGGTGGAAGATAGGCCTTGGACCCCATCCCAGCTGTCTTCCCTCCCTTAGTGCAAGCATCCTGCCTGGCTGCTCTGGGACATGGGATCTGTGACCACATTGTTCAGGACTGGATCAAATTCCCCAGGCTCCTCTCTCTGGGGCTGGCAGGCAGCATAGGTAACTGGAGCAGTGTGAGAAAAAAAAAAGCCCAATCCATTAGGCCACCCAACCCCACCCAAAGCAGAGGTGAGTCACATCAGTGAAGAGCCCCCTCCCTCTCACCCCAAATCCCAGGGGTGCCAAGCAGGGAGTAATCTTCCCCCTTCAAACTCACAAAGAATCTAGTATTCATATCTCCCAATTCCCAAGGTGCCCCCAACTCCCACTTTATTCTTGGAACTCTGTGTGTGGTCCTGGTCCTCCAGTTCTCACCTCCTAGATTCTGTTCTGTCTGCTTCATTGTACACACCCCCATCTTCAGAAAGCAGATGTCCAGCCTTCTACCTCTAGTAACCTGGTTAGCCTGGCACCATTCATCCTTCCCAGCCTCTTTGAGATGCATCCGGTCTTGGGGTGGGGCACCCAAACTCCCCACTCTCTACCCCCAGCCCCAGGACCTCTCCAATTCCCTGGGACGGGCTAAAGCCAGGGAGGGTGGGGCTGTTCCTCAGGCCAGTAGGAACTGCCCCAGGCAGTGGCTTTTCAGACTTTAAAAGGGGAGAGGTCACCTGCATATTCTCTTAGAGCTCTGGCAACCCCAGACTCTGAAGCAAAATGATTCCAATTCTGCTCATTCTCCTGCTACTGGGTAACTATGGATGTTGGTGCAATTTGGGGGGATAAGTCACTGGAAAGGGATAGTCATGGACAAATGACTAAAGTCCTAGGAAGGGTTAGGAAATTTCTAGGTTCCTAGGGAGGGAAATGACATGCCTAACAGTCAGGAGCACCTTTTATAAAGGCATAACTGAAAAACTGGGAATGCCAATCCCTAGTAATTCTCCAAGTCCTGTGAGACCATTTGAACTTTCTATCATGAAGACAAATAGTTGAACTTCATGTAGCCAGATTTGTCTTTTCCTGTCTTCCACAGCTCTCCCCATCCCAGGAGAAAGGCAATATCCAGGTAAGAGCGGCTGGGTGACATCATAAACCTGAAAGAATTTAAAGTAGAAAAATGACAAGGAAGGTGGGAGGCTGGTGTCTTGGTCATTGGGAATAGAACCTGCCTTTAAGAACAGGCAGGACCATAGTAGGGGTGCCCTGGACCTTATCTCCGAAGCGTTTCTGATCTAGGGGGAAAAAAACCCCACCATGGGGGTTACTAACTAGGGTCCTGAAAATGCAGTGACGTGTATGTCTTTTAGCACATCACTAGACAGGGTGTGGGGGGTTTTTATTGGGGTGAGATGGGTTCCTATTGGCCCACAGGCCTAATTGAGATTTACAGAGGGGCTCTGCTGCTGGGGGTAGTGGTATCAGAAGATGGATAAATTTTATCCTCTTTGAGTTTCTCTTCCAGAATGTGGTATAAGACCACCCTTCCCCCGTATTGTGGGTGGCTCCTATGCCAGGCCAGGAGACTGGCCATGGCAGGTGAGTGTACGCATGCTAGGGTTCCCCATCTGTGGTGGTTCCCTCATTACCGAGTCCTGGGTCCTCACTGCTGCTCACTGTGTTGTACAGTAAGTATGCCATCTGTGCCCTTTAATAATCTCCTTTCCTTTGTATATCTTGCCAAGGTCAAATAATTCCCTGTTCGCCCAGGTTATAAGTGGCAGATACAGTACTCTGTACATACCCTGTTTCTGTATGATAACAAATCCAGTACTTTATCCCGTTTATAGTCCCTATGTTCTTCTTGGAAGCCTGTGATCCTTAATTTGGCTCTCTGTGATCTCACTTCAAAATCAATAGCTTTGGTTTATACAGAATTTACACATTTCCTTAACATTGTCACTTTTTGTTTTTCTTCTTCTAAATTCTCCTTGAGTATTTTTGTGTTGTAATTTTGTTTTCAGTGTTCTGGACTTAAATGTGTATATAATAGTACACTTCTTATCTTCAAGCATTCAAGTCCCGCTTTCTCATTCTCATCCACCTCTTTCTAGGAATCATATTGTGATGGCACCACAGAATTTTTCGGTGGTCCTGGATTTGTACGCAATATTTTCGAATGAAGGACAGTACCGGAATGTAACAGAAATTCTGGTCCATGACAATTACATCAATGCATTGGGAGGCTATGATATTGCCCTGTTGCTCCTGTCTAAGCCTGCCAACATGACAGATTCTGTGCAGACCATCTGTCTACCCCGGTCTGATCATCACTTCCCCAATGGAGCCTCCTGCTGGTCCACAGGCTGGGGAGACATACAACAGGGCAGTAAGTGTTTGAATAAGGTGGCAGCTCTTAATCCTGGACTACCTACTTCCTCTGTTTCTGAAAGCCCCACCCCACCCCCGTTTACCTCATCCTTCTGAAGCTCCTTGCCCTCTGCTCTGTGCCATCCTTTTCTGCCTTATCTGACTTTTCATCTCCAATTTGGCTCACAGCAGAGGATCTAGCCTCGAGTCTTGAGACTTTGAAAATTTGGGCTGGCTTTGGGCAGACTACTTCTTGTCTTCAGTTTCCTCTTTATGCATAAAGGACAGGGGAGGCTGAAAGGGCCACAGAGCCAGTTGTCTAGGGAGATAATATTGAAAATTTCCTACAGTATTTTTAAAGTTTGCCAAGTGTTAATAAAGATGAAATTAAAGGGTAAAGTGATTTTTGAACTCTTTCTCTCTAAACCAGCAATGGACAGGACCTTTAAGAGGGATTCAGGGTGTGGGTATAGGTTAAAGAATGATCTTATTCCCAAGTTAAGCTGTAGAAGTAGATGAATTCACCAAGGGCAAAAATATGGACAGAATATGAAAAAATTCTAGCTCTCAACTTGCAGGCCTCACGTGGGAATTCCTTTCTCCCTCCCCCAGTAAATGTTCCAATACCAATGATGCTGAAGGAAGTGGAACTATCTATCCTTGGACCTGTGTCCTGTCAGTGTCTCCTAAACTCAAGTGGCCCCTATAATGTATCATTGGACCTAATACCAGACCTTATGATATGTGCTGGCTTTAAGGAAGGCAAGAAAGACACCTGCCAGGTAAGAGGGCAATCTCCTTTCTTGGGTGCACAATTTATCAAATGCCATAGGAATTCTATCATACTGGATATTCTAGCCAATCAGGGTTAAGTGACTTGCCCAGGATCACATTTTTAGCTCTGGGACATTGTGCTTCTGCTATCCAAAGTCTATCAATTTAACTCTGGCATTTATATTATTTGCTATCTGCACTTCCAGCATTAATTCATGGGCTTTGGCACTTGGCTTTCATTTTCCTAGTTCTTTGTATCCCTACCATTGCATCTACCAGCTGCTTCCTGGTATCCCTGGGATCTTAGTTTATCCAGGCCCAGTGGTTTGAGCTTAACCAGCTCACTTAGCTTTCAATGAAGCATTTTTGTTCCTGGCTTGAGGTAGATAACACGGCCCCACTACCACCCACCCAAACCCTAAGCTCAATTTCCACAGGGAGACTCGGGCGGTCCACTAGTATGTGAGGAGGCAGGCCAGTGGTTCCTGGCTGGAATCACCAGCTTTGGTCATGGCTGCGGAAAGAGGAACCGTCCAGGGATCTTCACAGCTGTGGCAGCCTATGAGAACTGGATCCAGGAACGTGTCCCTAATGCTACCTTCCTTGAACAACCCAAGCCTGTGGCACCAGATATGCCAGAAGAAGAAAACTGCACCCTTGCTTTGCCAGGTAAACAGTGAATGAGGATGAGAATGAGGGGCCTGATCTCTCATCTGGTATGGAAATGCTTGATTGAGGCTTATATTCTCCTTCTGATCTCAGAATGTGGGATTGCCCCCCAGCCTGGTCATTGGCCCTGGAAGGCTATTGTCATTACCCCAACATCTCGCTGCCATGGGGTGATGATATCAGAGAACTGGGTCCTTGCACCAGGCACCTGCTTTCTGGGGTGAGTAATGTTACAGGTATCTTATTGACAATTCCTTGAGGATACAAGTCATGTAGAGGAGGGACTTAATAATGGCAACACTGGGATAAAACACTACCTTGTCTGAATTTGAGGCATGGGGATGCCTTAATGTGAAATGGCTTTTTGTCCCCTGGACAGCCTAGGTCCAGACCAAGACCCTGCCATCTTACAAGTGATCCTCCCATCTGATGGTGGGAGAGCGGTAACAGTCAACCAAATCTTTATAAATGAAAACTACACAGCGAATTACGGCTACGACCTGGCCCTTTTGGAGATTTATATTGAGAACTCCACTGACACGATCCCTGTGTGCTTGCCTGAGCTGTATCACTACTTTGTGCCTAGTAGCCGCTGCTATCTGACCCAATGGGGCTCCGGAGGTGAGTCTTGACATGACACAATTTTCTTACCTCCAAACAATTCAGGGAGAATGGCAAGTGCTCATCATCCTCGGCACTTTCTCCATTTGCTCTTCCTAGATGTGCCCTCCGTCAATAATTCTCTCTTGGAAGCTGAGATAATGATACCCTGGTGGTGTTATTGTCTCTATGGCCAGGAGGGGGAGGCAGTTGCTCAGCCTGGAATGAATCCTAGAATTCTGTGCGCTCACTACAAGGAGGAGGAGATTAGCAGCTGTTGGGTATCGAGGGTTCTGCTTATGGGAGCAGAGGCTCCACTGGGATGTGGGGGGATCCATATTCCAACCAAGGACTTTTAACTTTGGACACCCATCTTCTAATAACCTCTACCTACTTCTTAGTTTGGTAGCCGCTGGGCCCTCCTATGCCAGGAATCTGGGACCTGGTTTCTGGCAGGTGTTTCAGATTACACGGAGAGTTGTCTTCGTCCTCGGGTCTTCACACCAGAACAGCTTCATCGCCACTGGATCCTACTAGTTGCCAACAATGCCGCCCTGGAGGATCAACTGAACTGGAACTGGGGACTTTTACAGTTTCCAGAAAAGTGTCCCCCCAGAACAAAATATGGAGGTCAGGACTCTTAGGCTCAACATTCAAACACTGCCAAGGCCATAGGAAGAGTTCAGGGTCCAAGTCCTTTTTGAGTGGGAGGACAGTATCATACATAGTGGTTCAGTGAGGGGAGTTCCGGCACTTCACTCATTCCATGGGCTTCTTGTGGGGAGGGGCCATATTCCCTCAGCTGGGAGTTGCATGGAGGTAGATCCATGAAGTGATTCCATGGTTCAGAAAGATTGGGGTTCCATGAAGGGAAGGCATTCAGGGTTTCTACAGGGGAAGGAAGGGAGGCACTCATGGTCTCATGCCCTGAGAAATGCCCAGTGGTTCCGTGGGGACAGGGGAATTCAATGGCTTTAGTGGCCTGAGGAAAAAAATCTTAAATTGTTTGAAGAGAACTAAAGGACTTGTGTAAAATCTTTTGTGTCAGCTTGTGGCCTTACACTAAGGACACCAGGAAGTAATAATCCATTGCCCTGGATGGCAGAGGTGTATGGGACCAGAGGTGGAGTTTGCCTAGGCATCCTGGTGAGCCCTAATTGGGTCCTAGCACCTGCTTATTGTGTGACCAGGTAGGTCTCAATCATGAAGGGAGTCTAAAGGAGGACTTTCTGGTGTTTTGTTGGATGGTTCCCCATGTAGTGGGGAGGGATAAGTTCTAAAGGTTCCTGTGGAGGGGTTCGTGACAAGTGTGAGATTCATGTTAAGTGAAATTCTATGGGAGATGAGTTTTAAAGAGCAGTGAGATAACAACCCTTGACTGAAGGAGGGGGAGATGCCTTTCTAGAGCAGCTCTCCCATCTTTTAAGGACTAGGAAATTGAACATAGTAGGCTCTGGATAAACATTTAACTCTGGAAACTGACTCCTCCCAACAGACAAGCCTCCACAGCAGGTCTTCAGGTTTACCTGGGAGCAGCAGGGTCCCAGGGCTACCAGGTATCCCGGTCAGTCACCAGCATGCGCTTCCCATCGGATATGGGATCCAGAGCATCCTTAGTCCTTTTGAAACTAGACACCAGGATTTTGTCCTCCCCCTTTGCCCTGTCTGTTTGCCTCCACTCTGGTTCTTCCCCAATTGATGCAAGCTGCATCGTGCTGGGCTGGAAAGACAATACTGCCAACAGAGGTGAGCAAAGCCAACGGGATTCCATGGGGGCCTAGGGCCTTGGGAGTTTGGGAGGGTGCTTCCAGGACACAGGACATTCTCCGTTTGGGGGAGGCAGATGGTTACATGAAACACCTGGATAATAAAATCTGCTTTTGTGCAATGAAGGGTTTGGAGGGATGACCCTGAGGGTCCCTTGCCAATTCTAATGGTCATCTGTTCTATCACCTCAAGTTCCCTTGACTGTTCCAGTCACTGTCTTGCCCCCTGAAATTTGCCACTGCCAGTATGATGCACTACCCTATGAAACCATCTGCGTCCATTATCACAACAAAAATCACAGATTTGAGGTATTTTCAAAAAGGGAGAGTGGTTAAGACTTCTGCATCCCACCTTCAAGCAATTTGATTATTGAAAAATAATCAAACTTTAATTTCTTTCTCCAGATGAACTCAGGATTATATCTCATGTGTGAAGAAAAAGAGGGCTCCTGGATCCTGATTGGAATATCCCTAAAGGAAAGCCACGAACTTTTTTACTCAGTAGGAAGCCAGGAACCATGGATCTCGAACACTGTGGGGGAGGCACCCTTTTTGGCAAAGTCAGAGTTCAGTAGAGTCTTGGAGGACACCAGTGTCCTTTGCCCCCTACACCTGAGTAGTGCTGCAACAGTTCCAAGAGCAGTCTTTGTAATGTTTTTATTTTTACCTCTTTTTCTGCTACTCTGAACACAAGGGGAGAAGATGCAAATGGCCCTTTTTCTCTTAACTCCTCCCCGCCCCATCTCAAGTCTGCCTCTTGCTGGAATGTGCCCGGACCAGTTCCAGGTTGGGAACCTCGAAAGCTTTACCCCCCTACACACACCTCCTATGTGACCGTGATGACAAACTGTTCAACCCTGGGTGTCTAATTGGACTTGTGTGTTCCAACCACAGCTAATTTCAGCCAAAGAATCCTGGGGGTGGAATAAATACCTGGGTAATAAATATTCTGCCAACATTGCCAAGAGCTGCTTCATGTCTGTATGGGGGGTGAAGTATCCAAGGGCTAAGAACAATCTTAAGTTCAGAATTAGGTTGGGGGTAGGGTAGGGCTCAACCTTGGTGGGAGATCATATTTACACCTGCTGGTTGGGAGAGTCCAAACCCATCATGATTAGAAGATGTGAAAAATGGGAGGAAAAACTTGGCAAGGACATGAGGGGACATGGAGGAACCACACAATAGAAGTCCAGTAGCTTGTTTCTAAGCCCCTGGGGATGTTTGGCTTCAGAGCTGGCCACACGAGGTGCCAGAAGTTTGAGTCAGTATCAGGGCTGGAAGAGAAATTTGTAGCTGATAACGTGGCAGCTGCTACTCATTCCTGCCTGCCAGTGCAGGGTGTGCCCGCAGTCAGCTGGCTGTTTGTCACCAGCAGCAATGGAGCACCAAGTCTCCGTGTCCCCTCCCAGGTGCGTTCAATCTAACTCCATCAAATCCTCAGATGAGATAGAAATATCCCTGTCTTCTTGCAAACATCAATTGGAAAACCCCTGAAAACCTCCAACTTAGGAAGCAGAGATGGGATTCCATTTAATAGTGAATTATTACATTCCAGTCCTGGGAAATCAAAACTTCCTGGTTCAGAATTCTGTTATGAAGTACATTCTGCCCTTCTCAACATTACTTCGTGGGTCAAATCCTCGAAGAAATTCCCCCTCCCCCTAGTCTAAAACTGTCAGTTCCCTGGGTCCCTTGGGGGAAGGACTTAAGAAGTGACTGTGCAGTACCCGGTGAATACGAACTATCTAGTACCTGTAGATCCTCATAACCCTTGTCACAGGGCTGGTTATGCTTGGATTTTTCTTTTTCCCCCCAATAGATCTTGCTCATCTCTACTATAAAATCTCCCTGAACATCCTATTTTTTTTCCCCTCACTCCTAAGCAGAGTCTGTAAAGACCGTAGTGGGGTCCAAAGCAGTGGTTTAGAACTCGGTAGGATTCTAGGAAAGGAAAGTTCTTGGGCACCAAATATGAGGAAAAATAGCTAAAAAGCAGTTCAGACATTGACAGAAACACTGTTAGGATCTAAGAACATTCAAAACAAAAGGCCAGCATTGTAGGGGCACCAGAGCTAACCTCCCCCCAACCCTCATGTAGATGAAGGGAGGTGGAGCTTAGTGGAGTAGGCGTTACGGCTCACTGTTGGGGAATAATCCCCATTGGGCTAACCTGGCCAGTGAACAAGGAGTTGGCAGGTAGGGGTGGGGCAGGGCGGGAACAGGTGACACCGGTTACCAGCTCAGTCATTCCAGATCCCTCCCTGAAAGCCTTTCCAGCAGCTCAGCCTCATTCTTTCCCTTCGATTGGTAGCTTACTGGAAGTTCTCTTGCAAGGCACAGTCTTCTCTGCCCTCTAGGACAAACCTGTCCTGGGTCAGGTGCGTCCCAGATTGGGGCCATGAGCTGGAAGATGGGCCTAGGGTCCCAGTGGCCCCTGGCATTGGCGACATTGCTAAGCTTACTGAATCTGCTACCGCTGGGAAGGGGTGAGTGAAGGCAGGAAGGTGGAGACCAGGGGACAGTAGGTGGCCAGTTTTTCCCCTTTCCCAATTCCTTTGTGTTTCCTAGTTCCTCGGTTTGCCTGTTTGTTTCCTAGACATTATTTCTCCTCACCCCCAATCCTGGCTGACCTAACCCTTCTCCCAAGTTCTCTATTTTCATCCCATCCAAGCATTCCAGATCCCAGCCCTGACCACTTCCCCTTTCCTGCCTGCTCATTTTCTCCTTTCTTTGCTTTCAGGGGCTGATGGGAAAGAAGGTGAGCCTCTGGGGGAAGGGAAGGGAGGAAAAGGGTGGGACAAGAAGAGGAAGGGGAGGAGAAAAAGAAATGAGGAAAAGAAGGGCTTTCTGTCAGAAATGAAGGGGAAGAGGGAAATAGAAAAGGGGACAGGAGAGGTGGGGGAAGGGGAGGGGAGGGAGATTGGAACAGTATAGGGAGGAGATATGAAGAAAAGGGAAGGGATGAAAAAGGTAGAAAAAGAGAGGGGAAGGAGGAAAGGAAGTATACAGAGAGGGATCGGGGGAGGCACCCTGAGCAGAGTTGAAGAAAAAAAGATAAATAATTATCTAGATGACTAGGAAAGAAGCCACGAAGTCCCTAAACAGTGCCCCCTCCCTTTTCCCTCTTCCAGAAGTTCCTTGTGGCATGGCCTCCCAGGCACGGATTGTGGGAGGTACCAATGCCTCCCCAGGTCAGTGGCCATGGCAGGTCAGCATCACCTACAATGGTGTCCACGTATGCGGCGGCTCTCTTGTATCCAAAGAGTGGGTGCTGACCGCTGCCCACTGCTTCCCAAGGTGAGACCAAGGATATGGGGAAGCATGGAGCTGGCAGGTCTTGGGGAGGATTTTTGGCAGAGAAACAGGTCCTGCTTGGATTCAGAAATGAAGGGAAGCAGCAGAAGGGATGAGGGACTCTGATTCCAGCTCTCTGTACTTTGCCTCTTAGGGAGCACAGGTTGGATGACTATGAGGTGAAGCTGGGGGCCCATCAGCTCAGCAACTATAACCCTGATGCAGATGTTAAGACTGTAGCCAAGGTCTTCACCCACCCTAATTATGTGGAAGAGGGCTCCCAGGGCGACATAGCTCTCCTTCAGCTGAAGTCTCCTGTGACCTTCTCGAGGTACATCCGTCCTGTCTGCCTACCAGCAGCCAATGTTTCCTTCCCCAATGGACTCCACTGCACCGTCACAGGTTGGGGTAACGTACACAGCTCAGGTAAGGTGCCTGGGGGTGTAGAGGTTGCCAGAGCCAGTGATATTCATCATAGAGATGGAGAGGATGGAAGGATGGAAGATTTGATATGTGCCCTTTTGATCTCCTTTTACTGCAGTGAGTCTTCCTACCCCCAAGATCTTGCAGCAGTTGGACGTGCCTTTGATTAGCCGGGAGACATGCAACTGTCTTTACAACATAAAGCCTGATCCTGAGGAGCCACACGTCATCCAGCCGGACATGGTGTGTGCTGGCTTTGTACAAGGTGGCAAAGACGCCTGCCAGGTAAGGCCCTGGTCATGACAAAGGAAGGAAAAAGGAGGACACCCGAGTCCTAAAAAGCAGGGGCTAAGATACTGGATTCTACCTGGGCCCTGATGGGGTGAGATGCCCAAGTCTTTTAGGGGCTCGATTGCCCTAAAAGAAGCTAAAACTTAGCTGTCCAGGCTTCTCAAATCTTCCTAGTTGTGTGACCTTAGAGAATTCACTCCCTTTCTCCTTGCCTCAGTTTCCTTATATATAAAATGATGGGGTTGAACTAGATCTCCAGGGTCCTTCCTGTTCTAACCTTTGGTGGTTTCTCTATCTCCAGGGAGATTCAGGAGGACCACTCTCTTGTCCAGTGGGAGGCCGCTGGTACCTGGCAGGTGTTGTGAGCTGGGGAGATGCATGTGGGGCTCCCAACAGACCTGGAGTCTATACTCTGACTGCTAACTATGCTTCATGGATCCATCACAAGGTCTCAGAGATCCAGCCCCACTATTTGGCCCTGACCAAAGAGTCCCATTTGGATATGGACTTGTGCAAAAAGGAACTAGGAAGGCTCATCTCAGCCTCGGCCCTCCTGGCCCCAAGCCTGCTGCTATTGCTCAGTGTGTCAGTCTTTTGTCACCTCCTGCTCTAGAACAGAGCACCATTTCTACAGACTTTGCCTGGTTTGGCTGGAGGGCTTCGTCCCTCATCCATTCACTGCCTCCTGGACAACTGACACTTTACTGATCCCCCCAACCTTAGAGGACTGAGACACTTCCTTCTTACTGGGACCTGAAGCTTCAGATTGTGAATTGTGATCTGCCAATGGCCTCGAACACTTACTACCTTGTGTAACTTGGGGATCAATAACCTCAGACTCAATTTCCTCATCTGTCACATGAGAAGATTGGATTAGATGGCCTCCAAGGCCACTTCCAGCTATAATTCCATGAGCAATGAGAACTTTCTGATCTTTGAGCCAGCTTCTTCCCCACCAGGACAGCAATGGTTCTTGGTGTGGGGTTTGAGGCTTTCTTTGAGTTGTCTGTGGCCTGAGCCTTTCTTTAGTCTTGGCATTTGTGGCTGTTTGTTCTCCAGAAACCTCTTGGCAGAGACGTCAGCAAACAGTCTGGGACTCCTCCACCTGAGGGGTTGGGCCAGGTACTTCTCTGACTGCCAGTGGAAATTCTGCTGCCATTCCTGTGGAGGACTTGGCCCCTTTACCTCAACCCATGCCAGCCCCCAGAGATTTGGTGGAGACTGGGCATCTCCACAAAAACCAACCATAGACAAGGAGCCTCTCCAGCAGAGAGCAGCTCCCATAATGTGGCTCTTCATGAAGGAACATCAACTTCCTCCACACCTGGCTGACCACCCCCATCCTACCCCAGTCCCTGAAGGCACTAACAACTGGTCCTTCTTACATAAGACCCTATGCTGTAGCCACCTGTTGTTGGACTCCCTCCCTCTCCCTCTACTGCACCCTGGAGGACTGAGCCACCCTTGGGAAAGGGCTGAAGGGTGAGGGTGTTTCTGTATATACGTATGTGTGTGTGTATATGTATGTTTGTACACAGGTGCATGCACAGCAGGGGAAGGCATCACATCAGTCCTACTGAGCATAATAAACCATTTGTATAAGCCTGTGGCCTGTGTCTCAATTAGGTTGATGACCCCACAGCCCCAGACACCATTCTTTCCCTTTCTCCCTCCCCAAACAGCCAATTTTGCAATTGTACAGTAACAAGCTAAAGTCTCTTTATTAAAAAAATATTTTAGGGCTTAAAGGTGGGCAGACAAGTCTATACATATTTACAAACTGGTCTAGGACTGCCAGTGGGTAAGGATGCAGGGAGGTGAAGGGGCAGTGGTTTGAGTACCACTCACTTCTTGGACAACTTTACTTGCTTGTGCTTAGGTGGTGCCCACTTGAGACAAACTGAGTCCACTGTAGGGGAAAAGGAGAAAAAAGTCAAAGATGGGTTGGAATGAACATGGGGATAGGCTGCCTCTTCCTGCTCCAGGGCAGAGACCATGGGCTAGGAAAGCAAGCAATGATACCCACCCCCTGACAAAGAAGTGACCGACTCAGTACAGAGAGAGAGGGGTGCGTGTGTGTGTCTGTGTGTGTATTTTTAACATGGCCAATGGGAGTTTGACTGTGCATATCTGTTAAAAGGAATTTTCTTTTCTCAATGGGGTAGGAGGGGTATGAGAAAGAGAAAACAGATTTCTGCTCATTGAAAAAGTAAAACTTTTTTTAAAGGAAAGAAAGTCATCTGAATGTACAGTAGGAAGACCCAGGCTCCAGGGACTGGGAGTCAAGACACAGGGGTTCTAGTGTAAGGTGCCTGCCCAGTTCTGACATTCTAAGTTTCCATGAGTAGGAGCCCATGTTTGCACTAGGCCCTGGGCCAAGTTTCAATGATCCTAAGTAAGAACAAAAGGGCATATTGAGTGAGTCCTTGAGGGGGAGGGAGAACTAGCCTCCTCCAGAGAGCTTGCCACTGGTAGACAAGAGCAGGTAGGACCGGTTTTGTGATCATGGGACAGGGCCAGCTTAGCTGCAGGGGACACAGGAAGCCTTGTGTGGCCACCAGATGGGAGCCTGGAATGCCCCCAGTAAACATGGGCATGTTCCACATTCTCCTTCTGACCTCCCCCACCCCCACCCTGTGGTTTGGGTACCTCCTCACTACCTGTTATGGGTGGCTTCTTGTACTGGGCACTCTTAAGGTGCTCTTCCACCAGCTTGGGGGTGACACAGATGACATGCTGCCCCTTCCAGTACTTGACCATGTTGAGTGACTGCAGAGTGCTGATGATGTCATTTTGTGTGATGCTTGTCATCTGGCTGTGGGAATGAGGGTGAACAGAAGCAATGAGAGTTTAAGGGCTTCCTCTCCCCCAGTCCTAGGCATTTTTCATGTCCTTGAAAGGACATGAAAGGGTGGGGGAGTGGGGGAGAAGATGAGGAGGAAAGGACATGGCCACATTCCAGTCCATTTGGGGAGCCAGAGAGACAGCATGACACTTGTCCTACCTGCTGCCCTCACCCTCTGCTCTGCCCCTCTGGTGGTGCTGGGGTGGGAGGAAAGAACAAGACTGCATTCATCCTTACCTGAGGTCTTTGATGGACAGTGTGCCCCGAAAGTCCCTCAAGATCTCCAGCAGGACCCAGGACCAGTAACTGCGATAGCTCAGTTTGCCCAAGTCTGACAGTGGCTTCTCTGGAGAACCCACTGTACTCTCCAACTTCGACAATTCATAACCTTAGAGAAGGGAGGGCAGGGGTTGAGGACCCTGGCACTCCTACACCAGGCCCACTTCCTTCCCTCCCTCCCTTTTCCATCACAGGAAACTCAACTCACTGAAGGCAATGAGGAACTTGCCATAACCTCGGCGCTGATACGGGGGGAGGGTCAGGATACAGGCCACATTATTTCCATCTGGGGACTCCTTCTCCTTCAGGGGCAGGCAGGTAGAGAACTAGTCAGGAAATAGATACTGGACCATCCCAAACTAACACCCATCCCTCCTGTGCACCAGTTGGCACCTTAGAGAAGTAGCCCACAATGTGGGCCCCCTGTCTGTCCACCTCGGTCAAGATATAGAAGACAAATGGTTCCACATCAAAGTACAGGGTCTTGTGGTCCAGGAAGAGTTTGGCCAAGAGACAGAGGTTCTGACAATAAATCTGAAAGATGGGGGGACAGAAAGGAATGGGATTAGGGATTTCCCCAGGAAACCTCCCTCTATAAAAAAAGAAACTTCCATTTTCCTGGAATTAAAATGAGACTGGGAGATGCCCTTGGAACTCTCCACCTCCCCTTCTTCTCCATCCAAACAACAGCCCTTAGTCTTTATATAATATTTATATATGTTTTTCATATATATATACTATAATATTATATAATAATAAAATGTTAATCTTTATATAATAGTCCTTAGAGGATGGTCTCCTGGATGATGCTGAAATAAGCTTCTTGAGGGTAGGAAATGTTTAATTTCTTTTGGTCTTTTCACAGCACCTTAAACAAAGTAAGTCTTAAACGGTTGTTAAATTGAATCTGCCCAATTTTGAGGGAAAACCTCCCCTTTGGTCTTCCCACCAAAAACAATATCTTGAGTACCCTGAGATCTCATCAAGAACAACACTGGAGGGTAAATGCTATTCCATCCCAAGGTCCTGGGGGCACACCTTATGGTCTTTGCCATCCACTTCATACACTGAGATGTTGTTCTTTCGGTAGATTTCCTTGCCGGGTGGCTGTCTCCACTGGCACTGCCCCTGAGATGGAAGAATGGATGAGTTTGACTCTTATCATGGGATTAGCTCCAAAGGTAGAGAGACAGTCCAGCAGACATGTAGGAGAGCTCACCAACCCAAACTCCCATAGGAGACTAAAGTTGCAAGAATCCTGGTACAGGTAACTTAGTTTGGGGTAACTCAATGTGTGATTTTAGGCAAATTGTCACCTTCTCTGGGATTCAGGCTGTCCATCTATCAAATGAGCAACATAGTCTGGACCAGGGGTTTTTAACTTGAGGTCCATGGATAGGGAAGGGAAAGGGAGAGGGGGAACAAGATTTTATTTTTATTTTCACTAACTCAAGTTTAGCACTTCCTTCAATTATTTAGAAACATTCTGAGGAAGGGTCCATGAGCTTCACCAGGTAAGACTGCCCATGACTCACAAAAAGATGAAGGCCCTTTGATCAGGAGCCTCTCTAGGCTGCATTCCAATTCAGATGTTGTAGGGTTCTTTTTCTATCAACTATTTAGGCTCTGACCTTTGCTAGCCCTGACGCCCCGACCACACTTCATCTGCCATGTCAGGGAGAACTTCTCACTGCCCAAACACTTGAGTTCCGATCCCTGCCATGACTAAGGGGAATGGAGGCGCCCTGCCAAGCTTGGCATCCTGTTGGGCAGTCACTTCCCCAGTGGCTCTCCTTTCCGTCCTGAGCCCAAGGTGACGCCCCCAGGCACTGGTTAAGGAGGCCTTAGCCAGGTCTTACCAAATGGAAACGGTAGCTCTTTTCAAACTTCATGTACTTGAGGCAGTATTCGCAGAGCCAGAGTTTGGGCTGTTTTCCATAATCTTCTGGGAATGGAGAGAAGTACCAGGCATCAATCTCATAGTTCCCAATGTGAATCTTGTCCACGTACTTCACCTTGGTGATCTGTGGGTATATTTACCAAGTTAAAGAGAGACGCTGAGTGGAGGCTGTCCATGAACCCAGGGGAGGGGACACATTCAAATGGGGGAAATGAGAAGAGATCACATTGACTGGAAGGGGATCCAGGGTAGGGGTAGCAAGAGGCCTGGTCTTACGCCTCTGTCTGCTTACCGCCTCATGTTCCTTTTCTAGTGCTGCTGTAGTTGGATCCATTTCTGCATAGGTCTGGTAGAGAGAGGAAGAGGAAAGAGGGAATAAAAAACACTTTCATCCTATCATACCCCTATCAAATCACATCTTCCCTGTAAAACGTACCACAATTTGGACACAATTTGCAAACTATCTTGTACTACTACTGATTTCCATTATCCAACATGGGTCATTCCTGTCCCTCTCTGTACCTCTGCCCAAGATGTGCCTCTCTCCCTCTTCTCTCTCCTTTTAGTCTAATCCTGATCAAGCTTCAAGATTAAGACCCTCCCCTACTTTCCCTTTTCTGACATCTTGCTGAACCAGTCCTGCACCTGTTTAATGATGCATTCTCTCTCACTAACATTATCTGTGCCTGATTATCTTTGACCATTTGTCATTTACCACACAATACTGTTAATTTTACTTTTCTTGTCTGTCATGACTTATTCTCCCCAACTAAACTGAGTTCTTCTAAGTCAGAAGGCCTACTTTAAACATCTTTGTCTCCCATACACATGGGTAAAAATTGAGACAAACTTAATCATGGACTGAGAACTGAGGACTGGAGCAGAACACAAAGGGATAAAATTGGACCTTACTCTCTAGCAGGATCTGGGAACTGTGAATCCCTACAAAGGATGTCTCATGGAGAACATCAGTATACGGCATCCTTCTCCCACTACAACCCTTCTCAATCAGACTACTCATAACTTCATGATCTCATCCTACCCTCTATGAAATTGGTAAATGCTATTTCCTTAGTTGCAAAACAATCTACTACTTCCTCCTCTACTTTATCTCTTGTCTGTTGAAATCTGTCTCTTCCTTCAAAGGCAAACGTAAGTCAGGTGCTACCTCCTCAATGAAGTTTCCTGATCCCTTCTAACCGGAAGTGGTCCCACCTGCCTTAAATCTCTCACATCTCTGACTTTTCTCATTCATTTAATCAACTAATGTAAACTGTCGAGATCTCATGAGCTACACTGTAAAGAGCTGGCCAGAACTCCTGTTTTTCATCTCCATACCTTAAGCACCTAATATAAGGCCAAGTGCTAATAAACAATAAATACACTTTAGAGCAAAAAGGGCTTGAGAAGGCTCACTTGGTCACCTCCATCATGTTACAGAGGAGGCAGATACACAAAGTTTAAGTGGTTTTTCCCAGAGTGACTCAGTTAATCAGTGGCAAAGTCCATCAAAGAGCTCCTATGTCCTGGTTCCCCCTCAGGCCTCCAAAGGTGGCTACAGAGACCTTCTGTACATGGTTGATCTCATCATGCTTGCGCTTCTGGTTTCGGGTGATCTTTC
This sequence comes from Bettongia penicillata ogilbyi, assembly GCA_023548195.1. Taxonomy (NCBI): domain Eukaryota; kingdom Metazoa; phylum Chordata; class Mammalia; order Diprotodontia; family Potoroidae; genus Bettongia; species Bettongia penicillata. Next base: position 5,798,668 of record JAJHZJ010000055.1, on the reverse strand, counting down.
GCTCAGGCTGCTCTGCCAGCTCACTTAAGTACTTCTCAGAGTTCTTCTGAACAGCTTCTTTCACCGTCTTGGTCAAGGCCAGCCGATTCTTGTCCACCCATTCATCCAGCCGACGGTTAACTGAGAGAGGTGAGAAGTTAACAGGAGAAAACTCAGGTGTTCCACCCACTTCCCCATTCCAGGTTCTGTTCCCTGAGGTGCCCAGTTGGTTCTTCCTGCCTAGAAAAAACCGTCCTGTCCCCAGAAAATCAAGGTACTCACAGCCCACATAATGTACGTAGAATTCCTCTCGTCCTTCTTGGTCATTCACACGTGACTGAATCACCTCTGCTGAGTCTATGGAACAAGAAACCCTGAAGTAGTCAGAAGGCCGAGGCAGGAATAGAGGTGAGGGCCCTTAAAGAGTAAGGACCCTCCCATTAATCGAGGACAGTTTCTAACCTCACTGGCCCAGTTGTGATAATCAGGCACCAAACTCCTCACATCTTCCCCTGAGGAACACCCTTCCACTTTTTAATAGCTCTGTTAGGAAGCTATGGATGCATAAAACTGCTTCAAATTCTGCCCTCTTAGGCCAAACAGAACAAGTTTAATCCTCCTTCCACATAACTGCCCCTCAAATACTGGAAGAGAGTCATCATTCTTCTAAGTCTTATCTCCTCCAAACTTAATACCATGAGCTCCTTCAACCCATCTTCTTATGGACCAGACTCCAGTCCTCTCACTTTCTTGATCATCTTACTCCACTTTTGTCAATGTCCTTTATAAAACATGGGCTCTAAACCTGAACACTGTACTATAAATGTGGTCTAAGACAAGGTATAGCAGAGTCATCAATTCCATCATTGTTTACGAAGTATCAAGGAATGCTCAAGGCATTGTGTTAGTAAGGGGAACAAATACTTGTATACAAAAAAAAGTATAACATGAGGTAAAGGAATGAAAACAAGCACAGGAGAGATCCAGAAGGAGAGAATGCTTTTAGGTGAAGGTGGAAAAGGGGAGATAAGGTTAAGAAAGGCTTCAGGAAGGCAATGGCACTTGAACTGCGCTTTGAGGTTAACATGCTGATGTAGTGACATGAAGAGTAAAATAATATATACTCTAGGCACGAGATGGACAGTGAAAATGAACCAGCACAATACACAATGAGGACTCAGAAAAGTTACTTGTTTTAAAGAACGTTCGGTTAACATGTGACTTGCCCAAAGTAATATGACTCCAAAATCTCCCTAGAAAGAAGATACATTGCCACGTGTGTCAGGAAAAAGCTCAGTTGATTCAGTCTATGTGACACTTCAAAGTGTGTGAAAGGCAACAGAGTAAAATATGGTTGAAAAGGTAGATGGGAATCAAATTACAGAAGACTTTGAATGGGAGGATAAAGAGTTTGTACTCAGAGAGGGACCATAGGTTACCACTAGAAAAAGTTTTTTGTTTTCTTTTTAAAGCAGGGGAATGACATATATCTGCGGATTAGAAAGATTATTTTGGCAGTTGGTCTAAGGATAAAAGGAGAGGGAGTATGGCATGACAGAGAGCTGGCTGGCCTTGAAGATTTGAACAAGTCACCTAATCTCAGCACTCTAGGGCTATTTTCAAGAACAAAAATGGAAAACAAATGGAAACTCTTAGGGTAGCATAGGTTAAATGACAGGTCTAGAACCTCTCTTCCTCCCCAACCCCCAAAAAGTGTGAAAGAGAAAGGGAAAGACTGCAGACAACTGAGATCCATTAGGAGACAATTGCAACAATTGCTGGATCAGAAGTCAGGGAGATCTGAGCTCAGCTCTGGCCTCAGACACTGCATGACCCCAGGTGAGTCACTTCACCCCTGCTACAGTTTCTTCATATGTAAAATGGGGATGATAAAAGCATTTATCTCTCAGGGTTATTATGGGGATCAAACGAAATCGTTATTTGCAAACCGTAGAGCACTATGTACATAAGCCCAGCTAACTGGTCTTCCGGCCTAAAGGGTCTTCCTACCCCAGTTCGTCCTTCAGTCCTTCATGTGGCTACCAAGGTGATCTTGCTCAAGTGCATGTCTATGGTACACACAAACACACACTCCAGTGGCTCCTCATGACCTCTAGGATCAAATATAAATCTCCTTTAGCTTTTAAAGCACTTCACAACTTGGCCCCTAACTTTCCAGCTGTCTTCTTTACATCATCAGGCTTCTTGTTGCCCCTTCACACAGGACTCCCCATCCTGGACTAGATCCCTTTTCACCCCTCATCCCCTATGGCTACAATGCTCTCCCCTTCTTTCCTTCTGCCTCCTGGCTTTCTTCAAGATTCAACTCACATACCACTTTCCGCAAGAAGCCTTTTTCAGTGAGCCTCCTCCCTACCACTCCCTTCCTTTCATTGTACATCTCATGTACACAGACGTGCACGTATACAGTAGTTTGCACACAGTCTCCATGAGAATGTGAGTTCCAAGCAAACAGGGCCATCCCCTGCATTAATGAAGCACTTAATAAATGCTCCTTTACAATGCGGGGCGATTACAGCATGTGGTCGGTGGGGTGGGAGAGATGACAGACCTGAATTAAGGTGTTTGCAAATGGATGGAAAGAAGAGGTAAGAATGCCAACTGACTGGAAGGAGAAAGAAGCCAAAGACAACCCTGGGAAAAGCGGCAGTACCTCTTCCGCTACAGTTTAAGACTGCTTTAATTCTTTCAGGGAGGAGGACGCTGAAAGCCCGAGCAGAGGAAGGGATTCCCTCGAAGGCGTACAGACAGTAAATGGTGGGCTTCTAAGTCGTCACTTTGCCCACCGTGCGTCTCCAACGTTCGTTTGTTTACCAAAGAGGCCAGCTTGGCACAGCGGGGGGTGCTGCTCTCGGGGTCAGGAGCCCCCCGGTTCCAAGGCTCCCTAAAAGCCCGTCTCTTCAGCCGTAAAGCGGGAGTAACGGTACAGCCGCCTCGGAGGACACGAATAAAGGCGCTTCGGCAGCCCCTGGTGCCTTCCGCCTCTTACCTTTTCCCCCGCACGACCTTTTAAAGCTCGAGTCGGGCCATGGGCCCCTTGCCCGCCGACCGCGGGCTTTCCCCTCAGGGCGCCCCAGAGGGACTCCCACGGCTCAGGTTTCCGTCTAAAATCCAGCAGGAGCCCCGGGTCCTGGAGGGAGGGAGGCGCTGCCCCTCCTTCCAGCCCCGTCCCCCACGGTCGCCCCGCCCCCCGGCGCCCCCAGAGCTACTCCACAACCCCCGCCCTTACGCCAGGTACTATCCGGACGTCGGCAGAGGTACGTTTCTCCAATCTCCACCGTGACCTCGGGCTCGCCGCGGGCCGGGACCGGAGGGGAGGCGCGGCCTGGGGGAGGGGAGGTCCCTTCAGCTACTGCTCTCTCCCCGCCCCCGGCCTCGCCCTCCCCCGGGGCTCCGACCGTGGCCGCTGTCGCTGAGCTTGCAGTCGCCATCGAACCGGTCGGAAGTGACGTAAGAATCAGGCGCCTCGACGCCCCCAAACTTCCGGGTCCCGTACGGCAGCGTGGCGGAGGTGGAGTCGCGTGACGTGGCGCACAACGATTGAGCAGCTGAGAGCACGCACGGCCCGTGCAGGGGCGCGGCCCCTCGCTGATTGGTAGCCTTGCTTCTCCGCCCTCGCCCCCTTCCTTCCGTACGGCATGGACCTGCCCAGCTTGGCAAGCAGGGACGCCCCGTTTTCTGCGTCATGAAGACGTCAGTTTCTTCCAGGCTCCGCCCGTTGGCTGCCTGAAGTTCCGAGCTTTAGGGTGGAGAGAGGATTACAGTCTCCTTTCTGACCGGAAACGCTGGAAATAAAGCCGGGGTGGGTCGCGTTGCATTCCCCGTTGCTGGGCAACGGCAAACGAAGGCGGTATCCAGGACTTCCCCCGGCGCGGGCCCCCACCCCCCGACTTCCCCGCTTAGGTCCGTGGTTTATAAAATGCGTTGCTGTCCACCACCCCGGGAGGTTGTTCCCGTCTCGCAGACGCAGAGGCCGAGGCTCAAGGGAGGCGAAGCCACTGATCCGGGTCCCACCGCTAACCGATGGCAGAGCTGAGGGCTCTGAATCCGAGCCCAGACCACGCCGCCACCGGGAGAATGGGGGGTGCCGGCTCAGCTCCCAGAGGTCTTAGAGGCTGTGAAAAGGAGAGGTCAGCTTGCTGTGGACAGCTGAAAGAAAGGGAGGGAGGGGTGAGGAGGCCCTAGAACCAGCGCCCCCTCCTCAGTGTTTTTAAACCTTTAAAACAAATTACATGGGGCTGAAAAGGAAACTGAAGTTGTAGCGTTTTCCTGCCCAAGTTCACGGACACATTCCCGGTCCACAAATTCATCTGTGGACCCCAGTTTAAGACCTTCACCCCAGAACTGACCAGCCCCTTCAACCTGACAGTACTTCCAGTATCTGAGCAAGCCTGAGGAGGGTTCATCTCCAGAAATGGGTCAGAGTGGTCCTGGGCACTGTCCTTTCTAGGCTGGCTGGACGGTTCAGAGCAACAGGTATTCTTCTTCCCGCATCCCGCAAGTCGTCAATGCCTGCTCTTTTGGGAAGCCTTACTAATGAGCTGGACGCCTAAAACAGTCACTTGTGGGGAGGGGAAGGGAGGTCAAGGAGGGACAGAGAGAAGGTAATGAATGACTTTCTGGAGCTCGGGTCAGGACTCCCTCTGAACATCCTCCTGAGAAAGAGAGACACATCGCAGTTATGAGGGTGGAGCTGTGTGTCTATGTGTGTACATTCAGGGCAGATAGGGACTGAATTAGTACCCATTAATGACTCAATAAATCTGGGGATAGGAAGCAGGGATCCAGACCTGCCCAGACCTGACGGATCAAGGAAAACAATAACACTACATGGTCCCATTTCCTCCTTACTTAACTAGTGTCTCACGTGCTTGGTTTAAAATCCAGCCTCCTAGCCACTTCTATCCAATTTTCCCCTATCCCCTACATCTTCCTCCTTCCTATATTCTGGGCCTGACCCAAGTACCCTGCAGCCAGAAGCCTGCTGGCCAGGACTCATAAAGACAGGCAGGAGGCCAACCTGTGTGTCACAATCCAGCTGAGGGCAAGTATTTTTAACAGCCACCTGGGATCAGAATGTCCCGTGACCTCATTAGCTGTGGAGAGTGGAAAGGAAACAGAAATAAGGAGCCTTGGGGAGAATTTGGGAGCCTGAGGATGTCATAATTGACAATTATTCCTATTTTAGAAGAGCTAAACTGAAGATCTCACCAGACATTCCTCCTCACTTCCAACAGGTCTCTGGCCCCACAAAGGAATTAGCAAAAAGACAGAAGACCCCAGGATTAGGGTTGGAAATCAGGGAGGATTTCCTAGTTATGACTGGAGAAAAGCCCTAGAGAGATGTTGTAGAAAGAACTGGATTTCAAATCAGAGAAGCATTCAAATCCCTCCATTACTTGTTACCCTAGGTGGCCTTAGACAGGTCACTCTATTTTGGGGGCTTCAGCCTTGTCATTTATAAAATGAGGAGTGTTCATCTAGTTGATCTTTAAGGTTTTTTTTCCAGTTCTAAATCCTATAAAATGGATACATCTCCTCAAAAAGGAAAAGTGTGCCCCACCCCCAGCCAGGCCTACCTGTCTGTGGACAAGGGGGAAGAGACAAGGTGACCCCCAGCTTTGTCCTGGGAAAAGGCAGACAGGAAAGTCTGGCTGTCCCCCAGCCATCCAGGACACACACACCGTGCCCTGGGGGAGGGGCTTTCAAAATATGCACTTTAATATTACAAACACAGCAGTAGATGGGGAGGGAAAGGGGGTTCATGGACCCCCAAACCCACTTCCCCAGAAACATATATGATGGAGGCCTCTGGGGACCCCAAATGCCCCCCACCCCACTCCATCATCCCCAGCCCTGGGCCAAAAAGCCAGAGGTAGAGAAGATATGAAAAAGGTGGAAGGGTATGAAAGGAAGGACTGCAGTAATTGGTGGGTGGAAACTGAGTTACCAACCCTGGTCTAGTGGGCTCAGGGGAGCTTAGGGGAGCTGAGAGTCTAAGTCCTGACTGCCCAGAGTCCAAGGTGCAACAGCAAGAGAAAAAAGGTTAAGAGATCCCAGGCTGAGCCATTAGCAAAGGTCCTGAGGGGAGCTCCTGGCTCATAATACTTCTGACCAAGCTGCAAGACCTGGAAGGAAGTGGGGAAGGACAGTATTATGGTAAGAGAAAGAAAAAGGCAGGGGGCAGGCCCAGACAAGGCCAGGCTAATGGGTCAGATCCGGAAGCTCTCTTCCTTGCCATCTATGTGCCGAAGTCGTAGGTAGACATCTGTGCCGATCCCCTGCAAGGACTGGAGCCGAAGGGAGCCACCCAAGTATTCTGCATATGCCCGGGATGTAGGCAGACCAAAACCAAACCTGGAGGGATGGAAACAGTGTGATGTCCTAAACATCCTAGTCCTTTGTTTCCCCCTTCCTCCGTGAAGACCAACGAAATCTGGGAAGCCTCACCCATGCATAGGTCCTGACTGGCCGTTGCTGTTTGTATCCAGGTGACCAAAAAGTGGGCTGATTCGGGGGTCCTGAGTGCTGGCCTCGGCCGTGGTGAAGTGGTAGTCCATCACTTTGTCCAAGTGGTGGTGAGCGATGCCCCCTCCCCGATCTGAAATTCTAACAGAAGCCAGCCACACCAGGCTAAGGCCATCTGCACGGATCACTTCTACCAGAAGAACTTCCCTTATTAAACCACCCACCTCAAACTTCTCCCTTCCTGGGATTTCAGCCATGTTCCCTTGGTGTACAAATCAGACTGAGCTCTTCTAGGGCAGATCATTCCCTCTGATCTTAACATTCCCTACAACAACCCCTTCCCCAGAATCCAGGGCTTGGGTTCCTGCCCTTCCCAACTTCTAGTCTCAGCCTCCCACCACCCATACCCCAGTCTCCCTGCACTACCTGGAGGGCCCTAAGGCTCATCCCCATCCAAACCTGATTATGAGGTCGATATCATTATTGGCAATAGTGATGACAATATCCGGGACGTTGTATGGAGTGTCTAGATGGCTTTCCATTGTGGCCCTGGGATAAGGGGAGCGCATCCAGGTGGGATTGTGGTTAGCAATCCTCCCTTCCCACAACCTTTCCTCCCAGGACCCCGGGCCCCACCTCATGGCATTCTTCAGCAGCTCGGGAAGAATGTAGTCCAGGGGCATTGGGATGAAGGGGAACCGGGCAGCCACATGGCCATTGATTCGAACTCGAGGGGCATTCCCATACTTGTGTTCACACAGCCTCCTGGGGAATAGGACAAGGGGATAGGGGACCTCAGCCTGTTCAGTCTCCTCAGATGGTCCCCCTTCCAGTTTCCTCCCCTTGTCCTCCTCTCACCTGGCAAAGTCCACCCACTTTTCAATGATCTTCTTTGGAGAGAGTCGAGTACAGATGATTCCCACAAAGTCAGGCTGGAAGCAAGAGGAGGTACATGGAAGTTAAGGGGTTAGATGTAGACAGCTCCCTCCAAACCAAGAAACCCTCCCCTAGCAGACTCAGCTGTCTCCAACTCTATCTCAAGCCTGAAGCTCTGACCTAACCAACTGTTAACCTGATCCCTATTTCCCTCCTCGGGCATCATGAGCTACCCTGCCCACCCCTCCACGCATTGGCACCTTGTCCTCATGCAGGGCCAGGTGATGGGTGGCCAACATACGAATCCCCAGCCGTGATGTCAATGTCTTATCCAAGAAATATCGGACCAGCTTCTCATCCTGAAAGGGAAGGAAAAGTGGCCAAGGGATATGGACCTCTTTCCTTCTTGCTCTTCGACGTACACCTTCATCCCTTTTCAGATGGCTAGGGGGCCCTACCTGGATATGCTTGCGGCATTCTCGAAGTCCCTCAGCCAGAAGAGTCACCACATCTTTGTGGTCATCCAAGAGCTGACGAACCAACTGGCAATACTGGGCATCAGATGCCTGGTCCTTTATCTGGGGGTCACCAAGTTCATCAGACAGTCGTGAGTATACAAAGTGCCTCTCTTCTACAAGATCTCTTCCCTGAAGTCCTTACCCTTCTAATATACCCTCCAAACCCCACAGACTGTTCCCTTCTAGAAGTCCTGCACAGGCATCCTCTGTCCCTACAGTCCCCAAGTCCCCCAGAATACCCCAGCTCACCGGGGCAAATTCGCTCAGCTTCTGGAAGGCTCGGATATAGAGTTCATGCTGAAAGGAGGAGAGGCAGTAAAGGGAGAAGAGAGGATTTTACAGTGAACTAATGACTCTGGCCCCCTCTTCCAGCTGCCTCCTACCCTCTCAGTCACTCAATGCCCCACCAACACACACTACCTCCTACCCCAGATCTCTAGCAGTTAAAAAGGCAGTGTGCTATAAAACCAACTCATATCATAACTCTATGCTTTTAGTGGGAAAAGGCCCAAGATCAGAATTAGAACCAAGTTCTACTCCTAGCTCTCCCTATGACTGGCCATCTGACCTTGGAATAGTCCCAACCCCTTTGGACCTCACCTCAGTGTTCTCGTCTAGAAAACAAGGAACTAGAGACTAGATGATCGCCAAAGTCCCTTCCAGTTGTGACAATTTATGGCACTATCTCTTCACCTCCTTCCCCAACCCTTCCAGTTATGCCAGTCTTTCCCAGCCTTCCCCCTTTTCCTCATGGCTGGTTATGTTTGGTTTCTACTTCTGGAGGTGGAGTTTCCCCTTCCCCTGGACAGGATGAGCCTGTTTTTACCACATGGAGGATAGTAGGATTACAGCCGATGATAAAAGGCAGACTTCGGAAGCCCTTGATCCGGTGAGCTATGCGTACGGGGAGCTCATGATGCAGGTAACGGGCACTTTTCTGGAAGGCAAGGGTGTATATGTGTGATGAGTGGAAAGCTCGAATATAAAATCAGAATATAAATATAGGTCAGAATATAAAACTGAAGTAGTGGTGGAGGGATGAATGATTGGGGGCCTCATGGAGAGGAACCACAGGGCCCTTACCAGTAGATGGCTTCCATCCTGGGAACGGCCTGAGTACAACATCATGGTTGGAGTGAGGCGGACAGAAGGCTGAAATATGGACAGATGGCTGATAGTTCCCCAACGTAAGCCTTACTGCTTCCTCCAGACTTTCCCTGCACTGGCATACCCTCTTCCTCTACCATAACCCACCTTCTCAGCCGCAGCATCGATGGCTGACTGGTTGTAAAAAGAAGTGACAGTCTTGGATCGTTCTCTGGCCAGTTCCATGTGATGCGTGTCGGTGGCCGAAGTAGACCAGAATCGGAGGGCCGGGGATGCGAGTGGCCAGAGTGGAGAGCCCCCACGGTGGCCACTTCCCAGCACTGAGGCTAAGAGCATCGTGCTGTCCCCACCTGTTTATCCTTCCTGATGGGCCTCCGGGTGGACCCACGAAGTAGGACAGAACAGGCTGGATATGTAGGTGAGACTGGGGGCAGGGGGCTTACTTCAGGTTTACGGGGGAGGACAGGAAACAGGGCAGGCTTGGCAGACCCACTCCCATCTGTTGGAAGAAAGAGAGAAGACTGTGACCCTGAGGACAGAACCATCCCAGCTCCACCTCCAGGGATTTTCTTGAAACTGTTCTGGGGCATCCCTACGCTGAGGCCCCAGATTAGACACAGAGGTCCCTCTTGGCCCCAGCCAAGGGGGAGAGCAATGTCTGATGCTGGGGGGCCCTGCAGGAGGAGCAAGGCAGGGGCTGACCCTTTGTTCCCCTCCTGACAGGCAGCCTCCTGAGGGCAGCGAGGCTGGACCCAAGCCCGCTGATTGGCGCCCCTCCAAGGGGATGACCCTCCGACGCGATGGGGGCTGGTCATCCGTGAACAGCCAAACGTGGGGGTGGGGCAAGGGGGCTCCCCGAGGTCCTCTCCCGCTTCCCTTCCCCTCCTTACTACCCCCAAACATATGGTAGCGCCCTGCTCACCTCCAGTGCCCTCCCTTTCCTCCACCCCCCACCCCCCACGTCGACGCAGTGGTAGATCCCTCTTCGGGGGCCTACAATGGAAGCCCCCACGATGGTAGGGTCCGCGTGGGGGTACTCCATGGGAGGCCCGCACTTACCGCCTGGTCCAGGAAGGGAGAGGGGCGAGGAAATGAGCACATCCGACCTGGGTGCCAGAGTGAGACGACAAAGCCGAGCCAAGCAGTCTGCGCCCTCTGCTGCTGCCTCCTGCCGTCCTCCCCCCCACTCCTCCTCCGGAGCCCTCCCCCCTCCTCCCGTTCCTGCGTGATGACGCAGAGACAAGAAGCCTACCCGGAGGGACTGCGGCCTCCTGGGAATTGTAGTCTTTGGCTCGACCTGTCAGGGGCCTCTGCCGCGAAGTTGCCAGGTTCTGGAGGGGCGACGGCAGCGAGGGCGGCGGGGCTGGGGGCAGAACCGCGGCTGACCTCCGAGCTTCCGCTCACGACGCGCCCTCGTGCCCCGAGGGTTCTCTGCGCCTGCCGAGCGCCTGCCACCCTTCAAACCCGTTCATCTCCGTGCGCTTGCGATGACCTCCGTCAGCCTCGGTGAAGGAGTGCCCTCGGGCGGGGGGGCTGTGGCTGGTGGTGAAACCTTGCGTTTACGGCCGGGCTCGGGGATGTGGCTTAATTTTGCTGAATTGCTATTTCCACCTTGTCGTTAGGTGCGGGAGGGATGTATTTGGAAATTAATTGGATAGGGAAAAAATCCGCCATTTAGATTTTGTCTGGAGGGGAAAGAGCATTGTCCCTGGCCCCTGAGGCCCGGGTTTTAAATGCTGGTTCTGGTACTTACCATCTGGGCTCACCTCCCTGGGCCTCAGTTTCCTCATTTGTAAAATGAAGTTGGATGAGATGTTTGGGCCAAGGCCCCTTCCAGCTCCGTTAATGAACTATGAAGAAGCATTTATTAGACACCTGTTATACGCCAGGCACCGTTCTAGGCATGGAAAATACAAAAACAGCAGTCCCTTGCTGAGCGCTATTGGCTCTCCCAATAAAGCACTTCGTCTGCGAGGGGCATTTACCCTATGCCTGGAATTCCCTTCCTCACCTGCATCTCTAGGCTGCCCTGCTTCCTTCCGATCTCAGTTAAAATTCCACCTTTGGCAAGAAGCATCTCCTAGTTGTACTCGATGTTTATGCCTTCCCTCGGATTAATTATCTCCAATTTATCGTCTCTATCTTGTTTGTACGTAGAGGTTTGCATGTTATCTCTCCCAAGGGAATGGGAACTCATTGAGATCAAGGACTGTTGTTGCTTTCTTTGTATCCCAAACACTTAGCACTGCCTTGCACATAGAGGGCACTTAAATGTTAATTAAATTAAATTAAATGTTCATTGAAATAGTAGGAATCAATTAGGAGGATGCCAGGTTCAGAGCAGCTTTTTGGAATATGACCCTCTGGACTATATACCAGGAGGGCAGCAGGAAAAGGGATTCCTCTCCTCCTTCTACTATCAGCCATGCGCCCAACAGGGATCACCCATCCAGCAGTCAGAGAGCACATTCGTTTGAGAGAATTCTAGACAAAGGGGAGAAACAATCAGCAAGGAGACACACTCACCAGACCAACTAAAACAGAGAGGAATCAGTCACTGTTTCGCAGCCTCGGGAAGTGTGACCCCCTGGCAGCAGAGAAGGGAACTGACAGGGAACTGAAGAAAATCCACTGGCAAATGAGAGTGGAGCTGCACGGATCAGAGTCAGGGAACACAGCTGAGTCCCCATCGGATAGGCTTTGTCCCAGGGGAAGCTGAATGCTTGTCTGCATCACAGTTATGTGAAATCAATTACTGACTGCTTAGTAGTTAAAGAGTTTTATTAATCACAGTAGTAACCATTGTAATCAATTTCTAAAGGCTGAGATTCAGAACTATTTTGTATAAGCCTTGGTAGTACAATACTTCATAGGAGACTGTGCTTATAATTCTGAGCAAACCTACCTGTTGAAAGAGCTAAAGAAAATAAATGGAGGATGATTCAACCTGATCAAGAGATGTTTTGGGGTTTCTTTGGGTACAGGGAAATATTGAGTTGGGGACTTTCCAAAGGGGATTGACTAATTCTGTGTCATCATGGACTCTGGAAACCCATGTTACAAGTCAGCATAATCATGGGTCAATCACCGTCTTAGTTTAGTTGACGCCAGTTGACATTACATAATGAATTTATATAACCAAACTGTGTAAAACTTTGATTACATGAGTGGTCTTTCATCACTAACGTAATTACTAGCCTTGTCATTAGATTATGCTCAGACTTTTGTGCCTCATTTTCTCTTAATCACAGATTTATTGAGACAGTTATTTCCTATAGCACAATAATATTTCATCATATTCATGTGTTACCATTTGTTTATCTATTACCCAATTGATGAGTTTCTTCATTGATTTCATTTCTTTTCCCCCCCTAAAAATGCTGTTATTAACATTATGGTGTATGTGAATACTTCCAATTTGTCAATGACCTCCTTGTGCTGTTTGCCCACCATCAGAAACTTAATCAAAAGGTCTTGGACATTTTAGCCTCTTCATTTCCATAAATCCAAAATGCCTTCCAGAATTGTTGAACTAATTCACCTCACCACTAGTAATCTACTCACATGTTTGTTTTTCCTTATCTTTTCTAACATTTCACTATTCACTCTTTTGTCATTGTTGCCAACTTGGTATTGATGAGTTTCAGACTCTGGGAGCCTCCTTGAGCTCCCCTTGAATCTTCCCCCTTAATTTGGCCTTTCTTACTCAAATCTAATCTTCCCATTTGTTCCAGCAGTCTCAGGAAGTCCTTGACTTTTCTTTATCATTTCAGGTCTCTTGCACTCCCCACCCTAGATCCCATCAAAACCCCATTCCCCAGGTTGCCATCAAGATCTGTATCCATTCCCATACTGCCCCTTATCAAGATCTGGATTGCCTCACCTGCTTCCTACCCAAACCCTCCATTGTCTGATATCTCCTGATAGCCTCCAGCAATTTCCAGCCTTTGACCCTCCTAGGATTCCCTCCTTGGACTTCTCAAGACCCTCCCTGAATCCCTCCTCCCATCACCCTGGAATACCAGACTAACCCCCCACAGATCCCTCCTATACTCTTTTCTGTATTTAAGTCCCACCTTGCCTCCATGAAGGCACTCAGATTCAATCCAGCTTAGACCCTGTCTAACTGGGATTCCATCTGGCCCGCTTGTGAATACAAGCATTACAAATGCTTAGGTTCCTTAAGAGGCAACCCAATTAGGCGAATCCTTAATAAACTTTTTCTTTGACTTTAAGAAGGCTTGAGTCGAATTCATTCGAGCACAACCCGGACTTGTCCGTATTTTGGGGTCCAACCCTTCACCCATAAACCTCATCAGTATGTTTGTGAGGTGAAACCTCAGAGATATTTTTGATTCACTTTTCTCTTATTAGGAATTTGGAGCATTCTTTCATGTAATTGTTAATAATCTGAAATTCTTTTTTTGAGAACTGTTTCTTCATATCCCTTGACCTCAATTGGGGAACGGCTTTTAGTCTAATATATTTCTGTTATCTATGTTGGATAACAAACCTTCCTTCATCCTAGACATTTTATGGAAAGTTTGGTTCCCAGTTAATCCCTTCCTTTATTATTCTAATGCATTCGTTTTATTTGTGCAAAAGTTTTTCTATTTCATTTAATCAAAATTACTCATCTTTTATAATTGCTTCTCTCCCTCGTTTGCTTAAGAATCCCATTCTACCCATAGGTGAAAGGTATATTATCTGCTTCTCTTATTATTTTTTAATTGCACGATTCCTTTTAAATTTATTGTGGTTATGGTAGAAGATGTTTGTCAAAGTCCAGCATTTCTTATCAGTAGCTTTCTGGATGGTCTCACTGCTTCATGCCTCCTCACTCTAATTCATACTTCAACAAACTGCTGAAGAGATTTTTCTAAAGAATAGATAAGATTATATTAGGGACAGCAAGGTGGCACAGTGGATACAAAGGGGAGCCTGAAGTCAGGAACTCTCATTTTCCTGAGTTCAAACCTGGCTCACTTACCAGCTGTGTGACCCAGGGCAAGTCACTTCATCCTGTTTGCCTGTTTCCTTATCTGTACAAATGAGCTGGAGAAGGAAATGGCAAACCACTTCAGCGTCTTTGCCATGAAAATCCCAAATGGAGTCGTGAAGAGCCGGACACGACAGAACAACAGTGACCACTTTACTCAGCTTCTCAACAAACTCCAGTAGTTCCCTGTTACCTTCAGGATCGAATAGTTTTCTACTTGGTGTTTAAAGCCCTGCATCGCTTGGATCCTTCCTACTTTTCCTCCCTTCCCATTAGCCATACTGGTTGCTCTTTGCTCAGATCACTCCATCTCTTATCTCCACGTCTTTGCACTGGCTGCCCCTCTGCCAGCAGGGCTCTCCTTCATCTCTACCGGTTCCTTTCCCTGGCTTCCTTCAAGGCTGCTCAGATCCTACAATCTGCACAATGCCTTCACGTGTCCCTGGGTATCCCAGCAGGTAAGCCTGCGGACCTGGCAAGATCTCATTTCAAATCTCTACCTCTGTGTGTGGTCCGCTTGGTTCAATCCTTTTCATTTCTGGGTAGAACGGCTAGCTACAAAAGAAGCCTCTTTTTGCACTCCCAGCTCTTGGCACAGTGCATGCATTTAAGAAATGTTTGTCGATTGATAATAAAGGCTTGGCTGAACAATCATTCAAACAAATATTTACGCAAGCATAAACGACGTACTTCCTTACCTGTAGGCTTCTTGGGAGAGGACAGACAGATGTTGCTGCTTCTGGCTTCCGACTGCTGAGACAAAAGCCTCAGGGTTTCAGATTCTCTCAAGGAAAAGTTCCTGAAAGGACAGAAAGAATCCGAAACCCAGAGGCTTTAGTCTCTGCAGCCGGAAGCCAGAAGCAGCAAGGTCTCCGCTCTCCCGGGCTCTGGCAATTCTGTGCCCCCGTGAAGGCTCGCAGCATTCAATAATCCGTCTTCACCCATGGGGAATCTTACGCCAATGACTTGAGTTCCTTATTAAACTAGATGATATAAAAGAGCTGAAGATATTGACCCTGTATCCAAGGAATTTTAAACGGTCTCTGATACCCGGTAATTATAGGATTACTACTGTTCCCAAGTTATACACAGGTGATAATGAGTGATTAAATTAATTGGAGGGCAAGGGAGGCAAACCTCACTCCCACTCCCATTGCTTACACTTTTATCGGCAATTCATTCAGTCTGAGGAGTCAAAGAGAAGTTACAACACTCCGCGAGGTGTCCGAACCGTTCGGCCCTGCTGTGGGTGTCCTTCCTGCCCCTTCCCCGCCCCTCCCCAAGCTCCGGGCTCCTCCGGACTGCTAGCCCAGCAGGGGACCTGAACACGTGAGGTGCAGGAGGTGGAGGGGCGGGGGACGGGCCCTGCTTCTCGCCCCCCTCCCCCGCCCCCGCCCCTCCGAGTTCCAGGTAGAGACGCCGAGCACTCGCCCGGGGCAGACCGTCCCAAGGCTGCCGGACACTCGGGTCTGTGCTGCCCCCTTGTGACCGCGGCCGGCAACACAGCGCGACCGAGCCCCCTATTTACTCGTAAACCCCGACAGGCTCTAACTGGATTCCACCGCCGCGCCAGGAGGAAGGAGAAGCAAAGCGAAAACAGGGCATGCGCCCGAGACTACATCTCCCAGACATCCCTAAACACGCCTCGCTTACAGTTAATGCCGAACACCCCTCACGCCGTTCCTCCATCTCCTACTCTGCAGCTCCCAACCTATCCCCTCGTTTTCCTTTAGAGCTGGAAAGTACTGACACGCTTCAACTTTTTTTTCCTACAACTCCCAGCGGCCTTTGCGCAGGGAGCGCGTTTTCTCTTTTTTTCTTTCCAAGCCTCTTCTCGGATTGGACCATCGGATTCAGACCGACGGGCCAATCGCCGGGCAGGGCGGAGTGGGCGTGGCCCCGCCGCTCCCCTCCGAGTGGCTGCCCCGTGGCGGTTTGTCTCGGTTCCGGCTTCCGCTGTGGTCGCCTTGGGGCGCTAGCATGGTGTCTGTCGCCGGCTGGGGGTGCCCGGGAAGGGCGCGGCTCGCGCTGTGCCTGGCGGGGCTCGCGCTCTCCGCTTACGCCCTGCACGTGAAGGCGGAGCGCGCCCGGAGCCCGGAGTACCGCGCCTACTGCGACGTGGGCGAGTCCATCAGCTGCTCCCGCGTGTTTTCCTCCCCGTGAGCGCGCGGGGCTGCCCCGGGGAGCGGGTGCATGGGAGGAACCGGGTCCCCGCGGGGCTGTCGGGGGTGCCCGGCGGGAGGAGGGTGACGGCCGCACCCCGCGGGGACCTGGGGCTCGCGTACCTAGCGCCGAGCGTGACGTGGCTGAGTGACCCGCGAGGTCACTGACCCAACGTGGACCCCGGCTGGAGGGACCGGCTGCCCAGGCTGGGGTTAGAAGGGTGGGAGAGGAGGCGGGGCGGAGAACCGGCCTAGACCGCCCCCAGTGGGACCCTGGCATCCGTTCCAGTGCTGCCGGGCTATCTCCTTGTGGCCTTGGGGGAGGGGGCGACCCTCCCCGTGGGCCCGTACCCTCGGGCCTTGGAGGAAGGAAGGAGACACCTGGTGTGTGGCAGAGGCTGTGCTGATGGCCTCCTTGGGGATTGGTGAGGACACTGAGGCGCACAAGTGACTTGTCCAGGGTCACGCGGTTAGGGAGTATCCAGGTGGAATTGGAATGAACCTAGCATTCTGTCCATTGCTGCTTTGTCAGACGTGTAGCCTTTGGGGAGGGTTCTGTATGTATTCCCAAACTGCTCGATGTGACCCTCTTCTGCAGAAACAGTAAGCTGGGATGAGACTGGGACCAGATGCTACCTTTCTCAGCCTGAGTCTCCTTGACTCCTCCCCTTTCCTCTACCCTTCAGATGGAGTAAGGGCTTTGGGCTGGTGGAGCCCCTCCTGGGTCCCGACAGCATCCTGAACCAGTCCAACAGCATCTTCGGTCTTATCTTCTACAGCCAGCAGCTCCTTCTGGGTGAGTGGGAAGTCCCTTTGCCTCACAGGGCCCACCCCTTCTCCACAGTCCCTGCCACTGCCCCCATAGGCTCCACCCATGCTTTCCTAAAATCGTTACTTTCTTTGTGACCCTACCCCCCCACCCCTCCCTGCACTTTCCCCCATTCCCAGTTAAGCAAAAGTGACCCCAATGGGCTCAACTCCAGGGTGAGGCATGACCTTCCCTACCTCCTTCCCAAGGGAAGGGAGGTAAGGGAGAATAAAGATTCTCCCCTGTCCTTGAGGACTGTGAACAAACTCATGAAAAATGGAAGCAGGAAAGAGACCGAAACTGTTGATTACCAGTAATCAGTATAGATCAGGAAGATAATTAAAAAGGGGTAGTCATAGTGGGATTGCTGCGGTCTAGCAAGGCTTCCTGGAGGAAAATGCATATTCCCCTGACAATGCCTTCTTTCCCCAGGCTGCTATGGTGCTCCATGGGCTTCCTCGGTCCTCATGTTCAGCTCCGTGCTTTCTCTCTTGGGTTCAGTTTACCTAGCCTGGATCTTGTTTTTTGTGCTGTATGACTTCTGTCTGGTTTGTGTCACCACCTATGCCATCAATTTGGGCCTGGCCATACTCAACTACCGGAAGGCAGTGGGGCCCCTGGGACTACAGGATCAAAAGAAAAAGAGACACTGACTTGGATGATCCTAGTGGGGATCAACAAGCCCTAACTGAACTCTGATCTCACCCAGGAGCCCACACCATCAACTGCTGGAGTTTGGGTGAAGACTGAAGGATGACGGCAAGATCCATGCCAGTTTTGACTGGGTTCTATTAACTTTTGGTCCTTGAGCTCTTCCCCTTGAATCTGTACCCTATCTCCTCTTGCCTTCTACATGCAAAGACTTTCTCCATACCCCCTTTCCTCCCCAAACAAAAGAGCTGTTTCCAGGATGCCTAGGTAGGCCCCTACTCTTCAGTATTAGTTGTCTCTGGAGTCACCTGCTGATTCCACCCTTTTCCCCTAGACTACCACATGAGGAAAAACTGGGATAAAAATTGCTTATTATGGGTGGGGGCAACCTAATCCATGCTGTTCAATAAAGAAAATGAGAAAGATATATTGTGTGCGTATATGGACTCTCTGCCTTAGGCCTAGACTAATCCCACTTCCTTCCCTTGGTAGCTAAGCATTCAGAGCCATATAGTCCCCACCTTAGATGCCTGGGGGCTGATGAGGATGTGAGTCAGTGTTGGAACTTTGTTTAGTCCTGTTCCCCACTTTGCAGAGTCATCAAGGCTCCAGGCGGTATTAGCCCCAAGCATGGGGAGTAACTACCCCCCCTCCCCGCCCCAGTTCTTACCCTATTGGAGATTTCTCATGATGCCTTGGTGAGAAAGGGAGTCCCTTTCCCAGACCGGGAAGGCCATTGGAATATATTCCATCCCTTGCCCCCTCTACAATTAACAGAGCTCTCCAGTAGGGAACATTTCTCCTTGAGGACTTGAATTGTTCCCTTTAGACTTCAACCTAATTCTGCTATTTCATCCCTTAGTGAAGAGGAGGCATAGACTGATAGGGAAATTATAGCATTTGGACTGAGGTTAGGGATGGGAATAAGGACAGGACTTCGATTTTGGAAGCACAAGAACTAGGAGACCAGCAGAAATGCTTACGTTTTGGATGCTTCCCGTGGTTGCCCTAGGATCAGGCATCTTTTTTTTTTTTTTGGTGGGTTGTATCAGGCATCTCTTTAACAGTTTGGGCTACTCAGGCCAACTCAGATTTTGCCAGGCTAGATTTGGAAATGTGATGGAAACTGCTGGGGCATTGGTTAACTGGACCATAAAGAAGAGGAAAGGAGGAGGCCAAAAGGGAACAGAATGAGAGGGAATTAGGATTGAGAAATGAGGGGAAAAAAGCCAGAAGACATGCAAATAAGATGGTGGATCAAGGTACTGGGCAGTCTTCTCCAGAATGGGAGGGGAAGGAAATAAACATTTATTAAGCATCTACTACATGCCAGGCACTTTATTATCTCATTTGACTCTCATTCATTGGAGAAACTGAGGCAGGTTAAATGACTCACCCAGAGTGACAGTTTGAGGCTGGATTTGAATTTAGGTTTTCCTGATTCTAGGTCTAGCATTCTCCAATGCACCAGCTAGCTGCCTTGAAAGTTCTGGGCCTTATCCCTTGTAAGTAAGAGCCAATCCAAAGACCAGAAAGAGGGTAGAGGGAATATTGTCTGTTATGAATAATGGATTAAAATTTTGAAGGATGTTGAGATGGAGACAGTGGAGAATATGGTCATTTGATCAGCAAGTGGTTAAAAGCCTGAACTGTCCTCTTTTTTTCAGAAATACACCAAAAGGGGATGGAGATTTTCCCCATGGGAGAGTACCCTGGTTTTAGGGTATCAGGCTGAGATAATGAGATTTAAGCCATCCTGGCCATATTCTGGGGGTGAGGGGTTCTCTAAGGAAGCAATATCCCCTTCATGGTTAGCTTGCTCTAACCTGGGATTATGTCAGGGTGGAGCAATTCATTTGGTGAGTGAAGCAGGATGAGGGTGGGACTTGACTGGAGGTGGGGCTCCCCGAAGAAAAGGAGACTTGGTGGCCTCCCTGAGGGCAGCACCAGAGCAGAGCTAGGAGTAGCATGAAGAGGAGCTGGGGACCAGGACTACTTATACTGGAAGCACTGTTTCTTTCAAGGGGTGAGAGCTGGAGGGAAGGTTGGAGGGAAAGGGCATTAACTTATTCACAGGAAGGTGGAAGGGCTGTGGGACACTGGGGGAAACTTCTCCAAGGCTGGATGTGTGAACAGCTGGTACCTTGTAGACCTCTCCAGCCAGGCACCTCCTGCAGTTTATGGGACCCCTAAGGCTTATGGCGTTGGGCTTTCTGGGGGGCCACGAACTTAGGCTGCTTCTGAAAATTCATTTGTGTGACTGACTCTACACAATTATACCTGCCACTTTATAATTGTAAAACTATGCCTGTGACTATCTGGGTAAGTCCAAGTCTATGCAACTGTGACTGACTTCTTGTGAGACTATCTGTGGCTTCACTCTAGGTTTGTGACAGTCAGTTTGCTCCATTGCTTCTCTGTGACTGATCACCTATTCTTTGTGTGTGTATCAAGGTATGGGCATATGTTTTTGGAATGTCTCTCTGGGGACTTATCCCTGGAAAAAGGGGCAGATGGGTTTTAGCTCCTTGCTAGCCTCCTGTAGCAGACAGATGAACTGGAGACATGGGAGGCAGGATCTCTGGGTTCCTTCTTCCTCCATGTAAACACGACCGGGATTGCCTTCCTTTTTTTCCATCCTTCAGACCAATGGAGCAATTAGGCTAAGACCCCATCCCTTCCAAAAGTCAACTTTGACTCACCTATCAGGAAACAGGCTCGGGGACAGGATGCCTGAGGTCTACAAGGGAAATGAGAGGTGGGAAATTGACCCAGGGTTCAGAGTCCTACCTAAGCCCCTTAGATTGCTAAGCACAGAGCTAAGGGAAGAGAAGTAATTACCTCCGTGTTGCCTGACGCTCTGAATCTGTTCCTATAAAAGCTGCTTCTTGACCTCGTAAATATTTTCTTTCTGGGAGGCGGTGGTGATGGAGTCATGGAGTCTCTGAGGGGGAGGAGCTAAGGGGCCTATACCCCTCATGCCAGCTCCTTTCTAGGGACCCAGCCTCAGTCCACCATTTTCCCTGACACCAGCAGAACAGACTCACCAGTATCTCTGTCTCTTTTCAGGACTTCATGCAGCTCAACAAGGTAAGATCTAGGAGATGGCATGAAGGTCAGAGATGCTTGGGTATGGGGGTGGGAATGGGGCACTGTGGTCTAATCTTGGATAAGGTTGAATCTTACTTGGGGGTCATGGTGTCTGATTGACATGGAGGACAGGGACACTTATGTCCAAATTTCCTCTTATCTCTAGCCTGTGGACAGCGTGGTCCTGGCCCTCCCAAGCCTAAGGAGGCTAATGCCATGCCAGGAGAGTGGCCATGGCAGGCAAGTGTGAGACAGCAGGGAGTCCATATCTGCAGTGGCTCCCTAGTCTCTGATACTTGGGTCCTCACAGCAGCCCACTGCTTTGACAGGTAAGTCTGGACAGGTTCATCCATTCACTATGAGGTTGGGACTCCTTTTCTTGACCTGGGTACTGACCATCCTGGCTAAGCTTTCATGAGGGTACTCTCAACATAGAACAATTAAAAAAAACAGTACCAAAAAAAAACAAACAAAAAAAAACCCCTTTCTTAGGCTTAGAAATTCTCCTAAGTCAAGAACTTCTAATTCTCTTGTCTTAACCTTCTAGGAACTCTGTGATAGACCTGCGATCCTGGTCAGTAGTAGTGGGTTCTCTGCAGCAGGAGGGGATTGGCTTAGGGGCAGAGGAAGTAGGTGTGGCCTCTGTCCACATCCCTCAGACATATAGCCACTATACTGAGGGCTCTGACGTGGCCCTCCTCCAGCTGACCCGAAGCTTGCCTCAGTGTCCCATCTGCCTGCCCCAAACTGGCCACCGCTTCCCTTTTGGAGCTTCCTGCTGGGCCACTGGATGGGGCCAAGGCACTGAGAGGGGTGAGTGTCATTTCTGGGCACTTGTTTGGCATCCTTGTCTGTCCCTCCAGTACTGTTGCCCAATCCCTTCCCCTAAACCTAGGCATCTAGCCTCTCTAGCCTTGTATCTCCCCCAGCTCCTGGGATCCTCAGGAACTTGCGCCTGCGTCTCATAAGCCGCCCCACTTGTAACTGCCTGTATAATCGGCTGCATTTGCGGCAGCTCTCCAGTCCAGCTCGGCATGGGATGCTGTGTGCTGGGGCCCAGCCTGGAGGTCAAGGTCCCTGTCAGGTACTACTAGAGATATCAGAGATCTAGTGGGCAGAAGGTATAGGACTAGGTAGTAACAGAGGAATCTAGATCCTCAAACTAGACACTGGAATTCAGGAAGCAGGGGACTCATGGGCTAGGCTAGGTGGGCAAGGAAAACTGATTACCAAGTAATACTTTGGGGGATGGGATGAACACATAAGACACAAAAAATGGACTGAAAGAACAAGAGAGGTGAATGGGTATAACAGAAATCAACAGAAGATGGAAAGATTTCTCAAACTGAGTCTTCACTAGGTATATTCAGAGGCATTCAGCAGGGTCTGGGGGTCTCCACACCAATGCCTCTTCTATTCATTCTAGGGAGATTCTGGGGGCCCAGTGCTTTGTGAGGAGCCAGACGGGCACTGGGTTCAGGTTGGAATCATCAGCTTCTCCTCAAGCTGTGCCCAAGAGGACACCCCAGTGCTGCTTACTGACCTTGCTACCTATGCCCCCTGGTTACAGGCTCAGGCCTCCAGTGCTGCCTTTCTCCACCAGAACTTCAAGGTCTTGGAGAGCAGTGATGAGGACAGCTGCATCTGTACGGGCCAGGGATGCCTGGGTCTGAATTCTGGGGGAAATATAGCTAGTACCTTCTCCAAGTTGGAAAACCAACCTGACCCAAATGGCAGCTCCTACCATTCAGAGTCAGGGAAGCAAGGACTAAAGGTTATGGGATAAAGGAACCATCATCTTACATTTCTGCATTAAATGACAACCAAAATAATGGCTGAGGTGGAAGCTACAGTCTTTGGTCAGAAAGTAGGGCAACCCAGGCTGGGGAGAACTCAAAACTCAAAAGGGAGATTAGGAACCATGAACTCAGCTTCTTGGGGCTGCCAACAGTAAGGATTCAGTGCAGACCTTCAAGGTTGTATCTTTTTCTTGTAGCCTGTGGTTCACTGAAGGGGAAGGGCCCCCATCCTGGTGCTCCTTCCCCATGGCCCTGGGATGCACAACTGAGGCATCTTGGGCAGTTTGTATGTGGAGGGGCCCTGGTGTCTGAGGAAGTGGTGCTGACAGCTGCCCATTGCTTCATTGGGTAAGCCTGCCCTTCAGACCCCAAGACTCATGGTCTCAAACTCCTTCATACTGAAGTTCCAGTTTTTCCCAATCCTTTTCCCTTATCTCTTTGCACAGGCGCCAGACCTTGGAGGAGTGGAGCATAGGGCTGGGTAAGGAAAAGGAGCAGAGAGGGCTTCGTCAACTCACCCTTCATGGTGCTTACACACACCCGGAGGGTGGCCATGATATTGCTCTGCTGCTCTTGTCCCAGCCTGTCATCTTGAGTCCCAGTCTGCGACCCCTCTGTCTGCCCTATGCCTCCTACCATCTGCCTGAAGGGGCACGGGGTTGGGCACAGGGGAGAGCCCAAAAGGGAACAGGTAGGTGGAAATGGACCCCAGGTTCAATTTAGAGAAGGGCATGATGGAGAGCCCCTTGTACCCAAGCTGGAATAAGTGAATGCAATGCAACAAAAGCACTTTGGGCAATCCTGGGGGCATAAGTAAAACAAAAAAAACCCAGAAAAACAAAACCAGCCCAGCAAGGACCTGGGAGTCTCTTTCTTCACAGATCTTGACTCCTCCCTGGCAGTTCCTGTGACTCTCCTTGGCCCCAGAGCCTGCAGCAGACTCCATGCAGCTCCCGGGGGCGAGGGTGTCCCCATCCTCCCAGGAATGCTCTGTGGCAGCGCTGTGGGGGAACCTCTTCGGTGTGAGGTGAGGGTGCTTCAGGTAACCCTAAAACCACATTCACAACTAGGACTCCCAACTGTTGGCTTTTTTCCTCAATTCAAATGCTTCTCTCATTTTTATGTTTCAGACTCTTATTTTCTTAGGGAGGCTAAGAAGGGTTCAAAGTTAGCTTTTAACCCTTAGTTCTTATGCCTATCATTGCTTGCCACTAACAACTTCATACCAAATAGCTCCTAACCCAGCAAGTCAATACCTATTAACATCTATTCCCAACTTCAAACCAACATCTTCTAGCCTGGACCACCCAATTTCTTATTATATTGTAAGGGTAAGATTGGGGAGCTGTTAACTAGGGTCTCCAGAGAAATTGCCCAGAAGCAGAGTCTTAATGTTGGGGCCACTCCTAGAATATGCCATTCAAGGAGACCTTGGGCTTTCTGATGGATCTTGGCTCAGAAAGGAGCTTACACTAAAAAAACTTAAGGGTCATTACAACTAGAACCTCATCAACCTCCACCAGAGGCATAGTGTCCTAAAAATGTCTACCCCTTCCATACAAACTCTTTTTCAACACAGTTCCCCAGCTACTTAACTAGATTATAACTGTGGCAAATACTGGGGGGCAAGGAGCACATAGCTGTGCTTTGCCACACACCCTGAGTCTTTAGAAAGCTTAGTGCCAAAGGATGATGGGTCTTTTCTCCCCTTGCCAGGGCTTGTCAGGCTCACCACTGGTGCATGATGTGATGGGCACATGGTTCCTGGCAGGGCTGCACAGCTTTAGTGATGCCTGCAGGGGTCCAGTCCATCCTGGGGTCTTTACAGCACTTCCTGACTATGAAGATTGGATTAGCAGCCTTAAATGGCAAGTCTATTTCGCTGAAAAGCCTGAACCTGAGCAAGACAACTGCCCTGCTACTCTAAGTATGAAACCCAGCAAGCCACCCCTACTCTTCAGTTACCTTTTTAGCCCTTCCTTATTCGAGTCCTCCAAAGACTCTTTTCTCAATCTCTTGCACTGCTCCCTCTTATCCCCTTGTCCCCAGGATCTAAGAAAACTGTTCTTCCAATTCTTAATTCTTGCCTTTACTCCCAGGGAAAGTGATTTTACAGTTCTGTCAACTGAATTTCCTGTTTCCTTCCCTCTACCCCCATTTTCCGCTCAGGAGGAAGTCCTTCTAGTTGGTGACTGAGCTTCTCTAAGATGACTACATCATGCAGGAACAGTCCAGAGGTAACTCTCAATTCATTTTTCACCATATGACCCCTGTTCTCTTTCCCCATACCTCATGCTTTTTCTGATTACAGGTGCCAAGGGACTCAAGATGTGATGGCCTTGGAAAGAGATTAGGCCATTTACTCTCTCTTCACAAGGAAAGACCCATGTCTTATAGAAACACAAGAATCCAGCTGGACCAGGGAAGAAATGTGAACGCCGCAGAGCCAGGAAGAGGCAGAGAAGACAAAAATCACCCCAAGTCCCCAGTAATCCCTTGCAGGATAGGAAGATTTCAGCAGAATCTTCCCCAAATCTCTTGTTGGTCCATCCCCCAACCCCAACTCATGCATCTTCTACCACACGGGAAAGTCCCATGGATTTTCTCCCTTTTCCCCATGCCAGATACACAATACATACTGTAGCAGTCAACTTTTTTCTTAAAATTTCCTTTTTTTTTTTGGAGCAAATTTTCCCTTTTTTAAAACTTAAATAAAACCTTACAAAATAGACTTTAGAAAATAAGTTACAAATTGTAGCAAAAGGCTTTTCCCCCAAGGGAGAAATCTCGTTCCCTTCTCCCTCTTTGGGAGTCTAGATATCTCCCTTGAACCTATGCTTTGCCTCCCCTTCATTCTTAAGACTCCAAGGTTCCTTTGTCCTATATCTCTCTTTCTATGACCACACAGTAGATCTAAGGTCCTGGATGCTGAGGAAGAGAGGGGAAAAAAAAGAACTTAGTATAGCTCTAATCCTTTCCTAAAAACTGGACAACCAGCATTCTGGAAAATTAGCCCCATACAGCAGAAAATGGGAGCTAGAGAAATGGAAAAAGGGCAGAAACATCTTCTCCAGGGTTGGGATTTTCTCCCATCCTGGATCTCTCATTAGAAGGAAGAGGAAGAAAGCATCTCTAACCATGTTCTATCCTGCCAAGTCTCCTGAGTTGTTCCCAAAAGGATGACAGGAGAGATCAGGATATCCAACTCTCCTGAGTTAAAAGCAGAAATAAGAAGCCCAATGTCCCAGTCTTTGGGAGAAACAGTTCAGAGGGAGAAGCCGAGGTCTGGAGGCCACTGGGTCTAGGACCAGAATCATGGGGGTGGATGGAGGAGATATGAGAGATCCTTGTCTCCTGCTGTAGGTGACTGTGTGTCTCCTGAGGGGAGAAAGAGAGAAAGATATCAGGTCACTGGCTGAACGTATATACTTACACAGCTAAAAATAGAACTTTAAATCCTCAAGTGTCTAAACCTCAGCCAAATGTTAGATTCTTCTGTTGTTTTGTGAACCTAGGAGCCTAACTTTCACTTCTTTTCTAAGAACCAGGTATCATGTCTTTCCAGTTTTCTTAAGGTCACAAAAAGCTTTTGTCCCTGAAAGGATCATCTTTCTGACTCTCCATCTTTCTTTTCTGTCACTCTTCCTTTTAATAAACTCTCCACCTTCCTAAGAACCACTCTAGTTTGAGGTGTCAGTTTGCCAGGGATATCTTGGGGTATAAAAAGGGGACAGGGTCTGAGGTGGCTCAGCTGAGATGTGGGGAGGATACTTGGATTTGACCTGGAATGGGCTACATCAAAGCAAGAGAAACATTTTACAAGGTGAGAACTAGATGATTTGAGAATAAAAAAAAGCAGGCTGGAAGAACTGCCTAACTATCCCTGCCTCAGTTTCCCCTCTCTGTGGCAAACAGAAGAGGTTCATCCTGTAAGCCATAATGGGTGGAGGGACTTTATACCTTGATCCCCTGGGATAGAAGACGCAAAGTGGGGGCTAATTATTGTTATTGTTGCAGCCAAGGCCAGCTTCAAAGAAACAATTAACTGTGACTCAGCCCTGGAGCAAGAGGCAAGCTTGGGATTCAGAGGGAGGGGGAAGGGTGGCTGGGACCTGGGAAGAGTCCAGAGACCTGGAAAAACCAAACCCAACTAACTGAGGGAGCTTTGTTTCAAGGAAAAAGGGTGCCTATATTTTAGGAGAACTGCAGATTCTAAGGGAAAAGAATAAGTAACAAGCTGCTGAGATGACATGGGAATTGAGGGCAAAAAAATTCGGCAAGAGTCAAGGACTGAGAAGCAGGGGGCTTAAAATGGTATGGGAAGGTGGGAGACCAGGTCCTTCCAGGCTTCAGGAGGGAAGTAAGGTATAGATATGTTGGGGGAAACATAAGTGCAATATAAGTGACCCAGCTCAATCAGTCACGCTATCTAAACAATGCGGAATGGATACCCCTTCAATCATCCGTTTTCTTGCTGTCTGCTCTGGGAATAGGAAACAATTTTGGAATTTTCTGAAGTAAAAAGTTACATGCATTGATTCAGCCTATTTCCTTGCTGAGCAGGAAGAGATTCCAGATTTGGCTAACTAAGAAGAACAGAGCTGACTTCCAAAAAAAAAGAGAAAATTTCCGACAGCAAAGGAACAGATAGCTCAATTTCAGCTGTGTCCTTACTTACAGTCACTCTGAGCTCAAGGGGTTCTCTAAACCTGCTCTTCAAGCCCCTCCCTCATAGCTCCTCTATCTTTCCTGCCCCAGGCTTTCCACCAAATCGCATCATACCACTGCTTTCTAGAATTGAGGTATCTGCCCGTTACCCTATTAGAACTCGAATAATTGGGCCCCCAGACCATGACTTTCCCCCTACTCAATTCCTCTGCACCTCCAGAAGGCAAGGATTTCCCAAATTCTCTTTCTTACCTATGCCCAAGTATCTGAAACCTCTGAGCACTACTCAGAATCTAAGTGTGTTGCTTCCCCCACCCTTTCTTGTTCTCTCCTCACTTTCGTACTCTAAGTTCCACCCCACTTTGCCGCCCAAAACTCCTGTCCTCAGAAGACTACTTCCTCCCTCCTACCCCACAACTCATTTTCTCATACCAGTACCAGGCATTGTCCTCTCCTCCTCATGTTGTTGCTGGTGCTGCAAGAAGCTGATTTGGCGACGGAAGCGGCGAGGGCAATGTGAACAAGAGAAGGGTCCTTCTCGAGGTGCATGGACCCTCCTGTGGCCTTCCAGTCGGGCTGCTGTCCGAAAGGCTTTGCCACACACTCCACAGCGATGGCGCTTAGGGTCTGTGTGTGTCCTCCCATGATTCTTGAGGGCCAACAGGTTAGGCAGTAGCTTGGGGCAGAGGGAGCAGGGATAAAGACCTGTGGCATGGGCTTTTTGGTGGTTCAACAGACTGCCAGCATGACGATAAGAGCGCCCACATTGGGAACAACAGAAGGGACGTTCTTCTTCTGTGGCTTGTTTTAACCCCGCTTCCTGTGCCTCCTTCACAGCTGTCTCAGACCCTGATATTTCTTTGGTGGCTTTAAGGGTCTCCCCTTGCCCTGACAAATACTTATCTTCCATATCCCCTTTAGTCTCAACCTCTTGCCCATCAGCTCCCTCCGTCTGAGGTGGGGCCTGGCCTTGACCCAAAGCATGCGCTCGCTGATGGCTGGTCAGCTCACGGGAGGCACGGAAAGCTTTTCCACAGTGAGGGCACTTGAAGCGACGGGTTGCAGTGTGAATGCGACCATGGTTTTTGGCAGCCATAGGATTTGAAAATTCTTTAGAGCAGAATTGACAGTGGTAACGGCCTGTTTTGTGGGTATTGCGGTGGTTTAGAAGGCTGCCTGCGTGCCGGTAAGTCTTGCCACACTGTCCACAGCAGAAAGGGCGGAGTTCCAGCTGGGACTGAGAGCTGTTATCTTGGTCCTGGGTCTGCCCACCATCCCAGCCTTCTAAGCTCCTTAGATCTGGTTCATTAGGTTGACTATCTTCCTGACTGCATGGACTCTCCAACCCATAGTCATTGGAGCTAGTGTGTTTTTGGCTACCTGGTTTACTCACTGGTGCTTCATTAATATGCCACCCATCTGTTTTCCCAGTGATCCAGGACAATGGCTCTCCATTGCCTTCCTGACTTCTTAATAACCCACTGGTGCCCTGACTTAATTCTTCTGTACCTTTAGCTTGGTTGTCAACCTGAGCTCCAAGTTCATACTCACATGATCTTCCTTCTATTTCACTGATATCTGCTTGACTCTCATGTCTGACAGTTGTTTGGCTGAGTACTTTAATTACATCAAGCTCTCTTTTACTTGCCTCCTCATGGTCCCTTAGATGCCTCTCCAGAGATGCCCGTCTAGGGAAACTTCGGCTACAAAGGGCACAGCGCACAGCTACCCGAGGTCCACCCCCACGCCTTGCCCTTCCTGTCCGTCGCCTCCGGCTCTCTGAATGTAGGCGCTGGTGGTTCTTTAGTGCCATACGGTTTGAATAGGTTTTAGGGCAGGTTGGACAGCTGTATTGCCCTATCTCATGACTCCGCCGATGGTTCAGGAGGCTTCCAGCATGCCGATAAGTCCTCCCACACTGTCCACAACGGAAAGGTCGTTCATCTCGTGATAGTGATTTTGGCAGCAGTTTCCGAGCTCCTCCAGAATTGCCATTTCGCAGCTCCCCATGGACATGCTGATGGTTAGCCAGTTGTTTTCGCAACCGAAAGGCTTTGCCACATTCTCCACAATG
Organism: Bettongia penicillata ogilbyi; assembly: GCA_023548195.1. Lineage (NCBI taxonomy): Eukaryota > Metazoa > Chordata > Mammalia > Diprotodontia > Potoroidae > Bettongia > Bettongia penicillata. The sequence continues at coordinate 5,769,448 of JAJHZJ010000055.1, read as the reverse complement.
GAACCGACGGGGTTCGGCATGAATACGCCGGTGGTTCTTGAGAGCCATGAGATTAGAGAAACCCTTGGAGCAGGCCTGGCAGCCAAAGTGTCCTGTTTGATGGCTCTGTCGATGGTTGATGAGGCTACCAGCATGCTTATATGTCCGACCACACAATTCACAGCCAAAGGGACGATCCATACTGGCCTCTTTCTCTGAATTTCCTTCTTCTATGTCATTGTCTTTTAGTGGAACTTCCTCCTCCTTCACAGTGGTCTCCTCTGGTTCTTTCTTAATGGGTATTTCTTCCACTGCCTTCTCTTTAAGTTCTTTTTGCAGTTCTTCTGATGTCATCTGCGATGACCCTAGCTCTGCAGCCTTCTGTGTTTCCTTGCTTTCTACTGCAGGGATGACCCCTGTCTGGGGTTCTGCCCCTTTGCAACGAGGATGATTACGCAAGTGATTTCGGTAGGCAGCCAAGTTGGGATATCTTCGGGCACAGATGGGACAGGCAAAGTCTCCTGTCTGATGAATCTTACGGTGGTTTACCAGGCTCCCACCATGGCGATAGGTCTTACCACACTGACCACATTGAAAGGGACGAGGCTGGGCAGGAGAAAGGGACTCAGGAACAGCTTCTATACTGGTGCCTTCTATCTCTAACACAGAAGTCGTATCCATAGTCCCTACAGCTTCCATACTGTCTCTGGACACAGTGTCCAAACACTCCCCAGAAATAGTGCCTGTGTCATCTCGAGAGACAAAGTCCACAGTGTTTTCAGATATGTCACCCATAGTTGTCTCTGTGATCACATTCTTCTCTATGATGTCTGCAGGAGTCACATCCATTCCATCTACAGAAATATTTCCTAGACTCTGATGGTGGCGCTCCAGACTTCCTAGGTCATCGTATGTCTGGCCACAGCAGGCACAGATGTGCCCATAGCCAGCCCCATCTAGTCCCTCTACCTCCCTTTGTAGTTGGTTTAGTAGCTCTGCTTCTGAGAGCTGCAAGGGAGTGGAATTAGAGACCAGTGCCCCTTCTTCTTCATCCTCTGAAGAATCCTGGCTCTCACCAGGGGAATCATGGACCTGACTTCTATGCTGTCTATAATCTGCTCGCCCAGGAAAGATCATGCCGCACAGGCAACAAAGAAAAGGCTGCCCTGATGTGGCTTCTCCTGGTCCATGGTTCTGAAAATGACTGCGTAGGGCAGGGAGTGAGTCAAATTCCTTAGGGCAGAGTGAACACTGGTAGATGCCTGGTGGGTGGCAAGGTCGATGGTTCAGTAAGCCAGCTGTATGGTGGAAAGATCGCCCACAGTCATGACATGTGTGGTGGCCAGAAGTCCGCCAACCATTGATAGCCTCAGGGCCGTGGGAAACAGCATCAAACATAGTCTCCAGTTTATGTTCCTCTTCTACCAAAGCTGGAGTGTCCCCACTGCCTTCCTTATTGACTGTTGTTACTACATTCCCAAGAAAACAGGACTCCTTCCCTTCCAGTCCTTCTTCACTAGTTTTGCCCAGTTCATTACTCTGGAAACAGGACTCATTTCTTTCCAGCTTACATTTGTCTCTTTCAATATCACCTTGAAAATAGTTCTCATTGCTTTCTAACTTGCCATTGGTCATATTAACTCCATTCACTTTCACATCTTTGTGAAAGTCAATTTTCTCTTTTTCTTCCTCTTTCACAACCAAATCCTTGTCCTGGTAGTCCTCTGGTGAAGATTCATTTCTATCTGTTACAACTACTCCACTGCTGCTCCCATCTGTGATCCCAGCACTCCGCCGCTGGTGCCTCTTGCTCCGTCTCCAGCTATGGCGTCGTAAGTGGCTCTTCATGGCTGCCACTGTGTGGAAGTGCTTGGCACATGTTTCACAACCAAAGTCACCTGTCTGGTGGGTCTGTCTGTGGTTGATGAGACTTCCTGAATGACGATAAGTCTTCCCACAGTCTCTACAGGAATAGACCCTCGGAGGTGACTCCACTGATTCAGTTCTATTACCCTCCCCTTCTTGATGGGTTTGGCCATGTTGTTTTAAGCTCTGAACATCATCAAAAAGCATCCCACAAAGACCACATATTTGTGCCACTGCCATGTCTACTTCTGGACGGCTGCCCATTGTCCCTTCTTCACTAGGATCTTCTTCTTTCCCTTGGGCTGCCTGCTGTTCCTTCTCCTTTTCAGGGCAATCCTCCTCTTGACTAGGGGTAGAATCCTCCCTTTCTAAGCCAGGTGTGATACCCTCTCCATCCTGACCCTGTGGTTCTTCTCTCCCTTGACTCCCATTGCGTCGTGCTGCCTTAAAATGCACCCTCACATGATTTCGGAGGGCCATGAGGTTTGGATATTGGCGGGGGCAAAGGGAGCATTGATATTCACCAGTCTGATGGCTGTGTCGATGGTTTACCAGACTTCCCCGGTGACGGTAAGCCCGCCCACACTCATTGCATTTATAGGGGCGATGGTCTGTGGTAGTAGTTGGAGTAGCAGGATTCTCTTCCTCCTCTGGGTCAACTTCTGGTGGTGGTGCCGTCAGGGAAGGTGTGGGAGGTGGTGGTTGATGCTGCTCCTCGCCCCCTCCACTACGACGAGTTTTAAGATGAGCTCGTAAGTGATTTTTGAGGGCTGCAGCATTGAATAGCTGCTTTGGACAGACTGGGCAGGGATAAACACCAGTCTCATGACTTTTCCGGTGATTGATAAGGCTCCCAGCATGCCGGTAAGTACGGCCACAATCAGCACAACGGAAGGGCCTATATTCTTCTACTCCACCGTCATTAAGCTCCCCAGCATCAAGATCTCCAGAAGTGTTGAATTCCCCAGAGGCATTAAAGTCCTTGGTACCATGAAGCTGATTTTTATCATGACCACTTTCTCCAGGACCATTGGCAGATGACTCTCCTTTTTCTTCCCATGATAGTTCCTTCCCTTCTCCCTCATGGGCTTGTTGGTGTCCCAACAATTCACTAGGCAGTCGGAAAGCCCGAGGGCATCGAGGACACTGGTAAGGCCTATACTGAGCATGTAACCTAGAATGATTCTTTAGGGCCATAAGGTTAGAAAATTCCTTGAAGCATACAGCACAGGGGTAAATGCCTAAGGCATGGCTCTGACGGTGGTTGGTTAAACTCCCTGCATGTTTATAGGCTTTGCCACATTGTCCACACTTGTATCGACGTTCATCCTCAGCAGGAGGTGACTGAGGTGGTCTCTCATTCCCTGTGAAATCCACCATGGATTCAGCTAAGTACTGCTCTAAATTGCTGAGAAGGCTACTGGCTGGAGCAGGAAGAGCAGGGGCGTCTGTGGGACCCGATGTATTTCCCCATCCCTCTGTACTCTCCTTAGAATCTGTCCTGTTCTCCCAGCCATCTTTGCATCCAGGTGGCTTCTCCCAGGTACTAGCGGCCTCTCTAGGATCAGGCCCAGCCTCCCATACATGTGTACTTTGTCCATGGTTCGCCTGGTTGTTCCAGTTTTCCCCAGGACCAGGCGTACCCCCCCAAATGTCAGTGGCAGTCATTTGACCCTGGCTATATGATGTGGGCTCTTTGTGGCTGGGGGGCCTGTGCCTCCTGCGGCCCTCAGGGGCATGAGTCCTCAGGTGACTCTTGAGGGCCATAGGATTGGAGAAGTCCTTGTTGCATGTGGTACAAGGAAAGCGGCCAATCTCATGGGTCCGTCGGTGATTGACCAGACTACCTGCATGACGATAACCCCGCCCACACTGTGCACACCGGTATGGCCGAGGGATCCCATCAGCCTCATCACCATTCCTGCTTGGAGGTGAGTGATGGAGCAGCTCACGGTGACGTGCCAGTTCTGGGAGGCTGGGGAAATGACGCTGACAATCAGGGCAGCTGATCAAGGCAGGGGTATCCTCCATGAGGCAGCAAGGCAAACTGCAGAGTGCTCAGCAAACACAGGCAGGTGAAAATACCATCTTCTTGCTCTGGAGAAAGCAGCAAAAAGACTAGAATATAAAAAAGGAAGTATTAAGAAAGGAACTGAGAATGTAACTCACTGCTTAAGTGAGCTTGTCCACTAGGTTTAAGTGAGCTTGTCCACTAGGTAGTATGTGGAAAAATTACTTCAGGTCCTGCATTCCATCTGATCAAATCAAAGTCCTAATTCCATCTGAGCAAACAGAACCCATCACCTCAATTTTCCCCAGAGGAAAACAGAGATGGGGCAAGAACTTGAGATACTGCCTTAAAACCAAATGTTTCCCTGGATGAAAGGCAGAAATTTTTGTTATCTTTGATCTCTTCTAATCTTAAAAGTTCAGCACTGAGACCCCTTAGCTATAATTGGCATCACAACCCAAAAAACCCTTTCCTTTTTTCTTTAATATCCTCCCCAGACTGAATCCAACTGAACCTGGTGCCCCTCTCCCCACCCCCTTATAGATCTAAAATGGGAAATCATCTTTCTCCTGACACAATGAACTGGTTTTTACCTCTCTCAAGTTTTCTCTTTCTAAAGTCTTTGGTTAAGAATAAAGCTCACTTTTTACCAAGCTAAAATCATGACCTGAGATGTAGTCACACTAATAATACCTTGTATGGGCTGCTGGGGATCCAAGTCAGAGCCTTTCTCTATCACTATACTCCAGTTGAGAATCTGTTAGGTAAAAAAAAAAAATCAAGACTCACTGTTCAGGTAAAGACCAGCCTCTTTAAGTTACCTATACTCGCCACTTTCCTCTTAACCATTTTACTACTCCAGACTCATATTTTACTAACTTCTTATTTTATCTATCCATCCCTATTCTCTCCCCTGCTTTCTTCTTTTATTCTTAATCCTTTGCTAATCATGCACTCCCACTTAGTTTCCCATCTAATAAACACTTTAGAGGTATTTTTTAAAAAAGATTTTGAGTTCACTTGTCCTTTTTCATATTATCCTCACAATAACTCTGTAAAGTAGGGAGTACAAATTTTATCATTCCCTCCTTTATTACAGACGAAGAAAGTAAGCCCCAGAAAGATGACTTGGCTAAGGACATACAGTTGATTAAGTGGCAAAGATAGGGAGTCTTGAATCTCCTGATTCTTAGTCTCATTCTCCTTTCACTATAACCAAGTGGTTCCCAACTTCCCTTCTGCCTCCTGTTCTTATCTCCCCACATTTTTCCCTTCTTCCTTAGTCAATCTATTACTTTCCCCCCTCCTTCCTCATTCCTCTAGACCTCTTTCCCATTCTTGGTCTTCACCATATACTTCGCGAGTACACGCACATATACACACACACCTCTGATTTCAGCCCTGTCTCTGCCTTCAAAAGACCCTTTCTTCTGGCTGCCCCAAGTGGACACCACAGTTCTGTTCTTCTCTTAGATCAATCTCAACTGCAGATCTCGAGGAGACAACTTGAAATGGAGATATCAGGGTTCCACTTTCTCTACAGGGCCTTCAGACCAGAATGGAAGGCCTTAGGTGCCCCCCCTCCCCCACGGCTGCCAATAGTGACTTCTCCACCTTCAGGCCCCCCTCTATCCCCAACCCCTTCTTGTGCCCCCAGTACCCCCCACCCCCACCCAGCCCAGCCCTTCAGGCCCTCAAGTCCCCTCCCCTCCCTCACCTCGCCTCGCCTCCCTGGGGGCGGGGAGAGGACGCTGGTCCCTTTCTGAGCTCCCTGCCTCCAGCTCACCAGTTGATTGGGAGGGGCCCAAAGTCCTTCGTTTACCTAGGGACTGAGAGTTAAATTGGGGGGTGGGGAGGGAGGTCGGAGGATGTGGAGGACGACAACCAGGTTGCGTTCGTATAGGGCAACGGTCGAACGGGACTGGGGGGGTGGGGGGGTCCGAGTCTCACGAAGGCTGATGGGCTGTTCGCGCGTGCGCACAATGAAGCCCACTCCTCCTCCTCCTCCCCCAGAATCCCCCCTCAACCGCCGAAGAACTCTGCGAGGTAGGTAGGGGATGGGGGAGGGGGAGGAGGAGAGTAGTCAGTCGCCCGAAGCCCACTCAAGGTCCCCCCCCCAGGAGGGGGGGAAGGGTCTCTCACCCACGCGCAAGCGCGCTCGGGCCAGGAAGCCAAGGAAGGGAGGAAGGGAAAGTGGGGAGGGAAAAGGGAAGGGGAAGGAGGGGGAAAGGAAAGGGAGCTCAGCTGGCACGAGCCCGAGGTCTCCCCCGGCTCCGCGGACACTTCCTATTGTTACTAGGAAACAGGAAGTGTTCGCCCCGCAAAGGCTTCCCAACTAACCTCCGCCAAACCCGCCCCGGTAGCACTTTCCCTTCTTTTCGGCCTGCCCAATGAGACCTCTCCGTTTCTGATGTCAGGGAACGGTATCCAAGGCACAATACTAGCCCCGCCCACATCACTGGGCATACTTCCGTTTGTCCAATGACTGTTAAACTGCACATCCGGTAGGGTACAGCTAAAATAGTTCCCGCCATACAGTTTTCTAAGAACGGCAAATGATTGCCCCTGTTACACGCTACAGGTCAGGTGGATCCTTAGACAAATGGCTCTCTCTACTAATAGCTGGTGACACTTCTTATAGGGTCCCCCACCTTGGTTAGTTATTTTCCTCTTCCGGTGACGTTAGCTTCTAAGTTACTTGACAGAAGTGGTCACCGGAAGTGTGGCTTGCTTCAAGTCCTTGTGCTTCGCCTAAATCTTTCCCCACCCAATGACAGCTGAGAGGATCCGCTGGGTCCTCGACTTCATTTCCCAGGGTTTTACCCGCAAACGAACATCTCTTCTAACGCCTAGTGGTGGCTACCCCCGATACTGCTTCCGAACCTTCTCTGATTTCATTTCCGTTGGTGCCCGCCTACTCTGAGTCAAATACGTTTTCTCCACTCTTTCTCTCTTTGCGGCTCCGCCTAAACCTTTCCCCCTCCCTCTTAGCGGGAGAATACCCCCACTTCCGGTACCTCGCTCTCCTCCCACCTCCCCCGCTGGGTCCTAGCGCCTGCTCTATTTCTAGCGGGAGCCCCAGCTCTGTCCTCTGGAACTACTGCAGCCGAGAGAGCATCAGGCTCCCCCAGGTAAGAGCCATGATGGCGGTCCTGGAACGCGTCCCGTGGAACTTGGGTCATGGAAGTTTCATTGATTCGGACGCCACAGATGGACTCAGTTTTCCCATCCGCAAAATGGGAGGGGGTATGTGTGTTTATATAGACCAGACGCTTTTTCATGGTCCATTGAGGTCTGACATTTTGTTGGGACGGGGACGCTCCCTTGACCCTGAGCCTCGAGGCCGGTAAAACCTTTGACAGTCCGCTCCCCCGCCCCCTTTCATTCATTCACACACCCCTGCTCCTCTTCTGTGCCGCGTCCCGGGATTACCCTCGCTCCCGCCGCTGTGCCCCGGCCCAGCATGGTCCTAGAGACCGCCATTTTGCATGCCTTTGTGCGGCGCGGCACGACACGGCTGCTCCTTTGGCTCCCGAGCCGGGTGCCAGGCCCGGGGGGGAGGCTCGCTGCATGCGGCTCTCCGCTTCGCTGCTGGGCTCCGCGTGTTGGGAAGCAGGGACTGGATGTCCTCTGTCCCCGGTCCTAGTGACCGCCATTTTATAGGCCTCTCTTTTGTCCCGGTTATAACAGCCGCCAGCGTCCTCCCCCTCCCTCCACGCCCTCCAGACTCCTTCGGTGACTCGGCCCCCAGCACCCTAGAGGTCTGCAGCACCCGCCCCTCCTAAATCCGCCTCGGGCGCCGCTGGGGAAGGCTCGGCTTTCTCCACGGCCGCCCCTCCCCCGGTCCTAAAGACCGCCATCTTGCTCGTCTTTGTCCCTTGGCCTGGCGGCCCTTCGCAGCACTCCCGGGGGCGCCTCCGCCCGGCTACCCGCGCCTCCTCACGCGAACCCTGACTTCTTCCCCTCCTGCTCCCGCAGACCCCTCCTTCCCGATCGCAACATCGGGCCGTAGCGTTAGCGCCGGGAGGGGGTTGGGAGGCCGCGGGAGCTAGAGCTGGAAGGACCTCCGGGGCGGTCCGTCCATCCCGTTCAGCAGACGAAGGCGCAGAGGCACCATTTACCGTCGGCTCCGCCCCCCCCGCCCCATTTATACTGCGGAGGAAACTGAGGCCCTGGCTGAAGGGACTCAGCCGAGGTCGCGCGGCGCGGTCAGCGACCGAGCCGGGACCTGGCGGCGCAGTGCCACGTCCTTAGATCTGGGTTCGAATCCCAACCCTGGCAGTGCAAAACGAGGGGAGTGGCCTCGAAGGTTTCCTTCTGCCCCTTGCAGCTTTAAACATTAAAACAAACCCGTGGATTCTTTTATTCCTTCTCCCCCAGTTAAGCCCCCTGTGTGCAGCCCCGGCGGGGGAGGAGCGCAGCCGCCGTCCGGCCTCGGGGGGCGGGGGGGACCGCCCCTCCTCCGACTCCGGGCCGGCCCGGGCTTCTGCCGGCACTCCCGCTCTCCCCCAAGGCCGCCGCCGCAGCCGGGCACCCGCTTTTTAAACTGCCCTCGCTGCTCGCCCCGACCCCGCCTCCCGCCGCTCCGCCCGGCCCGGCCGCGGTCCTAGAGCCGGACCGGTCTGCACCTCCCCCGAGACCCGTCCCAGCCCGTCAGGGTCGGGCTTTGTGAGGAGGCTTTGGGGCCGGACAGGGCCTTCCCTGGGTCCTAGAGCCCAGCCGGGGCGGGGGCGGGGCGCGTGCTTCTCCTTGGACGGCTCGCACTCCGGCCTCGGTGGGAAGGCGTGGCTGGGTCACCTGGGGAGGGGGACGACGCCCCCTCCTCCCGAAAGCCGTGGAGCGGCCGGGATGCCGCAGTCAGAGCTGGTACCGGGAGCTGCCGCAGAGATGCTTCTTGACGAGGAGTCGTTTCCATTAATCCAGTGCTCATGTCTCGGGCCCCTGCAGGGTCGTGGGCTTCCGGGCCACCCGGGACCGGGCACCAAGGCCCCGCTTACCGCTAGGCTCTGGTTCCGAGGGCCCTTTCCGCCTTAAGTCTGTGGTCCAGGGATGGCTCACTTTACAGGTCAGGATATGGGTGGTGGGACTGAGGTAAGGAGAACCAGCCGGAAAGCCAGGTAGAAGGGGACGCAGCTGGATGCACACCGTTCTGTCTTCTGCTGCCAGTCCTCCACAGGGTTCTGGGGGCTAGGGAGCAGGTACAGGAGTGCTTGCCATCCTCCTTCCCCTTTGGAGTAACCTCGAGACCATGGCCGTACCTTCCAACCCTTGATTCTCCCCCGCAGCCTTCTTTTCCATCCTCATCTGTACTGTGCCGAAGAAACTGGCACATGTAATAGGAAACAAATCATCTCTGTCCTTGACTAAAGGCGTGAAGTTGGTGAAGCCACTGAATCTACTTAGACCTCATTTTGGGCTAGATTGGGGTGGGCAACCTGTGGCCTTCTAGATGCTTAAGTTCAGCCTTTTGACTGAATCTAGATTTTACAGAACAAATCCTTTAAAAGGTAAAATTTGTGTAAAATTCAGATTCAATCAAAAGGCCACATTTAAGGATCTTAGAAGTCCACTGTGACCTCAAGGCTGCAGGTTCCCCATCCCTGGACTAGTTATCTTCAAAGTGCCTCGTTAGAGCTAAATGATATATTTCTTCAATTCAGATAATGCTATATACGAAATACAAATGGGGGAAAAAAACAGCTCAGTACACCAGAGCTCATTACTTCTCTCCCAACACCCAACGGTCTAGAGGACAAGCTTGGCACAGACTCTCTTCTCTTTAACATATGTGCCTCAGTCTAAGTCATCTACTCACTCCAGCACTGCCAAAATTGTCCATGGGTGAATCACAGGATTTTAATTCTGGAAGGGAAGAGATAATTTAGTCCAAACCATCTATTTTACAAATGAGTTAGCTGAGGCCTAGAGAAAGAGAAGATCTTGCTTTACTATGATCTCATACATGTATCAGTCAACAAATCAGTGACAACCTGTTTGGGCAAGGCACTGTTCTTGGGGTATACAAGAGAAAAGAGTCCTAGCCTAGTGAGGAAGTCTAGACACACAAAGCTTAAACAATATAGTGATAACAATGCAGGTTCTTAAAGTATCTTAATGCTTAATAATCTTTTTCCTTTACAGTAATACTGTGAAAATAGTAGAAATTTATTATCGTTGTTTTTATAGATAAGAAAACTCCATCCGAGAGAGGTCAAGGGATTTGCCCATCATATGGCCTTTAAGTGTCTGAGCCAGGATTTGAACCCAAGATTCCTGACTCAAAGTCCAGTGACTTTTGTATTGAATAATTGGTACACATTGATAAGTGTTGTAAAAGCAGAATTTGTGGAGAAGGTAGTACTTATTTGAAGGTGGTATAGGCTTTGGATAACCTATAACCCTCTCTGGATAGGGAAGATCTGAGTGGGGATTAGGGTAGGCATCCACTTAGGGTCCAACAAATGGGGAAAGGATGGCAGAGTCTTGAAGTGAGGTACTCTTTATTAATATGACATTTTGTAAAGGCACATGTTAGTAATACTAGAAAATCCATGGAATGTTTGTACATGTGTTACCCTAAAGACTTAAAGCTTAGGGGAGTGGGGCAGAGTGAGCACGTGCCTTCCAGTCCTGTTCTGAAGAAGGGTTCTGGACTGGAAAAGTTTGGAACTAGAAAATACTAAGGGATTACCGAAAGTTAAATGTGGAAATTTTGATTTAGACCAAATTGGGGCAGGGGTGGCTGAGGATGAAAACAGTCAAAGATATTTAAACGTTATCCGCTAAGCAATGGGGAACTATTGAAGCAGAGGAATGACATAATGAAACTGGTGTTTAGGAATATAAATTTGGAAGGAATGGAGAAGAGAAAGATGGACCAACCCAAAGGATGAGAACTCTCTTGTGTTGGAGCCTGGCTGAACATCCCAGATGTGTCCATTCTGTTCTTCCAATCCTTTTCCTCTCCCAGCTGTAAAACCAGCTGCCCAAAAGCTCTAAATGGGATCTGTCATAATCTCATCCCATTGCCTTTCTATCCCTCAATCCTCTTCTCTCATCCCAGCTAAGCTGATAATGAAATAAACCGGGTTTGTTAGCAGCAGCTGCCAATCTCATTTGTTTATCCTTTGATCCTCTGTAGGGCTCAGCTGTCTGGCCTGTCCCTGAGGAGGTGGGTGCCAGGCCTCTGTGAAGAAGAGGGGAGGGGATGGGGTGAAGAATAGGGAGCAGCCAAATTCTCCGTTTTCTATTCACTTCTACTCTTTCTTGTGGCCAGTGATTCATTCAAATAGTAAACCTATAGGGAGGGAGCCCTACAGGAGGACATAAAGAAATATGAGGAATACCTACTGGAATGTTGAGTAAGTATATTGTTCTGAAAAAGACTTAGCAGATACATGAACATTGTCTTCTAAAAGCTGTCAAATTGTGTGGACAAGGACGGACCTCTTTAATATAGCTCCAGAGGGCAGAACTAGAATCCCTGGGTAAAAATTAGCATAAATGGCAATGGAGTTTAGAGGAGGCCAAGATTGGATTGGGCTGTGGCATTTGATGAACTTTTAAGAGAGAAGTGGGTCTTTGATTCGACCTTGGAATTTGCTTGTACTCTGTTGCTCCTGGCACTGTGCCTGGCACACAGCAGAGGTCCCTCAATAAATACTTTTTGTTTGAATTGATTGGAGAGGAGGAAAAAGTAGAATGGAGTACATTTCAAAGGAAAGCCCAGAGGCAGAAATGCCTGACACTTGTTCAGAGGAGAGCAGACATAATGAGTAAGCACTGAGAAAGAAGGCTGATTACAGAGGGCTCTGAATCCTAAGCCAAGGAATTTGGATTTGATCCTGTGAGCAATAGGGAGCCATGGGAAGTTTTGATCAGGAGCACAACATGAAGTATGCTGAACATGGGGTTTTAAGAAGTTTTAGGTTTTATTTCACAGAATCTTCTTACGTTTAACTCTCAGAAGCCTTACTGCTCCTGCTAAATTCAACCACCCTCAGCTCAGACGCTACCTTTCCCACCTGACTTCCCAGGGATCTTTCAGAGACCATGGTTCCCTTCTTTTCCCTCACTTATGTTCTGTTCATAGTCTTCTTCTATATCCATAGACAAATACTGCTGTATCTGAAACTTCCCTTCTCTTTGTGTCTCCCTTACCCCAGCTCTGCAGGAGAAAGCGAAGGGGCCAAGGGCTGTGTCACTGATGGTGTTCAGCCACTAGGTTCAATAGTGGGGTAGAAAGAATCATTAGTGTTAGAGCTGGGAAAGTTCATCTAATCTAATTTGTTCTTTTTACAAGAAAGGAAAATGAAGCTCAGAGGGGAAGTAAAGGGTCCAAATGTCACATTGCAAACAAGCAGCAAAGTTACAGCTGGAATCCAGATCTCTTGAGTCATATCACATTACTACTCAATCATTCATTCAGTGTAATGACCAACTACTATATGTCTGGTGCGTGCTCACACACACACACACAGCTGAGGGATATGGAAGTGGCCAACTGTCAATCTGGCACAAATGTGAGAGATAGCTATAATGAAGAGAGGACTAGCTTTCCATTTGAGTCCCAGCTTTTGCCCCTTCTTAGCTGTGTTACATTCGGCAAATGACCTAAACCCTCTGTTTCTTTATTTGGAAAATGAGGTGATAGAGAGGCATTCTCTGCCTGCTTCACAGGGGTGTACAGGGATCAAATCATGTGTGCCTATGTCTACATGTGTATGTATAGCAGTTAGGTGGTGCAGTGGATAGAGCTCCCAGTCTACTGTCAGGAAGATCTGAGTGCAAATCTGGCCTCATACACTTACTAGCTGTGTGACCCTGGGCAAGTCACTTAACCATGTTTGCCTCAGTTTCTTCACCTGACAAATGAGCTGGAGAAGGAAATGGCAAACCACTCTAGTATCTTTACCAAGAAACGCCCAAATAGGGTCACAAAGAGTCAGACATAATTGAAATGACTGAACAACGAGAAAAGTGTGTGTGTGTGTGTGTGTGTGTGTGATTATGAAAGCCACAAAGCACTGGGTTGTTATTATAACAATAGAGAATTCTATCAAGAATACAGCTGGCAACCTCTGGAGACTGATCAAACTTTATGACCACTTTCTTCTTCTGGTTACTATCCATGTATATGGATATGATAATGCCATCAGAAGGAACCCTACAAGCACAGCTAGGACTAGTAATGTCCTCCACATCAATCCAAAGATCTTTTGGGCACAGATACTGTGGGAGGGAAAAAGATGAATAAGAGAAGTAAACAGCGAATTAAGAAGATAGTGTTTGAAAAAAAACTTTGGTTTTCTAGATCAGGGCTCAAGGAAGGTAGAAGAATGTTCTTCTTGACTGTTCAGCAAGAACCCTGACATACACAGGAGGGCCTGCTGTACAGGTTCTTAGATTTACATTTCTAAAAGGAAAGCAACTTTTGAGAGGTCGGCAATCTACTTTAATCAAGCATATATATCATTCATTTAGTTCAGGGGAAAAAACTTAGCACTCTAAACTTCAGGGAAAATACAGAGAAATAACAGTTTCCAACTGACCTACATTGCAGATCAACAGACAGATCCAACTGTCTCACCATACATACATTGATACCAGAGACAGAAGCACCAATATCTGGGTTTGCAGAAGAGGGGGCGGGGCTCCTTAGTGGCTGCCCAGAATCTGTTCTGGCCAAACAAACACTTCCATTGAGTAAGCCCCAAAACAAAACCTCATCTCTGTATTTATACACTTTTCAGAGCCAGAGGGCATTATAACCCTGGAGAACCAGTGCCTCATTAGAAATTAATGAAAGGTGTGGGAAGGCCCACATAAAAAAAATCTTCCCTAATCCAGCTTCCCTTAATGGGCAGGCCCATTAATGGGGTGGGGAAGATCTTTAACTCTTGTTAGCATTACATTGGCTAGGAGTGGAAGACATAAAGGACCAGTAAAAATATTTGCCTAAAGTTTTCCAGATTGTGAGAAATAATTTATTTGGACCACTACTCTATTCCAATTAGTATTAATCAATGTGATACTATTCCATAGGGGTGGTGATTATAAGTTCTGTATATTAGGCCCCAGAGCTGTGAGCTACAGATTGTAAATTCACTTACTTAATCAAGTTAACTAGAGGCTCACCACCCTTGTTTTTCCTTGTCATGGTGACCAAGCTCAGTGTAGCAGAAGTGACTCAATTATATGGAAAGTCCCCTAAACTTATTTTTGTACTTCTGGACCATTCTCTTGTCCAACATGATCAGATGACCATCTTATGACTACTTAGTGGTGAAGTCCCATGCTTCACCCAACCAGAGCCCTCCATCCCTCATCCCCACCCCTAACATGCCATTTCTCGCTGATGGATCATTTTTGTCTCTTGAAGCAAAGTCTGTCAACCAATGGGAATGTACTTTGTACACCCCCATTAGAGTGTTCAGGCATCAAATCTAGTGTCAAGCTTTATGAAAGTAAGACCCTAGAAAAAGGGAGCATCTCAGATCATGGGGTCTGCTTCATTAGAGGGCACCCTTTAATAAAGTGTCATTGACTCAGAGCTCTACCTTAGTCCCTTTTATCGTACGTTGGACAATTTTAATCCCCACAAGATTTTATTAGGAAGTCTTTAAATTCAAAATTTAAGAGAGAAGAGACTGTTCATATATAGCCACTAGGGCAGTGGCGGTGGGACAACAATAGTATTTAAGACCTCATGTATATACACAAAGTGTATAGTATGGATAATAAACTCTGAGAGTAGGTAAATTTGATCTCAGTAGGTATCAATAGATTTGTTGGAGCTATAACTTCTGGAGATGTCAAAAGAAACATTAAATAAAAGGGACAGTGGAATAATGCCATATCAGGAAGATATGTAATATATGGAACTACACAAACCAGAAATGGGGAAACATGACAGAATTTGGTTGAGAATAGATGAAAGGAGAAATAAGTGATAATTTGGTGGGTGTCTATTACCAACCACAAATTGACCACTGTGCTGGCGCATGGAATGGTGGGGGCAGCTTGGAAACAACAAGATGCTTCATGACCAACCCACACTTTAAAGAGACATGTACAAAAGATGGAAGCAAAGGTAGAGAAATGAGAATGAATGAAAGGTGATCGACCCCACAATAAATGTTGATGACAACGAAAAGGACTTTTGTTTTTTAACATGTTGGGAGAGACATAGCAGGACAACAACTCATGTGAAAAGAAACCAAATGCATTAGTCTCCTTCAGAGTTCCTTAGGAGTTATTGTTGTGACGGGGTAACAAAAAGTTCAGTCATAAACTTTCCTAAGAGAAGCATAGGGTCCGTGAAAGAGAGAGGTGACAAGTCCTCTGAACACTGCTTAGACCACAAATGTAGTATTGTGTTCAGTCCTGGGCACCACATTCTAGGAAGGATTGTAACAATCCTTAAGCATGTCTAACATAGGTGAACAGGATGGTGAGAGAGGATTGGAGACCCTATCACATAAGGCTCAATTGAAAAAACTAACAAGAGGGCATAGTAACTATTTTCAAGTGTTTTTCCTGCTTTGCCCCAGATAGATCAACTAGGTATAGAATTTCCACCTAAGAAGATTTTAATTGAATATACAGAATAACTTCCTAACCGTTAGAGCCATGCTAAGATCATGAGTTCCCTATGTTTATAAGTCTTCAAGTGGAAGCTAGAAGTGGAGGATGTTGTAGATAAGAATTCTTTATCAGTTATGGGTGAAATTAGATGACTGAAGGTCCCTTTCAGTTGAGATCTCTGTAGTTATGTGAAATAATATAAAGTAGAATCAAGTGTTAGATGTACTTGGTGCACTCTGCCTTTTCATCTACCAAGTCCATTGTCCTTTTCTTGGGTCTTAATTTCTTCAGTATTCTTGCTTTACTGGACACTTTTGACTAGTCCTTCCTTTTGGAAACTTCCCTCAGCTTCCTTGGCACCGTATAATCCTTTTTTAACTATGAGCCTCTTTATGGATCATCCATCATGGCTCAGTCTTTAATCCTCTGCTCTTCTGACACTCATCATCCTTGCGGATCTCATCCCTTCACTGGTCATTTCTGTGTGGATGACTCCTCCCCAAATATATGTCTGTATCCTGAAGT
This sequence comes from Bettongia penicillata ogilbyi, assembly GCA_023548195.1. Lineage (NCBI taxonomy): Eukaryota > Metazoa > Chordata > Mammalia > Diprotodontia > Potoroidae > Bettongia > Bettongia penicillata. The sequence goes on along the minus strand of JAJHZJ010000055.1, from coordinate 5,753,481 downwards.
CTTGTACAGTCTTGCGTTTCCAACTTCCTTTTGGATGAGATAATATAAATAAAATGCTTTGTAAGTCTTAAAGCATTCTATGAATGTCAGTTATCATAATTATATGTTCATGTTCTTGTAGCAGACTGTTATCCCCAAATAAACCCTGTGATCTTCCACCTCCAGATTATTTTTTCAGATTCCCTAAGCCTAGAATATCTTCCCTCTTTCTTTTCCCCACTTGAATTCCTACCCATCCCTTAAAACCCAATTTGAAAGCTATGAATACTTTGCTGATTCTCACCACCACCACCCCCAATCTAGTAATGATTTTGCCCCCTGTTCTCAAAAGGTTCCTGATAGCCTCTAATGCAATAACTACATAATAGAGTGATTTAGAATTAGTTGTCCCTGTATGTGCCTCCACCCTCTGCCAAGCCATAAACTCCATGAGGACAGGGACTTTGTCTTGTACAGCATTGTGCTGTGGGCACAAGGGGTATTAATGAGTGACTGAATGTTCCTGAAATTCAGCATGTCTGAAATGGAATTATTCTCCTGCCTCCCAGGTCCTAATTTCTCCCATTTCTTTCTGGGGTACTGCTGTTCCCTCTTTCATTCTTGAAGATAGTCAGGAAACTTGGGAGTTGGCTCTTACTCATTCCCTTTCCTAATCTCTATATCCAATCTGTCACTAACTGTGTTAATTCTTTCAGAGTGATTTTTCCTACTTTTCATTACCATCATTTAACCAGAGTCTCATCACCTCACACCTAGATTACTGCAACAGCCTCATAACTGGTCCCCCTGCCTTTAGTTTCCACCAGACTAGTGCCCCCTGCATTTCTGCTTTGACTCTGTCACTCCTCCGCCCAGAAGGCTCCTCCTTCCTTGTTAATCGCATAGAGTCCAAAGATGGTACAGAGGGAAGGGAACTTGGAGGTCATCTAGCCAGCCCCTTGATTTAATATTAGCTGGGGAAACTGAGACCCAAATAGAAGTCACTTGCCCAGGTCACACCAAGGCAGTGGTGAAAACCAGAACAACTCAGACATTCCAAGGAGGAAAATCTGAAACAAACCTTGATTGTCTGGGATGAAGAAGCCTTTTCCATTTTATTTTATTTTTATTGTATTTATTTATTTAGTTTATTCCTTTTCCTTCCCTAATTACTTCTGCTTCTCCTCCTAAAGTGTTGATTCTTCCTTACCTTCTTTGATAATAATACTCAGCCTCACTTTTTTAGACTTAAAAAAAAACCCTAACTTCCCTGTCATTTCCTAGCATATCTGTTTCACTTAATGTTTAAAATTTGATTGTTTTCCTCAAGGAGGAGCATTATGACTTGCTCATCAGATTTTGCCCAAAATGAATTCTTAGGTCTGCTGTCCTAACACTGTACAATGAAAAGGGGGTGGCTTGTGTAGTGGTGAGAGTGCAGAAGATCTGAGTTTCAGCCTCAATTCTTACGTATTGCTATTGATGTGGCCTTGGCCCAGTTATTGCCCATATCTTAGTGTCTGTTTCTCTCTTTGTTGAACAGGGGGAAGTGGGAGTGACTAAATGATCTCCAAAGGCCCTTACCATTTCAGATCATATGATCCTATTACATGCATAATGAAATAATCAGAGCAGGCTGCATGGATTTGAACTGATCCTGAAAAGGAGGGCTAGAATTTGGAACTGGAGATTCGAGTTACCCTGGTTGAACTCCCTGACTACTCCTTCTCAGTGGAAGCTGCTACCTTGGGTCAGCTTTTCCTCCTTTGGGTGGAATGGGGTAGAATATTCCCACAGACTAATTGCCTCATTAAACAAAACTGCTCCTGGTCTCTGAGGGAACCCAGTGACTTCCTAGGGGAGCAAGTAGGCTTAAGTGGCGTCTGGGAGACAGCCCTGGATTAATGAAGTAATTATTGATAATTGAATTAATGCCTGCTAACGAAGACTCTCTTAGGGGGAGGTGGGAGGTTGAAAGAATTCCCCTGCCTGACATTCAAGGCCCTGCACAATATGGAGCCACTTTTCCAGCACTGTTTCATACAGGACCCGAATCACAAACTTACTCTCCTCTATAGAGACATTCCTGATCCAGGACCTCAGTCAGCACCCAATTGCCCTCCTTTCTAATGCACTGTTGAAATGTGTCATTAAATATTTAGTGTGGTATAATTTTTTACCAGTGTGTCATATCCCTTTACTAGACTGTAAATTCCTTGAGGATAGTTACTTAATAAATGCTTGATTGACCATGACAACTGTGTTCTCTCCAGCCGTGTCTGGGCTGTGCTGCCCCAGCAAATAGCTATACAGTGAATAGTGGCGTTGCCTGGGGGCAGAGGCCCTCCTGGAATGGTTTTCCCCAAGGGGAAGAACTACCTCTGGAAGGGTGATCTCTACTGGGGTGTGATCTAACCTGTGCATTCTCTCTATTCTAGGGGAGGCTCACCCCAAGCCCCTATGGAAGTGGAGCTGGTGGAAGCGCCGCCCCCCCACCCCGGCTATACCCGAGCCGGAAGACGATTCAAGTGCCTCTCTTGCTCCAAGACTTTCCCCAATGCCCCTCGGGCTGCTCGGCATGCTGCCACCCACGCTCCCAGTCCTGGACTCAATCCTGAGGAGAATGCTGCTGGGGGCGGGGACCCAGGACCCCCTCCAGGGAACCCTGAGGGTCCCGGCAGCGGGGAGGATGGGGAGCCGGCTCCCAAGCCCCGACCCTTTGCCTGCTCGCTGTGTCCCAAGGCGTACAAGACTGCCCCGGAGCTGCGCAGCCACGGGCGCAGCCACACCGGAGAGAAACCCTTCCCGTGCCCGGAGTGCGGGCGGCGCTTCATGCAGCCCGTGTGTCTGCGGGTGCACCTGGCGTCCCACACGGGCGAGCTGCCCTTCCGCTGCCCGCAGTGCCCCAAGGCCTACGGCACCCTGTCCAAGCTGAAGATCCACCAGCGCTGCCACACAGGGGAGCGGCCCTACTCCTGCGCAGACTGCGGGAAGTGCTTCGCAGATCCCTCAGTGTTCCGCAAGCACCGGCGCACCCACGCGGGCCTGAGGCCGTACGGCTGCCCGCGGTGTGGCAAAGCCTATGCCGAGCTCAAGGACCTGCGCAACCACGAGAGGTGAGGGGCAGGAGGCAAGGGCGAGCAGCGCCCGCCACACAGGATTGAAACTGCTTCAGTTTAATCGGAAGTGAGGGAGAATGCGGTGGAGAGCCCAACCTCAGATGGACAGAAGGGGAAGCTTGGGAGTGCGGGGCTGCTTGATAACCGTTATCTAGGGGTGTCCGGAGACCCTCAAAAGGCCTTTCCACATCTGAGGGTCTGAATTAGACGTTTAAGTCTTACTGAATTAGTAAAAGACTCCAGAGCAGGGGTTCTTAACCTGAGGTCCCAGAAGGATGGATAGATAACCATTTCAATATAATTAATGTCATTTAATCCTCTATGTTTTATGCATTTAAAAATGCTATTCTGTGAAGGTCTTCAACAGACTACTGAAAAGGGTCCTTGATCAAAAAGAAAAAATTAAGAATTCCTATCCTAGGGTTTGGGATATGAAAGCTAGGGCTCATACTTTTTAGTTGGGATTTAATCCCTCCTGATTGGTGCCAAGGAGAGCGTTGGGGAAGTGGAAGGCAAGGGGCTCAGAACCCCTGTGCCCTGCAAAGGGAAGGGGAGGGGAGAATGGCTGGATTCTGATGATAGAGGAGGGGAAACTGAGGCAGCAGGACCTGTTTGGGTTCTGCCTTGGAAGGAGTGTAGCCTCTGAAATGAAGCTAACACATTACCCTTGGCCTATTTCCTTCCTTCTCCCCACTTAGGTCTCACACAGGAGAACGCCCATTCCTCTGTTCTGAGTGTGGCAAAAGCTTCTCCCGTTCCTCCTCCCTCACTTGCCACCAGCGCATCCATGCTGCCCAGAAGCCCTATCGCTGCCCCGCCTGTGGCAAGGGCTTTACCCAGCTCAGCTCCTACCAGAGCCACGAGCGCACCCACTCGGGGGAGAAGCCTTTCTTGTGCCCACGCTGCGGCCGCATGTTCTCCGATCCCTCTAGCTTCCGCCGCCACCAGCGGGCCCACGAGGGTGTCAAGCCGTATCGATGTGACAAGTGCAACAAGGATTTCCGCCAGCCAGCCGACTTAGCCATGCACCGGCGTGTACACACTGGTGACCGACCATTCAAGTGCCCACAATGTGATAAGACCTTTGTGGCCTCTTGGGACCTGAAGCGACATGCCCTGGTCCACTCTGGCCAGCGGCCTTTCCGCTGTGAGGAATGTGGACGGGCCTTTGCGGAGCGGGCCAGCCTCACTAAACACGGTCGTGTCCATTCAGGCGAACGGCCCTTCCACTGTGCTGCTTGTGGCAAGTCCTTTGTGGTGTCCTCCAGCCTGAGGAAGCATGAGAGGACCCATCGAGGAGAGTTGGTGGGCGGCCTTACCACCCAGGAGCTAGTGGTGGGGGTTGCTCTGCCTGCAGGTACCTCTGTGGAAGGGCCAGCACCTCCTAGCACAGTGGCTCCTGGAGTGGGTGTGGAACTTGGGGAGTCACAGGCTGGGCTCCTAGGCCTCCCCACAGAGTCAGGCAGGGTAGTGGCCTCCCAGTGGCAAGTGGTGGGCATGACCCTAGAGCAGGTAGAATTCAGGGAGTCTGGGACTGGGGCAGGAGAGGCCCCAGCACCAGCAACAGAGGTTGAGAGTGAGGGTGGGCCCCCTACCCAGGAGCAGCCCCTGGGTACTGGAGAAATGCCCCAGAACGTGTGCCGGGAGTGCAAGGAATCTTTCCCAACGGCAGTGGCTCTGCGGCGTCATGAGCGATCTCACCCAGCCCTGCGTCCATTCCCATGTCCACAGTGTGGGAAGGGCTTCCTGGACCGGGCAGGGTTACGAAAACACAGCCGTACCCACAGTGCTGTCCGCCCTCATGCCTGTCCCCACTGCCCCAAAGCCTTCCTTAGTGCCAGTGACCTCCGCAAACATGAGCGCACTCATTCCACGCCCCAGCTTCCCCTTGAGCCGCTAGTTGCCCTCTTGGGGATGCCAGAGGAAGGAGCAGCTTGAAAGCCCCCAGCAGCCTGCTTTCCATACCTCCTGACTCACCCCTCTCAAACTCCTTCCCTGGCGTTCCAGCAGTCACTCCCTGCAATCTGGGGCTTCCTTTTCGTCCTGCAGATGTTTTAGCTTCTCATTCTCCTTTTAATACTCCGTCAGCACTATCTTTGACTGAGAAGAGGCCTCATTCTCAGAAAATGAGAAGGCTGGAAGGAAGGGATGTGGTGGTAGGAAGGGCAGACAGCCTGAGAGGCCAGCTCCAACACAGTGGCACTTATTAAAAGCTTTGGCTCTGAAGTTTGCTGTATGGCCTGTTTTTTTGAGATTGATTCCTCCTAATACACCCCTCTGCTTTCTCTAACTTTCCTCTGAATTCCTCCCCCTCCACGTCCCAACAAAACCTAGCAAAACTTAGCTCATCTCTCAACCACCTCCTATATTAAAAACAGTATCTGTCACCCAGGCTTAGGACCTTAGAGGTACCTTTGATGCTTCTCTGTACAGGTAACTAGCCCAGCTATTAAGTCCTGTCACTTTTGCCTTGGCAGTATTTCTTTGCTATGGCCAGTCACCAGTCTTGGAATTAGTTGTTACAATATCCTCTATACTCTTAGTAGTGGCTCTTAAAGCTGTGTACACTGTTGCTAGACTAATCTGACAGCACAGTAAAGATTAAGTTCCCCTCATGCTCAAAAGGGCCACTAGGTGGCACAAGAGATAGAGTGCCAGTCCTGGAATCAGGAAGACTCATCTTCCTGAGTTCAAATCCAGCCTCAGATAACTTCCTAGTTGTGTGAACCCTGGGCAAGTCACTTAACCCTGTTTGCCTTAATTTCCTCATCTGTAAAATGAGTTGGAAAAGAAAAGGACAAACCACTCTGGTATCTTTGCCAAGAAAACCTCAAGTAGGGTCATGAAAAGTCAGACATGACTGAAATACTGAACAAGAACAAAAACTTCTAGTGGTTCCTATTTCCTAAAAAAACAAAGACAAGCTAATCATGGAATTTTAGAACTGGAAGGGATCTTATATTATCTTGTCTACTCATCCCATTTTAAATGAAATGGAGATTAAGAAACTTGCTCAAAGTCTTACATCCAGAAAATCATAGGAGCCTGCCATGGTGATGCATTCCTGTAATCTTTGCTACATGAGAGGCTGAGGCTGGTGGATTGCTTGATCCAGGGAACTCTGAGCAGAAGCAGATTAAACTGAACAAAGTCTGGCACAGATATGGGGAGTGGGAGGCCCCCAGGCTACCTAAGAAGAAGCTAACAGGCTCCAATCAGAAATGAGCTTCTATGTCTTGGCTGGTAGTGGGAAACTGGCTACTGCATTTCCAGTGTGGTTGAAGCTTAAAAAAAGAGAGAAAATGATAGGAGCTTCAAATACCTTTTTATTTTTATTTTATTCAAATATGTTTTTCTACTGATTTTATATTTTTGCTTTTGTTTCAGTTGAGTCCAACTCTCCTCGACCCCATTTGGGTTGGGTTTTTTTGATGTGTGTTCGCTTTTATTGTCATTGCTTCTTTCTGCAAAGATGCTGGAGTGGTTTGCTATTTCCTTCTCCAGCTCATTTTGCAGATGAGGAAAGTGAGACAGACAGGGTTAAGTGACTTGTCCAGGGTCACACAGCTAGTTACGTTACAGTTTTTAAAGAGATTTCCCATCCCTCTCATTTGAGCCTTACAATAGTGCCATAATGTAAGCAAGACACTATTACCATTGAGAAAATGGGATGGTTTACCTAAATCTCATGACTCCCAGTCAAGCTTTCTTTCTACTGTTCAGTCAAGGAAAACCTTCCTGAGGATACAAAGCCCCCAGGTGTGCAGTCCTGGGAAAGGGTGGTGACTCCCAGTTGACTGGCCTTCCAGTGGGCCTTGGAATGCACACCTTAAGCATCAATATCCCTGCAAGTGGGGTCTGCACATGGCTATGTAGTAGAATGTAAAATTTCCGTGATTCAGCTTGCAGGTCTCGGGCACCCAGAAACCAGCTTCATTTTGCAGGAGCCTAGTAGGTTAGTCTTATAAGCGTGGTCAGTGTCCCACATCAGCAGCAGCCACGGGCCTCTGGCAACTAGCGAGCCCCCTCTGAATTCTAGCAATACCTGCTGCTGCCAGTGGGTCTGTGGGTGGGTACCTAGACATCCCTTCCGTCCCCCAAGATGAGCACGTACATGTCAGTCTGGCTCATCCAATCTCCCCATGGACCTTGCCCTCTCTCCCTCCACAGTCATTACAGTGTGGACAGGCTATGTGCTCTGGTTCCATAACCCATGAGCCATGGCATACAGAGGTGGGAGTCATGGACACTTCACTAGCTGCAACTGGCCCTGAACGTAGGCACTGAAGATGAGTCAAAGGTTCCCCAAGGCTCCAGCAGCTCATGCAGTAGGGCTACAGAACAGGTGACCAGGGCCAACACCGAGCCCAAGGTGCTCAGTCAGTCCTCTAAGCGTTCAGGTCCTTGGGCATATGGAAAGATATTGGCAGTGCTCCTGCCTGACACTTTCAACTCTCTATAGTACTGGTGGAAAGCAGCCCACAAACCCAGCTGTTGAACCTCATCCTGACAGCCCTGGAAAGGCATCAAACTCCACCCTGGAGCCCTAGTCAAGCAGAAGGCAGTCTAAACCCACAGTGCCACTGTCAAGAGCCAAGCGCAGGAATGCAGGGCAGTGAAACTGAGCGGGTGGTCCCCATGGAAAAAGCACCTTCATTCCGTAGGTTGCCACTAGGCGGAGGATGTCACAGTGGGGAGGCTGGCGTGAAGTCTCCAGGCAGGGCTTTGACAACCAGTAGGAAATGGGGTTGGAGTTGGGGGGTGGGGTTGGTTGGATCTAGAGAAGCTTGGAGGGAAGAGAGTGATCTCTAGGAAAGTGGCCAGGGAGAGGTAGGGTCGGAAGAGGAGGGGCCAAGGAAAGGGTGAGGCTCCAAATGGATGGGAACCAGAGGTTGTTTAGAATGGGGGGGCATCGGGCCAAAGAGAAGCTTGTCAGAGGGGCAGGAACTGAGTGGGAGGGCCAGGTGGCTTTGAGGATGAGGGTCCAAGAGGAAGTAGGGCAGAGGGGGAAAATAGGAGTGGTTACAGTTGTGTAAGGAGAGACTTGGTGTGAGAGAATGTTTTAGAGAGAGGATGGGAGTCTACTCTGATGAATGTGCTACATTTCCTTGCAGCTCAGCTAGTCTCTTGTTCCCAGACTCCCTACAGTCCCCTTCAAACCCTCTGCAGCTTTCCTGGGCAGAGCTTTCAAAGCAAAATCTATTACATTAAAGAGGCCAGGGGACAGAAGTGCCTCAAATCTGGTCCCCATCTGAAGGCCTCACTGCACCACCAGCCACAAGGGCTGGTCTCTCTTGATCTCCAAGGTACTTACCTGTAGTAGCTGCTTTCCACTTACTCAGAGGTGAAGCTATACTCATCCTCATCAGACTGCTGAGGAAGCTGGCAGCCTCTGAGTGGGAGCCAGCCAGGGACACCTGCAGACGTTTTCAGTTGGTTCTAGCTGAGGGCCATGCTTCACTCCAGCCTGCCAGTTATTCTGAATGTTGTGAGCTAAAGACACTGCCACTTCTATTACAGAGCTGGCAGAGGCCCCTAATATACTTGGATGACAGTTCTGTGGCCCACCCTTGTAAGAGGCCAGGGCAGGTGCTGAAGCTGTCTATCCTGCAAGGAATTCATGCAGAGAGTACAGGTGCCATTGGGCCAGAGGGCACAAACCATATTAAAAGGGGAGGTACCCAGACACTTCATTTTTGGCTATGTCAGTCCCCTCACTCACCATTTCAGAAGAGAAGGGAATATTGAGAAGAGAGAACTGTGATAGGGAGGAAATAAGGGGTACATCTGCATCCTGTGACAAACTCATCCCCTCCCGCCAGATTAGATGGGTGTCACAACCTGATTTAGTGGAGAAAGCACTGGCTTGGGAGTGAAGTGAAAGAAATTGTACTAATTCTACATTCAGAACACTGCAATGTGACACTCCATAACCCAACCTCAGTCTTCTAATCTATAAAATAAAAAGCCTAGACTAAATTATCTCCTCCAGCTCTCATGTTCTATGCCACCTAGAAAACTCGAGTTAGATATAGGATCAAGATCCTTGAGTGGATGAGGTATTGGGAACAGGAGCAGGAAAGGAAGGAAACAAACATTTATTAAGTGCTTACCCTGTGCCAGGTACTGGGCTAAGTGCTTTACAGATGTCTCGCTTTTTTGTTGTCTAGTAATTGTTCAGTCATATCTGACTCTTGTGTGACCCCATTTGTTCTCTTGGGTTTTTTTTGCAAGGATACTGAAGTGATTTGCCATTTCCTTCTCCAACTCATTTTTACATATGAGGAAACTGAGGCAAACAGGGTTAAGTAACTTGCCCAGGATCACACAGCTAGTAAGTGTCTAAAGCCAGATTTGAACTCAGAAAGATGAATGAATCTTCTTGACTCTAGGCCCAGACCTCTATCCACTGTGCCACTTAGGCTGCCCAAAAATGTCTCATTAGATCCTCACAATACGAGGAGTTAGATACTATTATCCCCATTTTAGATTTGAGAAACCTGAGACAGAAAGAGGTTAAAGTAGCTTGCTCAAGGTCATACAGCTAGTAAGTGTCTGAGATCAAATTTGAGTCCTCTTGACTCCAGGTCCAACACTCTATCTACTGTGCCACCTATCAACTTCTGGGGAAAGAGGAGAATATCAGGAAGATGAGATTCTAAGGGAGGGTACAGAGGCAAGGCAAATAGCCCTGGATGTCTGGGTCCCAAGTAGGGTTATCGCTAGGTTGATGTAAGAGCAACCACACAGCATGCAGAGTGGGCTGCTAGCACAGGTTCTTTGATCTACTTTTCTAAAGGAAAGACAGCTTTAAAGGAGTTAATAATCTTACTTTAATTAACAGACAGATAAGTAGTTCAAGAAAGAATCCAATAGACAGGACTCTGTCTGAACAGACTAATGTAACCACCTCCATACAACACTAGACACTAAACCAGAAAAGCACCAACATCTGAGCAGTGGGGGGAGGGAGGCTGTTAAAAAACAGCTACCCATAGTCCTGCCCAGGGAGTCAAAAGGTCCATCTCATGAGCACGCTCCCAAAACACAATGGCAACATCCCAGAATATGTAACAAAGACTCCACCCCTGATTGGCTCAGAGCTGGAAGGCATGAAAGAAACCTATGTGACCCAGCACAGCTGTGAATTATCAGGGTTCAAAGGAGATTAATCTTTCAGATGTTTACAATTTAACCTGAGCCTGGAAAACTGAACTCCAAAAAGAAAATAACAAAAATCCCACCTTGCTTGTGCTTACAGTTGGGTCCCAATGGAAACAGATTAGCAGATCTTTGCTCTTCTCCTTTGGGACAAGGATGTAATATTCTCTGTTAACTCATACGCAGTATGACCCAGACATCTGGTGTTCCCAGCCCAGTTTCTCTACCTAAACCCAGCATCTCAGCCCTTCTACCTGGTCTAATTCTGCTACTATTCTGGGCCATTTTGTGGCATTCCTCGGATTCCTCCAAGATGCTTTCCTGCTCACTTATCTAAGAAACTTAAACAAGTTAAGAATGTGCCTAGCTCTTATTCTTCTCCCAGGACCTAAGTGTTCTGTCTCCCATCAGAACTCAAGCATTCTATTGTCTAGCCCTAGCTTTTCTCTTGGTACCTAGGCATCTTGTCTTACAGACCAGCCCCATCATGCCAAGCATCCTGTTGCTCAGTCATGTCCAACTCTTCCTGACCTCATTTGGGGTTTTCTTGGCAAAGATACTGTAGTGGTTTGCCATTTCCTTCTCCAGCTCATTTGACAGATGAGGAAACTGAAGCAAACAAGGTTAAGTGACTTGCCCAGGGTCACAGAGCAAGTGACTGAGGCTGACTTTGAACTTGGATCTTCCTGACTCCAAGCCCAATGCTCTATCCACTGCACCACCTACCTACTCTTTCCTGTTGCTCAGAACATGCTCCCCAAACAGGATTAGGTATCTTGTTCCCTAGCCCTAGCTCCCCTCCCAAGACCCAGGCATCTGTCTCTCAATTCCCATAACCCAGAAAACTTCCACCTTCCTAGGGCAGCAGCAGAGAACACATGTGAAGCTATAGTGGAAAGGGTAACACTAGATTTACTGTCAGAAGAAATTCAATTTACTACCCAAATGAGTATACTACCTACTCAAATGAGCAAGCTTTACCTCCCTGCAGTCCCCACCTGAAAAATAGAGGAATTGGACTAGATGATCATGAAGGTCTCTTTCATCTCTGACTCCCAACATCTTTGCCTCGATGGCCTGAAGCCTGAGTCTACCTGGGTTCTTTTCACTTACCCCATAGCTTCTAAGGAGCCTTTCCTAGTTTCATGTAGTATGTTAGGACTGTGGAAGGGCCCCTTAGGTGAGAACCTCAGGGCTCAGTTACAAGAGCAACCACCTGCTTCATTTCTCTGTAAGGCTGGGGTCACTGCTGCACTATTGAGAGGGCTGGAGAAAGTAAGCCATGGTTTAGACAAGGGATAGAGTCATGAATCAAAAAGTGTCAGAGTTGGAAGGGGCCTCACACATCAACTGTTGAGGCTGTTCATGTTCTAACTGGGGAAATTACATTCAGAAAGGAAGGAATTACTTATATAAGTCCATGCCGCAGATTCAGCTTGACCCTTTGTTGTGGTTACCTCAGTGAGAAGAGGAGGGCAGCCAGCCATGTCTTCCAGATTCAGTTAGCTCCAGGAAAGAAGCAACACTAAACAACAAAAAGGAAGAAAAAATATAGAATTTAGATCTAAAAGGGATTTCAGAGTTTATCGAATCCAAACCTTTCGTTTATTGGAAATTTCATTAGATAGAAATAAGGCGTTATCACAGAAATTAGAGATTAACTAATTCGAGAAACCCCAGACTGTCTTCCCTCTACTTGTCAAGATCCAGAAAGCCCCTAAGGGATTAACCTTTAGTTTCTAACAAAGGGTTATCCTGTCCCTTACACACCAGATCTATAATGGGGTCATCCTGGGCCTGGACATCAGTATTATAATAGGGCTTTCCTTGTCCTAAGCACAAGTTGTTGTATAAGTGATTTGAGGTTTAGCTACCTCTATTATGTGGCTCTAGAACTTGTGGACAAAGCAGAGCTTTAACTTTTGTGTGGTTAAGGGTGCTTTGCCCCGGGGGAGCCCATTTCCAAAAGTACTAGCTTCCTCTCAAAGAAGCCATGCTTTTCACTTGGCAGCCACCATTCCTGCACCTCCATCTCCTACTCCTCCGTTAATAAGGGCACCAGTATTTTAGAGGGTGCCTTATCCAGGGACAGGGACCCTCTTCCCTTTGATAGTAACCCAATGTCCCAATGCCACGCTTCAGTGTTTTCTGTCAGCCTCAGTGCCCCAAAGCCACCTAGCCTCTCCCCTTCAACATTGCAGGAACAAAGACTACGTAATTTTCCCTGTATGACTGTATCCAGAGTCAGGCTCTTCTCTGTACTGTTACTATTTCTTATGCTTCCAAATTGTTCTTGTCCCAGGTGAAAAAAAATGTCTCTGTCAAGATGTGTTAAACAGGTAGGTTGGGGCTGCCACTTAGACTTTGCACAGAGTAAGTATTTGATGAACTGAATGGAAGTTTAAAACGTGCTTTAGAAATGTCCTTGGGCTATGATAAGTTTCATAATTGCTTTTTTAAAGAAAAGATTCTGTTCTACAGGATACACAAGTCCCTTTCTGGAACCTTGGATACCAGACCTCTATCAGAGTATAACAAATGAGAGAGAATGCTTGAAGTTTCATAGCTTCAGTAAATTCAGAACTGAAACTACTTAGAAAAACTTAAAGGGTCATCATCCCAGCTAAAGTGACTGGTTCCCAAAATATATTCTGCTCCTTCCAGGCTTCTTACATTTACCTCAGATATTCTCCTTACCTAGAATACACTCCTATCCAACTTAGACCAGATAAGTTTTTTCTTTTAAGACGCAGCTCATGTCACCTCTACCAGAAAGCTTTCTCTAATTCCATCCCATGCTCAAGATGAGAGTTATCTTGTTCTCATTATTCAACAGTACTTTGACTATATATCTTTTTTCCTTATATTTCCTTATATTCACACTTATCCATGCATATGTTGCATTCCCCCTCCCCTAACCACTACTCTAATCTCTTGAGGGCAAAGACTATGTAATTTTTAAATTTCTGTATCCCCATCCTGATACAGAAATGTGCATGTAAGTGCTTAATAGATGTTTATTGAATTTAAGATAGAAGTAGAGTTTAGCCCTTGCTTTGACTTCACGACTTCTCTCTGTCATCATTTCTTATCCCTCTTCTTTATTCCTTGCTGGCTTTTCTTCCTTCCCCACTCCCAAATCCACCAAGCTCTGAAAATTCATCTCTCTTTTTCATGATCCAAACCTGCTATCTCAGTCAAGCTGATTTTCTCACTGGCTCATCACACACACACACACTTTATATCAGGATGCTCTTTCTGTCCCTACAATGCCCTCCCTCCTCCTCTTGGCCTATATAAATCTTGCCCATTCTTCAAGATCCAGCACAAATTGCAATGACAGCAGGAAACCTCTCTAATTCTAGCCCATGCTGAGCCTCTCTTACTCTGAATTCCCTCAGTGCTCGTGTACATTCTGCCTCTCAGTATCCTCGGCTTGTTGATCTACTTATTGCTTTGGAATTGTCCTCTTGTCATCCTCAGCTTACTCTAAACTACTTTGGGGCAGGAAGCAGATGCTTTCCTTTTCAGAGGCAGGGTAGTGGAGTAAAAACAGTGATAGACATAGTGAGTAGAACTGTATTGGGATCCCAGCTTCAACACTTGCTACCTGTGTGAACTATGGGCAAGTGATGCAACCTACCTAGCTACCTAGGCCTCAGCTCCCTTATCTCAAAAATAGGTTTGTGGAGGAGGGGGAAAGCTGAGAAGAACACCTGTGCTACTCATGTTATAAGAAAAGTATTTTGTAAATCTTAAAATGCCATAAAAATGTTATTGTTACATGCCTCTATCTCAATGTCCCCAAGAGTACCTACCAATCATTTATTGTGTGCAAAGGCACTTTAGGAATGACAGAAAAATAAGATATGTTCCCTGCCTCAAAGAGTTTACAATCTAATTAAGGACCTCCATTGATATGACTAACATTCTAGGTCAAGCCCTGTCCTCATCACATGTAACCTGGGCCATTTAATCTCCTAATTCTACCTGCTTCCAAACAACCTTTCCAATCTATTCTCCACACAGCTGCCAAAATTATCTTCCTAAAGTACAGGTTTGATCATATCACTACCTCACTCAATCTTTGGTGGCTCTTTATAGCTTTTAATCATCTTGGCAATTAAAGTATTTCACAATCTGGCTCCAGTTTACCTCTCCAGACTTATTTCACATTATTCTCCTTCACCCATGCTACATTCCAGCCAAACTGGCCTCCTTGATATTTCCTCAGTTCAACATCCACAATCCTGATTCATTTCTTTTGCACTTTGACCCCCATGCCTAGAAGGTACTGCTTCCTCACACTCACTTCTTAGAATCCATTTTTTTCTTCAAGTCCCAACTCTGGTACCAGTTCCTCAGATGAGTCTTTCTTAGTTTTCAGTATTCTCTCTCTCCTCAGTTTATGTGGCCCTTAGTTATCTGTGTGAACATCGTATCCACAGGTAGAACTAAACTCCTTCAAGGCAAGGATTGTATTGTCTCTGTATTCCCAGAACCTTAACACAGTGCCTTGCACACAACAGGCACCTAATAATAAATGCTTGTCAAATTGAATTAAATGGTGTAACCAACAATGCCAGACATGTGACAAGTGGGGATATAAGAGTAAGAAGCTATGAGTGGCTCTAGTGGATGGTGAGCTCAAGATGAGTCAGCCATGTGATGTGGCAATCACAAAAACTTATTCCATCTTGGGCTGCATTAATGGGGGTATAGTGTCTCTAATTGTTCCTTATGTCTCCTTGGCTAGCTTCTCACATTTCCGCACATGCACCCGCTCACCTCAACTTCTCGAAGTCTGTTTTCCTACTGCTTGCTTTCTCAAAGGTTAACAATGACTTAATCAATCACTAAATCCAATAGACTTTTTTTCTTCGATTTAGTCCTCATCCTTGACCTTTCTATAGCAAATGATACTGTTAACTTCTCTCTCCTGCTGGATTCTCTTTCCTCCTTTGACTTCAAAGATACCACATTGCCTGGCTATCTTCTTCTGAATATACCCTTTACCCTCCCACCTCCACAGATTAACTCATGTTGTTCTTTCAGCCAACAAGGCTATCCCTCAACCTTGCCTGTTGAATAATGCCTACTCAACCTTCAATTCAGAATACCAGCTCCTTTATAAAGCCTTCCTTGTACAATCTCATCTGTAATGACCCCACTAGACCTCACAAAGCATTGTGTTCTTGCAACTTGTGGCAGCATTGCTGTTCAGCTGTATCCAACTCATTACCCTGTGGGCTATACTGTCCATGGGGTTTTCTTGGCAAAGATAATGGAGTGGTTTGCTATTTCCTTCTCAAAGGTTAAGTGACTTGTCCAGAGTCACATGCTAGCAAGTGTCTGAGGCCACATTCCAGGTCCAGCTCTCTATCCACTAAGCCACTTAGCTTGTTACAATACTTAGCACATATTACAGTGTATTAAAAATTTTATTATGGACCAGATCTATGACTTTTTCCTTTTAGGGAACCCCCCAGTGAGAAAACTCCCTCTATCAATGTAGATTAGCAACTTTATGGTGTTAGAGTTTCAGAGGGGCACAGAGAAGTTAAATAACTTGCCTTGGGTCACAGAACCACTACGTGTCAGTAGGTGACTTCCTAACTCAAAAGGCCTGATCTCTAGAGATGCTTCTCCTTTACATAAATAGCAAAGAAAACAAAGTAATAATATAACATGCCTCTCCTAAACCTTGAATTCACTCTTCCACAAATACATACATACTCATTTGGAAGAATAGCTCTTTACAGGAATCATGTGTGGGTGATCCACATGAGTTACATACATCACCAAATCAATTGTTAGGAAGTATGGAACATGGTGACTAGGGGATAGAACTCAGCAGTGGATGTCTTGCCTGATGTCATCTTGCTTTTCTCTACCAGATCTTCCCCCATCTGCATTGTTCTCCAGTCCAGCTGACCATCAATGCTGACATTTTTTTCAGGGTCACCTCATACCCTGCCTAAAATTCATTATGAATATTGTGGTTGTTGTGGATCCTTTACCAGATCTTTTAGGTGCCCCTACCAACCACTGCAGAATTGTAGTATCATTGTGCATTACAGTTTTCCAGATATGAGTCACATCCCAGCCTTATTAAACTGTAAACTGCCTGAAAAGGCAGAAACTGACTTATGTCCAGTCTGTATATTGCTTTATCACCTTTTAGAGTTCTGCAAACAGTAAATAATATTTGTTGAATGAAAATAAAATATGAGACAGCACAGGGTTTATTCATAGAAATGAGTTTAGCTTCAAGACTGCTGTGTGAAGTTTTGTTGAAATCAGAAAGAAATGGTTTCAAATTTCAACTCAGAAATTTGTGATTATGGGCAAATCACTTAAATACTCGTTCTTAGTTTTTTCATTTGTAAAATGGGGTTAATAAAAATGATATTAATAACACCAATAGCATTCATTTAGTGCTTTAAGGTTTGCAAAGAACTTCACAAATATAATCTAATTTGATCCTCAAAACAACCCTGAGAGGTCAGTGCTATTATCATCCCCATTACAGATGAGGAAATGAGGTTAAGAGAGGGTAAATGACTTTGTACAGTTATAATTGTGTGAGGCAGCATTCAAACTGAAATCTTCCTGATTCTTAAGTCCACTACTTTATCCTTTGGGCCATCTAGTACCTATCTCAGAGGTTTGCTATAGAGCTCAAACAGAATAATGTGCTTAAGAAGTTGCAAAATGCTTTATGTGCTATGTAAATTATTGCTATCATTATTATTCTTAAGGATTTCCACCAAAAGACTGGAGAAGAAACACAAATAATACAAAGCAACCAATAATCAAAAGAAATTGCAATGTCTTTGGAATAGAGGTACACAGGGTGGCAAACAGGAAAGAGGAAGCTACCCTTTGTAGGCAAAGCTCCATGGATCCTCTAGGCATGGCCTACATGTCAGCAAGTAGTTATGTTTGTCAGCCCTGGGCCAAGGGACAGAGATTCTGGTGGCTTCCTTCTGTGTCTAAATCATTGCTACAACAACTAGGGCAGCTAGATGGTGCAGTGGATAGAGCACCAGTGCAGGAGTCAGGAAGACCTGAGTTCAAATCTCATCTCAGACACTTGACACTCACTAAATGTGTGACCTTGGGCAAGTCACTTAACCCCAATTGCCTCATCCTGGGTCATCTCCAGACATCCTGATGAATATCTGGTCACTGGATTCAGATGGCTCTGGAGGAGAAGTGAGAGACTGGTGATCTGCACAACCCTCTCTCACGCAAAACAAAGTCAAATGCAAGTTATGTCATCATTTCTTTGATGGCGTGGTCTTTTTCAGCAATGAAGGATGAACACACACACATTACTACAACTGCCTAGCAGGTCATCATTACCAGTGAAGAAGTCCTGGTTTCATACCTTCAAATGCAATTGGGTCTTCCCACCCTGGCCCAGACTCATGCAACCAAAGTCAAAGGTGTGGTACCATGTAGAAGATTTCTGGTCCAGGATCATGATACTGGATCTCTCTGGGACCTCAAAAGTCACAAGCACATGGGCATTAGTGACACTGAAAGATATTCCTGTGCAACTCATGGGCCTGAAGTGGTTGCTCTTCCCCCTCCCTCCCTGTGCTTCAAGCAACACCAGGTTTCAGTATTCTCTGTCTCAGGACAGCTATCTAAGCATGCTCCTTTCTGATCCCACAGGCCACCAGACTGGGCAGTTTCCAAGACAGAGAAGCACTCTTCTTTCCTCAAACACACAATCTACAGCTCAGTGCAGTGCTTCCCTTCATGGGTCTTTGAGGCTCAGGGGAGTGTAAAGTGGTACCACAGTTGAGAAAACCATTTCTGGCATGGTTCAGAGGTTTTCTGTCAAGATTTTGAAGTCTGTGATTGGTTCCTGAAGGGAAAACGAGTATGTAAATTCCCATCGTTGCCTCCCAACTACCTCCTCTAGTTCTCATGATACACTTCATAGTAGGGACTCCAGAAACCACTAGGAGGTAGAGAGTTGCAGGGGGAGTCTTCAGAACTATGGGCCATCCACCTGCTGTCCAGGTCCTCCTGAGAAAGGCAAATACATAGTGTGTGAGGCATGACTTCATCCAGTGTAGTCAAGCAGAGGTTCAGTGCAATGACAAATGACAGGCTGCCACCCAGTTGCAGGCAGATGATACGGTAGGTCCCCAAAGGTCTGGATCACAGCCCAGTAGGTGCCCTTGCTGTAAATCGGAGGAAGAGGAGAAAGCCTGGGCTAAAGTAGCAGAGGACACAATAATTCGTTGGAGGGAGAGACTGGAGGAGGAAGAAAAGTCGGAAAGCTCAGCTGCCCTGCCCTATGGAGCCCTACACCCTCCAGCAGAGCCCATGCACACATCTTGTCTTTCTACTTCCTAGTACCTACCTACACCTATCCCCTCTACTCTGTGTCCATACAGCTCCAAACAGTTTGACTCCAGCTCCCTCCTTGAGCTGGGGAGCCTGTTCCAGGGCTTAGCACAGTGTCTGGTACATAATAGGCATTTAATAAATATATATTGATTGTTCCACAGCCTTCTCAGCCTCCACCACAAAGACCCGTACTACAACCTTGCCAT
Source organism: Bettongia penicillata ogilbyi (assembly GCA_023548195.1). Lineage (NCBI taxonomy): Eukaryota > Metazoa > Chordata > Mammalia > Diprotodontia > Potoroidae > Bettongia > Bettongia penicillata. Next base: position 5,734,646 of record JAJHZJ010000055.1, on the reverse strand, counting down.
CGGGAGACTTGAGTGTTTCTTTTCCTGAAGCACCCAACAACGCCTAAGGAAGGCTCCAAGCGTCCTTTCCTCTGCTCCCCGCTCCCTTATCGGGGGAGCTGCGTCCCTTCCCCGCCCCAGCTCTCTCCCCGGGGTCCCAGGATTGGCGCCCCTCCCCTACCTGTAACGGGACTTGCAGTCTAGCCAGAGACGTCCCGCAGGGAGCCGACTGCAGAGAGCTGGGTAGAGGTGGTAGGACTGGAAGCCTGCAGCAACTCTCTGCTTGGTCACGCCCCCAACAGGTTTCTCCATCAAATCTCGTCTTTTGATCTCTGATCCCGCCTCCTGCTGGCTTCTAGCCAATCACGGCCAGGCCCTTCAGTCCCTGAGACAGTTCTTTCTTGCTCAGATCCCGACTCCGCCCCCATCCTGTACTGAATGGGACTCAACCCAGAGGCTCCGCCCACCTCTGGATCCCAGGCCCAATCCTCATGCAGTTCCGCTGTGGCCACGCCCACTCCCTCCCGTGAAACGGGTGTAAGGGCGGACCCCGGGGTTTCCTGGCTCCGGCCCCGCAGCTGCTTCTGCAGTTCTGTCCTAGCCTTAGACCTCAGGCCCGTAAGGACCACAGCTCGGCCGAGCCGGCAGCCTCCTGCAAGACCCAACCTCGGCCCCCAGGCCACTCTTTCCGGGTTCACCTCCCAACCCAGGGTCAGGGGCAGGGAGCTGGTCAACGTAGAGACCTCCGGGGCTTGCCAGTGGTCAGCGCCTTCCTCTGAAGCTGAGGGGCACTGCGGGTGGCCCAGAGCAATGTGCAGGGTTAGCAGCAGGCATGGCCTGGAGGTGGGGAGAGGAGACGGGATCCGGGTAGCCTGGCCGACATCACCCGCCGTCCAGGAACTTTGCACCGCCCTGAAAACCCTGCCATGCCAGCACAGAATGGTCATGACCCCAACCCGACGCTAGGTTCTGCGCCGGGACTACAGACGCACTGACTCGGCCCGATCCTCACCACCTCTCACCTGCAGTTCGGTCTGAACCAGCGATCCCTGGTCTGTCCTGGAGCAGGCTCCGGTAGTACAGAGAGAGCTGAGGGGCTCGCCCCCCCCCCCGACCCCCCAGCAGGAGCTGAGCCTGAAGACTACAGCTCTTTTTACCCCCCTGCTTAGGTCCCACCTCCACCCATCGAATAGGCATAATGGCCCCGGGGAAGGTCACCAGGACAGAATCAGGCTGACCTCTGGTTACATCTGTACCTATATACCTGGTATTTATCAGGGGAAAAATAACCGGAGGCTGGTCTGAATACCGGCGGCAAAATGTCATTTTGGTTCTAAGAAGTCCCGGGGACTACAAAAATCAAAACACATACAGTCATAATACACTGTTTTTCTTTATTTCTTGCAAAATTTTGTCCCAGATGATGCCAGGGCCTAGGCCCAGCAAGGGTCAAGCCCTGCTCCTGCCCTCACTCTGAGGCTTCCCCACCCCACTTAACCACCTGGTATTCACCCTGAAGGGTAGGAGAGGGGGAACAGAAAGGGCTGGAATAGGATTCTAGGGATGCGGGAGTGAAGCTCAGGTGGATGAAGGGCAAAATAAAATGAGGGTGCAGAGGGCAGGAGACCTGTGGAGGGTAGAACCAGGGATCAAATGGGCTCCAGGTGCCACCCATCTTCCTCCCACTCCACTTCTCCCCTCCAAGGAAAAACATCTGCCTCCTTTGCCAGCTGGGCCTCCTGTGCTCTTGGGGGGGTATAAGAAGGAGGCAGTGCTGTTGACCTCCTTCCTAGGTTCCATGAATCCCCCAAAGTCAGGTCTCCTCCCTCACCTATAAGGGAAAGGAGGGAGAGAAGGATCAGAGGGAGAAAGTGGGGGTGGAGAAATTCCAGGTTTCTGGGAATTAAAGAATTAGCAGGAGTTGCTAAGTAAGGGACTCCAAGAAAAAAAAAAAACTTGGATTCAGGGTAAAGGGTTATTTTGGGGTAGAAGTCCTGGATTAGGATGCCTGGGTTCCAAAAGGGGTAAGTGCAGGAGCTTTTGGGAGAAAAAAAGAAGGGAAGGGACAGTTCACCAGTTCTCAGGTATGTAAAGGTGCTCACCTCAGCTGATGAAGGCTGCTATTAGGTTCCTATGCTGAGACCAATGATTAAAGCAAGGATGAGGACGGCAATAATGACACAAATAGCGATTGCCACCTTTTTCTGAAGGAGAGGAGAGGGTGCTTAGGACATGGCCCATGGCCAGCAGGTACGAGAGGAGATTCCTGGTGCTGATAAAAGTGATTTCTCTCACCTTCCTGGCCTTCTTCTGACTCTCCAGTGCAGATTTGACATGCTCCTGGCCTCGCTCCACAAAGTCTGCTGAACTGAGAATGTTCTTCTCAATTCTGTCAATCATCTCCCCCTAGGGAGGGAAGAGGAAGGTCAGTGTTTAAGAAGGAATCAGGGCTGAGGAGAAGAGACCAAAGCAGACTGAGATCAAGTCTAGTCTCCTACTCTGGCATTCAAGGTCTTCCACACTCTGGGCCTAAATTATCTTATCTCTTATGTACAACATAGGAGACTCTTCCAGGTGTTCAAGCTGTTTTCCCCTTATCTCTTACTGCCACCTCCAAATCAACATTCTACTTATTCTTTTCAACACAGTCTCAATGCCACGTTTTTCGTAAAGTCTTCTCTGATTTTGCTGTCCCCTACCCCAAGCCAGAATTTGATGGTGCCTCCTGCAAAAACCTTCCTTAATGTCCTACCTCCCTAACCACTCCCCCACTCCCATGAAAGTGACCTCTCCCTACTAATATTTCTCAGAGCACTGTGCCTGAACATTTCCTTTGTATACATCCCACATTCTATCTTAACAAAGTTATCTGTGTACATATCCTTCTGCCCATTAGATTGTACGCTCTTTGACAGTAGGGTATTGATCAGATCCATCTTAGTATCTGTAGCACTCAGCTCAACACCTCCCCCTTAGCTGGTCCTTAATGTGTGTCAAACTTGTAAGTCCCTGTGGGGAACAGGGAGTAAAATGAATACCTCTCTATCCCCTTAGGGTACCATGCACATATTTAGTACATAGCTTAATGAATTAGGTGGGTGGGGAATGAGACTAGGAGGATACTTAAAGATGAGTAGATAGGAGGAAAAGAGTTTTAAAAGATGGCAGGGTTCTGAAAAAAGGCAAAGCTATGAGGCAGGGAGGTCATGGCAAGGTGGAACCTTAACTCAACTGAGGACTAGCAGGAAGCTGGTAGTTTCCTACCTGCATCTCCACTTCAGTGGCCAGAAAGGTGAAGATTTCATGGAGTTCTCGGATGCTTCGTTCAAGCTGTTGGATTTCCCCATGTCGGGTGGAGATTTCATTCAATGCCTGCCGTGTCATTTGTGTGTCCTTCAGGATCTAGGTCAAGGAAGAATGCAGGCATGCTTATAAATATCATCCCATCCCCCAAAGTGCTCCATCCCTAGGGTGAAATCCTGGGAGCTCTAGAGGTCCAGTGAAATAGGGGACAGGGATGTATACACACACTGCCCATACTCCAACCCATGATGCTGTGTGACTGAGTGGTCTAAGACAAGGGAGAGGGTAAAGCCAGGTAGGAAGCAGGAAGACTCAAGCAGGAGATTCTCAGTAACCTCAGAGAAATGAAGGTTTTTTTCACAGGCGTTTTCCTCTGGCAGGGGAGGAGAGTACCAACAAAACCTACCCAGAAGAAATTTGGGTTGAGGGTCAGGGTTTGAATATTTGACAGACTCACATTGGACACAAACACTTCACTTTGTCCGCTTTCCAGCATCTGTTCCAGCTCTTCTTCTGACACCATTCCAGCATTGGCTGGGAAGAGAAGGGGAGGGGGGGGGAAGATCATGCCCTTACTTAAAGGCTCAACATTCTGACTGACCATTTTAGATCCAAGGCTTCCTGTACTGTTCCCATTTAAACCCTGGGCTGCCCCAAAACCTGCCCTTTTAATTCCAAGGGTACCACTTCCTCCACAGCTTAGTGTGCCCTCACCCCCACTCCCCAGTGCTCACTGATTTTTAGCTGCCTCTGGATCCGTTCTACATTCTTTTCCCGATATTCTGACTGCATTGTATTACACTTGTTGATGAGCTCAACAAATTGTTGGGATAAGATTCCATGCTGTGGGTAGAAGAGTATAGGAGAACACAGGATAGAATGTCAGTTAAGGAAGGCATATCGGGAATCAAAAGACTGTGCTCTGGTCAGACTACTCTCATCACTACCCTCCCAAATAAGCCCGCTCACTTCATACCTGAACTACTGCAACCATTTTCTGAAGAGTATCTGTTTCAGTTTCTCCCTTTCTCACCAATGCATCCTACACAAGCCGTCAGATTAATCCTTCCCAAAAGTCCAGCTATCATTTAATTCCACAGCTCAAGAACCTCCCTTCAATGACTGTTCATTGCTTTCAAGAAAAAGTAAACAATCCTCAGTCTAGAACTTAAACTCTTCCATGATCTTGGTCCAACCTACTTTTTTCAGCTTTATCTTCTACCCATTCCCAAAACTAACCTTCTACTTCAGACAAAGTGTTCAACTTAACTGTTCCTTGAACAAGGTAGGGGTATTCCTGACATCACATTTACAAACTTTGTTCCCTGGCTAGTTTGCCATCCTACACCTCTCATTTGTCTAAGTCCATTCTTTTCATGGTCCAACTCAAGCTCTCCTCTCCTATCCTTATGGACACAGCCAACAAAGAAATCTCTACAGCATGTAACCACTTGGACATTCAGCATATCTATAGCCCTGGGTGGTTCTCAATTTGACACTCATCATTTAAAATAGCAAGCAGCCCCACCACAAGGCATTAAGAATTCCCCCCTCTCCCAAACCCCACCCCTTCCCCAGAGCTCAGCCTTCAGGATACATTTATTGAAAAGTCAAGATTCTGCAGAGAACAATCTACACAACAACAAGGTAAAGACAAATAATTTTGCCTTTGAACTCCGATCAAAGCAAAGAACCACGAACTTTTGAGAGATGATGGACTCAAGGTGCAGAATGAGACTCTTTTTTTAACATGGTCAATATAAGAATTTGTTTTCCTTGACTATGTATACGTGTTACCAGGATTTTGTTTTTCTTTGTTCTTCCCTCCCCCAACGGGGTTGGAGGTAGGAGGAAAAAAATAGAATTTTGTTAATTGAAAAAAAATTAATTAAAAAAATTAATGCTAGGGTTCTGGAAAGGACCGACGCACCTGGGTCTTTCTCATCCTTATGTTGACAGAATTACAGTTTTCATCTGCTTCCTCCTTCTGGGGATCAATGGCTGTTAAAGGACAAAGGAGGGATAGGGCAATGGGCTTAGGGGACCTGCCTCTAGCCTCAGGTTTCTTCCCAGAACCCTGGCAGAACAGCCAACCAGTACTTACCTTTCAGCTGAGTCCGAATATCCTTCCCCAATTGTTTTATCTCTTCTCTGAGGTTCTGGAGATCTTGCTTCATGCCTGAATTGGAGGCAAGGGTGGGAATCGGAGAAAAGCATGATTTCAAGATAGCTCCAATAACAGGGGTCCAGGAGACCGCGCGGACTTTCGTCCACCTGGGAAAGCCGTCCCACTAGTGCAGGTGGGGTACTACAAAGCCCAGAATCCCTAGGGGACACGGAGTGAGCATGCGCCCTTGGCCCTCACTCACTCTCCTCAGGAAGAGGCGTGGCGAGGATGGTGATCTGCTGCTTCTCCAATTCCTTCACTTTGTTCTCCAGTCTCCCCATGGTTTGTCGGATGCCCCGGACCTGGGAAAGAGGGAGCAGGACGAGGAGCAATGGGGACCCCGCTCATCCCCCACGCGAGCTTCCAGCCTTCGTGCTTCCTCGGCCTCTCCCCCGAGAATCCTCCAAGAAGCCCCTCCACCCCGTGCCACCACACCGCTCCTCCTGGTGCCCCCTCCCCACCTTTACCTTCTGGAAGAATTCCTCGTCGGGGTTCCCCAACTTGGCAGTGCCCGGATGCACGACCAGGGCCACTCGCTCTTTCTCCTCCTCATCAGAGCTGTCATCCCCCTATTGAGGTCTGGGGTCACTGATGGGAGCCTCTGCCCAGCCCTCTCACCCAGAGTCTACACTCGCTCATCCTCGTGTGGGGCGGCCCCCCCCCCAGACGCCAAAAGTCAGGTGCCCTGGAACCCCGGTGGTATGGACGCCGCTCGGGCTCGGGACGCTGCCCGCTGCTTTTCCCACCGGCATCCCAGCGTCAGGTCGCTGGCTTCCACCTAGGTCTTACCTGTCTCAGCTCGTGGGTCCGGTCCCGCATGCTGACCCGGTTTTTCCCCACGCCACCCCCCCGCACCTGGTGGGGGTCTTACGGGTTGGCCCAAACCTCAAGGCCTCCAAAGTTCCCACTGTAAAACACTGACCCCTCCACCACCCCCCCTCTTCTCCAACCAACCCCCGGGACCCCCCTTCAAGTCCCCAATACCCCAGGCTCCGCCCCCCTCCACCTCCTGTAGCCAATGGGAAGAATCCGGCTACTGGGACCCCTCAACGTTCCACAGGTTGTAATTCCCTCCTCCTCCCAATCCTACAACTCCAGCCCCTCCCCCTCCGGCGAGGGATCTGCGCATGCGTACAGAGACAGTTCTCTCCTCGCCCTTAGGAAAGACGGAAACGGGAAGCGGCAGCTGCAACCTGAACGGAAGTGAGGCTGCCAGGACTCAAGGATGCTTCGCCCCTACCGGAAGCTAGGCGGAAGGGGCTCACCACCGGACGTGAAGTTCCAAGACGGGGGAGGGAAGGAGATAAATAAACGTCATCCAAACGTCACGCGCCCGTCCTCTCCCTGCTCACATCACCCCACGGCCCCCACTCTCGCCACCTTAAGTGACCTAATCCGGCCCCTCCCCACCATCTCCTCACTGCTTAAACTCTCAGGTCACGTGAACCCCATAACCTTCCGTGACCTCCTCACTCCTTTTAAATCATCCCCGTTATCCGGGATTCGAGGAGCTCGGCTAGATGTAGATGGTGTGTCTGAAGACAGGATTCCTCCCCCGCACTCCCCGACACTAATGGATTAGCCCAAAGCTCGAGGGGGCGGGCGTTCTAAATCTGGAAACCGCAACACGTGACCTTCACCTCCCACCCCTTCCCCCTCCCCCTCCCTTCCGCCCCGCCCCCGAGCTCTTCTGCCCCTGCTTCTGGAGAAGGCCGGAGGAGGGGGCGGTCCTGGAGTCGTGGGTTGGTGCGGCCGGTGTTCGGCTGCCCCCCCACTGTGATATAGTGTGGCCTCCCTACTGGCCCCCAGGGCCACACTTTGGACACTACCGCCTAGGCTGTGCAGAAGCAGGGTTCCCACCCCCGAAGGCCCTGCTGTTTCTGTTTTTAAATAGCCTTGGACTTGTTCGTCTGGTAAATAAATGCAGCCTTGAAAGCTTCCTGCCAGCGTCTTCCTCTGAGTTACTCGGAGTCTGTCCTGCCTCTGTCTCGTTCCCACACCGTGGTTTGTACGTCGTCTCCCCTCCTAGATTAAGAGGCAGTGGAGGGAACGTAGGAAGCCTTAGGGAATCATCTTGACTTCCTCTGGCGAGACATTGCCCCGAATTATCATAGATGTAGAGCCGGACAGGGGTCGGACCTGTAATTTAACTGATAGAGCCGCTTAAAAAAAGGTCAAAAATCTGCAATAATTGTATTGTCTTAAAATAACGGTGGCCAGTCTCCACTGAAGCTCTCAGCTAATTTTGTCTCTGATATTTCCATAGATTCCTGAAGACAATGTCAGCGGAGGGCAGGCGCTGCGACAATTCCTTCTTAATGTGGAAAGGATTTGAGTTTGGGCTGACAAACAACAGTACACCTATTGGGTAAGTTAGGATTGCTGTTGTACTTCCTACTGGAGGAGAACCAAGACGATGTTGGGCAAAATACAGTGTGTTCCACCGTGGCTGATCAGACCAACAGGACCTCTATGTGGTCTACCACAGCACAGGTAAGGCACAAATTCCTTTGAACATTTGGAGTGGAGTTGTCTCTAAATTTCCTCATCTCATGTTTCTTTTGAACTTCTGCAATTCTGCTTTGCTCATAGAGCACGGCATGCCCACTGATACATGTACATCATGTTGGACAGTCCTGTACCAAGGTCTTGCATGTCTTATCATCAGGGCCAAAGTTCTACAGAGAGACCTTGGGCTGTAGCACTTCTTTTGACCTCCCTATGAATGCATGCCTTGTGTGAGTTCTCAGTAAAATAGTCTTTTAGGCAAATGTACATTTGGCATTTGAATATTTTGAATTCAGCCCATCAGAATTACACTCTGCAGTACAGTTTGAGTGCTTGGCCATTCACTTTGAGAAAGGACCTCAGTATCTGGTACCTTATCTTGCCAGGTGATCTTCTGAATCTTTCTAAGACAATTCATAAGGAATTGATTCAGTTTTCTGGCATGGTACTGATGGTTCATCTATGGGTCCATTCAAGGTAAGTATACTGCCAAGATAAAGGAACTTATCCACAGCATTCAGAATTTCTCTGTTTGCTGTAACCACTGGTTCCATGTATGAGTGGTATGGTGCTGATTAGTAGAGAACCTCTATTTTCTTGGTAGTAATTGTCAGGCCAAAATTAGCACAGGAGGCAAAGAATTGATCCCAGTCTCAGAGGCTGCCTTGGGTGCGCAAGCATCATTAAACAAAAGGTCTCACATCGGCTCTCCCTCCACTTTAGTCTTGGCTTATAACTTTCAACTTTAATAACTTCAGTGCAGTAACTGACTTTGGTGCCGTTTTTCATCTTTGTTGAAGGTGTCTAACAACATCGAGGAAAATGTTATGCTAAAAAGCACGGGAGTAAGCACACAGCTCTGTTTCATTCCACTGATGACTAGAGAACTGTGAGAGGATCATCCATTTTCCAGAACCTGTGTAGGCATGCCATCATGAAACTGGTGTACAATACTAATGAACTTTTCTGGGCAACCAGACTCCAGCACGATCTTCCATAACGTCTCATGGCTGACAGTACCAAAGGCCTTGGTTGGATTGACAAATGTTATATATAGATCTCTGTTCTGCTCCTCGTATTTCTCCCAGAGTTGTCAGGCAGCAAACACCATATCAATTATTCCTCAGCCCTTTCTGAAGCCATTCTGACTTTTGGGTAGATTACCATCCTCCAGAGAAAGGATCAGCCTATGAGGGAGCACGTACAAGAATCTTGTTAGCAATGACTAAGAAAGAGACCCCCTTGTGATTGTCACAGGACAATCTATTTCCTTTTCTTTTTTTCTTTACCTTTCTTTTTTTTTAACTTATTAATTTATTTGTTTTCAGTTTTCTACAGTCATTTCCATATATCTTAGATTTTTTTCCTCCTCCCTCCCCATCCTTTCCTGCTCCCTCTGCCTCCCTAACCAAGACGGCATGCACTCTTGTATAGGTTCTACAATACATTCATTAAATACATTTTCACCTTAGTCATGTTGCATAGAAGAATTAAAATGAATGGGAGAAACCATGAAAACAAAACAAAACATAATACAAGAGAAAATTGTCTACTTCCCGTTCTTACTCTGAATGCGGAAGACATTTTGCCTCAAGAGTTCATTGGGAGTTTTTTAGGTCCTTGCATTGCTATGAAGGGCTAAGTCTACCAGAAATTCCCTTTTCTTTATAGAGATGGACAGTGGAGGCATCTTTGATCTCTTGGAGGATAACATCCTTTTGCCATATGATCCAGAAGATTTTTAGTCAGTTTTTGCATGAACACTACCCCCTTGCCTTGTAGATTTCTGCTGGAATGGAATCAGGACCTGTCACTTTGCCACACAAGAGGAGCCTAATGGTATTCAAAACTGCTTTTTCAGTGGGAAGTTTAGTTAAAGAGGTGTTGACTTCAACCTGTGTTATATCACCAATGGCTTCAGCATTGGTGACATTGTGTTGAGAATAATATGGAAGTGGTCAACTATACTGATAATGCATTTTTCCTTATTGTTAACATAATTTTGTTTCTTAATGGGAAGATCTTCCCCACCCATTAATGGGTGTTCCCATTAAGGGGAGTTTGATTTGGGAAGATTTGTGGGAAGACCCACATCTTTTGTTTATTTTCTAATGAGGCACTGGTTATCAAAGGTTGTGATGCCCTCTGGCTCTAAAAAGTGTATAAAGACTCTGAGGTGAAGTTTTACCAGAAGAGACTCTGGGAATCCACTAAGCAGCCCCCTGGCTTTGAAAACCCAGATATTGGTGCTTCTCTCTGGTAAACATGTATATATGTAACAGTCAGACAATTGGAACTGTCTGTTGATCTATGATGTATATATTGCTTATGTCAAATAGTTGGAAGCCTCATCTGTTGTTTTTCATTTCTCTGTATTTTCTCTGAAGTTCAGGGTGCTGACGTTTTTCCCCTGAACTAATTGAATGATACCTGTGTTTAATTAAAGTCCTTGTTGACCCCTTACAAGTTGCCTTTCCTTTTAGAAAAGCAGATCTCAGAACCTGTAACGGCAAGCCCCCCATTTATGTCAGGGTACTTTCTGCTACATCAACCCATCTCTCTAGGATTATGTCCTTATCATTGATCAATGTGGCTCCATCAACACTGAGTAGTTGAGATGACTCTTGATCCATAAATAGCCTTAAGGGCATTGTAGAAGAGCTTTGAATTGTTACTATTAGAATAAAACTGAATCACTTCTGTCTTCTCACTGATCCAAGAATCCTGCATCTCTCTAGGCTTCATTTGCACTTTTGATGAAATTTAAAAACTGCCTTCCTAAAGGTGGAAGAACTGTGCTGTTGTTAAACACTGTGGAATTCTCATTTTTCGTTTAGTAGTTTCTGAATTTCCTCATGATTTTCATCAAACCAATGCTGATGTTTGCAAGTGTTTTGACCCAAAGGAGCAAATGTGGTTCTGTTCACCAAAACTCTGAAAGTTGCCCACTCATTTTCTGCTCCATTGTTGCCAACCATGGATAGGGATGAAGTCTAAACCTGTGATTGCATTGCTATGGGAAATTTCCTGATGGGGAAACTCCCTCTAACAATTCCAATAGGCACCTTTACTGTAGTATAGAGTTGACTTAGACTACTGGGAGATTAAGTAATTTGCCCAGAGTCATAAAACCCGTATGTGTCACAGGTAAGATTTAAACCCAAGTCTTCCTGGTTGAAAAGACCAGCTCTCTATTCACAAGACCCTGCTATCTCTCTCACACCTGTGCACAGATTTAGAGCTAGAAGGAACTCAAAGATCACCTAGGCTAACCCTCTTATTTTTCAGTTGAGAAATTTTCAGATGACTTTTCCCAAAGTCACATAGTTAGGAAGTAACTAAACCAGAATTCAAACCCATGTCTTTTGATTGCACTTGAGGTAGCAACACACACACTAGAAAGAAGGTATATGTGTATTAACCAGACATATACCTATATAAATATATGTGTATGTGTGTATATGCCAGGCAGTGCTTAAGCCAGATGACATTTAGGAAATTGCATAGTCCTCTGAGTATATCCTAAGTGCTCACTGCCTCAAAAGATGATCTCTTTAATACCAGTATTCTTGGGCTGGTGACTTGTATTTGTGAACAATGGAACACCACAATTTCAGAATCAATATTACAGATGACTTAAAGGGAAAAGGGAAGTGAACTGTAGTATGTTACCAAAAACAATATATGTTATAAAAGACACCAGGGGATGACAACTAAATGTACCCTATCATATCTGCCATCTGTCCCAATGTTTGCTCTCATTTTCCTGTGATTAAAATGGAAGCAATAGTAGGACATACCTAGCAGTGAGACTTCACAGAACTATTTCAAAACATCTGTTAGAATAAAGGTTGATTAGGGGAACCCACAATTATTATTATTAACAGCAACAATAATAGAGAATACTTGGTGTTAATGGAGAAAACCAAGCTGATTTAAACTACTATACATTTATATTATGTAACTTCAACTGGGCATTCACTGCTATTCAGTTTTACTTCTATTGACTGATACAATGTCCATATAAAATCATGTCTTCCCTCCAGATCTCAGTTCCACCTTCCTTACTTAGCATATGACTGCTAAAGGAGTTGAATCATATCAATCTTAAAATTCTTGGTATAAAGGAAACAAGAAAGAAGAGGAAGTTACAGCTAAATGGAAGATAAATCCCAGTACACCCTGAAGAGGCAAAGAAAGCAGTTGGTTTTATAGTATAGCCAAAAGTAGCAACATTGTTATTCAGTCATATCTGACTCTATGTGACCCCAGTTAGGATTTTCTTGTCAAAGCTATTGGAATGATTTGACATTTCCTTCTCTAGTTCATTCACAGATGTGGAAACTGAGGCAAATAGGATTAAGTGGCACCTAGTTAAGTCTCTAAGGTTAGGTTTGAACCCAGGAAGATGATTCTTTCTTACTTCTTTCTAACTTCAGGCTCAACCATCTAGCTGCACCCCTATCCCATCTAAGAAATGCTATTTCATGGAATATTTGGTAATCTGGTATTACAGTACTGATATGTGTATGTAAAAAGACCACCATGAAAATAACTGTAGCTTTGGACCAATATTGATTGTTGAGGATGAAGAGGTAGGTAGAGAAATTCTACAAAGACATTGATAAGGTCCTCCAAAGTAAAGCAGCATATATTTTGATGCTTAATAACTTCAATAAAAGTGAAAAAAGTGAAGATAAAATGTATATGAGAAAGCAGATTTTAAGAAAAAGGAATGAGAGAAGTCAAAGACTTGTAAATTTCACAGAACCCTCATGCCTTTATCTCACAAACATTTTCTTCAAGAAAAGACATAGTAAGGTTCTACACATGGTGAGCAACAAATAATATTGCAAAAAATGAAATAGATTTTATATTAATGGACAGAAAAATTCATTAGTGTTGTAAAGTTATCTTGGATCAGTTATTTGTGTACAATCAGATATGTTAAGCAAAGGTCAAAATTATTAAAAAATAAAGAGAACGATAATGAAAAAGTATGAATTCTTATTTAAACAACTCAATCCTAGATTATTTAAACAAATAATCAGCAATGGGAAATGGGGATCCAAAATGACATTGATACCAATGAAAATTTCTTTTATACGGAAGACTAATGACTATGACTATTTTCACAACCAAAAAAACCTCAAAGGAGCCCAGAAAATGCTTGATTTAGTAAACATTTTACTTACTTGCCAAGTTGAGAGAGATGGGGGCCAAAGGCAAACTTCCTCATTTGCCAAAGGCAATTTAGACTACAAATTTTTTCAAAACGGGGCAGAGACAAGATGACAGAGTAGAAGGACAGACCTGTAGAAGCTCTCCCCGCATAACCCATAAAATACCTGTAAAAAATGACCCTAAGCAAATTCTAGAGAAGCAGAAACCACAAAACGACAGAGTGAAAGAGATTTCCAGCCCAAGACAGCCTGGAATGCTAAACAGGAAAGATCTATCACACCAGCTAGGAGTGGAGTGCAGCCCAATCTGGGCCACAAGGCAAGGATAAGACTGGAGCAGGCTCCAGGGTGCAGAATCATGTGTAGTGGCTGCAGTTCCCAGATTTCTCAACCCACAAATGCCAAAGATAGCTTCAAATGTCAGTGAGAAAGCTCTTTCATTTGTATGAGAGGGGAGCATGGTCTGACCCCAGCCCTAAGCCCCTAGATAGCAGCAGCCACTGTGCAGCAGTGTCCACTTTTGGAGCCCTCAGCCTAAAGACCCTGGGGACACTGAGCCGCTGATCTGAGTCTCAGTTCTGAATGGTGGTCCTGGGGTGAGGAAGAGCACTGACATGGTGGAGCTGGTGGAGGCTCTTGAGAGGGAATCCTACTCACAGATCCTGGGCAGAAAAGAGTGATTGTGGTTACTCACAGAGCAGAGCACAGGTTAGGAGAGGAGTAAACTCCTCTTCCTTGATTGTACCACCTTGGAGGAACTGAGAACTTACAGGTCCCTAGAGTATAACCTCCATTTGACAAAGGACTCAAAAGTCAAGTAACTGTCTGGGAAAATGCCCCAAAGGGAAAAATAATACCATAGAAGGTTACTTTCTTGGTGTAAAGGTATTTTCTTCCATCCTTTCAGATGAGGAAGAACAAAGCATACCATCTGAGGAAGACCTAAAAGTCAAGGCTTTCAAAACCTCCAAAAAATATGCAGTGGTCTTAGGCCATGGAAGAGCTCAAAAAGGATTTTGAAAATTAAGTAAGAGAGGTGTAGGAAAAATTGGGAAGAGAAATGAGAGTGATGCAAAAAAGTCATGGAAAGCAAGTCAACAGCTTGCTAAAGGAGACCCAAAAAATGCTGAAGAAATTAACACTTTAAAAATAGACTAACCCAAATGGCAAAAGAGACCCAAAAAGCCAATGAGGAGAAGAATGCCTTAAAAAGCAGAATTGATCAAATGGAAAAGAATGTCCAAATGATTACTGAAGAAAATAATTCCTTCAAAATTAGAATGGAGCAAATGGAAGCTAATGACTTTATGAGAAACCAAGAAATTATAAAACAAAATCAAAAGAATGAAAAAATAGAAGACAATCTGAAATATCTCAGTGGAAAAACAATTGATCTGGAAAACAGATCCAGGAGAGATAATTTTAAAATTATTGATTTACCTGAAAACCATGATCAAAAAAAGAGCCTACACATCATCTTTCAAGAAATTATCAAGGAAAACTGTCCTGATATTCTAGAACCAGAGGGTGAAATAGAAATGGAAAGAATCCACAGATAACCTCCTGAAAGAGACCCAAAAAGGAAAATTTCTAGGAATATTGTAGCCAAATTCAGAGTTCCCAGGTCAAGGAGAAAATATTACAAGCAGCCAGAAAGAAACAATTCAAGTATTGTGGGAACACAGGATTTAGCAGCTTCTACACTAAAGGATCGAAGGACTTGGGATATGATATTCCAGAGATCAAAGGAGATAGGAATAAAACCAAGAGTCACCTACCCAGCAAAACTGAGTATAATAAATACTTCAGGTGGAAAAATGGAAATTCAATGAAATAGAGGACTTCCAAGCATTCCTGTTAAAAAGACCAGAGCTGAATAAAAAATTTGACTTTCAAATACAAGAATTAAGAGAAGAATGAAAAGTTAAACAGGAAAGAGAAGCTATAAGGGACTCATTAAAGTTGAATTGTTTACATTCCTACATGGAAAGATGTTATTTGTAATTCATGAGACCTTTTCCAGTATTAGGATAGTTGGAGGGAATATACATACATACATACATATATATGTAAATGGGCATGGGTATGTATGTATATGTACATGGGTGTATGTGTATATGTGTATGTATGTATACACACACACATAGATAGAGGGCACCGGATGAGTTGAATATGAAGGGAGAATACCTAAAAAAATAAAATTTACTGTTGAATAGAATGTACTAGGAGTAAGAGAAAGGGAGAGGTAGAATGTAACAAATCATCTCACATAAAAGAGGGAAGAAAGAGCTTTTACAATGGAAGGGAAGAGGGGTGTAGATGAAGGGAAATCATTGAGCCTTACTCTCATGGGATTTGGCTTAAGGAGGGAATAACACATTCAATTGGATATGGAAATCCATTTTACCCTGCAGGAATGTGGGGGGAAAGGGGGAAGGGGATAGGAGAGGGAAGATAACAGAAAGGGTAGCAAATTGGGGAAAGGGATAATCAAAAGCAAATACTATTGTGGGAGGACAGGTCAAGGGAGAGAATGGAATAAATGAAAGACAGGATAGGACAGAGGGAAATGTTACTCTTTTGCAACATAACAATTAAGAAAGTGCTTTGCATTGTTACACATGTATGACCTATATTGAATTGCTTGTTTTCTCAAAGGGGGTGGGTGGGTGGGGAGAGAGAATATGGCACTCAAAGCTTTAATAAGAATGAAGGTTAAAAATTGTTTTAGCATGCAACTGGAAATTAAGCTATACAGGCAATGGAGTATAGAAATCCATTTTGCCCTACAGGAAAATAGAGGGGAAGAGGGATGGAAGAAGTGTGGGTAATAGAAGGGAGGACAGACTGGAGGAAGGGGTGAATGGGGTGCATGCTGTCCTGGGGTAGGGGCTGGGGAGAGATGGGAGAAAATTTTGAACTCAAATTCTTGTGGAAGTGAATTGTTAAGAACTGAAAAATAAATAAATTATATAAGGAAAAAAAAAAAACCTTGGGTGGGAGCTGAAATATGAGCTGAACTTTGAAGGAAGGTAGGGATTCTAAGAGGTAAATAAGGTAAGAAAAGGGTCAGTTCCAGGTCAGGGAACAGATAGTTTGTACAAAGACTGAAGATATAAGTTTTGTAGATGAGGAAAATAAAATGGGACACGACTGGATGGTAGAATGTGTGAATGGGAGTACTATTTGCTTGGAAAGTTATGTCAGATCAAGTTTGTGAAGGATTTTCAATGCCAATAAATGGAGGTTGGATTTGGTGATCCATAGTCTTCCTAAAATTCTGAATTTAGTGTCCTTTCTAAATTTAGAGGCAGTTTATATGTCTTTTTATTCTGGTGTTCATCAGTCAACAGGGATTTATTGGGTGCTTAATATTTGCTAGACATTATTAAGAGCTGGAGTTACACAGAAAGCAGAAGAAAAAACACACAACATGGTCTCATCTTTAAGAAGGCCACATTTTACTGGGGGGAGAAAACATGTAAATAGTTATGTACATAACAGATTTTTACATTGTCGATGGGAGGTAATCTTGAAATGAAAGACACTGGCAGTAAGTCAATAAACATTTATTAAGCACCTAAAAAAAAGAATTTTTTTCAAAAATTCTGCAAAGGATGGTGGACAATTATTAGCAATCTAGCCTTAAAGCAGGGAGAAGTAGTAGAAGGTAAAGTTAGTTTAATGAAACTTTTGCAAGAAATCCAGCTCCACAAAGTCATCCAAAAGGTATTTGAAGACTAAAGTGAACGGACAGCAAATAGAAGACAAATAGAAATAATCTTTAAAGAATGCCATAGCAAACTTTTCGCCAGTAAGAGAACCTTAGTAGTCCACACTTTGACCCTAACATATTCCAGGATATGCTCATAGGGGAGTTAGACATGCCATTAATAAATACAAAGATAGGAAAAGCAACTTGAGTGGTTGGACTAAGTAGATGTAGAGGAGATTTATGCTAAAGAACATGCAGTTGTGGGAGAGCTAGAGGCAATGTGTAAGGTTTTGAGTCAGGAGAGCATACCAGAGACATGTTTAAAAGAATCAAATAAGAGGACATCAACAGCTATCAACACACACACACACACACACACACACACACACGTACACATCTACCTATCTATATCTATCTATCTATCTATCTATCTATCTACCTATCTACTTTTCTACCTATATATAATCTTTATTCAATTCACATATATAGAATTCAAGAGAATCCTCAATTTTCAGATTTGTGGGGAACAAGCAGAATTTCATAGGTGATATCTCAAAAAGAACATCATTCCAAAATTGTTTGAAAAATGTAAAGAATATAAGATCTTCTATGTTCTTTGATGATTATTAAAAGTGTTTGAATCAACGGAGCAAAATGCTACCTTAAAGGCTCTTTTCCGATTAGATGCCTCTCTATCTACATTGAAATCATTGAAGATTTCTTATAAGATATAAAAGTAGAAATCATAATCATCATAGAACATAAACATAAAACAGGAAAGACTCTCTTCCCCTGATATATTCACTGTACCAGTGCAGAAAGTAAATGCAGATTCTCTGTGGATAGTGAGGTCCTGTAGATATTGTTGTTTGGGGATGACATTGTACTGTCATCCTCATAAATAAATGTGCACTGAAAAGACTCTTGGGAAAGATTTGTAACTGTTCAAAGAGTTTGGCCTGACCATCCATATGAAAAAGACCATTATGAATGTCTTTCTCTCAGATTATGACATATGTTTACATGGAAAATCTATAGAGCTTCTCTGTTGGTCTATATAACTGGTATAAACAATATAAATGGATAACAGATTGAAGTAGGAGTTGAACAGAACAGGGAGAACGGGATGAATTGTTTTCAGAAAATTATAAAACTCCTTGAATGATCCCAAGTTTTCTATGGACTTAAAGAACCATCTTTTAAATACCAACTTTCTACTGGTGTTCCTATATGACAAGATATGAAATAGAACAGTCTCTGAAGAATTGAAATAGATTTTCAAGTTAATCTAGCAAACATTTAAAAAACAATCCATTCTAATATTGCATAAATTGTCCTTCTATCAAGAATGTAGTATTGGTTCAATATTGTTGCTATTCAGTCATTTATTGGTTGTGTCTGACTCTTTATAATGCCATTTGGGGTCTCTTTGGCTAAAATATTTGAAGTGTTCTGCTATTTTCTTCTCCAGCTCATTTTATAGTTGAGAAAACTGAGGTAAACAGGATGAAGTGACTTATCTAGGGTCACAAAGCCAGTAAGTGTCTGAGGCTGGATTTGAACTCACAAAGATGAGTCTCCCTAACTCCAGGCATGGTTCTCTATCCACTGCACCACCTAGCTGCCCTTGGTTCATTATTAGGAAAGCTACAAATATTATAGACCATGTTAGTAATGAAACAGTAACATTCACATGATTATATCAAAGCATAGTGAGAAACACTTGGAAAAACCACTACAGCATCCATTTATGTTAAAAACATAAAAGCAAAAACAGGAATAAACAGACTGTTCCTTAATGTGTTGAATAGTATCTACTTAAAAACAAGTTCTAGCATTATCTGTAATAGAGAAACTCTAGAAGCTTTTTCCAGTAACATCAGGGGTAAAGCAAGCATGCCCACTGTCACCACTATTATTTGAGATAGTTCTAGAAATAAGAAAACAAAAATAAGTTCAGTTCATAGGCAGAAAGGAAACAAAATTATTGCTTTCTGCAAATGATATGATGGTTTGCTTAAAGAATTTAGTGGGTCAAATAAAAACTAATTGAAACAGTAACCAGCGAAGTAACAGGATATATAAAATAACCTCACAAAAATTATTAGGCTTGTTATATATTACCAACAAAACCTAGCAGGAGGAGATAGAAAAAAGCATTCCATTCAAAATAATTAAAGAACATATAAAATACCTAGGACTCCAGACACTAAAACACACAGGAATTAAATGAATATGACTATAAAATACTTTTTATAGAAATAAAGGCATCTACTCAGGTTTGCACTATGCCAAAATACTAATTTTACTTATTTTATTTATTTCAGTGTAATACCACTTCTAAAGAGTTACTTTATACAGTTAGAAAAATAATAACAAAATATGTCATGAGGAACCAAAGGTTCCTCTCAAGAGAAATAATGAAAAAGAGTGGGAAGAGAAAGAACCTAGCAGTCAGTAACAGATATACCATAAATTGTAATCATTAAAACTATTTGCTCCTGGTTTGAAAATAGAGAAGTTGAACAGTAAAACAGATTAGGTTCACAAGACCCAGGAGTAAATAAATCTATTAGCATAGTATTTAGTTAACATAAGTTTTCCATCTACCAGCACAAGAATTTAGAAAAAGCAGCTAAAGAAGCTGGAAAACAGTCTGGCAGAAATTAAGTTTAGACCAACTTGTCACACTGTGTATCATAATTAGCTCCAAATGGAAATGAGATTTAATTATAAAAGATCATGTCATTAACAAACTAGAAGAGCAGATAAGGAGATACCCTTTACAACTATGGGTAGGGGACTATTCCTTCATCAAACAAGGAATAGAAAGGACAGGAGATAAAATGGGCAATTTTGATTGCAAAAAATTGAAATGTTTTTTTAAAAAAAAACGTAATGCAAATAGAATTAAAAGGGAAAAGTTATTTAGAGAAATATTTGTAGCACGTTTCTGGGCTAAATGTTTGATATCTAAGAAATATAGGGAGTTTATATATACATATGTATATGTATATATAAACAACTACCATTTTACAATAAACATATACTCAACAGATATGAATAGACAATTCTGAAAGGATTAACCAAGCCATCAACAATTAGATGAAAAAATGGTTCAAATCACTAATGCAAAATTAAAATAACACTGAAATTCCATCTCACATCCATTACATTGATAAAAATGAAAAAAATGGAAATGACCCTTGTCAAAGGAGTTAGGTAAGTACAAGCACACTAATGCCTTTTTGTCTCAGTTATTTTCTGATACCATTTAGCAACCATTTTTGCAACCATTTAGAAAAATAATTTAGTATTATAATCAAAAAGTCACTAAACTGTGCATGTGCTTGGCCTAGAGATACTACTACTTGAATTATATCTCCAAAAGATCAAAGAAAGAAGAAAGCAACTCAAATGTACAAAAGTATTAATAGGCGTACTTTTTGTTTTAGCAAAGAATGAGAAACAAGGTGGTTGACCATCAATTGAGCAACGATAACTATAGGATATGAATGTAATTAGATATTTTGTACTATACGACAGATGCAGGGAAAAGATAAGGGACAGATTCAGAGAAACTTGGAAGTATTTGTATGAATTGATTCAGAGTGAAATGAAAAGAAAAAAACTGTTATACAGTGATAATATTGTAAAGAAAAACAGCTGTGAAAGACTGAAGAACTATGATCAATGAAACAAACAATTACAACTACCAAAGACTGATGATGAATCGTGCTTCTTACTTCCTGGCAGTGAGGTGATAAACTGTAAGTAGGGAATGAGTCAAAAGGCAATGTTTAGATTTGGTTTTGCATGACTATGCTTGTTTGTTACAAGAAAGGGCTTTTGTTTTTCTTTTGGTGGGAAGAGTTGTGGAGTAGGATAATGAGAAGGAAGAAAGGGGCATTAATCAATCATTTAAAAATCATAAAGGAAGAAAAAAGCATTGATGAATCATAAAAACATAAACAGAAGAGGACAAAAAAGACATTCTGAAGGGGACATGGTTGAGCAGGGTGATGTTGGAACTACTATTAAATCATTATTATACAAAAAGTCTTTGCAGTATAGATAGTAGGTGGAAAAAGAGAAACTGGACACAACAGAAGTTCATAGTTTCATATAAAATCTCTTGTTTTTCTGTGCATAATGAGACAATCTGTTAATGTTGATATTTATTAAAAAGAAAATTAACAAAAAATATTATTAAGAGGTTAATGGAATGGGCATGATAGGTATGAGTAAGACACAACATATAACCAATGAATAACATCAAAAAATGGTAATAAAAGATATCATCTAGGAAATATATGATATGGAGAGAAGATATGGTCTAGTCAAATGCAGAGGTCAAAGAAAAACAGCCTGAATGCTCTGTTGGTCCCCTCCTAATGCCAGAAGAAAGCAAAAAAGGTTTTCAGCATATTATATAGGTGTCCTGTAGTAAAGTTATAAAATGATGAAGATAAGAATGGCACAGGATGGTCAGGCACATACGGGTTCCAATCCACATTTTTGGAGGGAACTCCCAAATCAGTAAAATCACATATCTACTTAAGTAAGTTAAATTTCCTAACTAGAGCTGTTCAAACATGGAATGGCTTGCTTCAAGAGATAGCAAGTTCCCTGTTCTTGGAGGTTATCTGGAAAAAACTGGATGACAACTATCAGGTTTTTATAGAGAAGATTCTGCTAGTTCCAGAGGTCCCTCTGAGTTCCCTTTTGACTTTGAGAAGCTATGAAATTTCACATTCTCTGGTGTGCATACCTGGATACTCTTTGTGGTTGTTTCTTTATGTTAATATTTACTGAGTGAAAAGACATACTCAAAGATCTATAACCATAAAAGGAGGTGGCACAGTCAGGTAGCAAAACGGAGAGGTAACAGATGAACAGTCTGAGTACTTTCCAGGTTTCTTTTCGATATTAAAAAAACAGTGGAAGGTTTCTAGTGAGTTGGATGGGTTAACTATAAAGGATGCATGGGAAAGTGTGGGGGGATATTACACAGGAGGGAAAGTTGTGGAGAGATTGTGGTTAAATCATGGACCCACCATGGTAGATGACATAGCTGCTACCTGGCTATGCATATTATCTCTTGGGGATAGTAATGAAATCTTTTTTTTAAATAGTGTTTTTTCAATTATATTGGAAATTTTAATAATTTCTAATTATATGTAAAGACAAATTTTAGACAAGATTTTAAATTCCAAAATTTTTTCCCTTCCTTACCTCTCCTCTTCCTAAAATGGTAAGCAATTTGATATAGGTTATACATACAATCATGTATAACATTCCCCTTTTAGTCACAATTGTGAACGAAGAAAAAGATCAAAAGGAAAGAACCATAAAGAAAAGGAAGTAAGTGAAAATAGTATACTTCGATCTGCCTTCAGAGTTCATTAATTCTTTATCTGGATGTGGATAGCATTTACCATCATGAGTCCTTTGTAATTGTCTTGGATTATTGCATTGATGAGGAGAACTAAGTCATTCAGCGTTGAACATCATACAATGTTGCTGTTACTATGTACAGTGATTTCCTGGTTCTGCTCATTTTATTTTTCGTTGGTTCATATGAGTCTTTCCAAGTTTTTCTGAAAGTAAAGAAATCTTAAATATAGAATCATATCAAGCTGGAAGGGACTTTAAAAGCTATCCCTTTATAATCTATAACTGAACAGGAAACTACTTTAAAACATCCCTGAAAAATGGTCATCTGGACTCTGTTTAAAAAGACCTCAATTAATGGAAATCTTACTTTGTGAAGTAGCCCATTTTGCTTTTAGACAGCCCTACTTGTTAAGGATTTCTTTTTAATTTCAAACTGAAAAATGCTGATTTGTAACTTCCAAGGAGTTGCTCCAAGTTTTGTCCAATGGGGACAAGTTAAACAAGTTTAATCCGTTTGTATATAATGAAATTTACCAAATACTTGAAGACAGCTATCAGCTCTTAGGAGGGCTTTTCTCCTCCAGGTTAAAGAGGCTAAATTTCTTTAAGTAGTTCTCATACAGCATGATCTCCAGACTTTTCATCATCATGATTACTTTCTTCTGGATGAGCTCAAGTTTGTCATAGCTTTTCTTTTCTTTTGAGGGTGTGTGTATGGCAATTAGTGTCTTGCCCAGAGTCACACAACTCGTAAGTATCTGAGGCTGGGTTTGAATTTACATCCTTCTGAGTCCAGGGCTGGGACTCTGTCCACTGCACCACTCAGGGGCCCCAGATAGTCATTGCTTTTCCTAGAATATATTGCGAAGAACCAAACATAGTACTCCAGATGTGACCTAAATGGGGCATAATATAGCAAGACTATTTCCTCTCTCACTCTGGGTCTAGCCCTACGCTGAATTCACTTTTTTTTGGTCACTGTGTCATACTCTTGACTTATATTGAGTATATGGTCCCCTTTTCCATGTGAATTATTGTCTAGTCATATATTTTTCATTATGTACTCATGAAGTTTTTTTTTTTACTTCATCCATCCCTATTATTTTTCATTTTGTTAAATTTGGCCCATTATTTAAACCTATTATGATCTTTTCCTAACCTGATTCTGTGAACCAGCCTATCAGCTATCCTTTTCCCCTCCAGCTTCCTATCTTCAATAAACTTGATAAATGTGCTGTCTCTGCTTTCATCCAAGTCATTGATAAAAATGTTGAACAAACAAAAGGAAAAGACAAATCTTTGATGCACTTGACCAGAGACCTCCCTCCAGGTTGAAACTGATCTATTGATCACAACTTTTTGAAACCAGTCATTCGTTCAGTTTTAATCTACCTAATGTGATTATCATAGAACTGACAATTCTACCTAGTCATTTGGTCCTAGGTCTGCGTTCCAGGTCCATAAAAAATAACAGGGATAGATGAAGTATCCCAAAATGGGGTCCAAAAAATATCATAGGACAATGCTTTAGCTATTTGGAGATATTGATCAAAGCCTGTTTGGTCTAGAATGAGTGAATGGATGAATGAATAAAAAAAGCATTTATTAGGTGCTTACTGTGTGCCAAGGTCTATTCAAAGAGAAAAAAATAAAAACAAGATAGTCCCTGATCTCAATAACACTCTAAAAGAGAAAGATAACAGATAACATAAAGATAAGCTGTCAGGTTAACCAGAAGGGCTAGAAAGACCTAAGAGTCCTGTACCTTGGAAGGTGGCAAAATCCAGGGGTCCTATAATGATTAATAAGGAATTCTCAGGTTTCCACTATCCTAATCGCCCTCATCTGGATGTGTTCTAGATTACAAATTATCCTTTTAAAAAGCGGCACATGGAAGTGTACATAATATTTCACAGGCAATCTAACAAGGGGAGCATAATAGGTGAAATAGGATCATGGGATCTCTACTTCTTTTTAAAAGTTTCTTTAATTGTTTGGTATTTGTTTGTTTTTTTTAAATCAAAAGCAGGAAATTGTACTTCCTCTTATTACACATATTTTTGCTTCAGTTTCAAGGGAGTATCTTTTCTTGTTATTTAGGGATTTGGTGAACAAGTTCATGTTCACTTATCTATACTATTTATGATATTAAAGTTTTCTATTCTGTTGATTCAATTTAATTAAATTTAAAAAGCTTTGTTTAATTTATAGATGACAGAGAATTGTGTGGCTCAGAGGGTATAAAACTTGGCAATCTCTGCTCTCTTTGAATTGAAGTCACTAGGTCTACATGAACTACATTCCAGAGTCCTGAAAAAAAGGATCAATATTAAGCTGAGTTACTGTTACTTTTCTTTGAAAACACATGAAGAACAAGAGGCATACAGCTGGATTCGAGGTGAACAAATGCTGTTCCAATTTTCAAAAGATAGGTCTTTCAAACTTGAGGTTGGCAAGTTTGATATTATTTCCTTGAAAAATTCTGGAACACACTATTCAAGGAAGGGCCAATTGGAAAAGGAAGTGGTGGTCACTACAAGGCAGTATAGCTTCATCAAAAACAAGTTGTGCCAGAATATCCTCATTTCCTTTTTGCAAGGAAAAAAAAATGTATATTAATTTGTTTGGATATATTTTGTTTTGACATCACAGATACTTCCCAAGAACTGCCCACCCTTCACCCCACAACAAAATCTATTCCTGAAAACAGTTAAGAGCGTGATTGTAATTTTCCATTTTTGTTATATACCAATTGTTGACAGAAAGGAAGGATGTGTGCTTTAACTTTCATATTATGGTTCCAACATTGTTCATCATGTTAGACCTGAGTTTGGTCTGAGTTTAATGTTGTCTTTATTGACATTTCTAGTTTCCTTTTGTAGCAAGTATCCTAGAGTCTGCCAACATCACTTCTAGGTCACCTCTTAGCCTACTTGTCCAGTTCTCACATTTAATTTTCTTATTCTGAGTCCTCAGGGAAATCTAGGAGTTTGTATGGATATTTTCTTTCTAATAAATAAATTGCAACATTTTTCTCATTAATTATCTCAAGCCCTATCTCAGTTTGTTAGATATTATTTATATAATCACCTGGAAAAAATCTCTTTTCAATAGTAATTACTCATTTCTCAATACATTAAATTCTTTAACCTCCCATGATTAAATAAATATTAAAATTATTGATTATACAATTTATTACCAAATGAAAGCATTAATAAAGCAAAGGCATATTTTGACTGTGTAAAAACCACAGCTAGTTACCTCAAACCTTCACTCTAATGGCAAATGACTTCATTTATGAAAATAGAGTCACACACTATTAAATTTCTCTCAAGATACCAAATCCTCTTTACAAAATAAAGGTGAAAACAGCGTCTGAAAAGTAGATCTCTCCATATCTATTCTCTCTATCTTCTCTACCTTCTCTCACTTCATCATAGGAAAACAATCTCTTCATTACACTCATTCTTTATTATACTTTTATACTTTATTATTTTACTATACTTTATTATACTTTTCCCACAGTATAACACTTATGCCATTTCTCACAAGAAGGAAAATTTTCCTTACCTTTTTTCTGTCTTCTTCACAAACTCTCCATTGATCCTTATAGACCATAGAAGCACATCATAGGACACTTTTAACTGTAATTGTCAACACAAACCACCTTTTCTACAACTTACCATTTGACTCTTAAAGATACTGTAACTGTATTGATCATCTTAGTAGGATAGCTTAGTGAATAGATGTTATATATTTGACTGTAACTAGACTGGGAGGTCAAGTGAATGCTGTAGATGTATATTTAGCTCTTAATGAAGGATTTGACAAAGTCGTAATATTCTTGTCGATAACTGGAGATACATGTTAGGTGATAATACAATTAGGTGGATTAAGAATCATTCATAGAGTCGTGATCAGTGTCAATCTAAAAAAGATCTCCTGTTGCATGCTCAATGAATCTGTACTTTATCCTGTCCTATTCAACATTTTAATGAGAACAGATGAACTCCTTATCAAATTTATAGATGACAAAGTGCTGGGAAAGATAGGTAACATATTTGATGATAAAAATGGAAACCCAAAAAGATCTTACTGGACTAGTGACCACCACTTCTTTTTCCAATTGGCCCTTCCTTGAATAGTGTGTTCCAGAATTTTTCAAGGAAATAATATCAAACTTGCCAACCTCAAGTTTGAAAGACCTATCTTTTGAAAATTGGAACAGCATTTGTTCACCTCAAATCCAGCTGTATCCCTCTTGTTCTTCATGTGTTTTCAAAGAAAAGTAACAGTAACTCAGCTTAATATTGATCCTTTCTTTCAGGACTCTGGAATGTAGTTCATGTAGACCTAGTGACTTCAATTCAAAGAGAGCAGAGATTGCCAAGTTTTATACCCTCTGAGCCACACAATTCTCTGTCATCTATAAATTAAACAAAGCTTTTTAAATTTAATTAAATTGAATCAACAGAATAGAAAACTTTAATATCATAAATAGTATAGATAAGTCCTAATAAGAAGATATTTACTAAAGATCAAT
Organism: Bettongia penicillata ogilbyi; assembly: GCA_023548195.1. NCBI lineage: Eukaryota > Metazoa > Chordata > Mammalia > Diprotodontia > Potoroidae > Bettongia > Bettongia penicillata. The sequence continues at coordinate 5,707,851 of JAJHZJ010000055.1, read as the reverse complement.
ATAAAATCCTATACTTGGGTTAAAGAAACCAGTTAGATGAGGACTGGATGATAAGGGAAACATGGCTTGATAGCAGTTCATGGGGAAAGGTCTCTGGAATTTTATAGGTCTGGAGGGTCAATATAGGTCAACAGGATGACATGGAAACTCCCTAAAACTAAAGAAGTATGACCTTCAAAATAAAAAAGGACCAGTTTAAATACTCACTATGTAGGATTACTCAAAGTATGAAAACATGAAATCCATACCACCTAGAGCTTCCGCCTCATGCCTAGGTTCTCCTCTCTCTGTTCACCAATCCCTATATTCATAGGACTCAGAGTATACTGTGATCACATAATTTCTTGAACATAAGGGAAAATGGAAGGAAAGCATTAAGTGCTCCTATATGGAGCTATCTACCTTCAGGCATCTGTTAAAAGCTCTTCCCACTTAATCTCTTAGTTCTTTAGGTGTGGCTAGGGAAATTCTTGAAACTCATTCACCCTTGGATCATGGAAAGGTTAAGAAATGTGCATTCTAGACCCCAGTTCTGGGTCACAGACTATACCAGAGGTAATCAAAGGAGAGAAAAGCAATTTTTCCCCTCTAGCTCATCAGTCTAGCAGGAACTGTACCTACCAGACTTGGGAATAGAAATTGGTCTGTATTGTTTTTGTAGCACTGGTCTGCTGGAGTCTTGGTTGGCCGCTTGTGTCTCTGGCCATAGCCAACAATAGCTGGGAGTCTAGCCATCCCCAACACCTTATGGTGGTTATTCAATAGATGGCAAGGACAATCATCTCTGTCATCCTCTTTCTCTTTGAATCATCATCATCACCTTGGGCTCAGAGTAATATCATAATAATGCAAATAGATTATATTTCAAATGAGCAGAAGAGACTACAATTTCTATAGTCAAAAAGCCAAGTCAACATGCACTGAATGCCTTCCATGTGCCAGGTACTCTGTGAAGAGAGAATTCATGCTGATCTAAAGTGGGTAGGGAAGGGTTCTTGGAAAAGTAAAGATCTGATGGACTTTAAAGGATGGATAGAATTTAGCTGGGCAGAGAGGAAGTGGGGTGTGGCTTTACAGGAATGAGCCTGGCATGACAATGAGAAGGAGACAATGGGGAGACCTCTCTGGCTGAACTTCAATCATTTACAGTCATGTCTGATTCTGTGACCCCATTTAGGATTTTCTTGGCAAAGATACCGGAGTGCTTTGTCATTTCCTTCTCTAACTCCTTTTACAGATGAGAAAACTGAAGTAATCAGGGTTAAGTGACTTGTCCAGGATCACACAGCTAATAAGTGTCTGAGTCTGGATTTGAACTCAGGAAGATGAGTTTTCCTGACTTCAGAATAAGCACTTTATCTACTATGCCACCTGTGAGCAGATGGAGACAACATAAGTCTAGAAAGAGAGACAGAGCCCAGATTATAGAGGTTTTGAATGCTAGACCAAGGAGTTTAGACTAACTTATAGACAGAGTTGCACGTTTTCAAACAGCAGAATGATTTGCTCTGATCTATTTCTCAGGAAGATTTCCCTAGCAATGTATGCATGATGGGAAGATCAGTAAGGAAATTCTCATTGCAGTCCAGGAGAGAGATTTTAAGGGCCTGGCCTCATGCAATGTTCTGAATTAGAAAGTTCTTGTAGAGGTAAGATTGACATCATTTAGTGCCAATTGGGTGTAGGGGATGAAGGAGAAGGAGGAATAAAGAATGATGGGGATGCTAATGATAGTACCAGCGAGAAACTCAAGGAAGTCAAGGCAAGGGATCAGTTTCTAAAGAAGAGTCGATCTAATGGTGATCCTTGCCATGAATGTTCTATTCTACAACCCCTCCTTGATCCTATAGGCTCTGACTTTACCATTCCTTCTCAAAGTATAAGAGTACCTTTCAGCATACAGGTACCCAAACTCTCCTATCCTTTGCCCTCTGCACTAAACAACCTGCAAAATCCAGAATCTTCTCTTAAGGGAAAAAGGGTAAAAATGGGCCTCTCTCCACTCCCTCCATCTGCCCCCAGTACCCTCACTCTGGGATTACCTTCCACTTAAAACATTTGACTATATCTTGTATAGTTGTAATCGTTTATATGTTGTCTTCTCCATTACAATGGGAGCTTCTGGAAATGAGAGCCCCACCTTTATTTTATTTTCTTTGTATCCCTAGTGCTTAACACAATGCTTGGCATACAGTAAATGCTTAATAAAGGTTTGTTGATGATGATGATAGACAATGGTAGTTGTAGTATCATGCCCAGTGTGTGTAAGCCCTACCTAGAGATTTTTGCTACTAAAACAAGGAGCACAAAGGAGCCAGGACAAGCAGTAAATTGGGGGTGGGCAGAGTGGGTAACTCAGGGGAAGAATTCACCCTATAGATCATTTGGTTAGCTTCTTTATTTAAAACTGATTTTTATTGATGGGATAGGAACTGAATTTATGACTTGGATTTATGAATTTATGGCATAGAGAATTTCCAAGTGAGGAAATTCCTTCTCTCAAAGCAGGTTAGCACTTTCTCTACAACTTTTAGTCTCAGGGAGTTGCCTAGGGACTGCTCGGGGTCACATAGCTGGCATTTGTCAGAGGTTAGAATCAAAACCTGAGTCTTCTTGGCTCAGAGGCCAACTTTCTATCCACTGTACCACACTGCCTCTATTTTTATTAACCAGTTGTGAAATTGTCAGTTCTAGCTGCTGTAGGATGTACAAGTGCCCTCTAACAGCATTCTCTGAATTTGAACTTTGAAGGAAAACTCCAGCTACCCATTCCTCCTGTTGCTCTGGGTGTCTTTACATAGCTGAACCCATCCAGATTTGTGTATGTGCCAGAATATTTTTTCATCTGAGTCAAGGTGTGAGTTTGTGTTTTTCTAGTGGTTCCTCTGTTGGTTTTTGTCATTTTAAAAATAAAAACTGTGTTCATGGAGTCATGTCTATATCATCTTTCAGTCTATTATTGGGATGTCTCTAGCAGGGATGGGAGCTTTGTGAATGAAAGGGTATTGGGCAACCAATGCAGCAAGTGGAGATGCCTATGGGGGGGATGGTGGTGGGGGTAGAGGTTGTTGGGGGTGGGGGGAGGGTAGTATGAGTCTGCTGGTGTCTAGGCTCCAGGCTGCGCCAGGGACCCTGCAGTCTAGAACTGGCTCATCTATGTCTAGTATCACAATGAAAAGATTCACATTATTTTTATTTTCCAAAGTTTGCACACACACACACACACGGGCATGTCCTAGAGAAACGCACAAGTTCACTGGCAAAATAAACAAAACCCAAACCATGAAATATTGTACAAAAAGACACACCGACAAGCTACCCTCCCTTCTACCCTACCCTTCGTTTTCCCTGTCTGCCCCTTCCAAATCCTTTGTAATCGCCCTTCTCTTCCGTCTCTGCCCCTGCTCCTGTCTCTGCCTCTTTGTCCCTCTGTCTCTCTGTCTCTGCCTCTCTGTCCGTCTGTCTCTGCGTCTCTGCCTCTCTGTCCGTCTGTCTCTGCGTCTCTGCCTCTCTGTCCGTCTGTCTCTGCGTCTTTGCCTTTCTGTCCCTCTGTCTCTCTGTCTCTGCGTCTCTGCCTCTCTGTCCCTCTGTCTCTGCGTCTCTGCCTCTCTGTCCCTCTGTCTCTCTGTCTCTGCCTCTCTGTCCCTCTGTCTCTCTGTCTCTGCCTCTCTGTCCCTCTGTCTCTGCGTCTCTGCCTCTCTGTCCCTCTGTCTGTCTCTGCGTCTCTGCCTCTCTGTCCCTCTGTCTCTCTGTCTCTGCGTCTCTGCCTTTCTGTCTCTCTGTCTCTGCCTCTGTCTCTCTGTCCCTCTGTCTCTCTGTCTCTGCGTCTCTGCGTCTCTGTCCCTCTGTCTCTCTGTCTGTGCCTCTCTCCCTCTGTCCCTCTGTCTCTCTGTCTCTGCCTCTCTGTCCCTCTGTCCCTCTGTCTCTCTGTCTCTGCGTCTCTGCCTCTCTGTCCCTCTGTCTCTGCGTCTCTGCCTCTCTGTCCCTCTGTCTCTCTGTCTCTGCCTCTCTGTCCCTCTGTCTCTCTGTCTCTGCCTCTCTGTCCCTCTGCCTCTCTGTCCCTCTGTCCCTCTGTCTCTGCGTCTCTGCCTCTCTGTTCCTCTGTCTCTGCGTCTCTGCCTCTCTGTCCCTCTGTCTCTCTGTCTCTGCCTCTCTGTCCCTCTGCCTCTCTGTCCCTCTGTCTCTCTGTCTCTGCCTCTCTGTCCCTCTGTCTCTGCGTCTCTGCCTCTCTGTCCCTCTGTCTCTCTGTCTCTGCCTCTCTGTCCCTCTGTCTCTCTGTCTCTGCCTCTCTGTCCCTCTGTCTCTCTGTCTCTGCCTCTCTGTCCCTCTGCCTCTCTGTCCCTCTGTCCCTCTGTCTCTGCGTCTCTGCCTCTCTGTTCCTCTGTCTCTGCGTCTCTGCCTCTCTGTCCCTGTCTCTCCGTGTCTCTGCATCTCGCTCCTTGCTCCTGTCTCCGTGCGTGCCTGAACTGACCTTACCTTCTCTCCATCACAACGAATCCTTCCTCCCACCCCTTCCCCTCCCTCTGTTGCATCTCCCTCCCCTTCCCTCGGACTACATCCCCCAGGCGCCCCCAGACCCTGCGTTGCGCATGCCTCCTGCTCCCCCCACCCCGTTCTTCCCCCTCCCTCCCCTCCACCTTCCCCCCTCCCCCGCGCCTCCTCTCCCGCATCCCTCCATCCCTCTGCCGCAGCCGCATCGCCACCGCAGCCCCGGTACAGCCGAGCCCGGCCCAGGCCCCTGATCCTACCGCTGTTCCGGCCAGGCTGATCCCTCGCCCCCTCCCCTGGGGAGCCCAGGTGGCTCAGGTACCCCTCCAGTCGCCAGGCTCCGGGGAAGCCCTGCGCCCCCGGCCCGTGCCCCCTCACAGCTTAGGCAGGAGGGAGAGACGAGGAGGAGGAGGAGAAGCCGCCGCAAGATGAAGGATCGGACCCAGGAGCTGCGGAGTGTGAGCTGGGGGGCAGGGAGGAGGTGGGGGGAGAGAAAATCAGGGGGCAGCAAGCGCCCCGTTATTTGGGGAGGGGGCATGGAGAAGGGCGGGGAATTCGACCAGAGGTGACTTAATGGGATGCACACACAGGTTATCTCCGGGATTCCAGCGTTTCCAGAGTGTACCCCCATATTCTGAGGGTATTGGAAACCCTGGGAGGGATTGGGAGACTTAGATGAGAAGAGGAATTTGGGGAGCCGGACTGGGGCCTCTGATACTCTGTATTTCCAAGAGAGTACCTAGTATAAAGCAGGGGATGGGATGTGTTTAGGAGAGAACAAGGAAGATGGGCCCCTGGAGATGGGAGGTGAAGGGGTCTGGGGCCCAAGGACTGTCATATGATGATATTTGAGAGAATGAGAGAGACTGTGAGGACTGGAATGGACTTCAATGGTAGCTGTGTAAAAAGCTGATGTGCCCCGGTGTCTTCAGTGGGGATCATAATATTGCGGGGGGGAGCTGAGGAATGAAGAACACTGGACAGCTTAAGAGGGAGCCCAGAGTAGCTGAGGAAGAGGAAGGTGGGGGAATGGACTTGTGTAAATATTTCTCCCCACCTTTTCTCTAAATGGGGATTCCTGAGATTTGAAGAACCTGAGAGAACTTGGAAAGGCCTAGATGGAGGAGGAATAGATAGACAGCAACTGTCATTGTCAGGACACCCCAATATTGGATTGGGCTTAGGACCAAATATGAGATGTGGGAGAAAGGGGAGTTGGCGGAGGATGGCTCAGGGGAACAAGGCACCGTGATAGTTTGTGTGGGATGGGGAAGCGCCTTGGAGTGACAAGAAGGTACTGGGTATGCTGATTGGGGAACGTGATGGGAAATGGTTTGGGGCAGCAAAAGTCCCCTATGTCTGGGGGAAGGTGAGATGCACGAAGATGAAAGACAATAGGAAATTCTGGACCCCCAGAAGCAGTAGGAGACTTGGGGGAAAGATGAATTTGAAAGATTGAGGGTCACAGGTTTTGCAGAGATGTTGCTATTTTAGAAGGAGAATTTTGAAAAGCCCAGGAGAGTCTGGGATGTGGGAATTTGAAGAGGAGGGAGGGGTCCACAGGCCCATGAGGAAGGACTCCAGTAATTAGGAACAGTGAGACAAGGACTGAAAGAAACAGACTTGGAAGCATTTAGATAGGAATGAAGGTGTTTGGCTTGAAGGGGTGGCTTATTCAAGGTCTTGTATAAAACTAGGATGCCCCCACAGAAGGAAGGGAAAAGGGGGTGATACCAGGCTGAGGGTATCGAGCAGGGACATTGATACTTAGTCCTTGATATTTTAGGGGCAACAAGACAAAGGGAATGTTTAAAAGAAAGTGGTTTAGGAAACTGAGTCTCCTGGTGGAGAGGGAATTGGGACACTTGAGATAGGAGGAAGGAGCTGAGGGTTGGGAGATGTCATTTTGAAGGATAGGGCTCCCCAGATTTTAGGAAGAAGAAAGGTCAGGGAAAGGGAGACAGGTTATGTGACTTGGGATAAAGTGAATTTATGGGATTGTGGTATGAAAGGAAAGAATGAGAATGTAGGGGGTCCTTGAATATTTTCTGAAAGGGTTATTCTAGGGGGAGGTAGACTAAAGAGACACTAGTTGGGATGTGAGGCATTGTGGGGGTGGCAGAATTATCACCCAAATGTTGGAAGGAGGGGTGGGAGGAGCTGGGGAGTTCTTGGGAGGAGTGACTAGGGGCTGGTATAGACATTCTGGGAGATCAGGATTTGATGTACTGGTTGGTCAATTAATGACCATTTATACTAGTAGGACAGGGGGTGGTCAGGGTAGGATGGTAAAACCCTCCACTGGTTTAGGAAGAGTTAGAGGAGTGAAATTCTAGTCAAGAGAAGAGGAAAGCTAGGAGGGGAAAGGTAGGAAGCGGGGAGACTGAGTGAAGATTGTCCTGGCTGTCACATTTTGGGGGTGAAGTTCAAATGGAAAGGAGAAGACAGATAAATTGAAAGAGACTGGGGAGGGAGATACTAGGGAAAACTGGAAAGTTTTGGAGTATAGGGACATAGTCCAGAGAAATGAGAGGGATGTGTCCCCTCTAGATTTTGAAGGCACATTAGAATATACTGAGAAACTTCAGGAGGGGGACATTATTAGGCTATGGTAGTCATTGATCGGTGATCTAAGTCTAGGGAGTGAAGCCTTGGGTTTGGGAAAGGAAAGGACTGGAAAGGGGAAAAGAAGAGGGTTGGTAGGGGAATCTGGAGTAGGAAAATGATGGAGCCTGTGGGGCAAGGGGAAAGAAGGAGCTGAAGGAATGGTGGAAAGTGGGAGGCTGGAAGAGGTGGAAGTCAGGAGCAGCTGGAGGCACCAGAAGGGGCAATGGATGCCCAAAACTGGGAAGGACAGATGGAGGGAAAAGGAGGTGAGGCCTCGAGGGTGAAGATAGAAAAGAACACGGGGTCAGGAGGGAACAAAAACTGGATTGAGAGACTGGGAAGAAATAGAGAGGCCAGAAAACACGGCAGCAGAGAATCTGGGAAAGCAGAAGACTGAAGGAACGGTCAGGAGACTGAATGAGCTCAAGGACGACAGACAGAAAAGTGCCTCACATGAAGAGAGGGTTTGGGGGAAAGGAGCTAGGGATTAAAGTAGGAATTCCTGATCTGAATCTGTGGATAGATTTCAGTTGGTCTGTGATCATGGATGGAGAAGTGTGTGTGTGTGTGTGTGTGTGTGTGTGTGTGTGTATGTGCATGTACCTTTATTTTTCACTCGCCTCTAAATGAAATTGAGCTTCCTTCAATTATGAATGTAAGCAATAAACCACGGTAATATTAGGCTTCACCAGACTACCAGAGGGGTCCATGATCTGCCCCCTCCCTCCAAATGTTAAGAACCCCTGTTAGGTTAGAAAAGGAGACCAGAGAGGGATGCAGTGGAGACTTGGAGACATGGAGGGATAAAGTACAGATGGAAGAAGGGCGTACTTGAAGGAAAGAAGTTTTTAGTGTCACAACTTGGGGTATAAACAAGAAGTAGATAGTGAGTGAGGCACCCTGAGTGAGAAGAGAATTGGGCTGGGAGGATCCCAAGTATGAAGCCGGCCCTGGGGGAAAGGAAAGGAGGTGAGGAAGAAGGAAGAGAGGTGAGCCTTCAACACTCAAAGAGTAATCTAGAAAGGGGGTAAGGGAAAGGGGACCTAGTTCTGTGGGATGAAAGGGGAAAGGAACTGGGAGAGGGTTCAGGTCATGGGAGGAACAGGGATGTAGGAAATGGTTCAAGAGAGAAAGGGGAAAGAGAGAGGAGAGAGGGAGGGAATGAAGACTGGATTAGGGTGGGAGAGCCGGAAGGACTGAAGCCATTGGCCCTGTTAGAATTCAGATTTGGGCATCGTTCCCCCAAAGGGAGCTGACATTGCCCCAGGCGAGAGAGAGAGAGGAAGAGGAAAAGAAGAAAGGGAGAGGGAGAGGGAGAGGGAGAGGGAGAGAGAGAGAGAGAGAGAGAGAGAGAGAGAGAGAGAGAGAGAGAGAGAGAGAGAAGGAAGGAGGGAGGGAGAGAGAGAGGGAGAGAGAGAGAGAGAGAGAGGGAGAAGGAGGGAGAGGAGGGAGAGAGAGAGAGAGAGGGAGAGAGAGGGAGAGAGAGAGAGAGGGGAGAGAGAGAGAGAGAGAGAGAGAGAGGAGAGAGAGAGTGAGAGAGAGAGAGAGAGAGAGAGAGAGAGAGAGAGAGAGAGAGAGAGAGAGAGAGAGAGAGAGAGAGAGAGAGAATGTGTGTGTACATGTGCACGCAGGCTTCCGTGTTTTCCATTTGATCTCTCACCCAGTTTGCTTACGTGTCTCTCTATTTGGGTTTCGATCTCAGTGTCTCTCTGTTTGGGTTGTCATCACTATATGTCTCTCCATCACCATCTGTCTCTCAGTCACTGCTTCCCTGCCTTTTGCACATGTGTACTGGCTCTCTCTGCCTCTGTTCCTTTCACTAACTTTCTCACTTAGGTTTGTCTCTCTCTTCTCTCTGTTTTCTCCATTTATTCCTTTCTTTTTCTCCCGTCCTCTCTCTTTTCTGCATGTCTTTTTATTTTCCCCTTTGCATTTTGTTTTTCTCTGTGTCCTTTTCTCTCTCTCCCTTTTCCAAACTTTCCCCTTCTAGTCTCTTTTATCATCTGTGGGTCTGATTGCAAGGAGTTTGGCTTTATGGGGCCCTAAAAGGGCTGGACCTACCAGGCAGGAGGCAAGACAGGATTTGGATGGCCTCCTCCCTGCTTGCATTTTCCTGATCGAGCCAATGCTTAAGTAACAGCTCTTGGGCCGGCTGGAGGCCCAAGCTTTGTACCCTCCTGCAGGCTTACAATCTGGAGCCAGCTGGAGGCAGCAGCCCAAGATCTGGTATGCTGGAGGCACAAGGCAGGGAAATCCTGGGTTGGAGGTTCTGGGAAGAAGGCTTGGGGAAAAGAAGAGGAGGGGTAGGGAAGGTAGGAAGGGAGGCACCCTTGGAAGCAGCTGGGATTCTCCCACATAGCCTACATTTTCAGGGACCCCTCCCCAGGTTGCACAGCCTCAATCTTTCCTTAGAAGATTTTGGAAGTTGTGGGGGTTGGGGAGGAATAAAAACAACAGACGTTTTTCATTTTCATTTAAAATCTCACCTGCCTGCCACATTCTTTCTTTTGGTCTGTCTAATAATTCTAAGACCAAGAAGCTCTGTTCATTGTTCGTGTATTCATAGGATCACAGAAGGTTGCTGATGAAAAGGGACCGTTTAAGACATTGTAGAGTACCATAATAGAAGGGACCTTAGAGATCCGTGCAGAGGGTCACAACTTTTTGTGTGTGATGGATCCCTTTGACAGTCTAGTAAAGCCTATGGACATCTTCTTGGAATAATGTTTGTAAAAGCACACAAATAAATTACGTATGATTGTAGAAGAAACCAATAATGTTGAAATACAGTTAAAAAAATGTGAAAAAAAACCCCAAGATCCAGTCCAAAACACACACACACACACACACACACACACACACACACATACACACACACTTTTTCTTTTTTACAGTAAAGGAAACTGAAGCCTATTGAAAGGAAGAGATATAGTTAAGGCTACACAAGCAGTAAATAACAAAATTAGAATTAAAACTCGGGGGAATCTAGTTCCAGAGACAGTGATCTGAGATTGGACAGAGACTCTAAGTCTGATGAATAGCTGCTACCAACCTTGAGGTTGGCCTCCAGTTGTCCTTATGACTAATAGGAAACTAGCAGGATGGACTCCTATGAGAGGACAAAGAGAGCCGACCTAAGTGGAGAAAGAGACATCAGCTACCTGTGGAAACCAGCCTGTTGGTGGAAAGTAACATGATTTTCAGACCTTGGGAGAAGACAGGCATGCTGGGAGTGCTAATAGAAAGATCACTGGCCAGAGAGTCAGGAAGCCTAGATTGCAGTCTTCCCTTTGATTTGAGCAAATGCTTGACCTCAATTTCTTCATCTTTTGAATTAGGGTAATAGACCCACTTCCCTGCCTCCCTCACAGATCAGATTGTGAAGGAATTCATTGGAGACACAGCTGAAGGAATACAAGCTAGGCCTCAAGAAGAAATTTCTAAGGCCATCCACCATAGGGTAGAGGGAAAGAGGTTGGGGATGGGGGAGCTCTCAGATTTTTGACCCAGAAGTGGAAGGATCCAGTGACTTATAGAAAGGAAGATAGAGTTGAGAATTTAAGCAGAAGTTTCCAGAGGGAATAGCCTGTGCAGGGAGAGTTTTTCAGTTCAGTATTTTTTTGTGCAGTACCTGGTTTTCTCCCAGGTACTGCACATCATCCACCCTTTGGAGGGCAGAAGGAGCCTTTTGGTGGGACCTTTGGGACCCCAGGGCTGAGGTCTATGTTCAGGTGGGGAGGAAGGGGTGATTGTCATGTTCTCCAGACACTACTGCTAAGTAAGGCAGCCATGAGGAGGGAGGAGGAAAAGGAAGAAGACCAGCCCAGGAACATGAAGGAGATGGAAATAAGGGGCTGGGAAGAGACAGGGACAGGAGTTGAAACTGAGGTCAGCACCCTCAGGAAGTAGTAGCTAGAGGAGGCAGAAAAAAAAACCGGAATAGAAACAGAAATGGCATATATGTATATTGAGCTGTATCTCATTGTGTGGGTACCTGTCCTTAGGTGGATATGTTGAGGGGTACTGTGGCAAATTTTCCTGTTGTATATGTGTGTGACCATGTACCACAAAAGGTATCTCTTCCTTGTATACACTTACCCTATGCTCCTGAATCTGTCTGTGCCCTTGTACATATATTCTTTTTTTGGTAATTTTTTTATTCATTTTAAACTTAAATACAAAATGAGAAAAGAAAAAACATTTCCATATACACAGAAGAACATGAGAGGACTCAATGAAAAACCAATAAATTTCCATTTCAAGAAAACCTATATAATAAATGCTACACATTTTTTCCAAAGCTACCCAGCTTTGCTTTGCTTCCTTGTAGGTTTTCTTTCATTCTCTGATGTGCACTTTTTACTTTGATTTTTCCTCCCTCCCCTAGTCCCAACCTTAAAAAAGGCTACATATATGTATATATGTATATGCACACACACATAAAAATATATATACACACATATATACACAGGCATGTACATATACTTAGATATCTATAAAAACTCATATGCACACATGTACATATATACACATGTACATACATATACTTAGATATCTATAAATACACATATATACATATACACATATACTTAGATATCTATAAACACACATATATACACATGCATGTACATATCTATATGTACATACACACATATACATATATACACACATACATATACTTAGGTATCTATAAACACACACATATATACATATACATATATATACACACATACATATACTTAGGTATCTATAAACACACACATATATACACATATACATATATACACACATATACTTGATATCCATAAACATACACATATATGCAAACATACACATACTTAGAGATATCTATAAACATACATGTGATATATATATATACATACACACATATATATACTCATACACATATATGTAAGACTGCACTATGCATATTTCCACCTATAATCTGTTTCTCTGGAGGTAGATAGTCTCTTCCTTCATAGGTCCAAGTCTTTCCATGTTTTTCTGAATCAACCAGCTCTTCATTTCCTACACCACAGCAGTATCCCACCACAATCACATCCTATCTGAGAGATTGTCTGTAAAAGTCTTTTCCTCAATTTTCTGCATTCCTTTTATTCTTAGCTACACTGATTTTATTTATACAAGAAAATCTTAATTTAAAATACTCAAAATTATCCACTTTACACTTTAACAATGTTCTCACCTTATAACAAAGTTTAAGGTCTGATACTGCTGAATCTCCTTCCTTTACATCTTTTTTCCTTAGTTTCTTTGAAATTCCTCACGTTTTATTCTTCCAAATGAACTTTGTTATTATTTTTTCTAACTCAGATAATTTTTTAGTAATACAATTGAGATGACAATGAATAAATAAATGAGTTAAATAAAATTATCATTTTTTTATTATATTGGCTTTATCTACCCATGAACAATAAATATTTTACCCCAGTTATTTAGATCTGACTTTATTTGTATAAAAAGTGTTTTATGATTATGTTCACTTAGTTCCTGTGACTGTTTTGGCAGGTATATCTATATCTATATATCTATATCTATATATATATTCTTGAGTATATCTGTGTGTCCATGTCACATATTAGTCAATCTTCATGTGCTCCCTTGAACTAGAATCCTTGGATCTGTTTGTGTCTGGTTTTGATGATTGTGTTTGGTAGTATCTGTGTGCACGTATGGATGTATGTTGTTTTCTCTGTGAAAGAGTACAGCGTGTTTCTATATGTAGGTCAGTGGGGTCTGTGTAGTAATGACAGCTTGACATCCCAAAGACTTAGCATCCTCAGAATGGACAGAGATGGGACCACACCCTGAAGTTTCCACAGCTGCCTCCCTGGGGTGTGGGTGATACAGGAACATGACCACTGAAATCTCTGTTGTCCGGGGTTCTGTCTAGTCCCTAGCTTCTAGGCTCTGTCTTGTTTCTGTCCAGTTTCACTTGAGAACTCTGTTTGGACTCTCTCTGAGGTTAAGTGATGCCAGAGCAGTTTGTACTTTTTGTTTCCCGATGCTCCATTTGGGGGTCTAGGTGGCCCCTGCCTAGACACTGAGGCCCTATCCAAATTCTGAGACTTTGTCTGGGTTCTGGCTTGGTTCTGTTTTGTCTGAGCACTGTCTAGATATTGTCCAGGCTGTCAGGGCTCTGCTACGGCTGTCTAGATGTTGTCTAGGTTGCATGTGAGACTTTTACCTGGGTTCTGTTTGGGTACTGTCTAGGTTTTGTCTAAGCCTTGTCTGAGACAGTCTGGGTTCTGTCTTGGGCTTGTTTTTGCATCTAGGCCTCCTGCTTGGATTTCTGCCTGGGCTCTCTCAATGTTCCCAGATTCAAATCTGGGCAAGATTTCATCTTAGGCCTTATTGTGGTTGGGGCTCTGTAGAAATCACTTTCTAGGGTGTATTTTTGAGGCTTAGCCTGGGATATGTTTTGTGATCTGGAGTCCTACCTGGATTCTCGTAGGACTACTAGCTTGAGCTACATCTCTGTGGACACCAGATACTCTCAGAATGGTGGACCCTGGATTTGACCTGAAGGACCAAGGGAGGGTTGGGAGTCTCCCCCTCCTGCTCTTCTGTTGTATTCCAACCTCTTCTCAAACTGAGGGTTATGAGCAGACCTAGGTACACTGAGACTCAGGGGGATAGAACCAGGCTGTAGATAGGTGGGAGGGGATGCATATATCTGTCAGTGTATGTGTATGTGTGTGTATGGGCCTTTGTGTGTTGGTGCATGTCTGTGTGTATCAGTATGTGGGTGGATGACAGCAGTTTGTGTATCAGTTTGTGGATGTGTCTGTGTGACTGTGTGAGTGTGTGCCTCTTCATGCCTGTGGGTATTGGGGGTGGGGGGCTGAACAGTGCCCCAGGAAAATCCAAGCAATAGAAAGTAAGTGGATGTCAAGTTAGGGGAATGAAAGGCAGAGAACTGCGTGGAGTGGGAAGGAGAAGGGAGGGGAAGCGCGTCACTGGGGCCTGTTCAGGACGTCAGGGTTGAAGAATTGTGTGAGCCTTCTCCTGTTCTTTCCTGTCCCAGCTCCCTGGCTATGGTCCTGACTGTGTCTGGCTCCCCCCAGGCAGGCAGCAGGGCTGTGACTTTGCAAAGGGGACACAGCCAGCTGAGGGAAGAGCCAGAGAGACCTGGGGAGTGGGGGACTTCAAGAGGAGAGGCTGAGACCGAACCAGGTCAAAGTGAATGAGGAGAACAAGAGTGGGGTGAAGACAAGTCACCTCCCCCTACCAATACCCAGTCCTTGAATTTCATGGCAGGGGAACAAAGAAGCAGAATTCTCTCTCTTTTTCTTGGTGGACAGTGGAAGTGCTTGGATAAGGAGCACTGGGGTGGAGGGTAATGGTTTTGACCTTGACAGGACAGGGATGCACATGATCTACCCTTGCTTTCCAGGCAAAAGACAGTGATGATGAAGAGGAGGTGGTACATGTGGACCGGGATCATTTCATGGATGAGTTCTTTGAACAGGTAAAAATTTCATGGGAAGCCTCAGTCCTTGTCCTAGCAGGCATCCCAGCTCCCACTTCCTTCCCCAAACCCCAAATCCCAAATCTCTAGGTTTCCTCTCCCTCTGGACCTCATCTATCTACCAAACTTCCTTGAGTATTTTTTTTCCTTACTAGAACTATGATTTCATGGGTGTCAGGAGTTTTCTATAAGGTTCTCTCCAAAATGATGCACATTGACCATTTCTTGACAAGTTATAGTTTTATAGCATTGCCTGGAGGGTCACACAGCCAGCATGTGAGGGACTTGCACTCAGGCATTCCTGACTCTGAGGCTAGCTCTCATTCACGATCTCTCCCTCCTTAGGTTTTTGTTACCACTAACCCTGTACTACCAATGAACGTTCTCACCTCCCCTTCAAGGCCCAGGACTCTTCCTTCATTGCCAGTACCCCTGGACCCTTCCACCTATTATCCTGGGTCTCTCCTCCCTTCCCCCTCTCCCCCCCCCCATCTATTTAAACTCTACAGGTGGAAGAGATCCGAGGCTGTATTGAAAAGCTGTCTGAGGATGTGGAGCAGGTGAAGAAACAGCACAGTGCCATCTTGGCCGCCCCCAACCCCGATGAAAGTGAGTGGGGGGTAGGGTCCTCAAGCCAGGACAGGGGGAGGGGGAAAAGGTCATCTGGACCTCCATTGGCTCATTGTCATAATCAACCATAGAATCCTATGGATTCTACCTCCACACTGTCTTTGGCATCTATCTCTTCCTCCTTATTGTCACTGCTGACACCTTCTTGTACAGGCCCTAACTACCACCTACCTGGTATATTACAATAGATTTCCCAATGGGTCTTCCCACGTCCCCCTCCTCCTCACCCTCATATTCTTACACATAGATCTAGTCATGCCTCTCCTCTAATAATAATAATAAAAATTCACTAATTCCCTCTTTATTTTCTCAAAGTTCAAATTCTTTTGCCTAGCATTTAAGGCCCTTCGTGACTTAATGCTAACATACCTTTCCAGCTTTGTTTCTTATTACGCCTCCACATATTCTCCAGGTAGACTCTGCCCTCTGCCTCCGAAATATGCCCTAAGCTTTTCCACCTCAGTGCCTTTCTACCTGTGTCTACATGTTCTCTCTTTCCCTTTTCACTTGAATTTCTCCCTTCCCTGTAGGTGCAGTTCAGAAAGCCCTTTCCCTCCCCAACCCCCTTGTTGGTGATGACCTCCCCTTGGACTTCACATAGCATTTTGTTTTTCATATCCAAAAACCATTTACAAGTAATGTCATTTACAATATATAGTTCACTGTGTATCTCTTATCCTCTTGCTTGATTGAAAGGTCCACAAAGTCAAGTGCCGCATCTTACCCTCTGTCCCTGGCTACTCTAGGACAAAACATATTTCACATACATTCCTTTTTTCCTCCACCTCTTGCCCCAGCTATCTCTGGGGTTTCCCCATCCCTAAAATGATAAATTGATGATAATGAGAGGTCTCATTTCTAAAGCATTTTGTGGTTTACAAGATGCTTTCCTCATCTCCATACTCTTCACTTGAAAGTGTCAGTTGTGGATATATGCAAAATGGAGCAAGACTTGAAAATCTTAACTCCATTTTACAGAGGGGAAAACTGAGACCCAGAGAGAGGAGGGTCACCTGGCTAGCAAATGGTCTATGCTGAGGCTTGAACCTCTTCTTGAACATGGAATCTCAGGTCAATCTCATCAATGAATTGAGGTTCACACAAATGAAGTAACTTGTTCAAAGTCACACAGGTAGCACAAGGCAAACCCACAGCCTCTGACTCCAAATCTTTTTTCATTTTTTCATTTCAGCACACTGGCCTCTCGGATCTTCTGACAAATCCAGTGTTACGACATGTTCACTGTCTTATGACATAGTTTCCTTGATCTTTCCCCTCCATCTACACAGTCATGGGTTGTCAGAACAAGGCATCCATGACTGGCTTCTGTCTCATCATCATTCTCACCCACCAAAAAAATTAACCCTAAAGTGCTTTCTAGTGTTTCCAAGTTTCCCATGATTAGTTAAAGGAATAGGGATGTTTCACCAGGAGAAGAAAAAACTCAGGGGGGATATGATGGCTGCATTCAAGTAGTTGGAATGGCACCACATGGAAATATTTAAACCTGTTCTTCTGGGCCTCAGAGGGCAGAACCAGGAGGATAATAAAAACTTTAACTGATAAAGACTTGCAAAGTATTTTCCTCACAATGATCCGGGAGGTAGGTGGTATTATCCTCATTTTACAGAGGAGGAAACCGAGGCTCAGGGAAGTTAATTTATTTCCCCTAGGTTCACACAGCTGTTAAATGGCAGACCTATGACTCAAACTCATATCTTTTTTTTAAAAGTTAATTAATTTATTTTTAGTTTTCAAATTTGCTTTTATAAGTTTTAAATTTTCTCCCCCTCCCTCCCAAAGCCCTCCCCAAGATGGCATGCAATCCAATATAAGCTCTACATATACATTTTTATTAAATATATTTTCACATTAGTCATAGATAGAAGAATCAGAATAAATGGGAGGAACCATGAGAAAGAAAAGAGCAAAACAAAACAAAAAAGAAAAGGAAATCGTCCTTTCCGCTCTGCATTCAGCCTCTGCAGATCTTTCTCTGGATGAGGATGGCGTTTTCCATCTTGAGTCCTTTGGAACTGTCAAACACATGTCTCTCGATCCTTAAGTACAAAACTCCAGTGCCCCTTGCAAACATGCAGATTTCTGTCTCATATTAGGAAATTTTCCCCTATAAATTAGAGATAACCAAGAATGTAATGGCTGTCCTGGAAGGCAGTGAGTTCCTCAATACTAGTTCTCCATCAGTGGAAGCTACATGATCATTTTTCAGGGACTTTACAGAGAGAGACAGACACAGAGAGAGACAAACAGAGACAGACAGAGACAGAGAGTGAGAGAGAGAGAGAGAGAGAGAGAGAGAGAGTCCTTAGTCCTTAGTCAATGGACTATTGATTTAGTCACTTATAGGCTACATAAAACACTCCCCCCCCACCCTTGACTAGCACAGAATCCTGCTCACACTAGGAACCCAGTAACTGTTCATTGAACTTGAACTAAAGTTCTAAAGACTTGACCTTTCCCCTCTCAGAAACCAAACAGGAGCTGGAAGACCTGACTGCAGACATCAAGAAGACGGCCAACAAGGTTCGGTCCAAGTTGAAAGGTGAGGAACGTCACCCTAAGGCCTCGGGGTCTCACTGCTTTAGTCTGGGGGAAAATGCTATCTCTCCACTAAGGTAAAAAATACCATCT
The DNA here is from genome assembly GCA_023548195.1 of Bettongia penicillata ogilbyi. Taxonomy (NCBI): domain Eukaryota; kingdom Metazoa; phylum Chordata; class Mammalia; order Diprotodontia; family Potoroidae; genus Bettongia; species Bettongia penicillata. The sequence goes on along the minus strand of JAJHZJ010000055.1, from coordinate 5,689,982 downwards.
CCTACATAGATTTACAGGTAAATCTCATTTGCTTATCCAGACTCCCAGACGATAGAGGCTCAAACCCTATCTACTGATTATTGAGAAGCAAATAGGTGACGGGGAAATAAACTCTCCCCTCTACACTAAAAAAGAATAGAAATTCTGTCTCCAATGGCTACCGATTGCAGGTGTTATCATGACAGGTGTGTCTCCTATCTGACTGGCACCAATTAAAAAAAACCCACCTGTTTCTCCAGAATCCTTAGGGGATGAACTTTGAGCCCTGTGCAGTATGAGTTAGCCTTATCCCCACTTAGCAAATGCTTGTGAAGTCTTAGGCTGAGTACTGATTCAGCACATCTCTATGGTATAGTGGACACAACTCAGGGCTGGAAGTCACGAGGCCTGGGTTCTGAATTCCCATCCTGGCATCTCTTACTGTGTAACCTTGGAGAAGTCATTTCTCTTCTCTCAACCTCAGTTGCTCCTATCTATAAAATGAAGGGGTTGGTCCTGAATGGTCTTTAAGCTCTCTTCCAACCTTCTATGGTTCCATATTTTAATGTTCCAAGTTCCCTTCCACTTAGGACATTCTGTGTTCTAAGGTGGCTTCTAGCTCTGATTTTAGAGATCATCTATTGCTGGGGTTCCCAGCCTGTGACCCATTGACCATAATGGAGGGCCATGGCATAATTATTGCAATTACTTTGCAAAGGATTTGCAAAATTATGGCAGAGTCCACACATTTTCATACATTCTTGTTGAGTCATTGATAATATTCATTTCTTCAGCTTCTGGATGCTAGTAGTTCAATAAAATTTCTTAGGCAGCGAGACTGCACAATGGATAGAGAGCTGGACCTAGAGTCAGGAAGACCTGAGTTCAAATTTGATCTCTGACACCGACTAATTGTGTGATCCTGGGCAATGCACTTAACCTCCTGTCTGCCTCAATTTTCTCATCTATAAAATGGAGGCAATAATAACATCTGCTTCCCAGGATTATAGTGAGGATAAATTGAAATGCTTTGTAAACCTTAAAGTACTATATGAATTCTAGCTATTATTATCAGATAATCATGTGAAATGTTTCGATGTTAAAAAGAGATCCTTATCCTTGAAAGGGAAACATTATAGGCACTGGAGACAGAGGATCTGGGTTTGAATCCCACCTCTGACAGTACCTATGTCAGATCTTGGACAAGTTACTTCAGTTCATCTGTAAAATGAGGGGTGGGCTTAATAATCTCTGAGCTCAGGATCTGTGACATGATTAAAATAATCCAATCATAAGATACTAGATTTAGACTGGGAAGGATATGCGAAGTCTTCAGTCCCATCTTCTCATTCTATAGCTGAGGAAACTTAGGCTTGGAGAAGGGAAATTACTTTCCCAAGGCCACCACAGTAAGAGAGGCCAGAACTGACCTTTCACTCAAGGTCTCAGGGATAAGGAAATAATAATAGCAAACTCAGGATTTGGACTCATGTCCTCCAACTCCAAACTCAGTGCTCTTTCCACCCTGCCACCAAAGCTTCCATTCTCTCATTTTACTTACAAAGTTTTATTGATGCTTTTTTGTCTTTTTTAACACCAAAGTCATTCCCTCTTTAACCCCTTCCTCTCAACCACCAGAAAACTCTCCTGAACAAAGAAAAGCATTTAGGCAAAACTGACTAACACAGGGACCTCATCTGAGAGCAGGGGCAACATTACAAACCCAGTGTGTAAATCTGACCCTCAGTTTGTCAGATCCCTCCATTTTACAGGAAACTGAGGTCCAGACTGACTTACCCAGGGTCACCAGAAAGTCTCAGTTAAAGGACGAGTGCATGTTCTGACTCCTCCAACATGGAGCCTCCTGAGTAACATGGCTGTTCCACCGGTCATCTTAAATCCTCCCTTGACTGGCGGGTCACTAGTTATTCATCTCCATTTTATGGTCCTAGGTCTGTGCAAAAATGGGGAAGCCCAAGTTCTTAGACACAGTCCTCAGGACTTAAAGGGGCCCAAAATGTTACATTTCCAGCATTCTTACATTTTACTTCTCACCACGCAGTCCATGATCCAGTTACATTGGCCTACTCAGTCTTTCTCTTACATGAAACTCCACATCTTAGCTCCATGCATTTTAGACTGGCTGTGTTCCCAACTCCTGGAAGATTCTCGGTCTTCCCCCTCCCTTTAGCTTCCTTCAAATTTCAGCCTTCCTCAAGAGGTCTTTCCTCACCTCTTCCCTTCCTTCCCTTCTGATACTTTCATTTTATCAGTTCTATGTCTGTACATTTATTTTTGTACATACATAATTACTTATTACATGTCTTCTTCCTCTCATTACAGCGTAAACTCCTTGAGGGAATTTTGTAGGGTTTTTGTTGGTTTTTTTTTTTTTGCCTTTCTTTGTGTCATCAACATTTAGCACAGTACCCAGTATATAGTAAGCACTTAATAAATGAATGTTAATATGTACATCAACAAGGGAAGACTGAATTACATTTAATAGAATTTTAGGCTCAAAGCATATTTTATTACATTCTCAGTTCTCTGAAGATTGGGAATCAGTGCATGGCTATTCCCAGTTATAGAAGATCACTATTACCCAAGGTATGCTTTCTCAAGCATTCCAGATGCCTTGAAGCCTGTCACAGGAAGCTATGGTTAGGTTGGGAAGGAGGGCCATAGGAATTCTTGTGGGTCACCCCTCCCAGCCTGACGGTCTCCCCTTTGCGCTGCTCCACACTCTTCACTCGCTTACCCACTCTCCTGGCAGCGATCGAGCAGAGCATCGAGCAGGAGGAAGGACTGAACCGGTCTTCAGCTGACCTCCGTATCCGAAAGACCCAGGTAAGAGGGATCAACCCCTCCCCGGGAAAGTTCCCCACCCATCCTTTGTCCCAAGCAGTACCACAGTCTCATTGGGTCATCCCTGGCCTGGCCCAGATGGGTCTCCATATCCCAATCATCTGACTTGTCAGCTGCCTGCCCAATCCTGGGCTCTAGAGGGGCACAGAGGATGCCCATCCCCAAACTAGGGGTTATCAGGTAGAGGTGGGGAGGAGGGAAACAGGACTTAACCAATTCCCCAGACCTGGCCTTCTCTCTCTCCCTTTGCTCTCTATTTTTTATTCCCTTCACCCACCTTTTCCCCACTGTTTAAGTACTTCCCCTTTGTCACGTCTCTTAATCTCTGACCTGTCACCATCTGCCTCTCTTTCCATCCTCTCCCTTCCCTCTTTCCTCTCTTCTTCTTTTATCCTCATTGTCTCTTTCTACTCTTGTCCCTGTATCTCTCTCCCACTTCCTCCACCACCTCCTTTATCTTCTCCGTCTCCCTTTCCCTGCCTTTCTCTTCCCATATGTGTCTCTTTCCCCTCTTCCCCCTGCCCTTCTCTTTCTTTTTCTCCTCTCTTTTCTTTCCTTTCCTTCTCCTCCACCTCTTCCTCCATCTTCTTTCTGCTTCTTTCTCTCTGTCTTCCAACTTTTCTGTCCACACCATTCATTCTCTCTCTCTGTCTCTGTCTGTCTCTGTCTCTCTCTCTCTTTTCCTCCCTCCCTTAACTTGCCTCCTCTCATTGCTATCTCTCTTGGACTTACCTGGGGGTTTATTCCTCCCCCCTCCCCCAGCACTCCACACTATCTCGGAAGTTCGTGGAGGTGATGACCGAATATAACGCAACGCAGTCCAAGTATCGAGACCGATGCAAGGACCGGATCCAGCGACAACTCGAGATCAGTGCGTACTTGGCCCTCCCCTCCCTGCCTACCCAACTTTCCCCCAATTCTGAACTGCTCCTGGTCTGTGTTGAGGCTCACAGACCCTGGGACCAATCTGAGATTTACAGGTTCCAGGAGGGAAATGGGGTGGGCAGAGAGGTCTAAACTGAGGCTGGGCCCACCTCTGTTAGGCCTACACCGAAGGGGGGCTTGGGGGTTCCCCTTGGCCCAGACCCTTCCCTGGGTATCCATCCTGTCTTTCAACCAGCCCCCTCCCAGGGTCATCCCCACCCCTACAATGTCCCCTTCTCTCTGCAGCTGGAAGGACCACAACCAATGAGGAGCTGGAGGACATGCTAGAGAGTGGAAAGCTGGCCATCTTTACGGACGATGTGAGGGAGGGACAGGGGTAATGGGAGGGGGACCTCAGCAGCCCGTGATCATCCTTCAGCCCAGGATGGAACCTTTCTGGCTCATATGTCCATGTCCACAAACCGTTCCTGGGACTCTCTCCTCTTGGGCTCTTTGTTATTACTATTTTTCTCAGTCAAGCCCTGTATTTGTCTTGCCTATCTCTCTCACTTACATAGTAATTCATCAGTCAACAAGCATTTATTAAGTACCTACTGCATGCCATACATGGTTGAGATTGGCCTCTGACAGTACCTATCCCCTGGTCTTGGGAGCTGGGGGGATATCAGAACTAAGGGGTGTCAGAAATTTCGATCAGATCTAAGACCAAAGCAGCTATTTCACAAAGAAGGGGATGAACCGATGTGTCTGCTAATGAGGCCCATTCTCCATCCCCACCCCCACCCCCACCTCCACCTCCCCAGATCAAGATGGACTCACAGATGACCAAGCAGGCTCTGAATGAAATCGAGACAAGGCACAATGAGATCATCAAATTGGAGACCAGCATCCGGGAGCTGCACGACATGTTTGTAGACATGGCCATGCTTGTGGAAAGTCAGGTAGAGTTGTGTGACCCCTTGTCCCTCCCTCCTCACGGTCCTCTCCAGACCGTCATCTTTCGCTGCTGGATCACCGGGAGCCATGCGGGCCCTTCTCTCTGCAGGGGGAGATGATTGACCGAATCGAGTACAACGTGGAACACTCTGTGGACTACGTGGAGCGGGCTGTGTCCGACACCAAGAAAGCCGTGAAATATCAGAGCAAGGCCCGGAGGGTGAGAGGGCTGGGCTGGAGCCGGGCCAGGGTTAGGTGGATGGGAAGGAAGTTGGGGACTGGGAGGCAGAAGGCTGGGGTTTGGGGCGAGGAGTGTGAGGTAAGTGGTGAATTAGGGGTGGAAGGGCCTAACCTCCTGCTCTGACCTCTTCCTTGTTTCTGTTTGTCTTTTCTCTCCCGCCCTCTCCCTCCGTGCCCTCATCCCTTCTCTCTACGTTCCCAATTATCGCATCCTCTTTGGCCCTGCCCGTCACCTGCTGTCTGCTTTGTGTCTTCCTTTTTCTCTCCTTCCCTTTATCCTCTTTCCTCCTTTACTTGCCTTGTACTCTCTGCCTCCTCCGATCTCTCTCTGACTCCCCCCTTCCTCCTCTCTCTCTCCTCTTCTCCCCCCTTCCTCCTCTCTCTTCTCTTCTTCTCTGCATCGCTGTCCCCGTCCCTTCCTCTCACCTCTCCTTTCATCCTCCTTCCTGGCCTTTCCCCTCTCCTTTTACCTTCTCTTCTCCTTCCTCCTTCCCCCTCTTTTCTGCCTTTCTTTTCTCTTACCTTTGTCCTTTTTCCCTCCCTCTTTCATCCTTTTCCTTATTCCTGTTCTCCCTTACATTCTCCTTTCTCTTACCTCTTTCATTATTTTCTTTCCCCCTCACTTTCAACACCTGCCTCTCCCCTCCTTCCTGTTTCCTTTTCCTTTCTTTTTCTTCCTCCTCTAACCCTTTTCTTTCCTCTCCCTTTCTTTTCTCTTTCCTCTCCCTCCTGCCATCTCCCCTCTTCTTTCCTCCCTTTTCCCTCCTCTCTTTACTTCCCTCCTGTCTTTCCTCTGTCTTCCTCTTTCCTTTTCTCTCTTCCTCTCCTCCCCTTTCCTTTCCTTTCTTTCTTTCTCCCCTGCCCCTTCCCCTTCATTCTCCTCTCCCTTTCATTCTCTTTCTCCTCTCCACATTCCTTCCTCTACTCCCTTTCCTTCTTTCCTTCCTCCTTCTCTCTGTCTCCCTGTCTCCCGTTACTTTCTCCCACCTGCAGAAGAAAATCATGATCATCATCTGCTGTGTGGTGCTGGGGGTGGTGCTTGCGTCGTCCATCGGGGGGACGCTGGGCTTGTAGACCTCTCCCCTCGCTTTCCCCTCATCTCCCCAAGACCCCCACCAGAATGGGAGCAATACCCCTACCCCCATCCATCCATCCATCCATCCCCCAGCTTCCCCCAGCCCTCCCCCTTCTCCCACTCCAGTCTCAGCCCCTAAGATTGGATCCAGGCAGTCCCCTCTCCTCCCCTCCACTGTCCATAATGTGGACCTGAGCAATCCCCTCTCCACCCTGAAGTGGGACCCCCATGTCCCATGCCCTCCCTCCGCATGTAGATTACAGCAGGCATGAGCCCTAGCCACCTGCCTCTCCCCACACAGGCCTAGCACCATGGGGGCCCACATGCTGGCAATGTGTAGGGTGGGCATGTGTGTGGCTCAGGTGCACGTGCATGCTGGCTCCCCCCCCACACACTCTCCCCTCCCCCATCACCCCATCCTATGTGTCTGCCTGTGGCCTGAGCTGTCATATACATTGTGGCTGAATGTATCCCTCCATCAATCCCTACCATGTGTGTCCAGTACAGATTGTAGGGGCTCTAATAGTGAGAGAAGGTGTGGTCATATACGTGGATCTGTAGGCACACTCACTGGCACTGATGAAGTTTGTCTGAGGGACAGCTTCGACATCTCTACACACACACGCACGCATACACGCAGAGGTCTGTATGCTCGTAAATTGTAGATGACATCCTGTGGTATGAATATCCACCTGCAGCCAGTCCATTCACCCTAGATGTATATAGATCATAGGTCAGGGCATGTGTGTGCTTGGATACACACATGGAGGTGTAAACAATGTGACTTGGTATGTATATAGAGACCTGCTCATTTCTTCCCAGCCATGTGTACACATACACCTTCTTGCTCTGTTTATCCACACGCTATGTAGATACCTTTTGTGTTTGTTGTATTATTTATCTTTGTTTAAGCAGTATGAGAATTTACATGCATACACACATGCATGCACGCAAATATGCCTCTATACTGGATGTGTATAAATGACCTTTGCATGTGTGTGCATGCTCCTGCACACATTTACCTCCAGGAGGTGTGTGTGGAGTGTGGTTGTATGTTAGCCCCAGGCAGAGTCCACCACACTGTGTATATAACATCTGTATATGTGGGCACAGAGATATATATTTCTATGACCTATCTATACATATTTGCGTGTGTGTTTGTGTGTACATGTGACTACATGGTGTGTCTATAACCTGTTATGTATTCCATACACACATATATTTATCAGCACAGCTGTGTGTCCTGTATGGGTTTGTGTGCATCTGTGTTTAATCTGAGGTCACTCCCCACTCTCCTCCCCCTGCAGATCTGCACAAGTTCATGTGGAGATGCAAGCTCAAATATTGTGCAACTAGGCATCTTGCCACAAGATTGTGGATCTTTCACATACACACAAACAGACTGCTATCGGCACCATTTCTGCCTCTAGCCTTCATGTTGGTGCATACAGAGGCCCTGACACCCCCAAGCTGGCAGAGGTCTTGCCTAGGTGGCCGCATGACACATACACACATGCTCACAGAGACATATACACAGACATGTGCACACACACACATGCCTCATTTGTCAGAGAGAGCCTGGGGGAAATGATGGGTGTGCAGTTGACACACTTCCTGGAGCCTGACAGAGCTAAAAAAACACAGAGGGTAGGCAGCCAAAGGCCTGAAAGCAGGATTTCTTTCTGTCCCTGAGACCCAGTTTCTCCTATGCCCTCTGCTTTAGGGTTCTAGGCCCAACACTCATCTTCCTCCCAACGGTGTGATCCTGCTGTGTCCCACACTTACTCCCTCTCTGCCTCGGTAACATGGGCCTTGGCTGCCATCCATAGCAGAACTCAACATGCCCTGACATGCACTCAGCCTGCGCTTGAGATCCAGTTAGTTTTTAAGCCATGAAGCTATTAATTAGTAACTTTGTTTTGCTTTGTATTTGTTTCACTTGCATCAGGACTAATGTATTTCCTTGTGTATCAACTGCCTTTTTTCTAAGGCCATGCCTGGAGCATAGAACCGGTTCACACAAGCGTTGGGCCTTCCTCTTCTCCCCCAACTCCCTGCTCCCTGAATTAAGTGGGGGCTGGCCAGGAAGTACAGCTGCTATGTGGGTAGACTCTTCATCCTTGCGGGGCAGCTAGGGCAGTGCAGGGGTGAGGACAAAGGTCTCCCATGCCTTCACTCAGGGCTTTGTTTAGGTTGGCATAGCCTGGGAGCCCGTGGTAGTTCGACCTTGCTCTCTGCACCTGGGGGCCCCAGATTCTTCTCACTAGCTGGAGAGAACCAAGGCTGAACCTCCCTTATGGTAGCAATAAATAATTCCCCAGTCAGGAAGGACATGCCCTCTCAGGGATGGGCAGCTCTGTGTGTGTGTATGTATACATGCATCAGTATGTGTATGTGTATTAATGTCATCATTTTGTGTGTATCTCAGTATACATACACACACATATACACACACACACAAGCAACAGACTCCAGGGGCCCCCTTTATGCACCAGACACAGATGACAATGGAATACCCTCTCCCAGGCTACAGGCATCATTGCCATGTTCAGATATGTGTCTAGTTCATTTGCACACCCACCAACATGGTTGGATATATGCCAACATGCACACATACCACCCTTGGATCACCGATGATATATAGCATTGACATAATCCCTCAGTCTCCCTTCTTTTCCACCCCACCCCTTAGACATGTGCTCCTTCATAAACGTGCCCTCAGGGTGTAACTTATTAGGGGTTTTTAGGCATAGCTGAACCCATAAGGAACATCCACTAGAGGTGAAGTTGAAATGTAAGTGAACTTCCCACAGCCCACAAACCTTTCTCATGCATATGTGCATCACCCACCCCTTTGGTCAGATCATGTATGTTCTTGTATGTATTTAATGACTGTGGTTACTATACCTGTTTAAGAGTGGTTGCCTACAGAAAGTTACTTCTCCCGCCCTGGTCAGCAGAGGCCTCTCTATTTCCAGGAAAAGGTGAGCCAGCTTCTCAGAACAGAAAGTATTTGCTATTTGAGCTCCTTTCCCTGCATTACATCTCTTTCTAATCTATTTTGGTTGAGGTCTTTGTGCCTCTGGGCCCTTCCAGACTTAGACTGCCTCTCACAGTCTCTCTGCCCCACCATCACCCACCCTCAGCCCCTGCTAAAGTCCTCAAACTAGGAAGCCCAGACCAGCCTAGGATAAAGGCCAATTAATGCAAAAACAGACAAACTCCTCCCCCCCATCCCCACCCACCCCACACATACATTAACACATATGGAAAGGAAATTTTGTATAGTGGAAAGAATCCTGGAATGAGCATTTAGGAAACCTAGGGCCTAATCTTTGCCCTGTCTCCCAGTCTGTGTGACCTTAGGCATGTCTCTTCCCTTTTCCCTCTCTGGGCTTCAGTTTCCTCCTCTAAAAATGGCGGTGATAGACTAGATGCTCTAAGGTCTTTTCAAATTCTGACATTCTGTGATTTTTACACGTACACATATGTATACACACACATTTTCTTGCCCACTCTGTGTTCAGAGACAGCTCCCACAGGGTGCCAATCTGCATCACTTCACCCTGTGCTGTCTAGGTGGTAGATGTGCCCACAGGCCCATCCTGTGTTTGCCAGTCGTCCCCATTTCCACTTCTTCCACTCCCCGCTCTAAGGGTTTCCATGAGAACTTCTGAGAATCCCATCAGAGTTCCTTTCATCATTTGGGTCTTCCTGTGTTCTGGGAGGTTATGTCCCAGCGATCCCACTGCATCACCCAATAAGTCTTGTCTTCTTCGCTCTGGGGTTTCTGTCCTTGGTTCTGGGTGTGAGTGGTAGAGACACATACATCACAGGCATGTTACCATCCATGCTTGCTGCTTGTGCCCGTGCGTGCAGGTGTCTTGTCTGGGTACAGATGTGTTTGCATGTAAATGGAAAGGTGTGCACAGCTATCCACATGGAACACCCTCAGAGTATGTGGCCATCAGCTATATCTCCCTAAGTCAAAAGCCCTCCATGGATCCTGTCCACAGGTTCAGGCTGGACTGGGGGTGGGATGGAGGGGCTGGCCGGGGGCACCTCCCCCCCTTCCCCCCCTCCCCCAGTTCTGCCTCTCACTAAGCACACTGTGTGTACCTCCCATGTGCCGTGGGTCTCTACACACGCTCGCAGCGCGCTCCCAGCGTGTACACTCTGTGTCTATGCATTGCCTCTCCGCCGCCCCTCCCTCGCCCAGCCCGACCCACACCCAGGCCGGCCCGGGCTCTCCCCCGCCCCTCCGCTGTGCAGCCGTGTCGCTGGCGTGTGTTCCATGTAGCCGTGTGTGCTGACGTGAGCCCCCGCCCCGCCTCCGTGTCTCCCGTTGGTTTCAGGGTCCCTCCCGTCCTCCGCCCGCCCCCCTCCCCATCCTCCCTGGCCCCCCGCAGAGCGAGGACAGGGTGCCGGGGATGCCCGGCTCCTGAGGAGAGGGCTGCGGCGAGGGAGAAGATCCCGGGCCGACCGCCCCCCTGAGACTCCTCCCTGCCTCTCCCCGCGCCCCCCAGCCCTTCGGTGCCCAAGAAGCAAACGGAAAAAAAAGGAAAATAATGACCCTGATCCCCCCACAGCCTTGCATGTCCCGTCCGAGACCTTCCCACCCTGGGCCGGGAAAAATAGCAAACGTCCAGCCAGCGGGTCAGCCGTGTGCTGCCTCTCCTTCCCCTCCCCGCTGCTGGGGACGGGGGTCGCGACGGGCCGGAGGGGAGGGCGGCGGCGGGAGCGGGCGGGGGGCAGCGCGCTGGCAGACGGAGGGGCACGGCCCTCAGAGTGTCCGGGGTCTGGAGCCAGCCCCCTCCGCCCCCTCCCTGGTGCTTGGGTACAGGGTGATGCCAACCATTGAGACATAAGAAGCAAACACGTTTAATATCCATGACACCGGGAGAGTAGATGTTGGGTTAGTACTATGGTAAAGGCGGCGAGCCAGCTGGGTCTTGTGGAGGATCCCAGCAGAACACGGCAGCGAACAGAGCCACAGAATGCATTGGGTCCTGAGCTCGTGGCTAGGCTTAGGAGGCTAGATCTAGAACCCTGGGTGCTCTTAGGAACCAAGGGAGCTGCTGTCCCTGGGAGCTGGGGGGGGGGGGTGGAGGGGTGGGTTAGGAGGGGGGGGTAGTGGTGGTGGTGAGGAGGGGTGTGGAGAAGCACTGAATGCAGTCCAGAATCTAGGTCCACCTTTCCCCAAGGCCCTGTCTTTTTACCATCAGCGGAGGGAGATAGCCTTCGGATGGGTGTCAGAAATTAGCACTCAGTCATGGTCACTAGGAACATGTGTGGAATTTCCCTCATTACAGTTAGAGAAAAGAATCTAAAAGTGTGAAACTTGCCATACTTCTCAGGGTTTGGTCTTTAGATGAAAAATCCCCTGGATAGGGTCATTTATGGGAAACCAGGCGAACCACTCAGGGCTCAGTCACTAGGTAAGGAGAATCCTTGGCTAGTATCAGAGGATGGAATCTAGAACCCAGGGTCTCCGGCCTTCAGGGCCCGGTCACAGGGAAGGGGACCAGGACACCCCTTTCTGGTCTTCACCCAGGAAACAGTGCGCTCTCTACTGTCCTCCCAGCCATAGAGGGGCTTATAGCCGAAATGCCTTTGAGCCTTGTCTGTATGAACGGTGAAAGTGGTGCTTACCAAGGATAGAGTATAGGGGTTGATTAAAGCTGTATAGACCACCAAAGGCCGGAGTAGCCACTGCAAGAAAGCATTGACAGTAGCCAGGAGAAATAGCACGAAGTAAGGCAGAAGGGGCCGAGTTCCCAGGATGCGAATACCACAGGGGCCCAGGATTTCCAAGTTGAAGTCCTCATAGCTCTTATAAGGGGAGTCATCATAGCAGAAGTATACTTGCCCACCCATTGTGTCAGCCTTGGAACCTAGCTCCCTAGCTGCCAGCAGGTGCATCCAAGCAACATTGCCTGAGGAGAACAGATCAGACCATGCTCAAACACTCATTAGCCCTAAAGGCAGCCCACAGAGATGCTTTGAACACCCAGTGTCCTTCCTTGACTACGTAGACACCAAGTCACCTTCCCAGCCTGTACCTTACCACCCATACAGGGAGCTAGCCCCTTTTGGAAGTCTGACTCTATGCTAAAAAGAGACTCTCTGCCCCTAGCCCTTTCCCACATACATACATGCGACTTCCCCAGTACTTGCTGTCCCATAATCTGGCTTTTGTCTGCACAAAAGTTTCACATATCCCTGCCCATTACTCAATCTATACACTGTTTGGTTCCCACCCTTCTCCTCCAGTCAGAGGGCTTGGTCCTCACCTGCGTAAACTCGGCCATGTTCCACAGAGGGAGAGACAGTCCTTAAAAGCCAACCACCAGTGCACTGGGCCTTTTGGTAAAAATCGAGCATGAGCTGGTGGCCTTCGCCATAGATCCCCGTAGGACGTAGAGCACATGTCACCAAGGGAAGTCCACCCCGGACCTAAATAGAAGTCGTTGTTGAGACCCAAGCTTTCTGTCCTTCCCCTTCCCAGCTCACCTAACTACATTCATTTGTATGTGTCATGGAGGCAAACAGGTGAACCCTCTACCCCCAAACTGCAAGACTTCAGGTATCTTCCAATTATTTGTTTCATCATTGTATGTACAAATACATATGAGAGGGCTCCTATCTGTGTCCTTGAAAGAGCCATGTACCAGCTATTGGAAGACCTAAATTGCAGTCTTGGCTCTGCATGGGCCTCAGTTTCCCCAGTAAGTGAACTCAATGCCCTCTAAGCTCCAGTGCTGTAGGATTCCCAGACCCAACCATCTGAACCCCCTTACCTTTCTGCCATTGGCCTCAAGGACTAGCCTCTCAGCCTGGGCCTTGCTTCGGGGATAGGGCTCTGTATGAATCACCTCATAGGGGGTGTCCTCATTACCCCTGGATGGGGGAGACAGGGCATACAGTGAACCCCCTACACCCTGTGATACATCAGTATTTAACTGAGTTCTCTATGTTTACAGTTTTCAGAGTCCTTTACAAATACATCTTGTTTTCCTCACAAGTGCCTTGTGAAATACATGCAGCTATTATATTAATTTTTTAGATGAAGAAGACCACATGATATAGTGGATAGAAAGCTGATCTTGGGGTCAGGAAGATAGGGGTTCAAGTCCTGTCTCTGACACATATTGTGTGACCCTGGACAAGTCATTTAACCTCTCAGTGGTACCTCAGGCAACACTCAAAAGATTGAGACCAGTTTTGCCTGTCTATTTGTCCATTCCACCCTAACAGTGATGATCTGGGAAATGGACCAAGAGAGGTTGTCACTTCCAGGAGCAGAGTCAGGTTTTCTGGTTCAAGATTTTCCTGAATTGGTTTTTTTTAGTGCAGGGCTTTTCCCATGATACCATTCACATAATTCTGCTTTAAAGTTTACAAAGGACTTCCAGTACCCCCAATATGGCTGTGAGATGAGTTCATTAGCATTTTATAGCACAGGACCCCTGCAGGAATTGGGAAGGGGGTGGGAAAGAGGGGAAGATGAGGAGTACCGGTAGAAGGGGTGTCCTTTGGTGTTGGGTCCCAGGGCCTCCATGCTGCTAGTGTACACCAGGAACCGAGTCCCAGTCTGCACACAGGCTTCAATCACATTCTGAGTCCCTAGGGGGAGGAGGGGCAGTTTGTTCTCCTTTCTCCCCAGCTTCCCTCCTGTCCTAAGCACACACACACACCTCTACCCTCTACTGAGCAAAGTTTTCTTGACACAGAATTGCAGGGGAAAACCAATGAGTGGGAGGGAGAGGGAGAGAGAAAGGGACATGGTCAGGTTAGTTGCACAAATTGGGGAGGGATGGTTGGACCTTTGGACTAGGTTTAAAAATTCCTTACCCTGAACATTAACCCTGTGGATGACCTCAGGGTCATTCAGTCCCCACACATCCACCAGCCCTGCCACGTGAATGACCACATCTGCTCCAGCTACAGCTGCCACCACATCCTCTGCACGAGTCACATCCCCCTGGATTGGGGTCACCTGCATGAGCCCTGAGAGAGAACAGATGTTGGCCCACACGACATATTCCTCCCAGGCCCTCTCTTCCCCACCCCCAGTAGAGTAACACCCTCCAAATCATCACTTTCCATCCGTGAGTCATTCCCCATCCAGATGCAATCCAGTCATAAACACACTTCCCCTTGAGGACTGGAGGGAGAAACTGGGTTGCCTCCCTTTGTAATGGGGATCAGGGAAAGGATTTGGTTCTGGGAAGGAACAGGACCTGGGAGTTGGAGAGGTGGGTTTCTGATAGGTCCAGAGGTACCTCCTCTTCCCTCACCTGGGTTTAGTTCCTCCAGCCAGGGCCCCAGGTGAATGTCAAATACCCGAAGCTCTCTGAGCCGGGGCTCCATCTCCAGGAGGGTCCTAACCACATGTTCCCCCAAGAAGCCGCAGCCCCCTGTCACCAGGTATACCAGATCTGGGCCTCCGTCTGTCATATCTAACTGCAGTGAGAAAGACAGGTTGGGCCAGGCATGTTGATCAGTGCCTATTTGTGCCCTCCACCCGTCTCAAGGACTATCTTGTCTCCTCTTGCCAAATGGCTTATGTTTGGTTGCTGGGAGCCCAGTCATACTTACCCATCTCTCACAAAGGCTCATCTGTGACTTGTATAAAGCAGAACATGCACACTATGGCCAGAGCAGAGCACAGCCTGGCTTCACCGTCCAAAAATATCAAGGAGTTTGTTTAATCAAGGGATAGGAGCAGGGTTAGGTGGAAGGGAAGGGAGGGTCCTGGTAAACTCTGAGCCCCAATGGCATTTTGCTCCTGACTTAAGGTGAGGAAATCAGGAGGGAAAGGGGGATGGATGGCAGGTTGGCAGAACTGTGTAGGAGAGGGTCGAGGGGGCTGTGTCAGTGAAAAGGGGAGATAGGGCTGAAGTCAGAGTGGAACTAAGAATGAGAACCTCCTACCTGGAAGAGGTGAGCTCTGCAGTGGTCTGTCAGCTCCCACAGCTTGTAAGATACCTCCTAAAACCCTTTAGGACAAAAACTTGGCCGCCCCTTTTTATAAAACTCAGCTCCCCTTAGCTTTCCTTTTCCGTCCACCCTCCCCCATCCCAGCTATTATCCTAAGTACAGCCCCTTCTAGGAACCAGCCAACCTACAGTCCCGAGCAACCGCCCTTTGGCCCCGCCTTCGATTCTGGTAGAGAAAACACCTCCTGCTGACCCAGACTGGCTACTACATCTGCAAGCCAGTAGGACCTGGGTTGGGATTTATAGCGGTGACCATCCACTGTCCCTCAGTTCCCGGACCCTCAAGGCTGAGACTGTTTAGACTCATGGCCAACGAAAGGATGTTAAGACTGGGAAAATGACTTGAAGGCTTCAGCTGATGACCCCCTCACTACTCTTCACCTTCACTACTGCCCCATCCCCCACTCCTCAATGTTGGGCAGGGCAAAAGGCTCTGGTAAGGGAAGCAAGGGCAGGGGAAGATCAAGGAGCACATTCATATAACCTCTAGTCACTATAGTTACATGCCATCGGCTAGTCCCCAGGCAAGTTTCTCTGCATTTAACATTAATAGGCAGAACCAGAATAAATACTTAAGCATCTAGATGCGAATGGGAAGCTGGTCAGGTGCCTGAGCATACCACATCCTAATCCCATTAACACAAAAGATGTTCTTTAAGGTCTATTCCAGCTCTAAGTTTATAACCCTAAATTATCCGTGCTCATGTACCTCAAAAGTCCAATCCTCTCTATCCATTCTGCAACAATCAGGTACCAACAGATTTCTACCACCAGAAAGCCAAAAAGGATGGACAACTTTTGTACAATAAAGTTTAATCACAATTATAAAAATGTGGCGTCGGGTCCGAGGCATCCGCGCTATTAACATATGTACAAAACCAGGCCAACAGGAGTGGGGGGGTGAAGATACAGCTGGGGTCAAATCCTGGGGGCCCGTGCCATCTGTCTTTTCCCAGCCCCTGGCCAGCTGTGCAGCCACTTATGGGGTGGGAATTTGAACATGGCCTTTTGAGGAACAGGGCAGAGGCAGCTTTGGGGGGAACAGGAGACACCCTCCCATGTCCCAAATCCCCTTTCCCCAGGCCTGGCCTTGATGCCTCTAAAGCCCAAAATGAAAGCCCAGGTTTCACATAACCCCTTGTGGCCTCTGAGGCCTAATATGGCCAGACAACAAGGCCTGGGAAATCATAGACCCCTGTCTTCCCTGGTTTGGGGGAGGAGGGAGTATCAATACCAGGGAAGGGAGAGATTCCTAGCTGGGGTCCAGGAAAGAGCTCTCCTGAGGGTGGAAAAATATGGCCAGCTGCTCCAGAGACCCCAAAATGGAGAAGAAAAGAGGTGTAGGGGGAATAGCCCCCAATAAAACAAGGTGGGGGGATGGGAAAGTCCTCCCCCCTCAAAGAACAGCATCTGTACAGGCCGGCACCCCAGGTTTCCACAGGAAACAGCCGCTAGCAGCTACAAAACATTTACAGTTTCTTCTCCGAAAAGAAAAAAAGTGGGGGCAGAACCTGCCTCATGTGTTGGGCATTCCCCACAACCCAGAATCTGGGAGACCCATACTCCCCACAAGGGGAAGGGGCAGGGAACACTCCAATTATTTTTTTCCTGTGTCAGTTCCTAAATGGTGGGGTAGACTTTATCTGCTTACCCTGCAGAGACCTCATGCCCCCTACCGCTCTCCCACCTTATCTTGGGAACCACAGGAAATGGAGGCTCAGGGTCTAAGTCTGAACCCCATAACATAAGTCAAAGGGCAATTCAAACCCCAGCTGGTTCTCTAGCCTGTGGCGTGAATAAATTAGGGGCATATGTGTGTGTTGGAGGAGGTGGTGGTAGGGTAAAGCCAATCCCTCCATAAGGCCCTCAGTTGAGGGAACCTCGGCAACTTTCAGTGCCGCACAAACATGGGATCTTGTTGTCTTCCAAGGGGAATTTGTAGTCATAGGTGATTTCTTCATCCACCCCAATTGGCTGCTTGGAGTAGATTACAATCTTCTTCTGGGCCTCAATGGTGATCACCTTGGCATAGCAGTTGGGCTGTGGTTGGAGAAGGGAGTTATTAGCTTTTACTTTGGCTCCTTAGCTACTGCACCCTTCTCTCCCAAAAACCAAGTTTCCTCAGTCATGTATCCCCTTTCTCTGCCTTCATTTTTCTCTCCAGCACCTTTAAAAGTGCCCTCCCAAATCCAAATAAGTAATCCAAAACCAGTCCCTGCCCCCAGACCCAGCTCTCACCGTGCAGCAGTGATTGATAAATCGTGCCAGATTTCCACATTTGGTGGCATCAATGATGGTGTCATGGTCCACTCGAAACAGATAGCTGCTGCCAATGCCCTCCTGCACATACCGTTTCTCCCTCATGTCAGCTACCACCTGATAAGCCAAGAAAGTTCAGAAAAAGTTTTCCGGAGAAAACCAAGATCTTCCTTCTTCCCCATCTGTGTCTTAGAAACTTGGTATAAATGATATTAGATGTCACATTTGTTATCCAAACACCCTTCACACATACTTGCTTTGGCATACAGGCTTTCCACCCTTTAGGCCTGTAACTGTCTACCTTGCCTCTGTGCTCACTCCATAAAACAACTCTCTCAATCTCATGCCTCCTCCATGCTCGTTAAATTGTCTTTTTTCATCATGAAATAGCTCTAAAACTTCTACCTCCTCCATGAAATACTCCTGAGTTGATTTGGTTCCTTCCATTCACCCACATGGACATGATTCTTCCAATGCTACCACTGCTTTCTAGTTGTACATTTACCCTTAGTCCCCATAACAGGGATTTCAAAGGACTTGCCCTATGTATTGATGTGTCCACATCACTGCCTATCTCTGAGGCTCTAGTTCTGCCTCAGAGCAGTGACCACACCTCTCCTAAGAACACCACACCCAATCTGAAGCCTCATCACCTTCATGCTGGTGGCTAAGACAAGGTAGCTTGTTCACCTGACGTATGTTCTGTCCCACATACTCGATAACCATCTCATCAGCTGCGATGGGTTCCATAGCAAAAAGACCCCATTCATGGATCCGGCTCCTGCCAAATCGCAGTTTTTTCTTCCGGAACTACAGGGGTAGAAAAGACAGAAGGGAGAAATTCAGGCATAAGGGATAGCATCAAGCCCTGCCTCCTTCCCCACTGCCCAAACCAAGCTCTTTACTTTCTCACTATGGCTATGATTCATGAACACAATGGGCACATGGTGCTGGGGAACTGCTCCTCCCCCAAGATAGAAGACCACATTCTTTCCTTTCTTTTCTGTTCCAAGACATCCTCAATTCCTTGTTTCCCACGATATGTGTGTGTGTGTATACATGTATATACATGCATACATACACGTATTTATGTATAAGTATGTGTGTATATATACATACATACACACACATACACATAAATTAAAACCAAAACGGTTCCCCATCCCTGAAACTCCATTCATTTGCTTAAGGCTTCTCTCCTGCTATGGCTATGCTCCTTGCACAAGACCAATGGCTGCTGTACCCCAAAGTCTCATAGCTCCCCACCTCCCTCAAAGTTGTTCTCACCTTGAGCTGATTCAGTTTCAGCAGGTCACTGTCCACAATGGCTGACGTACCAATGGCACTGAGCAGCCTACGCTGCTCTGACCTTCTTTCTGATAGAACCCGGTTTGTCCCCTAGGAAGGAAAAAGGACCTCATCAGTAGGAAAGTGCAGGGAAACAAACAAAAACTGGTCAACTGCAGAGAATAGCCCTAATGTCATTACCTGGGTGTCTGAGCCCTCTAGCTGACGTGCTGAGACAGGACAGACATCCAAGTACTTATCCTTTTCTTTCTTACTGATGGGGTAGTAACCTTCACTCCGAGCTGAACCTGTCTGATGCTCCCGGGGTCCATCCAGGGGCTTTCGCTTACGTTTGGGAGTGGTCAAGTTGGTGAGTGATACAAGGTTAAGGAAGAAAACAGGTTTTTCAGTGGCCCACTCCCAGGCCTGTTCAGAGGCTCTAGAATCATTTGCAGCTCTCCCTGACCACTCCCCAGTCTGGAAAGAGAGCAACCTAAGCTGGATGTGAGAGTGAAATGCTGAGGTAGGGGAAGCCAGGTTGTGGGGAAAGAAGGCAAGAGAGAGACATACAGCCAATTCTAATAACCTTCCTACTTTTGTCATCTCCCAAAGACCATAGAAATGTATTAGGCAAAGAAAAATGAAATGAAATGAACAAGAATGAAGGTGAAAAATGGCAGACAAAAAAAAAGTACTCAACAATGGACTCACAGAAATATCATTACTAAAATGACCGATTAAGAGGGAGAGGTGAGACTTGAGGCTTCTGGTACAATAGCTCCCACATGCGCACAGAGGTCTAGGATATTGGTGTGATGGACCCAGTGGGTATCATTGAGCCAGTCAGCTCCACCGTCCTGCTGCAGCAGCCTCTCATAGGTGAGTCGTAAGTAGCCCATGTCTTCAGCATCAAGTCCAGAATTCCAGATGTCATATAAGATGGTCATCTGCTCAAACTCACTTCGAGGCTCATAACTGGGTGGGGGTGGAGGGGCAGGGGGCAAGGGCTGTCGACGGCGCTTGGCATGGGATCGAAGGCTCCTCCGCCTCAAGGCACCCTCCCCATCACTGCTACTACTACTACTCTCTGATGATTCAGACTCTTCTTCCTCTTCCTCCTCCTCCTCTTCCTCCTCCACCTCAGTGACCACCACCTCAGGGGCTTCTAGGACCTCATCAGCAGGTGAGCTGAAGACAGTGGCAGGGGAAGGAAGTGGGTCCAGGGATCTGGAAACTGGAGCAGGGGGAGCGGGCCGGACAGCCAGAGCATAGTTGTGCTCCAGAAGAACATGAACAATTGAGGGACCTGCTGGACCCAAACGCTCGGCCTCGTCTGAGGTCTCTGTGGCCTCAGAATCATCTCCTGTGGGTAGAGTGACCAGCCCTCGCCGAGCTGGAGTCAGGGCCAAATCTGCTAAGACTGCCAGGTCTACTTCAGTCCCAGGTTCTTCTTCTTCTGGCAGACGACCCCGACCTCCACTCCGGTTCCGCCCTGCCCGAGATCCATCCTCTGGCCAGCTCTTGACCAAAGAAGCATGGTCCAGGGGCAAATTTCGAATTGTCCGATCCCCACTCCGGGAAATTTTCCGGGGAAGGGGGCCAACAGGCTTAGCTGGAGGTGGAACAGGGGGGGCAACCTCAGGAGTTGGGGTGATTGGGGTTTCCTCTGATGCAGAGAAGGAGACTGTTTTCCGCCGCTTCTTTGGTGGTGGGAGAAGTGGGATAGGAGAAGATGGACACTCTTCAGGACGAGGGGCAAGAGGCAGGGGAGGAGAGGTTTGGGAGACGGCTGGTGGCTCTGGAGGGTGTTGAGGTGTCTCAGGCAATAGTTCCTCAGGAGGACCTGGTGAAAGGGATGTAGTAAAGAGAGCATCACAAACTCAGACTTCAATATGATATATTCTTGTAACAAGCTGGGATTTATCCTCATACTATGTATGCCAGACACACAATTATAATGATTTACGGGCTACTCCTCAGAGAGGCATGCTATCATAGGATCAAGGGTCACAGGAGACCTTAATTGACCTTAAAATGACCAAAGTCATTTCATGAGCAAACTCAGATCCAGAGAGGGGAAATGACATTTTCAAATCACAAAATTAATACAAGGGAGAACAAGGATTTGAACCCAGGTCTTCTGACACTAAATCTAAGTGATCTTTCTACTACTCCACAATGACTTTGCTACTCTTGTTTCCTCCATTCACTGAAAACTCAAAAGTCCTTTCCAAACAGAGGGCATATACACATTATACATCATAATCTCAGTCTATGGTTTCATACTCAATTTTCCCATAAATCTACCTACCTGGAGGCCTCACTGGGACCTTCTCCAGCTCAGGGACAGGTATGACAGGTGGAACTGGAAGCTTCTCTTGTTCTGGTTCCTCCACAGGGATAGGGAGGTCTGATGGGACGTCCAGAGGGGGTGACAAGGCTGAAGAAACTCCTGATGGTTCCTCCTCCTCCTCCTCTTCAGATGCAGAGGAGGAAGAGGAGGAAGAAGAGGAGGAGGAGGGGCTGGAGGAAGAACTGCTAGAGGAAGAGCTGCTCTCAGAGTCTGAAGTGCTGTCATTCTCACCTTCTGATTCGGCATACAGAGAATATTTGGAGGAGGAGGCACTCTCCTCATCCTCACCTGGAAGTCCAGGGGCCAACAGAGAAAAGGTCAAGAAAAGACAGTCAAGACAGCACAGCAGGACCCATGTAGAGTTCATCACACTTAAGTGGGCAAGAAGAGGGACCAGAACTTCAAGGGGTACTAAGGAAAGTCGTAGGAACCAAGTGCAACACTGAAACATGGGGCCTTGTGGAGGGAACAGCTGACTATGTCTACAGAAATGTTCTCCTACCCTCCTCTTAAGGTTTTCAAAATGAAAGCTTCAACTCACCTCCAGATGCCTCGGCTGTCTTCTTACTGGTCTCCATGGTTTCACTGTGCTCTTCTTCCTCTTCCTCATCCTCCTCATCTTCTTCCTCCTTAGGAAAAGAGATAAAAACAAGCGACTGATTCTCCACACTTAGGAAGCCCCTAACAAGAGCAGAGTGTTACATAAAGTCAGCAAGATTTCCTGGGCCACAAGAGTAGAGAGGTTGGAAAATAGACCCCAATACACTGCCAGTGCCCAGACTGAAAAGGCAAAATGTACATGGCTCTTTGAAAGGGAGAGATAAAGCAACAGTTGAAAGAAGACCCAACAAGGCAGTCATATCACTGTGATGTGCTGCTGACATACAGCAAAGCCATTTCACTTACCTTCTCAGAGGAGGACTCTTGTGACGCCTCTTCTCCTTCACTGTCCAGAGCAAAAGGTTTTCGGTGTTTGCCCTGGGCCTTACTCCTTTCCTCTTCCCGCTTTGGGCCCTTCATCCCTGATCGACTTGACTCTCCAGCTTCCTTCTCTCGATCAGGTTCTAGATGTCAACATTATGATGGTAATGTATTATCAAGAGTAATCCTTAGTATTTGCCTAATACTTCTAAAATTTTTCAAACAATATTTTATCTTTTATGTTAATGAAACAGGTAGTGGGAGAGTTATACCTATTTACAGGTAAGAAAATGGATACATAATGAAAGTGACTTGCCTGAAGTCATAGTAAATTAGTAGTAGAACCTAGACTAGATCAATTTAACTTCCAATCCAGGGAAATGCCTCCAAAAACTGTTCTACCCAATTTCAAAATCTCCCCTTCATTCAACTCCTCTGGACATCTTGGTCCCAAGTCTCTAATTCTTTCTCCATAGTTCCCCTTTCCTCTCAGAAACTGGGTATTCTGTTTTGCTCTCCTTACTCACCATCTTCATCCTCTTCTGCTGGGGTAGAAGGCCGAGGCCGCTTTTCTTCTCCACCCTCTGAAATTTCAGAAGGCTCTTTCCGTTTTACCTGAAGTAGGGAGGGAATAAAAAAGAGATACATGCTTATCTAGACTCCAAATTTATTTCCTACTTCTTCCAGCCCTCAGATGAGAACTCTCCTCATCTCCCATTTTTTCCCACTCAGACTCTAGGAGTCCCAGTTTCCAGTACCTTGAATGACGGCAGTCGAAGTGCCCCTCGAAGCCCAGAGCCAAATCCAAAGCCTTCCAGACCTGCAGCGCCTCCACTCTTGGCCCAGTCCACTAGGGAGAGCAGCCCTGGCTCCTTTAGTTTTGTCTTCTCCTTGTCTTCCTCTTTTGCCTGCTGTTTGGCTGCATTCTGGAAAGGCTGCAAAGAAGGGATAGGCAAGTATGAACACTGAGCAATCCAGCATCTTTCAGAAGTGCTTCCTTTCAACCAAAAACCATCCTAGATCCTACGTATCCAGCCAATTCCAATGTTTTCTTCTATCATCTTTCCTTCTCCTTAGTTCTGCTTCTCTCTTTTAACTCCTATTCATCTCTTAAACCCAAGGATAGGACTATGGAATCCCAGAGATGAAAGGCCCTTGTAATGGTTGAACCTCGAACAAAGCACCCACCTCATCTCTGACCTCTCCAAGAGTAATTACCTAGACAATACCTCTAATGATGGGTGGCTTATCATTATCAACTCATTCCCCTTTTGGAAAGCTCTAAAGTTTTAGTAAATCTTTAGAGTGAGTTGAAATCTGCCTCCTAATAATGGTCACACTGAAGCTACATGGCAGCCTCTTGGAAATCTGAAGAGTCAATCGGGTCTCCTCTATTGCCTATCCCTTGGAGGAAATCTTCTCTTCTCCAAACTAAAGACCCTCAGTTCCTTCAACCATTCCTCAGAAAACAATCTTCCAAGTGCATTTTAGCTTCAACAGCCTTCACTCTCACCTTAGCCTTTTCCTCTTTACTTTCCCACCACTGGTCAAAAGCTCCAAAAGCTACATTTTCCACCATCTTGCGATTAAGGTCCCGTTGCATGATATTCTTCATCTCTTGTACCAGGGTAGCCAGCACCCGGCCCACTGTGCCAGCAGGAGGTGGTGCCTTCCCCTCTGCCATTTCTACCTCCTCCCCAAGAGGGGGATGTTCCTCCTCCCTTAAGGCAGAGGAGGAAGGCAAGGGCTCTGCCTGTAAGGGCAGATGATAGGCCTCACGGGCATAAGCCCCTCGGTTCTCCTGTCCAGGGGTATACAGAGTGTAGGGTAGTGTATAGGCAGCTTCTTGATGTGGAGGGAACGGAAGGAAATGTTCCCCAAAAGCTCCACTAGGGGGGGCTGCTGATGCAGCAGTTACCCCACTACCCTGCCTCAGCTGGTGCAACCGGGTCAACATTTGGGTCTGCATTTGGAAAGACATGGGCATCCCTCCCCATTGAGCCCCAAGTCGGTCCATTAGCTCAAGAGAGTTGACAAAGTCATAGATGTGTGGGGGAGGGGGAGGGGGTGGTGGATATTCAGGGGGTGGGGGTGCCTCTGGCCGGGGGTGGAAGAAGATAGGTAGGCTGATGGGGATAGCCCAGGGGAAGGGGAGCCAGAAAGGGTGGAGGGGGAGGTGGGGGAGGTGGGGGAGGTGGAGGTTGTGGAGGTGAGGGGGCTGTTGGGGGTGATCCTCCACCATCATCGTCTGAGATTTCCATGTCCTCGCCAGAAGAATGAAGAGAGGCCTAGAAGAACATGGGAGAGAAGGGTTAGAAGGATTCTGCTTTCTGCTTCCCAATTTATCGGTTTTATTCCTAAAAAAATTGACAAGTCAAGATTCCCTCTCCAAACTCAAGCTGTTTCTCAGGTTTTTCTCTTCTCACCTGGTCCTGTCCATTGGCTTTGGGAGATTCTCCTGGTGCCCCAGGTTCAACGCTCCCCATGGGAACTACATCCTCAAAATTTGCGGGGGCTGGGGGTGGTGTGCAAGGCCCATGAGTTGGTCCCAGAAGGACCTCACTCCCAGCTTCTTTGGCCCCGGGGCCCAAACTACTGTTGTCCTCCTCTTCTTCTGTGTCTGAGGCCAGGAAGGAAAACTTGGACCGCTGTTCCTTCAGTAGCATTTCAATCCGGGAATCTAGGCTGCTATGCTGGGCAAAGGGCACACTCTCATTGGTGATCTCTGGAGCAGGTGAGCAAGATCGAATAGGGGATGCTGGACGAGGTGAATTCCTGGCTTCCTCTTGTTCAGGGCTGGCCCCCCTACCCACTCCACCAACAGGTTCTGGAGGCTCTGGAGGTGCAGCCTCTGGGGCAGGAGGTCGATAATCCTGGTCAGCAGGGCGACTGGGCTCAGGGGGCAGGTAGGAGGTGTAGGAGGGTGGAAAGCGCTCAGGAAAAGGAGTTCCTGGAGGCTCCTCTCGGGGTGCACGTCGGGGTGGGTAGGAGGCATGGCGCTGGTATCGGCTACTGCTCTCATAATATGCTGGATAGTGTGAGTCAGAACTACGGTAGTGAGAAGAGGAGGAGGAGGAAGAGGATGAAGATGAAGAGGAGGAGGATGACGACGACGACGATGATGATGATGATGATGATGATGATGATGATGATGATGATGATGAAGAAGAAGAGGCAACAGTGGTAGCTGAAGAAGAGAAGTGTCGGCGGGAATAGGAATCCTGATAGCTGTTCTCAGACCGACGAGGCTTAAAGGAAGAAGAGGTGGTAGAAGAAGAGGAATCCGGATGGTAACTGGAATAGCCAGGAGTTCCTTGCCTAAAGGAAAAAAAAAGTCAAAAAAGGTTATTAAGAATAAGAAATCCCTTCCTAAGCTTATATGACATCAAACCCAAGTATTCTAGTTTCTAGGCCCTACAGCTCCCATAGGAGCCAGGCTTTCCATATTCCTAAAAGAGACTGTAAATTCTCTGACTACAAGGACCATGTATTCTACACAGCAAGCACCTGGCACAAGGCCTGACACATGTAGCAGATATTCAATACATGTTTTTTCAAAGAATAACAGCAGCAAACTCCTTAGCCTCAGACTTTTTGCCTGGCATGTATTAGCTCCCAGACTTCAGTAGCTGAGGGAACCCCAGTATCGCCCCCTTCCAAACCTGCTGGAATAGGCAGAGTCCTGGGAATACGGGGTGCTGCCCCGGGAGGTATAAGGCGTCCCTTGAGAGGATTGTGGCGTGAACTGGCCATAGGAGGAGGGGGTGTCTTGCCGGCTACCGGAGTAAGTTGTGTCCTGAGAACAGGGTGTGCCATTTCCAGGTGTGACTGGCACAGAAGTGCTTGATGGGTAGGTTGAATCAGACGAAGGTCGGCGTCGAGATTCCGTCTTGAGAGAAAGGGAGAAAAGAAAGTTAAGTGTATATTCACGGCACCCTCTTTAAATCAAGCACCTTCCCACTTATAAAAAGACTTGAGCACTTTTCCCCAGTCCCTTCCTACTCACATTCACTTTTATTCCTCACCTGGAAGTCCTTACTCATCAGTCTTTTCCTCTTCAATCTCCCAAATACCCTGAATCTAGTTCCCTCCAGGAATCCAGGCATCTGTCTCCCAGAATTCAGATGACCCAACCCCAGGCAGTGTCAGCTTCTCACCGTCTCAGTGGGTACTGCAGATCCTTGGAACTTCTCATTCAAGACTTTGCCATCTGTGGGCACTGTTTGGGGGGTATAGGAGCCATTGACAATCAGTTCATAGTATTTCATCCGTTGTTGCCCTGGAACAGAAATCAAAAAAGTCAGTCTAAAAAAATGGAGGGTATTAACCCATTCTCTGACAGTCCAGCTTCTCTCTCTGGCTTTAAATTCCCATCTCCACCCTCCCTTGGTCTTAGCACATGAAGTCAGTTTCTCTCACCCATCTCTAACTTTAGGATCTCAATTCTTCTTCCTGTCCTAATTATCTAGATTTTTTTTTTCCAAAGAGGAACAGATCAGGATTGTAAGAGATAGGGAAAGGACATCACCTTTGATGTCAAGCTGGGCGTGGATGATATTGCCCATGACTGGGGTGTGATGGAGATGTTTTACAGTCTCTTTGGCACCCCGAGTGCTGGCAAAGAGCACTCGGGCTAGGCCTAGATGCTTTCGGGTTCGGGGGTGCAACAGGATCTCCACCTCTTCCACCTCTCCATACTTTCGGCACATGTCCTTCAAGAAGGTCTCCCGAACGTTGTCATTCAGGCGGGCAAAGGTCACTTCTTTCAGTGGGACCTGCCCGATGTAGAACTCATCAAGCTGTGGAAGGGAAAGCAGGAGCTGGGTCAGGATCCAGAGTCACCCTGGCATGAAACAGAGGCTTCGGGAAGATCTGCAGAGCCATAGGACACTGAGCCTTGGTCTGTAGATTCATGTGTATGTGTTGTGGGCAGGAGGGAACTCTACTGAACGCTAAGAGAGAGGGCTAACAAAGAAGACTTGAATAAGATGATCTCACTATACAAAATCGTAAAATCATGGTCTGAACCTCCTCTGAAGTCAATGCAGGAACCAGAAAAATAAATCTCATAAAAAGCCATAGAAGGACCAAGAGTAAAATCTTTACAAGTCCAAAAACCTGAACCCTGAGATGGGGAAAGATAAGACAGAGAATTTAGAGCTGGAAGTAACCTCATAGGTCATCTAGTCCAACCTAACTCTGTAGGAATCCCCCCTATAATATCCTTGACAAGTGCTCATCTACCCAAGAAGAGCAATTAAAGAGAACTTATTCCCTTGTCTATACACTTTTGGACCATTCCAACAATTAGAATGATTATCGGAGGTACCTAGGAGGCAGAGTAGACAGAACACTGGGCTAGGAGTCAGGAAGACCTGAGTTTAACTCTGGCCGCAGACACTTACTAGCTGTAACACGGGGCAAGTCACTTAACCCTGTTTGTCTTGGATTGTTCCTCAACCAAAAATGGGGATAGTAACAATACAGACCTCCCAGGATTGTTCTGAGGATCAAATGAAATAATATTGCATAGTAGGTGCTTAATAAATCCATCCTTCCTTCCTTCTCTTATTTAGACAAAATCTGCCTCTCCTAATTTCCCCTTCTGATTTGTAGTTACAGCTTGAGGCCACAAAACCTAAGAACACATGAGAATGTAAATAAAGTACTCTGTAAACCTTGAAACACATATATTCTAGTTGTTATTCTATGTAACAGCCCTTCAAATATTTAGAGACAGTGACCTTATCTGTTTCTACTTCATAGCCCCCAGTCCCAAGACTAAAACTCTATAGTTCTTTCAAATCTTGTATGTAATGGGCTCAAATTCCTTTAAAATCCTCTAGAAAAGTTCCAGATAAATTTATGTCTTTCTAAAAATGTGGCAGCCAGAACTGAGTATATTATTCCAGATATGATCTGACCAGGACAGAATATAGCGGAAACATAACCCCTCTCAATTCAGGACACTGCTTCTATTTAATGCAGCCCAATTCAAATTAGCTCCTCATTTTGTGGGATCTGCAACCATGACAAGCATGCCAAGGAAGATCACAAGACTACATGAGAGGGCAACTTTTGGAACTCCAGAGTCTTTAATACCATCCCTATGATCTAAGGGTGGAGCTGCTACTACTTAGGATACCACATCATTTTTTATATAACACAAAACTCAGATTCAGAAATCATATGAACTAGATTTCTTTTCTGCTCTCGTAGCTGACTAAATTCTCATCAGAATGTCAACCATCCCTTCTCCAAAGGCTAAGGCTACGGTCCTTAACTAAAAAACAATAGCTAATCATAGTCACTAAGGAAAGCCCACCTAGACTCAACCACAAAGTGAAATTATGAATTGCTAGGTCAGGACACTTCACTCAATTATTCACAAACGCTGTGTACAAATGTGTACTCACAAAGGCTTTGTCTTGCTCAAAGACAAGCTCCTTCCTTGGCTGCCTATGTGAATTTGCACATTTTCCTATAACTGTCACCCTCCATAAAAACTATCAGATCATGCAAGTAATGAAGACTTACCTTAAACTTAGGAACTGGGAGGGAAAGGTCTCTGTTTTTGGACCAGGTGAGTCGTTGACGGGGATCTTGGAGCTTGCTAACAATCTTGTATCCTGCATCCTGGGATGAAAGAGGGGGGAAGACAATTTAATCACTTTGGGGGAAACAATTTAAAAACTTAGGCCCAGAGTTGGTTGAAATGTAGGACTGCCAACTTTCTGAAAAAAACAGTGGGGTACAAAGAGCAGAAATTTTGGGAGACTGATAATTACCTACCCAAGAACCTTGGGGGGACAGTTGAGGCAAAATAACTCACATTGACACTAAAGTGAATCCCATCATAGCGGTAAACCTTCTGAGGGAGCCGGTGCAGTGCAGGGTCCACAATGAGTTTGTAGTTTCGCCACTGGAAGTTGGGGGGCTTTTGCCCATCTCCCCCTCCTTCCTGGTCCATCCTGGCTCATTTACACTACGAACAATTAAAGGGAGTGAGGCCCTGAACTCCCAGTCTTCTTTCGTAGTTACCTATACCCAGAGCCCTTCCGGGGCCCCAACCCATCCCCCACAACAACCACAGTCCTTTCAGGGTACCACTTTGTGCTCCACAAGCACACGCCTTTTCACCCCAAGTGCCTCAGATGTACTTGCCCCCAAACACATCCCTGTGCCCCATATCTATTCCCCCACAGCTCCCTTTCGCCCGCAGTCTTCTGCCACCTGTCCATGCCCAACCTTGATCCCATAGACACTGCAGACAGCCCTACCTCCACGGCCTCCTCCCCCCGTGCCTCACTCCATCAGGCCCCTCTGCTCCCGCATCCAACCCTTCTCCCTTACTCCTGACCTTTACAGGCCCCCCCTTTATCATACATATTTCCCTCAGGGCAACTTCCCCCCACCGATAACCCCTCCCCGCAGCCTGTCTCCCCCAAACACATCCTGTCCTTACACATACCCCCCAAGCCCTCCCTCCGGACGCGGCCTCCAGGAGCCCCCTCCCCAGCCCCGCAACACGCCCCCCCAGGCCTCCCCCATCCCCGGCGGCCCGGGACACCGCTTGGCTCCAACTCGCGGAGGGACCCCGACCTGCGACGCCCTCCCCTCGGCCCCTCCCCCCTCGAGCCGGAGGCGCGCCCCTCCCAAGCCCCGCCCCCTCCGCCTGTCTCCTCACCGGAGGCCGGCCAGGGCCGGCGCCCCGCTCTCCGGCCCCCTCCTGCCCCTCCTCCCCGGCTCCCCGGGGCCCAGGGACCCCGCGGCCCCAAGCCGGGAAGGTGGAACCTTCCTCCGGGGCCGCGGCGGGGCTCCGGAAGCACCGCGAGACCCTCCGGCCCGCCCCGGCCCGGGCCCGGGCCCCGCGCGGGGAGGAGGCAGCGCGCGGCACTCGGCCCTCCTCGCGCACCCCCGCGAGCCGCCCCCTCCCCGCCCGCGCGCGCAGTCCCCTCCCCGCCGAGCGCGCGCGCGCACCGCATTCTCCACTCACCCGCTCGGGGCGAGCGAGGCGCTCCCTCCCCTTCCCTTCCCACCTCGCTCCACCTCAGCGGCGGCGCGAGACCCGGGCCCCGCGGCGGCAGCGGCGGCGGCGGCGCCCCCACCACCACCTCCCTCCTCCCGGCGCGCGCACCAAACACCACCGCCACCTGCGCGAGGCCCGGCGGGCTCTGCGTTCCCCGGAGCACATTCGACACGGGCGCCTCCGGGAGTCCTGCGGGGGGCAGAGAAGCGCTTCCACCTCTTTCTTCCCTCCGAACCGCACGGGAAGAAGCAGTGGGGGGAGCCGGCAGGCCTGCCGCATCCCTCCAAGAGCGGACCTCACCAAGACTGTCTCCCGGCCCCGCTCCGGACGCGTGACGAATCTGCAGCTGCTGAAGCGGCGCCGAGTCCCTGAGGAAAAGGGGGCGGAGTGCACGGGCGGAGGCCGGGCCGGAGCGAGGAGGAGAGCTTAGCTCGTTTGGTAGCCGCAGATTCGCAGGAGGCGAATCGGCGGTGGCGGAACTCGCGCTACTTCCTGCATCGGTCTGGCTAGGAAGCGGAGAAATTCCGGCTTCGCAGATTCGCCACGGGCCCCGTCTGCAGGCTTCGCTCAGGGTGCCGGCTCTGTATCGGGAGACCAACGCCAGTGTTAGCGTATGGCCACTCGGATCCCTAACGGTAGTCCCGCTTGGCTTCTCATCCTTGGTTGGCGTTTCTCTCAAACATCACCAGATTTTCCTACTTTGGCATTAGGCACAGAGGATGAATCCAAACGGACCCAACTTTGAATTAAAGGGCTGGGTCGGAGCCATCCGAAATAGGCTTGTCATCGGAGGGACGAATCTGCAGATCACCATTCCAGTGCTTAACAGGAATGCGAATCTGCGAGCGGGAACCCGACCGCTAGCGGGAGGGGCGGGGATTGGGGCGGGGCCTGCCAGGAGGCGGGGCGAAGAGGTGCAGCGGGGACCGGGGTGGGAGTGAAGGGGCGGGGTTCTTCCAGAAGTCCGAGGTCGAGCCCAAAGCTACCTCTCCCCACCGCGGGGCTTTGACATTAGTGCTGGAACTGCCCCTGGCAGCGACCTTGGACAAGTGTGACCGCTTCTCCGAGCCTCGGTTATCTGTGACGTGGGGTTAATCCGTGGCACACCTGGTGGTGACGTGGGGATAATCCATGGCACACCTGGTGGTGACATGGGGATAATCCATAGCACACCTGGTGGGGCCAGTACGGAGAAAACTGCTCACTGTGGTCCCAGGGTGAAGGCATTATCCGGCTGAGAACACTGGCGTCCAGAGGCTGAATGCCTTAACAAAGCATCGCCCCAACCTCCCCTCTCAAAGGATGGAGACTAGATGATCTCTGAGGTTCTTTTCTCTTTGAATCCCATGACCTTTTGGGGGAAAAGCAAGAAATGGTGGGATGGCTTCTTGCTTTGGAGGACAGACTGAAAAAGTTTAGGATCTAGAGGAAATGCAATAAAACCTTGGGGGATGGGAAGGATTGGAGCACCCTGCCCCCATCCTCTGCCAAAAAAGTCTAGAAATACTTTCCCGAACTGTCAATTCTTCGGATCTCCATTTTTCTTCTTCCCAGTTTCTAGATGAAAAGTCCATTGCAGACCCCCTTAAGATTCTTCCTAGGCCTCTTGGCATTTATTTGCATGGTCAGGGATTAGGAAATCAGGATGGGGGGGTGTTACAGTTCCCCTGGACAGAGAAGGAAGAAGCCACTCTGGCCCTAAGAGATGTCAGAGAATGTGCTAAGCTGGGACTGTGGTGGCAGTAAAGGGAGGTGCCTAAGACCATCATGTCTGGAGTCCTTGCCCCAGGCTGCATTCCCATGTGTTGGCAGGGCCCTGCTGGTGAGGTCCGTCATTACCTGCCACATACCTGGTGAACCCAACCCTTCATCTCCAATAGCTACTTTTTTTTTTTGGTAGCTCACTCCCATCTCCACACTCCTCAGCTTGGCCCACTCAGAGCTTACTCTTTTCTGCTTCTCTCTGAGCCCTGGCACAGCTTGGTATTAGTTTTCAAGACAAGTTTCTATCTTCGTAAGTCTGGAAGCTTCCCTCTATGGCACAACCTGCCTGGTCTTCTGCTGTCTTCAAGTAACAGCAACCCCTTGGATCTTTACCCCACTTCATCCCCTCCCATCAAGGTACACTCCTTTCCTGGAACCCAGACCCCAATTCCTCAGCCTCTGCCCTCATTGTAGTACTCTACCCTTGATCTTCAATAACCAGGAATAAATGATCCTACCTGTTGTTCTTCCCTTCCAAGATACAGAGGACCACCCCTACTCCACCCTCCACAGCCACAGTGATGTGTTTCAAACAAGGTTTATTGTACAAAAAAAAAAGATGCAGTGAAAATTCAATGTCAGAGTTGATCCACCATAATTACAGAGGAGGGATCCCTAGGGTGCTCAGTGTGAGGCAAAGCCTATGTGGAGGTATGATTGGACAGGACCTTCTGCATGGAAGCCTGTTCCCCCTTTAGCAGCCCCTCTCCCCTGTTCCCACCCTGGTCAGGAGGAAAAGATGGAACTTTGAGAGGGATATGTGATGTTGGCACAAAGACCATGAAAAAAACGCTTTTTGGGGGTAAGGCATCAGAGCCACGGGGCAGTACTTACAACAAAAAGGTCCTTAAATTTGGAGGCAATGTTTTATGACCTATCCCTAGGGCTCCTAAGAACTTGGAAACAAAATGCAGAAGTTGTAGATCAGCACTGGAGAACCTACCCAAATGGAAAGGTAGCTGACAATTCCAAGGGGTGGGGAGGGAGTGTAGGGAGACAAGTCTTAGACCCTAAGGAGAACTTATCTCCATCCCATGGCCTTGGAGCTCTAGAGGTAGGACTAAAATTGAACTTGGGCAATCCTTAAACAAGCATGCTTGGGGGTTTCCTTAGAAAAGTCAGCTCTGGCTTTGAGAATTTCTCCAGGAAGCATAAATCTACTGGGAGAGAACCAAGGAAATGGGAGGAGCTAACTAACACTTTAGGTGCTACCAAAATGGGCATAGCTGCCACCAATAAATTGTCCATGATATGAGAACCGTCACAGTCAAATGTATATTTTTCCAAAGAGGATGCCTGTGTGAGAAGGGCCTCAGAATATGCCAAGCCCTATAACTATAGGCTATATGGAAAAGGAAAGGCAAGGAAGGGAACTAGGGCTCAGAGAAATGCGTCACTGAAGTCTTCCTTAAAGGCCAGCCTGACCTGATGCCCCTCCCCCATTCTCAGGGCTACAGGGTGGAGGGGGAGGAGATCACCTCCCTCTACCTGAGTGTGTTCTTCCACTTTGTGATAGGTGGTGTGGGGCTCCTCCTCTCAGCCTAGGGCTCCTAGGTCAGGCTGCCAAGGGCCTTCTTCCTGGGCCTACCTTGGGGACACCCTGTAGTTCTGTTGCTGGGCCCCTTCCAATCTGTGGCTGTGTGAGGGCTGCAGTTCCATCTTCCATTTGCTTCTTCCCAAGGCCCTATTCCTTCCCTCACTCCCATTTCACACAGCCTGAAGTTCTCCCTGGAGGCGGCTCAGCTCTTCCAGTTCTTGCTGATGTCGGTCCGTTTTATGAGTGACCAGGGATCGGTAAAAGTGGAGGGCAAAGGCAACAAAAACCAGGCCCACGGGTACCATGATCACTGTTGAGGCCATTGCAGCATGCCACCCAGGCCCATGTGGTGAGGCCACTGGCCCCTCACACCTCTGTGAGCAGCTCACGGCCGAGGGCCCAACCCTGGGTGGTGTTTCTGAGACTGAGGTCACAGTTGGGGGATTCAAGGGGACCACTGGCTTTGTCAGGGATAGTCCTGGACTTGGGCCCATGGAGGTTGGTGCATCAGGTAAAGAGCTCTCTGGACCTCTTGCAGTCAAGGAGGAAGGGATCTCGGGCACAGGAGCCACCGCAGGCCCCCCAATGGGCATGAACTTCACCCAGCCAACCAAGACCACTTCGGCTAGGAAGAGGAAAGTGCCCAAGGCTGTGGAAAACCCCCAGGCCAGCTCCACATAGCGGTGGAGTCGCTGATGGGGAGACTGGTGGACAGAATTGAGGTTGTGAATGTTGCTGACGGCCTCAATGTGGGGCAGCAGGCAGGTGGATACCATGAGGGCGAAGAGGTGGACGGCCACCAGCACTGTGGTACAGGCACTAAAAGCCACCAGCAGCCCCGGGGGGTAGTCGTGGTTGGTCTCTAGTTGGACCTCCACCATGGCCACCTGGAGAGGAGAGTCAGGGGTTCAGGAACCTGGTTTCTAACTCCCAAGCCTTCCCACCTGGACCCAGCTGGTAAACTTTACTCCTTTCACAGAACCCAGGACACCCAGCTTTCTAGCTATATTCCCTCTTTGGATCTCATAGGGTTTACCCAATTACTCTAGAGCTTGATGGAAGGGGAAGGAGAGGGAAGGAGGGCAGGGAGCCAGGTAAGGAGGTAGGAAAAATGTAGGGGGAGGGGAATACTTTGGACCCAGTTATTTTAGGAAATTGGGACATAGCAGATAGCAACAGGTGCTGCTCAAAGCCAGGGATCTGGGCCAGTCTCATCAGAGAAAATGCAACTAGAAGCCCTCCCCCTTCCCTGTGATGATCATCCCAGCTCCCTGCTCCCATTTCCCTGTTCTCACATCCTCTTACCCGGCCCCTCTTTTCCATTAAAATTTTAGTAAGCAGCCTTCCAGACTAGAACTCACTCTCTATCCTAGGCTACATTTCCCCTACTGAACTCAGGCATCAGTTCTCCTGCCCTTACAGGAGGGCCTGGCCCCTTAAGCCGTCACCTCAGCAACATGGCAGCAGAGACTGACCTGTCTCCCTAGGAACAAATTTGGGCCTTAGAGCTAAGATTTGTTTTAGCCTTGTCTTATAGGCCCTACCTACAAGGGTGCCCTAGTCTCTGGGGTTAATACCATCCTCCACTATCCACATTTTTACCCTTCATTCAGTAACTACTACTCTCCTTAGCAGGCCAAGATTTTCTTTTCCCCCAATACCACCTCCTAGGTTGCCTTGGTCCTCAAAAATTCACCTTGGTCTTTCCCTGGAGAGAGAAACATGGAGCGGGGAGAGGTGGGAAGGGAATGGGACAGGGAGTGTATGTGACAATCAGTTTGGCCTTTCCTTCCTTGTCCCTCCCCATACACACTTTTCACC
Organism: Bettongia penicillata ogilbyi; assembly: GCA_023548195.1. Lineage (NCBI taxonomy): Eukaryota > Metazoa > Chordata > Mammalia > Diprotodontia > Potoroidae > Bettongia > Bettongia penicillata. The sequence continues at coordinate 5,655,029 of JAJHZJ010000055.1, read as the reverse complement.
CCTTTGGAGACATAATCTTGCCAACCCCTCCCCCTCCATTTTATGTGAGGAGATTGAGTCACTTATGAATGAATGGTAGAGCTCAGACCAGCAGTTAGGTTTGATAACTCCCTGTCCTTTTTCTTTCATCAGGATGACACCGCCATATAAATCATACTCTCTCAAGTTATGAAGTTCCCCATCTCACTCCTGATCTGGTGGAAAGGATTCTATACTGATCTTTTAATCTGGAGATTTGCATTCTATCCACTAACTCACTGGGTGACCTTGGGCAAGTCACCTCTCTATAACTTCAGTGTTCCCAGCTGTAAAATGAAGGTGTGTGATTAGATAATTTCTAAGGTCCCCTGTAGCTCTAAAACTCTGCAATCCTGTACTGCTTATTACTTAATCAGTTATCACCCTCTGGATCTGCATTTCAAAGCTTTCTCACCGGATCTTTCTCTTCTCAAATAGCTTCAAACTCTCAAAGCTCGGGACATCCTCACCCTGTGGCGCTGTTCTCACCCCACAGAAACTACTGCTTGACTGTAAGTCAGATCAGTTATCAGCTGTGGATTTGCTCCCCTCTGCCTGCACATCCTGATTCCGACTCAACACCCAGAGTTGGCAGCCTTTGTGGCACTTAACCACCAGAAGCCCCCTTGTCCTCCCCATCCAGCATTAGCCTAATTCTCCCTCCTAGCCTTCCCTTACCTCCTTCCTCACCGCTCCATCCCCAACGATCCCTTACCCCAATGTCTCAGGAAGCAATCTCCTCACCATGGCAAAACCGGAGAGCAAGGCAGATGTTCGGCTGGAGGCCTTGAGTTTGGCCCGGCTGAGGTAGAGGCGCCGCCAGCTAAGGGCCCGCAGTGAGTGCTGGCTGGCTCCCATGAGGTCCAGGTAGCCTCGGTGCACAAAGTCCCGGTAGGTGGCTGAACCTCCGGGGCTCTCTCCAGCCTCAGGGTTAAGGGGGGCCTGCTCTCCTGCATCCCCCTCTCCTTTCATCCTGGAGAGTCCAGGAAAATGGGGAGGGGGGAAGGAGAGACCCCGGGGCAGAGACAGGGGTTAAGCCTAAAGGGAAGAGGCTCTGGGAACTGGACCACCCGAGTCCTAAGAAGGAGGGAGCAAAGCCAAGCCCGCAAACTCAGGAAGGGAGGCCAAGTGGCTACGGCGGCGCAGGGATAGTTCTAAGAATTCGGAGACGGGGGAGAGCCCCTGGGCATCCCCAGTCTGCTGATCAGCTCTAGAAGTGGGGTGGCTAGTAGGGAAAGGAGAGCGGAGCATCAGAACTCGATGGGGCTAGGATGCTTGGGTTCCCGGAAGGAAGGAGTCAGTTTAGAGCCTCAGGCCAACAGAGCCCAGGAGGAGTAGGAGGCGGGAGCCCCAGGGGCCGCAAGGGAGGAGAGGCAGAAACAGGAACTGGCTCTAGGGGCGGGGACGGGGGGCAGCCACATGACGAGGGAGGAGCTGGGGAGAGCCGGAGTCCTCAGTCCGAGTACTGCGGCCCAGACACCCAGAAACGAGCCGGCCTTGAGCTACCCTCTCCAGTACTCGGGAGTCTTGGTTCCCAGCCTCCTCTTGAATGAATGAAGCCCGGTTACTTCTCTAAGCTCTCTCACCCCGGCCCTGCATCCCCTTGGGGAAGATGTCGGGGCGCAGGGGCGGATGGCCGCAGCTGCAGCAAGGGTCTGCATCTTAGACAGGCCCCTTCCCCTCCGGGTCCTTAGAGTTAAATCTTACCGGGACAAAGTCCCATAAAACCAGCGCGGCCAAATCGGGAGCATTCCTAACATCCTAAGCGACCCTGGAAATTGGCCAGTTCAGTCTCTTTCAATGCAGGAATTCACTCCGCCTTCCCGAGAGTGCTCCTGAGTCCAGGGGCCAGGAGTCCAGGTTTCCCCCCGAACTACCCCACCTTTCCACTTCAACAAAGTAGACACAGCACAGCCCTCAGCTGGAAGGTTTTACGTTTTATAGCAAACCATATTGTACAATTGCGAGATCCAGGGGGCCTGGGGCCCAGCCCAGCCCACTCCCCTTGCTCCCATTTCATCCTTTTCCCTTGGTGTGCCCCATCCTTCCAAATCCTCTCTAGTTCCATCTCCAAATTGTCTCTCCCTCCCCCTAAACCCCTCCCCCTCCCGGCCTTTGGTCCGCCTCTTCTCCCCCTCCCCCCATCCTTTCCCCCTCCCTGTTACCTGAGGTATGTGGTTCACTCTGCCCTCTGCCCTCCCCTACCCCCAAGTGGTTTAGTCCATGTGGCCTGAGGATAGCCTCTGGAGCCACACCTCCCTTGGGCTTGGGGTATCTTCCCCAGGACAAACCCATAGGGCGGAGCTAGCTGTAGAGATCCCCCCCGAGCCACGCCTCTTGGGTGGAGTTTCAGGGGGAGCGGCTGTTACTATAGCGACAGGGATGAGTAAAAGAGAGGAGAGAGAGAGAAAAAAACCCTGGAAGTTCCCATGGCAACCTAGAGGGGCCTTTCCAGCTGGGGCACTGGCTTTGGGAGTGTGTCCATTGGTTGCTATTTTCTTGGCAACCAGGAGTGGCATTTCCCTGGGCAAATGGGATGCAAGTTTCCATGACAACAGAAGGGGTGGAAGGAGTCCCTTCTCCCCATCACAGGCTGTCTCGCCCCTGGGGGAGGGTGGGGAGAGGACAGATACAGTAAGAGTAAGACTGGGAAGGTCCCAGTCCAAATTGCCAACAACCCAATTCAAACTGATCACTTCCCCGCCCCCAACTCCCACCTCCCCATCCCCAAAGTCCCCTAAGTTCAAGTAACACTTCAGTACAGATGAATGTTCAAGTATTTTTTCAGGGAAGTGGGGTGGTTTGGAGATCCCTCACTCCCCTGGCAGGGCCCCGATTCCCTGTACAGCAGTAAAGGCCCTTGTCCTCCCCCCACCTCCACAATTAGCTGCCATGTCAGTGACGGGTCAAGAGTTGGAGAGGGGAGAGGAAGGGACAGAGTCTTAGGGTGATAAGGATGGGAAGGGGGTAGCCCTTGGCCTGCCTGATGCTCCCCCATAGCTCGCTCCCATCCCCCTCCTTCCATCTACAGCCTCACCTCATCCCTCTTTCCCCAACCTCAATTTTAGTTGTTCCCTTTGAGCTGCCCTCAATCTGACACCCGTTTCTCCCACTTCCTGTTTTCCCTTTTTAACCCTCCCCACCCTCCCCCAAATATGTGGTCCTTGTTCCCTTTATGCTTCAGTTTCTGTTTGTCTGCTTACCGCCCCTCCCCCCACTGCCTTCCCAGTCCCTCTGGATCCCCATTAGAAATGTGCAGAATGCCCCACCACCAGAACCTTCCCCAGCCACGTTCCCAATCCCCTCCACCTAAATGCTGCCCCCCTAAACTTCCCCCCTCCTTCCAAGCCCCCTAGTCCCTCCCCCAAATCAGTACCTGTGCCCCACTTCCCCCCAGGACAATGAAGTGGGCAGGGGCATGGGAGGGGAAGACATTGACCCCCAGGGATGTATCAGTGCAGGGGGTTGGGGGTTGTTCCACAGTCTCTATGTGGGAGAATCACGTCAGAAGGTAGAGAGAGCCAGCCCCTGGGTGATGGATGGGGGAGATGGGGAAAGCCCCAAGATAAGGGCTTGCAAGTCCTGGGGGAAGTTGGGGGGCACCCCACTAGCTGTCCTTGAGCAGCAGCTTCTCCTCAGGGCATCGGAAGGGACCAGGGGGACCTGCAGCTGCCAGCCTGGCACAGGCTTCAGGTGAGAGCTGGCGACAGGAGCGAAGGTCCAGGCGTCGAAGTCTGGGGCATCGGCGGAAGAGCGGGAGGCAGTGATCCGTGAGGCGGTGGCAACCTGAGGGTGGCAGTGGCTGACACGGGGCTCCCTCTGGGGAGGGGGCAAAGCTACCAATGAGGGCTGAGGAGCTCCTGGTATCAGGAAAAGGGGTGAGGGTTGCTTACCTGCTAGGTTGAGGTGAACAAGGGTCTCTCGGAGCGGGGAAGTGGGGGCTGTGAGGAGGTGGACACTGGGATCCCCAACATGGGCGCAGTGGCTGAGGTCAAGGGCACTGAGCTGGGGAGCATGGCGTAGGAGAAGGCGGAGGGAGGCATCTGTCAGCTCCAGGCCAGCCAGGCGCAGCTCAGCTACCCCCTGCAGCCGTCCCCTGCTTTCTGTTTGGCCTAAAGGTACAGGAGAGAGAGTCAGGCCCTAAAATGAATGGTTACCCTCTTTCCCCAGTTCAGGGTACTAGCCAGAACCCTAGCATCTATGCGTCCCACCCCAACACACACATAGGTAGTTAACAACAGGTGCTGAGAGAGCTCAGAAGGAACAGATTAAGGATGTTAATTACAGAAAGGAACAACCATCCTTTCTCACACTTCCCCTACTCCAAAAATCCAGTGGCACCCTCTCTGCTCAGCTAAGTTCTAACAGAATTGATGGAATAGAAAAAAAGCGCAAGTCTTGGTCTCAGCTCTATTATATCATTTTCCTACTTTACACCTCCCGGAGCCTCAGGTTTCTCATCTGAAAATAGGTGTAGCATTTTTAAAGGACAAAGTGGTTAACAGGGAAATAAAACTCAAGATAAGGAAAAGGGCACCTAGTTACTCTCAATGAGTTAGTCATCATCAGGCCTAGATGCATCAAATTCCAGGGAAGTGAAAGAACAGAATGACATGAATGCTAAGCTGATCTTTAAAAACTGGGAAGGATGAGATACTCTGAAAACTAGAGGGAGGCAAACAGTAGGCCTGCCTTCCATTCCTGGCAAAACTCTAGAGTCATTACCAAAGAGATGGCTTAATAAGCTCTTAGAAAAGAAAGCAACAATCACAATGGATTTCTATCAAAACAAGTCGTACTTTGCCCCTTGGTTCTGATTACCTGTTTTGTTGTAAGGGGAAGATCTACTTGGGTGTAAGGAGAAAAGACATCAAGAAATTTTTGTAGTATAAAAGAAAGGCATTGATAACTTTTTTTTTTAAAGACAAGAGAAAAACGAAGTCCTGCCAAACTAAGCTCATTTGTTTTTTTACATACTCACTAGAATTGTAGACTGACATAGCTGTACTCGGAGATGGATTTCACCTAAGCAAGTGATGGAATATCTAGAGACATTTGTAAATAAGTTAGAGATACTGTGGTTAGATAATGGTACAGCTACTATTCAGAACTGGGTGAATCATCAATCAGACCTGAAGTGTGGCAACTAATGGAATGATGTCAAATTAGAAGAAAATCACTAGTGGAATGTCATAGGGATCTGTCCTATTCTGCTTAACATATTAATCAATGCCTTGCATGAAGATATAGATGGAATACTCCTCAGATATTAATTTTATTAAATAAACTATTCACCAGTAAGATCTTTGCATCATTTCTCTAAGAAGGTTCAGATTTCCAAGATCCATACAGAACTAATGCAAACATATAATAAAAGTCAGTCTGCAAATGATAAGTGGTCAAAGGGTCTGAACAGTTCAATTTTCTTGTAAAAGAGAACTGTAAAACTATGGACAACCATATGAAATATTATTCTAAATCATGAATAACAAGAGAAGTGGAAATCAAAACAAGCCTGAAATTTTGCTGAATAAACTAGCAAAGATGGAGACAGTCAGAAAAAAGGAGGGTAGAGTCGATGTTGGAATGGTTTTTGAAACACAGGCACACTAATAAACTATTAGTGGAACTCAGAATTGGCCCAACCATCGTGGAAAACAATTTAGAACTATGCTAAGAAAGGGAATAAAATGTCCAAACTCTTTATCCAGAGTTCACGACAAGGGACCTATCCCAAGCAGGTTAAACACTAAACACACTAAAATATCGATAACAGAACTTTTGCAGTAGCAAAGAAACACACTTAAACACACTAAAATATCGATAACAGAACTTTTGCAGTAGCAAAGAAATGGAAACAAAGTAGATGTTCATATGCAGCTAAACAAACTGTGGTATAGGAATATGCGGAGTATCCTACCGCACCTTAGGAAATGATGAACAAAAAAAGTATGGGGAGACTTATATAAACAGATACAAAGTGAAGAAACCAGAACTGGGAAAATATCTACAAGGGCTGCAACAGTGTAAATGGAAAGGACAGTAGCAGTATAATCAAAACTGACCATTATGAAGTTATAATGACCAAGCTTGGCCCCAAAGAAGAGACGTGAGGATGCCTCTCCCTTTTTTGCAGAGGAAGGGCACTGTGGGTGCAGAATATTGCATATACTGTCAGCCTTGGCTGATGCAGAGGCTATTTTTTTCCTCTTTTTTCCCCCTTTGTTATGAAGGGTGACTTTCTAGGAGGGGTAGAGGAGAGGAATATATTAAAATATCAATAACTATTTAAAAAGGTTTAGGTGGAAAGAACAGACAATCCTGTGAACCTATGCTTAGTTCAAAAAATTAACTGCATGAAGTACAGATGGGGGAGACAAACAGATCACAGATCTAGTCTGCGTAGGAAAAAATGCCCAAACTTAAGAGGTTTTAGGGGACTGAAAGTTCACTGTAATGTTGCTTGTCCTTAGTCTGTAAGAGGACCAGTGACATCATGGGGTAATGTCCTGACTTGCCCGTGAACTGGATTTAAGTGAGGCAGAGTTGCCCAAAGTGTCAGCCTCACTCTCTCTTCCAGAGTCATCAAAGTCCAGCAGCAGGGCAAAAGTCAAGACAACGGGTGATGCCCAGGATGCAGTGGGCAACCTTGATGTTCAGTGTCTGACCAAGCTCTACGCACCCCACAGTGCCTGCTTCAGTCACCTTCATGGTCACTGGAACAAACTGTTCTGATCTGCCCATTGCACTGGGAAAGTCTTCAAATGCTTGGGGTAAATACCCCCCTAAGTCACCAACGGGTTTGAGGCCTCAATCTAGTTTTACCAGAGTGTGGCTACTGCCCATGCTACCACTTTTTGGAGCCACAGATGACTGTTGGGTGACCAGTGGACACCAAAGGTGGATGAGCAGCCCTCACACCAGAAGCACCTTCAGGGAGAACTAGCACTTCATTGTGGACTATGCACTAGCACTTAAGTGGACAATGGAAAAGGACGAACATAACCTCCTCAAGGACACCTTTTGTCTCCCCGTTTTGTGTATTTCCTCAGTGTCTAGTACATAAGCAGGCACTTAATAAATGCTTACTGTTTGCTAGCTACTGTTTGCTACTGGTGCAAGTGTAGAAACACAACACATAGCACACTGGCAAGTTCAGAGTCTGGCCATGATGGTCTGACAGCATTTAGAGTATTTGCTCAGTTCTAAATGCCACATTCTAGCAACAACATTAACAAGCTGAAGTGTGGCCAAAGGAGAGTGATCAGCATGGTGAGGAGAGCTCACCGTCAAATCACTTCAAAGATGTTTTAACCTTAGAAAAGAGCGGACTACAGTGGGGCAGGGGAATAAAAGTTGTCTTTGAGCTCCTGAAAGACTCACACGGAGGAGGGATCAGACAGTTTTGTTTGCCCTTAAAGAGTGATACTTGCAGTTGTTGTTCGCATTTAGGTGACGTAGTGGAAGTCAGGAAGACCTGATTTCCTTCAGACCCTTCCTAGTTGTGTGACCCTGGGCAAATCACTGAAACTTGTTTGCCTCAGCTTCCTCTTCTGTCAAATAAGCAAGAGAAGGAAACTGCAAACCATTCCATTGTCTTTGCCAAGAAAACCCCAAATGGGGTCACAAAAAAAATCAAACATGACTGAAATGGATGAAAAACAACTAAATGGACTGTCTGACAGAGAAAAGTCCTTAACAATTAAGAGCTGTCGAAAAGTGAAATGAGCTGCATTGAGAAATAATAAGTTTCCCATTAGTGGAGATTTTTGAGAAGAAGCTGACTATTCTTGGAGAGTATTACAACTCTATGACCTCTGAGGATCTCTCCAACTACATGACCTCTGAGGTTCTCTCCAACTACATGACCTCTGAGGATCTCTCCAACTACATGACCTCTTGAGGATCTCTCCAACTACATGACCTCTGAGGATCTCTCCAACTACATGACCTCTGAGGATCTCTCCAACTACATGACCTCTGAGGATCTCTCCAACTACATGACCTCTGAGGTTCTCTCCAACTACATGACCTCTGAGGTTCTCTCCAACTACATGACCTCTGAGGTTCTCTCCAACCACATGACCTCTGAGGTTCTCTCCAACTACATGACCTCTTGAGGTTCTCTCCAACTACATGACCTCTGAGGTTCTCTCCAATTACATGACCTCTGAGGATCTCTCCAACTACACGACCTCTGAGGATCTCTCCAACTACATGACCTCTGAGGTTCTCTCCAATTACATGACCTCTGAGGTTCTCTCCAACTACATGACCTCTGAGGTTCTCTCCAATTACATGACCTCTGAGGTTCTCTCCAACTACATGACCTCTTGAGGATCTCTCCAACTACATGACCTCTGAGGTTCTCTCCAACTACATGACCTCTGAGGTTCTCTCCAACTACATGACCTCTTGAGGATCTCTCCAACTACATGACCTCTGAGGATCTCTCCAACTACACGACCTCTGAGGATCTCTCCAACTACATGACCTCTGAGGATCTCTCCAACTACATGACCTCTGAGGTTCTCTCCAACTACATGACCTCTGAGGTTCTCTCCAACTACATGACCTCTGAGGTTCTCTCCAACTACATGACCTCTGAGGTTCTCTCCAACTACATGACCTCTTGAGGTTCTCTCCAACTACATGACCTCTGAGGTTCTCTCCAACTACATGACCTCTGAGGATCTCTCCAACTATATGACCTCTGAGGATCTCTCCAACTACATGACCTCTGAGGATCTCTCCAACTATATGACCTCTGAGGATCTCTCCAACTCCATGACCTCTTGAGGATCTCTCCAACTCCATGACCTCTGAGGATCTCTCCAACTACATGACCTCTGAGGATCTCTCCAACTACATGACCTCTGAGGTTCTCTCCAACTACATGACCTCTGAGGTTCTCTCCAACTACATGACCTCTGAGGTTCTCTCCAACTACATGACCTCTGAGGTTCTCTCCAACTACATGACCTCTTGAGGTTCTCTCCAACTACATGACCTCTGAGGTTCTCTCCAACTACATGACCTCTGAGGATCTCTCCAACTACATGACCTCTGAGGATCTCTCCAACTACATGACCTCTGAGGATCTCTCCAACTATATGACCTCTGAGGATCTCTCCAACTACATGACCTCTTGAGGATCTCTCCAACTCCATGACCTCTGAGGATCACTCCAACTACATGACCTCTGAGGATCTCTCCAACTACATGACCTCTGAGGATCTCTCCAACTACATGACCTCTGAGGTTCTCTCCAACTACATGACCTCTGAGGTTCTCTCCAACTACATGACCTCTGAGGATCTCTCCAACTACATGACCTCTGAGGATCTCTCCAACTACATGACCTCTGAGGTTCTCTCCAACTACATGACCTCTGAGGTTCTCTCCAACTACATGACCTCTTGAGGATCTCTCCAACTACATGACCTCTGAGGTTCCCTCCAACTCCAAAATCTTTCGATTCTATTAATGCTTACAGAGCTATTGTGAGGCTCAAATGAGAAATGGCTATACCAGTGCCTAGAAAGTTGAACGTGTCATAAAAATTAAGGTATTATTGATTGAATGGAACTATTGCCAATTCTCCAACAGAGACCTCATTTTTCTACTTTTAACCCCTTATTCATGCTATTCCTTCTTCCTACAATTTGCGTTGAATGGAAGAAAATGTATTACATTTGGAGATAAAACATGAGGGCTTGAAACCTAGTTCTGAGATTTATTATTTGTCCACATTTATCTTCCCTTATCCTGAATTTCCTTGTCTTTAGAATGAGAGTGCTAGACTATGATGGTATGATGCTACATGATTCCTCCCCAAAACTTTCACCATCATTCTCATCCCCTAATGTCTACCTGTTTAAAGACAACCTATCCTTCACATCCCACTTCAAATCCTACCTGCTTCACCAAACCTCTGCCAACCAGTCAAGTCAGAAACAGCCTGCCTTTCCTTGGACGTGACAGTGTTTCTGTGATCTCTTATGGCACTGATCATATCCAACCTAGTGTTAGTAATATATATCAGGATTTCATCTATCAACTTCCTATGTGAGCACCATCAGAGAAAGGACTGTTCTTACTTATCTTTGCACAGGCTACAGAGCCTTGTACTCAGTAAGTTCTCAAGTGGTGTTTGATGAATAATTGAATGAACAGGATGAAGACAGGAATGGGAAAGATATCACCTTGAAAGAGCCTGAAAACTAGAGCCTTGTAAGAGGCAGCACCTGGTTTGGTGTCAGGTGGAGGCAACAGTAGCTCCCTGAGCTGGGAGTCCTTAACATCCTCAATCCAACGGAGGTCCAAAAGTCGCAGTGCAGGCAATGGGGCTGAGCCCAATGCTGAGACTGAGAGCCAAGAGCAGCCCGAAAGCACCAGCTCCTGTAAACCTGGAGGACAAGGTACAGGTTCAAACTTTCAGCCCCAGGGAGTCCCACTTATCAGCCCTCTATCTTGGCCTCCCCCACCTTCATACCTTGCAGCCTATTCAGGAGCCACATGAGCTGCTTCTTGGAAACTCCTGTCCAGCTGAGATCCAGGGCCCGTGGTTGCCGCCTAACCACACCACTCAGCATTGGTGGGGTTAGTGATTTCCTCCGGCTCAGGTCCATTCGGGGCCACAGACGCTTGTCATAGCACCTGGGAGCCACAAGGGGAAGACAGAGACCACAAGCCACAAGGTTCAGCTGCGTTCTAGGAGATCATCTCACTGCCTAGTCTAGGTTCTGTCTTAAGCCTGGACGCCTGACACATATCCTGGCTCCCAGGACTCTTGCCATTGGTCTTTCTTCCCTCTGACCCCTCACCTCTCTCTCCTCCCCATGAACTAATGATCTAATGGATGTTGTTATGAAGGAGAGAAGAGCTACAGGAAAAAGGCCCTCCAGCGACTTCTCCATTTGATTCTGGGGCAGCAGTAGCAAGAAGAGCCAACCCATGTGTCCAGCTGAACCTGAGCACCCAGAGGCTCCTCAAGTCCCACAATCTTGCCAACCTCTGAGTCATATTCTTCTCTACACTCTTTCAACTCAACAACTTCCACTGCTGTCCTCCTGACTCCCAAATCTGTCCTCAGTTCTTATTCAAGATGCCCAAATGGATGATAGACTTCTCTCCCTAGATGTCCGCAAGGTACCTCAAACTTAACAAGACAAAAGCACTATCTTTCTACCAAATCACTTTCCTGACTTCTCCATTTCTGTCAATGGTGTCATCACTTCTCCCATTTATCTTGGATTCAAGCCTCAAGTCATCTTTTAACTCCTCTTCTCCCCAGCAATCAACTATTTGTCAAGTCCTGTCAATTCTCCTGTAATCTCATACACTCATCCTCCTTTCAACTTTCAATGCTATTTATGACCTCAGGTCAAGGCTTCAGTACCTCTTTCTAGAACTCTTGCAATAGCCTTAGTCTCCTCTCAAGCCAATTCATCCAGATTACTATAACTAATGTATATTGCTTCTTTATTCTAAAACCTTTACCTACTGAAAACAAAGGCTCGCACTTAATGCCTTCCACAATCTTGCCTCTTTCTAGCTTTATCATCCATTCAATTTTATATTCCAATGCCCTCCTCCTCATGAAGTCTTCCCTCAACTCCCAAGCCAAAACAACAGACTCACTGACTGTAGGACTGGAAGGGACCTTACAGAGATCACTGATCATTTAGTCCAACGCCTTATTTAACAGGCCCAGAGAATAACCTACTGAAGGTCACACAGCTAAAAAATGTCTATTAAATAGCAAAGCAGTAGAATCCAAACTTAAGCAATTTCTAGCTTAATGGGATATTTCAACCTTCTTTGGTATCTCTTGTAGTTATCTGTGTCCCTATCCTATCTCCCCAATTAGATTATAAACTCCTAGAAGGAAGGGACCATGTTTTATTCTTTTCTGTATCCTTAATACATACATAGCAGAGAGTAGGCAGAGCTGAGGGGCCTTGCACCTTTTTCCTCTGCAGCCGTGCCTTTATTGTAGAGTGCTCTCAGTGAAGATTTTCCTCTAATTTCTTCTACTAGTAGAGACCAACACTTTTTCTGCAAATGACAGCCTCAGAGAGCTTCCTGGAGCTCTGAGAGGTTGTCCCAGGTCACATAACTAGCATGAGGCAGGGGGTGGGTTAGAACCCAGGTCCTTCCTGACTTTGAGGCCAGCTCTTTATTTGCTACTTATACTACCTCTACCCTATCCTTAATAAGTCCTTCACATTATCCATCTCTAGCACTTGCCTAGGTCCTTTTTCCTATCCCTACCAACCAAACCACTTTCCCTCCTTTCTCAATGAGCTTAGTGGAGATGAAAGTCTCTCCCCTACCTAGAATCCTTTTCCTGGTCCCTGGTGACATCAATATTTATGGTGATGGCCCTGTGAACATCCTGGCCTTCTAGCTTATCCAAGTCCTCAATCCTCAGACCTGCATTCTCTGCTCTATCTCAGTCACCAACAGCAGTCACAGTTTAGAACATCACCCAAGAAGTTCTACTTAAAGACTTTGAATTCTAAAATCCCTCTTTCTCTGATCACAATGCCCTGTCCTTCCCCATCTCCTACAGAACCTCTTAAACCTGTTCTTTATCTTGATGGTGACCGCTGGTCCAGTGATCCTTCCTTGTTTTTATTCACCTTTGTTCTTGGCCTCACTCCACTCAGAATCTTTGGTTAACAAGTTCAAAAAGATATTGTCTTTCATCTTTGAATCTCTCTCCCGCTGGTCTTTGAGGTGTTTACATTCTGGGAACTTTGGTTCCCCCCTCACTATCTACCTTCTTTCTATTCCCAAGCTACTGGAGCCATGTTAACTGAGTTTCCTCCAAATTCATATTAGCTAACTTCAAATGAGTGCTCATGACAGCATGACAATCTTTCCGTTCATCTCTGAGTGACTCTATCACCCTTTCTTAGCTGTTCCAAAATTCTTTCTCCTTAAATCTCTAGCTCCATCTTTACCCCCATCTCTACAAGCAGAGGATTTTGTTTCACACTTCACTGAGAAGGCTGAGGTTATCATCTATCATGTATACCCTCACTTTTCCTCCCTCAAGCTCCCAAACCTCTCTTTACCCATTGCTTTGCTCAAAGGCCTTTCTCCTTGCCAAAGCTAACTCCTCCACCTGAGCTGCTGACCAATCTCCTTCAGAGTTTTCCCCTCATCAGCCATTTTTTTTTTCAGTTCCTATGAGTTCAGTCCTCACTGCCCACAAGCATGCTCAGGTCTCCCCTAGCCGTGCTTGGCACAATGCTTGGCACATAACAGGTGTTTAATAAATGTTTACTATCTCTAAAAAACTCTTCCTTGACCCTGTCATCTCCTCACTCCAGTATTAAAGTAGTCTATCCTCCCTGCCTTAGAGCTCCCTCACCAAATATTCATTCACTTCTCAAGTCCTTGTAACATGGATTCTGATCCCACCACTCTACTGAAACTACTCTTCTCAATGGTCACCAATCACTTCTTGACTGTTAAAGCCAATGGACTTTTCTTCATCCTCCTTAACTTTTTTTTGCATCATTCAATACTGCTGACCAGTCCTTTTTCCTGCATGATCTCACTTCCTTGGTTTCATGATACAGCTCTCTCCTAGGCAGGTTTCCTCCTACCTATCTGACAGCTCGTTCTCAGTCTCCTTTCCTTATTTAGCAACTAACTCCTGTAGACTCTGTTCTAGTTCTTAGTTTCTCTCTCTTTATACGTTCTTCCTTGGTAATCTTATCTGCTGCTATAGAGATGACTCCCAAATCCAAAGATTCATTCCTAATCTCTCCCCTAAACTCCAGTTTCCACATTTCCAGTGGTCTACTGGTCATCTGTCCCTGGATATCCTAAAGCAATATTATTAAACTCAAATGGAAATGGGGGCCACTAAACCCTATATAAGGATCCCTCTGTGGGCCATATATTGGCTTAGAAAACCACATGTTAACATTATCTACCTTATATTACGTTTTCATTTATTTTGTTAAATATTTCCCAGTTATATTTATACTCAGCTGTACTCAAGAATGTTGCAGGCCAAATGTGGCAGCCGGGACTCTTGTTGGTACCTCAAATTCAACTTGTCCTAGATGGAAATGATGTTCTTGCCACCCTGAATTCCAACTTCTCTTTTTCTGTTCATGGCTTCACCATCCTCCAAGCCACTCAGGTTTGAAACACTTAAGAATTACCTTTGATTCTCTCCTCTACCTCTTCTCCCATACACATTCAGATGCCAAGTTCTGATTCTATCCCTACGATATCCTTCACATTCATGTCCTGCCCTCTTCACTCACATATGCTCTCAGTTCAGGCCCTCATCACCTTTTGTCTGAACTACTGAAATAAGTCTTAATTTATTTGTTTCCAGCCTCTTGTCTCTTCTAATCCATCCTCCACACAGTTGCCAAAATAATCTCCTTAAGACAGAGATCTGTTCATCTCCTGCTTAAAAAAAAAAATACACTTAGTGGATCCCTATTGCTTTTAGGATAAAATATGGATTACCCATCTTGGCTTTTAGGGTCTTCTGTAATCTGACTCTCATCTAGCTTTCCAGATTTATTTCAAATTACTTCCTTCCATATGTTCTATGATGCAAAGTGGAACTGAGTTCCTTGAACTTAACATGCTACTTTCCACTTTCATTCAAGCAGACCATCCCCACCCCAATCCCCTCTTGTGTCCTTCAGAATCCTCATCTTTCTTCAAAGCCCTGTTCAGATGCCACTTTTCCTGTGAATCTTCCACGATACTTCCTCCAAGTGAAAATATACTCTCCTTCCTAGAATGCAATGCTCTCTCCTATGCCCCAATTCACACTCCCTAATTTGAATTATACTAGTTTCTCCACATATCATCAACCTTGACTTGCTTCTTCCAGTAGAATATAAGCTCCTTGAGAGCAGGGACTGCCATTTTATAATCTTTGTACCTCTAGCACTTAACACATAGCAAGGACTTGATAAATGTTTATTGCTTCTTGTTCAATTCAAATGACTGAAGTAGTTACAGACTGTCTACATATCTATGTAATATTAGAGACAGCCCCTCAGTTACAAATTTTAAGAGGGCAATGTAAGCTGGCTTTGGGGAGGAGAATTCTGCTTATGCATCCCTTGCCCCTTTTTCCTTGTCTAACACCAACACCCCCCAGGTGCAAGCTGGGTGCAAAGCATCTCTGAAATACTAACAACAGTCTGCTTGTGGGTCTGCCTGCCTCAAGCCTCTCCCCACAGCAGCCCTCCTCTATTCAGCTGTCAACTGAGCTTCCTAAAGTATCAGTTTGTTGGCCTATGTCAGTGGCGCCCTATTGCCTCCAGGTTGGTTTTTAAATGCCCTTTCTTTTTTAGTATTTTTATACATTATGCCCTCTTCCCCACCCCCTCATCTACTCTGTGACCTAGCATTGTTTGGGCTCCTTGCTATTCCTTGAACAAGACATTCCATCTTCGGACTCCGGCCATTTTCATTTGCTTGTCCCCCATGCCTGGATATCTCCCTCCTCCATTCCCTGGCTTTCTTCATGTCTCAGCTAAGTCCCAGACCCTTACCCTTTCCTTTGTCAGTTACCTCCAGTTTGTCCTGTTGCCATCCTGTTTGTATGTAGTTGTATGTTTTTTCTGCCATTAGACTGTGGGCACCTTAAGAGCCTTTTTGCTCTTTTGCCTTTCTCTGTACACCCACTGCTTAGGACAATGTCTGGCATATAGTAGGACCTTAATTAATGCTTGCTGACTTACACACAGGCAAAGGCTCAGCTCCATCCAACAGACCAAGAAAGCCATTTCTACAGACCTTTGACTCCACCCACAGTCTACCAGACAAAAGAGGAGATACAGAGAAAGGTGAAATGAGTTGGCCCAATGGAAGGGGAACCTATTGCTATGCTACCATAGCTAGGGACCAGGCCGCACCACCCTCCAGCCTCTGTACTTTGCTATCCAAGCACTTACCATCGGCTCCAGGTCCGGCAGACCCTCATGCAGATGCACAATTCTCTGGGCCCGAGGTGCTGGAAGACTCGAAGCCAGGCAGCCCGTGGTAGAGGGTGGTCAGGCCCCGCTACCAAGGGCAATGTATCAGGCTCTGGGCTTCGTGGTGGCGGCCTCACCACATGTCTCTCAAGCTGTGGGGGGCGGGGTGGGGGTGCAGGACCCAAGGGCCAACTGAGCAGAGGACCCCCACTCCCAGGCCGCCAGGCCCGACGGCCACCCCTGTTCTCCTTCTCCCCAGAGTTGCCTCGTGGGGGCCGTCGCCCATTTCGGGCTTCTCCAGGGGCCTCATCCTCACTGAGGGACGTAGCTGATGAGTCTGAATCTGAGTCTGAGTCTGAGGAAGATGATGAGGTGTCTGGCACCCGCTCAAGCAACTGACACATCCGCTTGAAACGCTCCAGCTTTTCCCGCTGTGGGGAAGGGGCTGGGGCTGCAGGACCCTCGGGAGATGCTGAAGGAGGCTTTGGTTTCTGAAGAGAAAGCAGATGAAATATTTGTTCCATGATTGCCCTAAAGAACCCTTGAAAAGTCCCAGGGACTTTTCTAGGCAGCCTTGAATTTCCAAGAAAATACAAGAAACAGAATGGAATGGTACACGGAGAACCAAAGAACACTGAAGGAGCAAGAGACCTAAATTCTCTTCTAAGCTCTGTCACTAAGTTTCCTCATGAGGGGATTAGACTGGATGAGTATGTTAATAATCACTTACATTTATAGAGTGCCTTACTTTACAAAGTCTCAAAAACCCTGTAAAGTGGGTATTAAATATTATTTTCCCCATTTTACAGATTACAAAACTAAGAGGTAGAGTGATTTTCCTACCATCATATGGCTAGTATAAAGGACAGACCCGGGACTCAAATGCAGATCCTGAATTTCTAGCTCACTTTTTCCATTACACATTAGGGTATTCCCATTCACAGAGTGCTTTTACATACACTCTTCTCATTTGGTCCTCACAATCACTCTGTGACTTAGGTAAGTTAAGCATTATTATCTCTACGTGACATATAAGAAAACTGAAGGTCAGGCCAAGTTAAATGATATGCCCATGATCACTCTGCTAGTAAAGTGGTGGAGTGGGCTCTCAGGCATTCACTGTTCACCTCGGTTCATCTTAGATCAGTACCATGGCCTAGCCTACCCTTTCAGCTCTAGGAACCTGAGCTTTAGGGTTCTTCAACCTCATTCCATTGTACTCTCTTTCTCATGCTTCTCCTTTTCAAGCAACACACACTAGCTGAAAAACAAGCAGCTAAGATTTTTGTTTCCATGGTAGGTGAAGGCCCATGATTTTCCTCCCACCCAAGTTCTAAGATCTTAAGCTCTTGCCCCAAGGTGGAAGGCTATAACATCCTGGCTCTCATCCAGAGCACCTGGAGGGCTAAGGTGGGGCAGAACAGGACATCCAGTTCCAATGTGATGAGACCTCAAAGGGAAAGGGCAATCTTCCATCTCCACTCACCTTCTTCAGGTGCTTCTCTCTTCCTCCTTTTATCTGTTCAGGTGGGTGAGATAGTGGTAGTGTAGAAAGCAAAGAAACTCGATTAGGCCCTTTATCCCTTGTAAAACTCAAGTTTCTGCCCCTACCTTGGACTACAAATCCCAGAAGCCCCCTTCCCAGACAAGACTGTGAGCATGCTCACCTTTCAATCATACCGTCTCCTTTCCACTGAGCATGCTCCTGCTCTTCTTTCTTCCTACTCAGGCCCTCTCCAGCCCCTCCTTTCTCCTCCTCCTTAGGAGCCAACCTGAGCATGCTCTCTCCTCCTCTCCAACTCTGTCTAAATTACTCCCCTGCTCCCTGGAGTTCCCCTACCACCCCCTCCCTTACCTATAGCTCCCAGATTCTTATAAGCCACACTGAGCATGCTCCACCCTCCCTCAATTCCCCACCCATCCCTTAAACAACATTCCAGCTCTAGAACTACATCTCCCAGAAATCCCACAGGGAGCCCACAAAGTGCTGACTCCCAATCCTTCCTCCTTTTTTGTCATCAGGACTACATCCTCCAGAATTCCTTCTACCTGGCCCTCACAGGGCACGATCCTCCCAGCCTTTACCTTCTTCCTAGGTGTGGGGGGTTCATTCCCCACCTCTCTCTCTTTCCGCTTATGAGGTCCAGGGCCATCCTCTGAAGGAGCCCCTGGGGGCAGGGGGCCTTTTCGCCGGGGAAGAGGTGGTGGTAGCTCCTCGGTCAGCTTCCAGCCGCTTCCCAGCCCTGGCCCCTCCTCCCCATTGTCAGCTCTTCTGCGTCCAGGCCCCTCCCCAGAATCCTAGAGTAGAGAAGAAGTGAAAATCCATTCTCTCCCCCTCTTCTTCCAAATCCTTCTCAGCCAGAGTTGCAGCCTCCCCAGGCTCAGATCCCCACCCTACCTTGCTGGTCCTGCCTTCCTGGGTACATCGAGGACACTCCCAGCAGTTTGGGATCTCAGTGTTGATGACACCCTCAGCCTTTCCCATCTAGCAGAAATGGAAAGGGGAAGAGCGGGTTCTGTATATCCTATCCTTAGCTAGAAGATTCTGTTTACATTTTGTTACATGCTGCCCCAAGTCTGAACTATCCCTCTGTATTCCCCTCCAGCTGGCCCTCAGCTCTGCTTCCCAGCCTCGCCTTATTTGTTCCCAGTTCCTCCCTCCCTGCACTAAGCATTTTGTAGATTTTCTGCTTTGGTCCGAGCAATCCACCCTGGTCCCCAAACCTTACCTTGAGACAGCCTGGGTGGACGATCTCATTGCAGATTGTACACTCCATGAGGCTCAGAGCAAATTTCTCCTCTTCTCCCTCCACTGTGTCCTCCTTTCCAGCCTCTCCACACAGCAAACACACAGCTGTGTGGGGCAGCACGGGCTGCAGGCAAGAGAGGAAAGTCAGGGCCATAGTCGGGCAGTACCCCTTCACAGGGCACAGGAAAACAAAGGGCAGTGGCTAATCAAACACTCATGAATGACTGAGACAGAGAGAAAGAGACATCCTTCAAGCAGACAGCACTTAGTAAATGCTGAACTGAACTGGAACACAAAATAAATTGTGGCTAACTCTGATGGATGGAGACACAGCAGCTGAGTCTTACAGAAGGATGGACCTGAAAGTTTCCAGACAGGGCAGCAGCAGCAATAGCTGGTTGATATAAAGGAATCTGAGGCGGGCAAAAGGAGGCTGTAGGGTTGTAACAGTGTGGCTTTGGGGAGGAAAGCAGTTACAACTGAGGGTCTCTGGGTATCCAATAAGGGAAAGAGTGGGAGACAAAGAAGAGAGACTCAAAAACCATCTCTGGGATAGGTGACTTAGCACAGAGATGCCACAATTTCTGAGGAGTGCAACCAGGACATCCAGTGATTGAGAGTGCAATTTGAAGAAAGGGTAGGGAAAAAGGGAAACAGGAAGAATTGGAAAATAAGAAACTGAAGGGCAGAGATGGGCAAGGAAGAGACCAAAAAAGAGAAGGGAAGTAGAACACAGTTGTAAAAGTTGAAGGGCTGGTGTCTAGGCATCAGTCCCTGGGAGGACTCTCAGCAAACAAATCTACCACATCAAACACCTCCCCCCTGTTCTCCCTGGGAGAGGATCTGAGAGAGAAAGATGTGGCATAGGGGCAGCTGGCTCTGGATCAAGCCATTCTGGTGCCAAAGACTATTCCCATAACCCAGGTTCTGGACTAGTGCTCAGCAGTGTCTAAGCACAATAGAAAGACATGCTCTTTAGAGAGAAGTCAGCAAATACCCTGAAAAGGAAAATGAGACCTTTTCTGAGTCAGTCATGGAAAAGGTACGTTCTACCAGCTAATGACAGCTCCTAAACGCAGCTGACTTGAGAATAAAAAGACCCTAACCAGACTAATGGGAGCACCCAGAGGCCCAGAAAGGGCCAATGTTGGGAGCCTGAGCAAGTCAACTGATGGGTTGCGGGGCACAGAAAGGGCAGACTCACAGCAGTACACTGGCGGAGCAGACAGGACTGCTTCATTCGCCCGGGACCCCCGAACTTCTTCATGTCCCGGCAGAAGTGGCAGTCCCCGCACTCGGTTCGCACACAGGCCCGGCAGCGCCGGCAGCGGGTTCGGCGTCTGCGCGCTCCGGCCCCCGGCCCCCGGCCGCTGGACGACATTGGGGGCGTCAGCAACGCCGAGGGCTGTGTGAGGAAGGAAAGTGTCAGGAAGACTCAGCCCAGCTCTCTTCGCTTCTTTGCCTCCACAACAACCTGTCCAGCTCTCTCCTCTTCTCCAGAGGGTATAATGGAATTTGAGAGATCTAATCAACTGTTCCCCCTGGCTATCCTTCAATCAGATCCTCCCTCTGCCTTCCCCCCCTCCTGGAGGCCAAAGGCCACCCCATTCAGTCCACACCCATTCTCCCTCTACTCCTCAGAGTTCTGCAATTGATTCATTGATTCCTCAGCCTCCAGACCTCACGTCCCCCCTCACTTTCCTCCCTTCCCTGGAGAGCCCATTAGTGATGCCCAGTCTCCTCTGATACTCCCACCTTGAAACTCCCCAGGAAGGCCAAGACATCCCAGTGGAGGTTACCTCAGGAAGCTCCTGACTCTTCCCCTCGATCTCCAAATGCAGCTCTCCCCAGGCTCTCCCCAACCTGAAATTCCCAGATATACCTCCAAGGTCCCCTCTGATCCCAGGCTGTGAGTTCCACACTCCCCCCTCCACCCAACCCTATATAAACAAACTAAATTTTGCCCACAAATCTCTCCTCAACCCAACCCTCAAGAAGCCTTGAAAATCAGGATCCCACCTCATCTTCTGACATTTCTCAAAAATTTTCAAGTTCTCAGGAAGCCTCTATCTCTTCCAAGAACCCTGTAATCTCTCCTACATATCCCTCAATCCTACGTGATAGTGTATCCCTTGCCCACAAGATTCCTGGGTCTCTTCTACTATCCTTTTCCTTGACAGTATTGGATTCTCACCTCCCTAGAAGGCTGCTGACTAGAAAAAGATAGTCATGATCCTGGAAACTCTCCTCTTCCCGGATTCCAAGACACCTAACTCCTTCACAAAGTCTACACTTCTACCTTCAGATTCTTCAGTTTATATAGGCAATCACCCAGATTCTCAAAAATTTCAGAACTCAGTCTGATCCCAACATTACCCAAGACCTCCAGATCCTCTAAACTGTTTTCTGCTCCTAATTGTGTAGAAACTCCTTGAACTTCCTTTTCTATAGGAACTAGATTCTCCCAGATCCCATCCAGAAATCTCTGATTGCTGCGAGTTTTCCACCCCCATCCTCCTGGTCCAGAGATTTAATTTGATGGCATTCCCCAGCTCCCTTCCCAATTCCCCCAGCTTCCAAGTTTCCTTAATTCTGTAGGGATCTGTAGCTCTTCCTAGCCCATAAAAAAGAGAAAATGAGATTAGGAAAACTTCTAAAGATTTCCAAGGGTGAGCCAAGACCCACGAGGGGAATATAAATCCCACAGGATTGTAACGTGAAAACTGGGATTGAAGGAAGCCAGGAGGAGCTCAGGTCCTGGGCATGGGGAAGGGCTCCATGGAAGTCAGAGACAGTGAAGGGGCCTGGAAAGGCTCAGAGATGAGCTAAAGATGAATTGAAGGAGAGGGGAAAGAAATCTAGATTCGTGGGAAGCGCAGAAGGAAGAAGACAGACATCAACCCACCTCACACGTGTCCCAGGAGCCATCTCTCCCTTCTCGGAAGCTCCCGGTGGGTCGTCGGCCATCAGCAGTGGGGACAAGGGGTGGAGGGCGCTGGATGCTCAGAACTCCGGGGTCCACGGCCCCCTGAGGCTGCACAGCCTCCCCTGGAGGCTGGGGCAGTGGGTAGAGATAGGTGAAAGCACCTATTGGGGTGCTCAGGTGTGGATCCCCTTGGAGGACAGGCCCTCCCACTGGTTTTCGTGCTAGGTTTCCAGGAGAGTCCCTGATCTGGGGAGACTCAGTCCTTTAGCCCCACCCTCAAGTCAATAGGCTCAGGTTCTTGGGTTCCTTGGCTATTGGGAGGTCAAATCCTTCCCCAGTGTCTCTTGGTTTAGGGGTTCAGATAAGCCCCTTCCCTGCTTCAGTGACTCCTACCCTTTTCCGTCCTAAGTGGCTCTGGCCTGTTAACTCCCACCTTTCCCTTCCCACTACCCTAGCCCCCTCCAGCTACTCCTGAGGACCAGGCCCACCCCCCCCTCCCCGTTTCCCGGGGTCCAGGTCCTTCCCACCGCTGGTTCCTGGGGAGGGGAGGGGGGGGGTCACCTTAACCTTCCCCCCTCCCCCGAGCCCGTTCCACCCTCCTGTGACCCCCTCCCTGGCAGGGAAGGGGGGAGGGGAGGGGGGGTGAAGGAAGCGACTCTGGCCCCGCCCACCCCGGCCCGTGCGCCCCCCCACCCCCCTCCCCCGCAATCGCCCCTAAGAAGAAATAAATTTAAATAAATTTGAATAAAACCCCCCTCGAGTAGGAGGAAGAGAGGGAAGGAGGAAGGGGGAGGGGAGGGGGAGGGGGCAATTGGGGTGTCTCAGCCACCCCGGCCCCCTGGCCCCGCGCTGCTCCAGCCCCGGGCCCCAGCCGCCTCTCTCATCCCTCCTCAGCTCCTTCCTCCTTCCTCCTCTCTTCCCCCCTCCTTCTCTCCTCCTTCTTCCCTCCCTCCTTCCCTCCCTCCCTCCTTCTTCCAGGCCTACCCCTCCCCCTTTCCCCCTACACCTCCACCTTCCTGGAATGAGGGGCGCGAAGCACGACGGGTATTGTAGTCTTCTAGCCCTCGGGGTAGTCGTGGAAGACAATGGAATGCTGGAGAGGGCAAAAACTACATAGAAGATGGCGGCCAACCGGCCCGGCTGGGGACCTCCCTGCAAATCAAGAACGACGGGAGTTGTATTCCAACAGTTCCTGAGAGTTTCATTGGGGAACACAGAACGGGAACAAGAACAGGGACTACAAACAAGATGGCATCTTCCTCCGTGCTCCTCTCCAAGATCTCAGCCTCTTTCCATCTACAGCCCTCTGCGCGTGTGGGACATGACTGCAGTCTCAGTCCGTCCACTTCCTTTCCTCTACAGTTATCCCCGTCAGGAACAATGGAAAGGTGAAGACAGATAAAGACTACGTGCAAGATGGCGGTAGAGGGACTAACTGGCTCGCCTGTCGCGCGGGGTGCGATAGGAATAGTAGTCCGCTAGCTTGCAACAATCCTTAAGGAGAACGAACCCGGAAAAAGGATAAAACTACAACCAAGATGGCGACCGAGCTTGACATTCTCCTCGCCGCCTCTTTTTAGTTCTGTGTGTATCTCACTCACCCCCCAGTATCCAAAGCGATACGATAACGCAAGGGACGACGGGAGTTGCAGTTTTCCAGACTCCACCTCTTTTCTCTTCAACAGAGACAATGGAAAAGGGAATGGGGCGGGGACTAGAGGCAAGATGGCGGCAAAAAGAAAAATGAAATGAGCATTTATAGACTTTTTGGGAGTTGTAGTCTGAAGCGCATGACTACTCATTACAGACTTGTGGGAAAAAAAGGACTCTAGCGAAGATGGTGGCATAAGCAGTCTTTACCTGCGCTGTGTATGCTGGGAGGCGTAGTATCTTCCTTAGGGAGAGTGGAAGATTGCGTCATGATCGTGACGTAAATAGGGACATCAACTAGGGAAAAAAAGGAAAGCGGGTCGGGTCCACACAGTCTGCTGGGAAATGTAGTCGGTCTCTATTGGCGTCTTAGCAGAGCGTTAAAGGTCCCAAGCGTGTAGAGAAAAGAGGCCCTCACAGGACACCCTGGGATTTGTAGTTTTTGTGATAATGTGCTGTCCTTTAAAGGGGTTTCTTAAAGGCACAGCTCAAGGTGTTGTCACCATTTAAACGAGCTTACAAGCATCTTGCCAAGCGGTCCCTCCGTCAAGCTCTGACCTTCTGAGAGTGTGTGTGACGGCCAGAGAAGTGAACCTTGAGAGGTGCTTGCCTCTCCCAATGCCCCATGGTGATGGGTGCCTCCCCCTCTCCCTCCCAACCTTGCTGTGGGAGTGGCAGGCTCAGCTGTTTGTGCTCTGGTCCAATGAATTTCTGAGCCCCCAAGTGCTTTCTATATGAGACAGAAGTTCTTCGTTATAGGAGAGCAGAGGTGTCCAAATATGCAACCTGTGGCCCTCAGGTCACTGGGAGAGGATGAGCAAAGCACTTGGATCTGTGCCTCTGCTTGGCCCCTACCCATGGATCAAAGAAACCCAGTGCGGAGGAAGGAAATAATGACGTTTGTATTTGAATTGCTTGCTTTAAAAAAAGGAGTTTTCCGCAGGTCCGGGTACAAGGAAGGTCTTTGCAGGCACAGCTGCAATACCGACAATAGATCATGCAGCACCGTCCCCGTCCTCCACGCCGCGATACTCTCTCTGTCTCTGTCTCTCTCTGTCTCTCTGTCTGTCTGTCGGTCTGTCTGTCTCCCTGTCTCTGTCTGTCTCTCTTTCTCTCTGTCTGTCCCTCTTTCTCTCTGTCTGTCTCTCTCTGTTACACACACACACACACACACACACACACACACACACACACACACACACACACACACACACACACACACACACACACACACACACTCTCACTGATGTGTTGGCGCCACCTTGAGGTTAACACGAACTTCAATAACATCGTTCGGATGGGAGCTTGAAAGGACAGGTGCGGGAGCGGTGTTTATTCCCAGCCTCCAAACGATCCTTTGGGAAGCTTGGGGAGGGGAGGGGAGGCAAGCTTTCTCCTTGAAGCGAAGAAAAAGTAAGAGAAAAGCAGACGCATCAAGTGATGCGAAGCAAAAAAATTTTATTACAGTTTGCTTTGAAATAAAAAATTTTCATCCCATCTCTGTTTTCTTTGCCTTGTGGATTAAAAAAAAATGCGGCCGCGTCCATTGATACAGTTTGGTCCTTCAAGGTATTGTACATTTTTGGTCTTTTTAGTATTAAACACCCTCTGTGAAAAGAATAAAGGAAGTTTATCAAAGCAGCCACGGGAAGTTCTTTTGGGTGTCACATACATAGGATCTAGGTCAGGGGTGGGGAACCTGCAGCCTCAAAGCCTCGAGTAGACTTCTAGGTCCGCGGATCCGGCCTTTGGTCTGAGTCCAAGTTTTACAAAACAAATCCTTTCATTAAGGGGTTTGTTCTGTTAAGTTTGGATTCAAAGGACTGCACTTTGTGGTCCTAGAGGGACCACATGTGGTCTTGAGGTAGCAGCAGGCTCCCCTGACTAGGTTTATCATTGTGGGAACTCCAGCCACCAAATCACCAAACCATCAAACCCAAACATGACTTAGAGGATAAGTTTCAGACAGTTGCCTGAGGGAGATAGCAGTTAAGTGACTGGCCCAGGGTCAATTAGCTAGGAAATGTCAAATACTGAATTCAAATGCATGATTCAAGACCAGCACTCTATCTGTTCTCCCCTGCCAACTACCTGCATTTATGTGTGTATATTTTTATATGTTTTTGCGTGTATTTATGGCTCCACCCAAACAAAGGGTTTGCGTAAGGTACTCACATAGGGGTTGCATTCATTCTGGAGGCAGCCTGACCCTATAGGGAAGAGTCAGGTTTTTCTTTCACTTTCTCTCTCTCTGGCCCATTGCTCCCCACTTAGTATTCCACAAGTATCTTCTCATAAGTGGGTTAAAGATGTGTCTTCTCATATAAATATATTATATATATTATATATACACATATACATAATATACAAAATGGATATCAGGTATAAGACTGAAATTTATTTCCTTTACCAGCAAAGGAAAGCATTCAACACAAAAGACATAGGCATACATTAACAAAGATTATAAAGGTAAAACAACAGTTCATCACCATCATTATAAATTCCTTAAAAGGTAAAGGTACTTTGTGGGACTGTTGAACATATGTTTCACCTTTGCCTCAGCCTTGCTCTGTGTAAGGTCCAGATCTACTGACCATTCAGGCACATCCCTCTAGTCCCTTCATGGTCTAGACAATCTTGCTTTTGCCATACAAGCAGGAATCACCTATTGGGTAACTATCACTGAGTCAGGTACCCAAGTTCTCTCTAACTCATGAGGTAGCAATCAAGACTGGAAACATCTGTATCAGGATTGCTGGTTTATGCTCATAAACAATCAGGGAGAATATACAAAGCGAAAGAGTCAACCAAGTTGTTAGTATACTTGTCTCCCTCAATGTTCCTTATGCTATAGTTGTATATACTTATTGCATACTTCTCCCACCCCCAGGAGAATATAAGCTTCATGAAGTCAGGTATGACTGAATTTGTGTTTTTGTATCTTCCACACCTAGGATAGTGTCCTGCAAATAATTGTTGCTTAATTAATTATTATTGAATTAAATTGAACCCTTTTAAGTTAACCAGCCATAAAAGCTCTTCATTTTTCCTTCATAATTCTTTCTCATTCATCCCCTCCACTGTATCCTGAGTCCAGTGATCTTAGGTCAAGCCCTGGTAATTTCCTGCTGGGAATAAAATGACAGCTTCCTGTTTAATCTTTCATTTCTTTAAGCTGTCTTTCTAAGGTTGCCCAAGATTCTTTCAATCTACAAATCTGACCTTGTTTCTCCCCTGTTCAAAAAAATTTAGTGGCTCTCCATAGCTTGCAAGATAAAATGTAAACATTCAGCCTGGCACTCAGGGACCTTAATCTTTGTCTTATCATTCTGCCAACCATTATTCAGGAAACAAGGGGGCAGCTAGGTGGTGCAATGGATAGAGCAGCAGTACAGGAGTCAGGAGGACCTGAGTTCACATCTCACCTCAGACATTTGACATTCACTTGCTGTGTGACCTTGGGCAAGTCACTTAACAGCAATTGCCTCATCCTGGCTCATCTCCAGTCATCCTGATGAATATCTGGTCACTGAATTCAGATGGCTCTGGAGGAAAAGTAAGGCTGGTGACCTGCACAGAACTCCCTCACTCAAAACAAAGTCAAGTGCAAGTCATGTCATTATTTCTCTGATGGCACGGTCTTCTTTGGCAACGAAGGACGAACACACAACAACAACTGGAGGAAAAGGATCACACTGAAAATTTAGCAATAGTCTCCCAGGAGCTGGTAAGAGCTGGCTCCAATACAACCCTGGACGTATTATACTATACATGTATACAATAGAGAGAGAAATTGCTAGATCCTAGAACAGTTATAGAAATAGAGA
This sequence comes from Bettongia penicillata ogilbyi, assembly GCA_023548195.1. Lineage (NCBI taxonomy): Eukaryota > Metazoa > Chordata > Mammalia > Diprotodontia > Potoroidae > Bettongia > Bettongia penicillata. Next base: position 5,627,885 of record JAJHZJ010000055.1, on the reverse strand, counting down.
TAAAGATATACAGTCACTGCATATGTACATGTACATGTATTCAGAGTTGTTTTAATAACTAAACCCAAACAGCATTCATTAATGGGTCAGTGCCAGCTTGGAAGGAGATCTACAGTGGTGTGATCTGCGGACTAGTACCTAACCCTGTGGTATTCAATATTTTTATAAACTTCTTAGATGTAGGCAGAGATGGTATGTTTATCAGATTAGAAGATGATGCAAAGCTCTGTAGGACACTTGATATGTTCAATGAAAAAAATCTATATCCAAAAAGATCTTGACATGCTAGAGCATTGAATTTTCTAATGAGATGAGATTTAATAGGGGCAAATATAAACTTTGCACTTAGGTTTAAAACAATCAACTTTACAAGCATAAGACTGGGAAAAGGAAGAGATGTCCAGACAGCAATTCCTACTGGGGGAGGGAGGAAATCTGAGAAAATGCAACACTTTTTGTGTTGTCCAGGCAAAGACCTGGAAACAAAGCAGATAGCCATCAACTGGGCAAATTATGGTATGTGGAATAGTATATCACTGAATAATGGAGTTTGGAACATGTCCAGATTGCCTAACATGGAGGCACCCTGCCTTTGTCTACCATGTGAGTGAAGGTGTCCTCCTTTGATTTGAGTAGGCTACATCTTTATAACTCTCTAAAATAAGAAAATCTCTCTTTTCTGTGCCCTTTCTTGCTGCATCCAGAGGATGAATATCACAGTTCACCTAGAGTCCTGGTGCTATGAACTAAACTGAAAGGGGAGATACCTTCCCCCACCCTCTAACCCTTTTATTTGGCTTGGAGAAATGGGACTGGGATCTCTGTTTTGTATTATTTGACCTCAGTTTTAAGTACCAGGAGTTGGAGCCATGGTAACCTGAGAGTCAAGATTGCAGGCACAATGTTGCAGCCAGTTAGCCTGGCAGGGAAACTGAAAGAAAGCAGGGTAGCTGGGATTCTAGCCCAAGGTGGGCTTGGGATTTGGAGCTAACACTATGTGCTATATGGAAACTAAGCTATATCATTAACCTAACCTCCACCCTTTACCAGTGACTGGGATGGTATGGGGTAGAAGGGGTATTATGCTACCCACGTGTTAGAGGGAGTAAATTTATATATTTGCTGTTATATCTTTTAAAGTAAATGTTTCTTTGTAAAAGTCCAACTGTTAATGGCTAAATGTAACTGGGGTACAAAGGACTACCCCCAATTTGGTAAAAAACCATCGGTAGGGGCTGAAGCCATTTTCAGAAACTCTAGACATCCCAAAGTCTGGTAAGGATATTGGAGCACTGAACTATAATATACCTGTTCTTCAGGCAATGGGAGCCAGGGTAGTCAGTGTTAACTGCATTGTAAAAGATGACATGTATGCTGAATATGGAAGAACATAGGAAGACTTACATGAACTGCTGCAGAATGAAGTAAACAGTGCAAACTCCCTCTGCTACCAGTCAGTTCCAACCAAGAGACTCAATATCCTCCAGATCTTTTGAATTTACAAGGTCATCTCCAAAACTGGACTAACTCACCTCAAGGTCACTATTCTAGCATCTGCATTCAGGAAAGAAATTCAAAATGGAAGAGGCAGCTGGAACTTTAATATGCCTTCTTAGGCTTAGTAAGCAGGATATATGCTTTAGCTCCCATGTTCTTCTGGGATGGGAAAATGAGAGAGCTGCCCTTCCCCCTGCCCTAATGGGAAGTCTCAGAGTTATGTAATGACACCTGAAGAATCAAAGAAAGAGAGAGTCAGAGGGCAGAATTATTCCCTTTTTAAAGGTCCACTGAGTCATCTCCCTCTCCTGCTGCTTGCCTTGTCATCTCCAAAGTGGCTAAAGTCTGAGCTCAAACACAGGGTCAGCCAGAAACAGCTAGGGGAGGTTTGTATTAGACCCCTAGTTGCAATTAAAACAACGTAAATGAAAAGGCCAACAAACAAAATAGTTCAAAATGAATGCTGTGAAACTATAGTGACCAAGTTTGTCCTTCAAGAACAGATATGAGAATGCACCTTCCTTTTTTCTTTTCCAAGGTGAAAGATTATGGGTATGGAACACTACATATAATTTGGGATTTCATTGCATTGTTGGTTAATATTGCTGAACTGTTTTTTTTTTTTCTGTTTTATTTATGATAAGAAATGACTGTCTAGGAGGGAAAATGTGAGATATAGTAGGAAGTGAAGATAATACAAAAAGATGCATCAATAATACTTTTTTCAAAAAAAAAGAAAACAATCTGAGAGATTTAATGGATGAATCAGCAGTGCAACATGGCAGGCAGAAAGGGGAGAAGGAGGGAAGGGAGCAAGGATTTGTTAAGCACCCACTATATGCTGAGCATTTTATAAATATTATCTCATTTGATTCTCATATTTTGGTGAGGTAGTTGCTATTATTATCCCCATTTTACATAAAACAAGACTGAAGTTAAGTGACTTGCCCAGGGTCACACAGTTGATGTCTAAGGTCAAATTTAAATTCAGGTCTTCCTTACTTTAGCATTCTATCTACTGCACACTTAGCTGCCTCAAAAAAAAAAAAAAAAAAGCAACTAATGATGTCCTAAACTAATAGAATCAATGTCTGGAAAGAGGGAAGTAATGTTCCACTCTGTCCTGGTCAGGAATCATCTGAAATTTTGTGTTGAGTTTTGCATACCACATTTTAGAATTTACGGAGATAATCTAAAGTCCATCTTACCAGAATAGATGACAGGACTGAAAATATGCCTTATGAAGATTGGTTGAAAGAATTGGATTGTTTAGTCTGGAGAAAGGAAGTCTTGGTAGGGGAAGAAGGAATGTTAGCTATATTCAAGTATGTGAAGATCTGTGTGTGTGGGAGGTATTTTAAGACAGAACTAGTGACAATGAGTGCAAGATGCCTAAAGACAGAATTGGATCTAGTGAAAGGAATACCTTTTAATAATGTGAACTGTCCCATATTGGAATGGATTGCTTTGGGAGGTGGTGGGTTCCTTCTCACTAGAGTCTTCACAGACAGTTTGGATGATCACTCATCAATGATGCTGTAAATTCCTATTCAGGGACAGATTATACTAAAGGACTTCTGAGTTCCCTTTTGAACTGCTCATTGTGTGCCTTCAAATCCTATCCTCTTTCCCCTCCAGTTACCTGGGGATTCCCTGGATCAAGCATTGGGCTTAGTGACAGAGAATCTCGATTTGTTGGGGAAACTGAAGGTTGGAGTGGAAACTGAAGTGATTTGTTTGGAGTAAATCTAGAGTTGGTGCTGCAATTAAAGATCAGGTTTCTTGACTGCAAATATAGTACATAACACATCCTACTGTATCTTTCTGGCTGTTCTCTCTATAAGGCAGGATCTTCACTATCTTTCTTTTGGTCTTTCCTTGAAATGGAATATCTACTACAACTATGCTTCATAGAGAGAATTATGGATATGGGACTAAAAGATGAACCTGAAGCAGACCCATGTTCCGCAATTATGGTCATGCTAGGAGGAAAACCAGACATATAGCCCCTAACGAGAGTTGGGGAGAGAGGAAGAAAAGAAAATGAACTGGACTGATGATTCTCCTTCCCTCCCTAGCCATATCTATATATTAGATCTAATCCGGAGAGAACAGGAAAAGAGAAAGTTGCAGAGGAGCGCTGCCATATAGTCCTTCACCTCCAGGCTCTCCTCCTTCATTCTATCCTCAGCATCCCAATGCCTAATTAGTCTTCTTATAATATGAATCACTTTTCTACCAAGGGCCAGAACCATAACTTCCTACTACCTCAAGTGTAACCTCTATTTAACCTCCAAGATCTTTCATAATCTGGCCCCCTCCCACCACTTTGTCTCCCACTGCTCCACAACATGGGCACTTCACTCCAGCTAGGTCAGCACCAAGTAAATATGACATTAATACTCTTCTCTTTATAACTTGTGCTATCCACTGCCTGTATTGTCTCTCATGAGACTAGAGCTACTTATAGCATTCAGACTGAGGATGCCAGTAGTGTTGCAGTTGGCAATACATGATATCATTCACTTTAGAATGGAAGCACACTAATCTAACCCTGTCATTTTACATATGAGGAAACTGAGTCAAAAGAGGTGTCTGATCTAAGTCATGCAGATGTTAAATGACACAGAGAGAATTAGACAGACCTCAGTTCTTCTGACTCCAGATTCAGTGTTCCTTTAACTAATTACATTGCTTCCCTACCTATAGAATTGGGATTAGATATACCTATAAAGTTATGTGTAGAGATGCCAATAAAATTGAAGCTATTGAGTCTCCTAAAGGATATTGTCATTGTCATCATCATCATCATTGACTAAGTTTTGGGAAAAGATGATTGAAAGGCAGTGGGCTTTGGTAGTAAAGTAAGTGTAAATACAAGGTAGCCTACTAGCCGCCTTCTTTTTCTTCTTTTTTGCAAGGCAATCAGGGTTAAGTGACTTGCCCGGCTGGTGTCGAGTTTCTGAGGCCACATTTGAACTCAGGACCTCCTGACTCCTGGCCTAGCGCTCTCAACACCGAACCACCTAGCTGCTCCATTTTTTCGGTTAGTTCTTGTTGGGCAATTGTGGTTAAGTGATCTGCCCAGAGTCACACAGTGTGTAAGGCCAGATTTGAGTCAAGACACTCCTAACTCAAGGGCTCTATCCACTGTGTCACCTACCTGTCTCAGTCACATTCATTTTTTTAAATAAAAGAACAAGTATGACTCCAAAATGAGGTGGGTTGATCATGTAGTGAGGACAGCAAGCAAATGGTCAGTCCAAATATTCCCCTGGTAGTCTAACATATTGAGAAAATATAAGAAGGACTTCCCTTACTGGATGGATCTTCAATGGATATTATATAGAAAGACAGGGGCAAAAATCGATTCTAATTGGTAGAATCTCTTTTCTACTAAGGGCCAGAACCATAACTACACACTATCTCAAATCTCAACTCCATTTAACCTGCAAAGTCTTCCATAATCTGGTCCATATTAACAAGATCACAGATCCACCTACAAATCCGAGAAAGAGTTGGGTTGATTAATACCTAGAGAATCAAGTCCAGCTTTGGAACAGAAAAAGGTGTCAGACTCTCAACTAATAGTCTGAACAAATCAGTAGACTGTGATGTTAAAGCAAACCTGGGGTCTGTGGCACCATCAGGATTCCTACCAGCTTGTGAGGAGCAGCTAGAATGGATTTAGGAGTCAGGAAAGCCTGGGCACAGATCTTGCCTCAGATAATTAGTAGCTGTGTGATCCTAGGTAAGTCAGTTCATCTGTTTTCATCTTAGTTTCTTCCTCTATAAAATGAGGGAATTGGACTCAGTAACCGCTAAGGTCCCTTACAGGGCTAAATCTATGATCCTATGAATGTACCTCCAACACTGAAAGTATACCGGACTCATTAGTGCTGCCTTGCTTGAAAGATTGGGGGAGACTAGGTATCTCTCTCTCTCTAGGTATCTCAAGACTTGAGAATCTATATGGTCTCAGCTTTCTTGGGAGGATCTCTCTGTGACTGAGGGATAGAACAGAGTACAGGAAAAGAGTTTCTGGGACCAGGGGAGACACAAGAGAGGGAATAAAAGTGGAGGCAAGGGGATGGGATAGACCTGGACATAATGAAACTTAGAAAAGGGGAGAGAGAAATGAAAATTAGAGAAAGGGGAGAAAGATGAGGGTCAGAGAAAGGTGAGAACAGGTCTTAGAAGAGGGAAAATAAGGTCTTAGTAATAGCAAGACCTAGAGACAGAAGAGAGGCAGAACCTTAAGACCTAAAGCATGAGAAAGAGGGGTACTGATGTGGTCGGGGAGAAGTGTCATACCCAGATGACCAAATGAACAACCTGTAGCCAGGCACCCTAAATTGCCCCCTCCTCTCCTGGCTTCCACGTATACCCTTCACTTGTGAATAGGTCCCAGATCAGATTCCTGCCTCCTTCCCCTCCTGCCAGCCCCACGCCTCACTGAGTCCTCTCAATGGGTCCCAGCTAATCCCCTGACATCACCTACTCCCCCCCATACAGTCCCCTGAGCTAGAGGCCTGTTTGCCAAAGAGCCAAAGCAGTCTCCTGGCCCTTCCTCTTCTCTGGATATCTGGATTCACATCAGCTTCCAAATATATTATCCATGCTTTTGCTCCTGGCTTGCCATCTTGGAGCTGGTTCCCAAGTCACCTTTCTCTTGTTCTGACTTTTCTCAAGCCCCTGATTCTCTGGTTAGTCTTCTACTCCCTAGGCACAAGACCTCAGGAAGCTGGTATCTCTAAGTCCCAGGCAGCTGGCTGCTGTTCCTCCCCCTCCACCCAGAAGTGGAAACCTCAGGGCAGGTAGGATGGGACATTATCCTATCCCCAAAGCCTGGATGGGATTAGGGTGGGGGCCCAGGCACTGGATGACTCTGAGGCTAGGCAGTGGGTGACATAAGAACACAGGAGCCATTAAGGATCAGGGAGGGGCTGGGAAAGCAACATCTCTCCCAATGGCTCCCAACTTTTTCTAACATGACAAAATATGTCAAATGATAGAATGTTAAACTCCTGATAGTAGTTGTACTAATAATATCTGTGGATTGAAAAAATACAAGATAACAAAAGGTGACGATAAATCCAATGATATGCAAGTGAATTTATATTTTATTAATCAAAATGAATTTACATAAATTTGAAAAATAGTAATATGTTATGGTATGCTTGCTAAACAGAGATAAAAATGACATGGTTTGATTTGCATATTGAGTCTCAGACCCCTTGCAGTGACTTAGAGACAAATTGACCCTCCCCCCCAGCTTTTCAGCCTTTTCAACTTAAAGAGTGGAAACCATTGCTCTATTCCAGGGATCCAGATGCACTGCCCTTGGCCTCAAGTTCTTAGGGGGCCTACTACATGTGCTATATTTCTGTATCCTCAACAGTAGAGAGAAATCCTGTAACAGGTATTTGGTGAATTTTTATGAAATAATTGCTCCTAGCTCAGAATCCAGATGTTCTTGCCCTCTAGGACCCCATTTGCCCTCTTCTCCTAGCCCATTGCCTTCATAGTTTACTGGGTGCCAAGGTTGGGATGGGGGTAGGGTTGGGAGGGTGCTGAAGGACAGAGGAAGCCTATGCTGAGGGGCGGAGTAGAGCCGCCTCTGGGGAAACTAGATCTCAGGACGTGCGGAGCTGCAGGGATCGGGGCGGCCCCATTGTCCCCCATAATCCCCTCCCCGCCCTTAGCCTTCTCTCTCCGTTGCTTCTGGTGTTTTACAGACCAGGCAATGGAGGAAGGGTAGGGGGAACCAGAGAAAGCAGTGTTGGGGGCCATGGTTATACTGTTGGGGAGCCTCTTTACCTGCCTATTCCAGACTCTTTCACCTTGGGTTCTCCTTGGCCTCTTCCCCATTCATCCTTTTTCTTTCTGTGTCTTTCCCTCTTCTCTTCTATTTCTTCTTCTCTGACTCTCCCAAACCTTTCTTCCCATGACATCTCTCATCTTCTACAGTCTTCTTCCTTCCCATGCCACCCTCTTCTCTGTCCAGTTCCTACTCCTGCTTCCTGGGCTCCCCCACCCCACCCCTTTCTTCCCTCCTCCAGGGTGTGGTTCTCTGCCTGTCCCATCCAAAGCCTCAGGGATAAAAGGCATAAAGAACCTCAGGGTAGGGCCAGAGAGAACAGGTGCCCCAGGGACCTAGAGACAGACTGCAAAGGAAAGAGGAATGAACATGACCAACTTGATAGGTAAGTAGCTGAAACTTGGGGAGGAGAAAAGTCCTGCATCGTAGGACCTGAGGAAAGAGGATCCAGACCAAGACATGAGAACAAGAATTCTGGGGCCAGATCCACACACTGGTGTGTGCTCTGGGCCTGGTTGACTGGAGTTGTCTTTTTCTTCCTCTCTCTTCATCTGCTGGGAATTTTTATAGGACAAGGCTTTCTTGTCTTCTGAAGAAATGGAGGTTGGATCCTCACAGAGAAATCTCAGATCTGCCTCTGACTTTCTTTCCTGTATCCCAACCAGTTGTCCCCTGCCTGTTGTCTCTGCTGCTGGCACCCTTTGTCCTGGGTGCCCCGGTATCCCTGGCTGACCCCATCAACCAAGCCTATAACTTGGCTCTCTACATGCAGAAGAACACATCGATGCTACTGCAGACTTATGTGAGTGAGGGTGGACAACTGGGCAGGTGGAAGGAGGCTCTTACATTGGAGATAAGATGGGGCTGCATGAACAGAGGCTCTTCCTCTTGGGGAAAAATAAGGGATTTCAAGGAGAAGTCTCCTTCAGCAGAGGAAAAGAAGGGGATTCTGGAAATAGGAATCTGAAAGAAGAGACACAAAGAAAGCTCTCAACTCCATTTTGAAAATTATAAAGTTCTACATAATGCAAATTATTGTAATTTTTATTATTGCCTCAAGAGTCACCAGGGAGATTATGAGGGCAGTGGTTTAGGAGGCAGAAGAATTGGGTTTTAGTCAGGGGTGTGCTGGAACTAGCTTCTGAGAGGCGACTATGAAATTTTTGGTGTGTGCATTTGCACTTCAGACATTGGCACATGGCTACAAATCAGAGTCTGGCTTATTGTTTCATTGACTGTCTAGACTTCAAAAATGGTGGGGGAAATGTTAATAGTTCAGATTAAATTTAAAAGTGCTCACTCCTACATTTCTTTTCCTGGAAAGCTGATTGTTAAATATACACCAGCACATTTCTGATTCCAGTTCTGGCTCTGCTATTAAGTGTGTGAACAAGTTATGTTTTTTTTTCCTCTGGTACCTGGATTCCTCCTCTATAAGCTGAAGGTTAACACAGATTTTACATATTTATTGGGATGGGGTTGGGAGATAATAGTTCTTTGGAGGGCTGTTATGGGGAAGAAAGATTAGACTTTATCTCTTTGACTCCCAGAGGATAGAAGTGATAAAATATTAAATTTAGACTTAATAGAAAGGAAAACTGTCTAACCTTTGGAGCCATACAAAAATAGAATTGGCTGCCTCTGCAGGCAGTAATTTCCCCATTATAAGAGGTCTTCAAGCAGAAGCCTAGTCACTTGTCAGGGATGATATAAAAAAGTAGTTCGTGTCATAGAAGCAATTGACTTAGAATTGGAAGAGAACATGACAGCTAGGTGGCGCGGTGGATAAAGTACCGGCCCTGGAGTCGGAGGACCTGAATTAAAATCATACCATCAGACACTTGTGGTGTGACCCTGAGCAAGTCACTTAACCCCAATTGCCTCCAAAAAATCAAACAAAAAGAATTTTAAAGAACAGGAATTAAATCCCATCTTTAACATTTGCGTGTAATCATGGACAGGTCAATTTACGTCTCTTACATTCAGTTTTCTCATCTATAAAATGAGTATAGCAGTATCTTCACAGGGTTATATCAAGAATCAACATGATGAAGTATGTATAGTGTTTTGCAAACCTGAAAGGGATGTAAAAATATTGGCTTGTGCTGTTCAAGGGGATTTTCATGTCAGGGATGAGTTGGAGTAGACAATCTTTATGTCCCTTCTTGCTAAGAATCTGTGACTAGATCACATCTACAATCTTTTCCATTCATAGGATTGTGTGGTTGCAGAAGTTCAAAGGAGGAGGGAAAGGAAGGAAATAAGAATTTACATAGCACCTACTATTTTCCAGACAGTGTGCAAATGTTATCTGTTTGATTCTCACAACAACTTTGCAAGGTAGGTGGTATTATCCCCATTTTACAATTGGGGAAACTGAGGCAAATAGAGTTTGTTTTTTTTAAGTGACTTGCCCAGAATCACACTACAAGTTAGTGTCTGAGGCTGAATTTGAACTCAGGTCTTTATGATTCTAGCTGGGTCCACTGATCTACCCACTGTATCTTCTAAATCCTTTCACCTGAAATGAGAAAGTCTTCTTGCAGGGGGAGGGGAAGACAAGAATAAGCATTAATTAAATGCCTACTATGTGCCAAGGCACTGTTAAGTGCAGTACAACTATTATATCATTTGATCCTTATAACAAACTATTATTATCTCCATTTTACAGTTGAGTAAACTGAAGCAGACAGTGACTTACCCAGGGCCACATAACTAGTATCAGACATTGGATCTGAACCCAGGACTTCCTGACTCCAGGTCGTGCGCTATGTCCCTCGTGCCACCTAAGGGCCTATGTGACTTGAGTATGCTGGTTACACTCTATGTACTTTGTTTCATTTACATAGCTCCAGTGCCAAGGCAGTCCCTTCAGCGACCCAGGCTTCTCAGCCCCTGAGCTCCAGCTGAGCAGCCTGTCCCCTGCTGTTGTCCCCTTCATGTCCTGGCGTGGCCTCGGAGATGGGGAGAGGCTAGTCCAGGCGCGAGGGGCTTTCTCAGCCCTGGCCCAGCACCTCCAGCTTGTGAGTGATGACCAGGCTGACCTGAACCCTGGCAGTTCTGTCTTGCTGTCTCAACTTGCGGCTGCAAGGCTCCGAGCCCAGGGCCTGATGGGCAACATGGCTTCTATCATGATGGCGTTGGGGGTGTCCATTCCTCCTGAAGTGGACTCTCTTGGCCCCGCACCCTTTGGAGCCTCTGCCTTTGAGAGAAAATGTCGGGGCTATGTGGTGACCCGGGAATATGGACACTGGACAGACAGGGCTGTGCGGGACATGGCTCTGCTTAAGGCCAAATATGTGGCATAGTCAACAGACTGGAATTCCTGTCTGAAACAGCAACTTTTGAGCCTCACCATGGACAATTTCCTATCCTATTATCTGCACACTTTTGAGAGGGAGGGAAAGATTTGCAGTGTGCTGTTCCTTAGGGGTCAGCCAGTTCCCATGAGGCAATGCCTCCCTATCTGTCCTCTGGGGCCATTGGCCCCATTACCCTAGTGTTTCTGCTTAGTGGAGAGCCCCCCAAAGTGGCTTTCTCCTGGCAGAACCTCCTTTGTAGAAAGGTGTGAACAGGTGGTTTGAGGCCATTTCTGTACGGATAAGCCTTAGCTATTTCAAACTTTCGCACTTATTTGGGCATGTGCAGTACAGGGTATGATGTCCTGTGTGAATGGATTTCACTTCCTACCTCTAGAGGGATTAATTTCCTCATTTAGTCTACCTCACTACCCATGACTTTGGGCTCCTGCTGTCACTTAACAGATGTCATTGCCTTTTCTATGTTAGCTATTTCCTATGGTTTAATGTCAAACATTCACTTTTCCTTCAAATCATATCTATTCTGCATATCATAGCCTTTAATTTTCTGACAGGATGTCATTGTCTAGGAGTTCTCAGTTCCTTTATTTAATGCCCTATTTATATTGCATCCCTGAAATTTGTGTTTAATCTATCCCAAGAAACAACCCCAATCTCCCCTGCCCCCAACACTGTTCCTCCCAGCTCCAAGAACTGTACATGGAAGGGTATTTTTTTTTAATTTACCAAAAAATTAATTTATTCTCAGAAATAAAAATCTCCTTTTCAGGGAGACCTTCTTCACAGACTTCATAGCTTCATGTGCTAGACTCAGGGGATTAGAAGTATGAGGAAAGGAAAGCACGATGGAAGGGTAAAAAAATGGACTAGGGCTATGGGGAACAACAGAGGTCATGAGGGGATAGGGTATAAATTGGGGGTAATGATGCAAGAGACAGTGTAGGCTTCAAAGGGAATCAGGCTGAAGGCTCCTCTAGGTAAACGTCTTGGAACTTTCTTCTATAGTAATCTCTTAAGCAGATATTGACTGACCCTAGGACTCAATCCAAAGCTGAGCAGCACAGGAAGACAGAGGATGAAGTGGACAGAGAGGCTCTGAGATAGAGATAACAGCTAGTGAAGGGATAGTGACAGAAGATGAGGATGGAGTGGGAAGGAAGCCAGTTGGTGGCCCTTCACGGGGGAAGATTTGGGGTAAGGTGGGCTCCTCTCTCAACCTAGCCCTGCCCGCATCAGCTGACCCAGGTCACCTTCTGTGCAGCTTACCCACTCCTGGTACAACCCACATACCCTGTAGCCCAACAACTTAGCCAGGAAGACCCCAGGAGATTCAGGGAGTATGGGATGTGGCCCTGGGGGCCCTGGGGTTGCACCTAGTGCCCCCAGAACAACCTCTACAGCATTTCCCAGCGCCCTTGACTGGTGAGAGGCATCTTCTAGCCGCCGGAGGAGCCGCCGGGCAAAAGGGTTGAGGTCAGCCTGGAGGCGGCAGATGGTGTCCAGCAGTGGGGACAGTGAGTTCAGGGCAGCTGCATCTAGCTGCAGCCTCTCAAGGGTGGGGAGCCCTGAATGAGTTGGGGCTGGGGAGTTCAGCCCGGGCACTGGTAACCCTGGGGGAGAGAAGCTGGGCAGCCCGAATGGGTCCCCCTGGTGCTGGACCTGTAAGGGAAGGGTGGGGAGAGGTGTTAGGAGGAGTCTTTTCTTCCCCTTGGACAGACCCTCCCTGGAGGATCCAATTTAAGGCAACAGATCCCCAGTCTTCTATAAAAGTCCCAGGCAAGAGCAACTCCTCTGAATATGAACCACTTGTGCTATAAAACTGCCTTATTTTCTACCAGCTTTGGTGAGACCTATGAGGTCTCTTTGCTCCTTTTGCTTGGTTCTCATTAGGGAAACTGATCCTCCTTATCAGTAACACAAGATTTTTCTTCCTTCCCACCCCACCTGCCAAAAGTTCTACAGGTGAAAAACTTCTACCTCCCAAAGAAATGTTTCCCTTTGTAGAGTTGGATCCCAATTAGAATCACAGAATCTGGAATATTTTTATAGGAAACTGAGGCACAGGACTGAGGCATAAGTTGCCCAAGGTCACACAAGTGTAAAAAACAGAAATAGAACTTTGTCACTTGCACTGTAGTTTTTCCAAGCCAGTGTTAGTGGGGAGGTCCTGTAGCAGAGATAGTATTAAACAGTAATAATCTAACAGTAAATAGCCTATGGGTCACGGGGATTTGAATTACGATGCATGGCATAAACTTCCCTCCTGCCTTTCACCACTTTCATTTGTGCCAGTATTAATGTTTCTGTCTCATCAGCACTCAGCGGCTTGTCAGAGAAGGCTGGTGAGGGTGAGGCAGGTGGGGGTATGGGGTGGGAGGGAGCCTGCTAGGCAATGGAAACATAAATCTTTTGGTGATTAACAGTTTGATCCGAATGGAAAGCTGACAGGAGGTGGATTTTCCTCTACATATGTGGGAATGAGTTCTAATCTTTCTTATTTCTAATTCTGAAGCTGCCTACCCTTTAAGACAAAGCCAAGGTTGGTCTGTTGTCAAACTCTAGAATGAGAATCCGTGGTCCTGGATTCTAATCCTACTTCTAACATTGATTCACTGTGTGACCCTGGGCAAGTCCTATCCACTTTTCAGTTTCTTCTTCTGTATAATAGTAGGGTTGGATTAGATGGTCTTTCCAGGGCTTGCCCCTAAAATGGAATAATTCAAAGAGTATAGAGCAATCTTCACCATCCTTCCCCATCCCCTCTTCCACCCCACCATCTCCCACCTCTGTACTCACATATTCCTGAAGCAGCTGCTCAGCATAGCTAGTGAGGAGTCTTGCAAGACTGTGGGTCTGACGGATCTTGGCCTCAAGGTGGGAGAAAGATGAGGCCGAATGGGACTGTAAGTCCACTGGAGGGGACAGGGGAGGATGAGGAGGGATCAAAACCCAGGTCCCCTGGCATAACAGATTTCCCCTCCTCCCATAACATACTATTTTTAGTGTTTATTGGTGGCTTGATCCCACATTCTCACCTTATACCAGTTGGGGCTGTAATCCTATCTTCCCCTACCCTAATTATATGAAAGAAGAAATTGATCTACAGGGGCTGGAGGTAGGGAAGCAAGGAGGTGTGGGCCTGGACAGGAGACTTGAATGACTATATTGCAGATAATCACAATTCCTAGGTGATTATGTATTATAATACCCTGGAGTACCCTTTGATAAAACCAACTACAGTTTCGAATCCTGACAAGTTGACTAATTAATTACTTGAATTGGCCTTAGACTCCTCTAAATTGGGAGTTCAGTTACTCAGGAGATTAGAAAAATTTAATTCTTAACAGTTTATAGCCTAGTCCCACTGTATACAGCACCAAAGACAAGAAGGGGAGATGCTAGGACAGGAGTTCCTAACTTTTTTGTAGGTCATACTCTTTTGGCAGCCTGGTAAAATCTATGGACCCCTACTCAGAATTACATCTTTGAATGCATATAATAAAACAGATAATTAATTATATCAAAAGTTATCAAAAAATTAAAACAAAACAAGTTCATAGACCTTAGGTATAGAAAACACTTGACTACCCTGGCTTCACTTTACTCTTGACTAGGGGAAAACTACATTTCCCAGGATGCAAAGAACTTAGGCAGATGCTAGGCACATGGTGCTTAATATTGTAGGGGGAGGACTAGTAAGAAGGAAGCGGCATGCAAAGGTGACCAAGTTCTTTAACCCATGTCTGGCCCCAAAGACCTATCACCCAAGATTTCTTTGCCACTTTCCACATCTTTTGCTGTTCAGTTCTCTCTCTCTCTCTCTCCCTCTCTCTGTCACACACACACACACACACACACACACACACAACACACACACACACACACAGCACACACACACTCATCAACTTTCTTCCCAAGACCCTCTCTCCCTTGAGTACCTGAGTAGCTTATCGCTTAGCTCTGGTTCTCCTTTATAAAGAGCAAAGAGCTTCCTTGCATTCTACCCTCCCCCACCTCGATCTCCTTCCTTTCCCTCCCCCCCCCAGCCACTTCCCCCTCCTCCCCGCAGTCATTAATGGACCATCCTACTCTATTCAGACTCTGAGACTCATTCTTCAGCCAGGGGCTGGTATTTTTGCCAAAGACTTTCAACGCCACACTCTTTCCCCCTCTTCAACATATAAGTTGTTAAGGTGAGCCCACATCTCACTTCCACAGCCCCACTTCCACCTCAAGTCCTATCCTTTTAGTTTCCTCCTTCAAGTCCTTCCCCATTTTCTTAATCAGGTCCCTTTCCTTTCTCAGAATCCATATATTTGGCTGTTTAGCCACTAAGCTGTCGTTTTCAGAATACAAACATTACATTACAGCCCCAGGCACCTAACTTGTAGGACTGAATCCTGCTCCTCCTATTAACCTGCAATCAGTCTTGCCCAGTTCCCAGCTTTCTCTTCTAGACCCAATATTTCCAAGTCCCAGAAGTCCCTTACCCTTGTTTCCCTCCCTCTGGCTCATGTTGGCCCCCTCCGTCCCCTGGCTGGTCCCGGTTCCCTACATGCCCCCTCCTCTCCTTCCCAGAGAGAAGAAGGAGGGAGGGAAAAGGGGGGTAGGGGGCGTGGTCCACTATCAACCAATCAGGGTCCACCCCCAAACTCCCCCCCACCTCACCCCAAGCCCAGATTCCAGGGCCCTGAGCTCACCTTTTAGCCCTGCCCTGAGGAGCGGAGAAAGGCCTGGGAGCGAGAATATAGGTCTTGGGGAGATAAAAACCATAAGGATCTTGGGGTGCTCCCTCCCAGAGAGCTTCAACTTTTCTCCTAGTCTAGGAATTGGATTGAGAACTGTCACCTTGCTGATGAGGTCACCCAGACAGCAAAGGGGCAGGGACTGTCAGAGTTCTGAGAGGGCAGTTGAGAGGAAAGAAGCTAGGAGTTGGGGTGGGGGTGGGGAGGAAGGAAGAGGAGGACTCCTGGGTTCAGGGAGGAAACTGGCATGCCTGGAATTCAAAGAATGCGCCTGCTGGATAGCTTTCCTGGGGATACACCAAGTGAACTACCCCCAGGAGTTGGGGGGTGGACGGAGGAAGGGGAAAAGATTTGCGAGGTTGTTGGGGAAGGTGGCACCGGAGCTGTATTATAGTCACAGGGATGTGCAGACACACACACCAAGAGATCTACTACCATATACTTGAACAGATAGACACATCTCAATCTCAATGATTAGACAGTAAAGCAAACTGATAGACACATTTTAAAATGATATCTGATATAGTATGGGTGCCTGCCCAGGAATGAAACAATGTATCCACAAACAGACCCATGGCACAACCCCACTAGCTTAAACCAGCACCCACAGATGCTGTGCAGACTGAGAGACATGTTTCCTGAAGGACTTTCACAAACATACTCAGGAAGAAGACACACAAGCACGCCAGTTTGATACAGTTGCATTAATGCCCACAGTGATACATAATTGCCAACTTATACACATATACACGCACATGCACATAGAGTCTGAAACTCCACAGGCACAAGGGGGCAGTCAAAGGAGCTTAAAACGAAATCGAATAGGGACCTCCCCTTCCCCCTGCCCCTAGCCCTGGCCCTGCCTCTACGGCCAGGCCCTGGTCCTGTCTCTGGAGGGCAGGGGGCGCTGTGGGGGAGCCAGAGTGGGCGGGGAAGCAACTCAGGACAGGGGGCGGAGGGTCTGGTCCAGGGGACTGCTGCTCCTTGGTTTCCTGGCTGCAGCAGGGAAATCCCCAAGCCAGAGCAGAACTAGAAGGCGGCTGGAGCAGGGGCGGGCTCGGAGGAGAAGCCAGAAAGAAGTGACAGGGAAGGAGACAGACACTGACGACAGGGAGCTGAAGAAAGGGAAGGAGAGACAGTGAGGGCGGCAGGAAGAGTGACTCACAGAGAAAAGCGAAGACGACAGACAGCGCTGGGAAGGGAGGAGAGCAAAGAAAAAACATTTTTGTTTTTAAAAGCAGGAAGACAGGATGGAAAACCAAGAGGGAAAGAAAGAGAGGGAGTGAATCAAACCGACGAGGAGATTGAGAAGTGGGGAAACAGGAAGCCAGTGAGCAAGGGGTAAGGGAAGAAAGGGATAGCTCAGGAGGAAAACTGAGCAAGGCAGAGAGGGAGCTCCAGGGGAGAAGGGCACCAAGTGACCCATTCAGAGGTGTCTAGGGAGTCCAGGTAGCGTCCCTAGTGCAAGCCAGGTGGGCCTCGGGAGAAGCCACACCTCAGTTCTCATGGCGGGCCGGACGGTGAGGGCTGAGACCAGGAGCCGGGCCAAGGATGACATCAAGAAGGTGATGGCAACCATCGAAAAGGTCCGGAGATGGTGAGAATGGAGGCCCAGGGACTGGAAGGCTTGGGTCTGAGACAGGGAGGAAGGGAAAGGATGTGGGGCAATAACATGGGGTGAGAGCAATGGGATGAAGGTCTCAGACAGACCACCCTCCAAAGCTCTGGATATCTAGGTCCATTCCAATTAGGTTGCTGTTCTTCCCTTCTCCAAAGATAGCTAGCTGTGCCACAGAACGGTGTGTTTTTATGTGTTGGTGAGGTGTGTGTGTGTGTGTGTGTGTGTGTGTGTGTGTGTGTGTGTGTGAGAGAGAGAGAGAGAGAGAGAGAGAGAGAGAGAGAGAGAGAGAGAGAGAGAGAGAGAGAGAGAGAGAATCTCTGACTCTGGATGACCTGGCTCTGTGGATCACCCCTAGGGAGAAACGCTGGGTGACAGTGGGAGACACTTCCCTCCGTATCTACAAGTGGGTGCCTGTGGTTGACCCACATGAGGAGGTGAGAGAATTCTATTTCCCTTATGACATCCTGGCTTCTCCACTATTCCCTTTCTTTCTTTTCTTTGTAACATTATCAGTCTTTTCCCCCAAACCAGATTCCCCCCTTTACTTGTTTTTCTTTTTCAGTGTCACTACCATGTATCCCAGTCTCCCCTAACCATTGGATTCTTCACTCTCATATCCTATATGTTACTAAGCTCTGTTGAATCTTTTCACTGCAGTAACATTCACATCTGTGCTTTCCTTTCAATTTCTACTTGCTACCACCCTAGTACAGGCTCTCATTATTATCCACCTAGGTTATAGCAATAGCCTCTAAATCTCTCCTTCATATTGCTACCAGATGTTTCCCGCCCCACCCCCACCCCTCAGCTTGCCATATCTCGTCATGCCACTCCATTGCCCAAAATCTTCCATGGTTTCTTGTTGTTATCTCTCCGTTGAAGGTCGAAACTCTTTTGCCTGGCATTCAAGGCCCTCCACAGCTAGGCATCACCCAGCTTTGCACACTTCCCTCTGCAGCTTTCCTCCATCTTCACTGACTGCTTAAGCCAAAGTAGATTGTTTTCTGTCCCCAATTTCTTGCACCTGAAAATGTCTCCATCCCCTTCTCACCTGTTGAATTTTTACCCATTTTAAAAGCCTAACTCAAATGTTACCTCTACTATAAAGCTTCCCTGGCCCCCATCAGTAACAGCTGCACTCTCCCTCTCCCCAAACCCATAAAATAATCTTTATAAGTATACAATGAATTGATTATATATTCCTTTGGATTATGTTACATGTGTCCCATCTCCTTAACTGGGCAGCTCCTGGAGGGCTGGTCTCTAATTAAAATTTTTTTATCCCCTCCATACCTTAGCACAATTCCCAGAACACTGGAGGTACCTAATGAATGTTTGTTGAAAAGAGCTGAATTCCTTTAGGGTCTGACTCTTTTCCCTTTCTTGGGAAACTTTCCTGCTCCCTCTCCCAACTAATTCATTCCTTTTTTCTCTACCACTCTCAAACTACCTTGCTCCTTTTCCCTTCTATAGGAACGTCGACGGGCAGGAAGTGGGGCTGACAGGCCCCGAGTCAGGGAACGGAGGGGTCGGGGAGCCAGTCCAAGAGGAAGTGGTCCCCTCATCTTGCTTGACCTCAGTGGTATGTAGGGGCGTCTGGAGGGTGGGATAATGGAAGTCTTAGGTTGGGGGAAGGAGAAGAGATCCTAAGGTAGAAGAAGCAGAGGCACCCAAGGGCCATCCCTCCCAGCCTCTTTTCCCAGCAGATGAGAACAGCAATCAGAGCTTCCACTCAGAGGGCTCCCTGCAGAAGGGCACAGAGCCCAGTCCAGGGGGAACACCTCAGCCTAGCAGACCAGCCTCACCTGCTGCTCCACCAGATGGGACTTCTGAAGATGTTCAGCCCCCAAGACTGGGTCAGGAAAGAGGTAAGAACTAAACAACTCCTCCATTGGCTTCCCACTGTGATCTTTAGCTCCATGTTCCCTGGGGTAACCTGCTTTCTTGTCATTCCAGATCCAGGGGGTGTGACTATGGGTGGGACAGATGAACCCCCAATGCTCACTAAGGAAGAACCTGTGCCCGAGTTATTGGAGGCTGAGGTGAGAAAGGCTGGAGGAGGTTGGACTTTGGAGCAGTAGGGAATGAGGGATGTGGGAAGGACTGGGGGATGGAGGGGGTGGGCAAGATCCTTGGGATCTAGGAGAACTTATCCCCAGTTCCTCCTCTCCAGGTTCCTGAAGCTTACCCGGTCTTTGAACCAGTGCCCCCTGTGCCTGAGGCAGCCGTGGGAGAAACTGAAGACTCAGAGGGGGCACCCCCTCTCAAGCGTATCTGTCCAAATGCCCCTGAAGGCAGTCCGCTCCCTCCAGATCCTTGAGCCTAAAAAGCTGATCCATAATCTGTTGTGTCCTCCCTGGCTTTTTACAAATAAAGAACCTTTTGTAGCCAAGTATCCTATCATTTCAGCTAGCACACCAAGGTTCTGCCTCCCATTCATTAACCCAGGAACCCAGGCTGTCTTAACAATGCAAGGAAAAGTGGACACCAGACATCCATAAATATCCATATCTCTCCTATTGGAGAAGGGAAATGAGGAAGAGGAGAATGAGAAGATAGACTGTGTGCTGGGTCCTAGAAGTATTAGGGTTCTCTCTTCTCCTCTTGTGCTCTCCCTTCTACCCTTTCTTTTCCATTTTCTTTCCTTCCTCTTTTACAACTTAAATCCTCCTTTGTGCAAGTTCCCCTTTTGATATTTTTAAACATTTCTTTAAATTATGAATTTAGTCACCAACATAAACATTTCAACATATAAAGAATGAAATTATATAAGAAACTTTGAATTTGTTATGTAGCTTAAAGAAATATGTATTACACTTAACAAAGTAGTAACAAAATCACTATATCCCTTTGGTATTTTTTGGTTCTGTGCATTTAAAAATGTTTTTATTGATATTCTACTATTTCATGCCTATCAATTTCGACTAATCTAGACTTTCCCTTCAGCATGCCTCTTTTATAAAATTGTTTTCTTCAGTTAACTTTTGCACCTCCTTTTCCATCTGTCCAATTGTTCCTTTTAAAGAGTTTTTTTTTCCGGTTAGTTTTTGTACTTCCTTTTCCATTTGTTCAATTTTCCCAATTAGGTTTTATGCTTCCTTTTCCATTTTTCCAATTTTCCTTTTAAAGAGCTGTTCTCTTCAGTCAATTCTTTTTTCATATTTTTAAAATCATTGTCCAGTTTTTCTTCTATTTCTCTAATTTGACTTTTAAAATTCTTCCTGAGTTGTTCCAAGAATACACTTTGGTCTTGAGACCAGTTTATATTCCCTTCTGAAGTTTCAGATGGGAGTACAGTCTCAATGCTGACCTCTTTGATATTCATGTTTTGGTCCTTATCCCCATAGAAAGATTCTATGGTCTTTTCTACTTTGCTTCTTACTTATGATGGTCACCCTTTTCCTGGCTTTTAAAGTAGATCTCTGTTTCTGGGGCACAGGGGGTTCTGTCTCATAGTTCTTGTGCCTTGAACTTGAGGCTTTGTGTGTTGTAGCCTCTAGTTCTTTCAGCTAGAAGCTAAAATGCTGCAGCTTACCTTGTGCTGGGCTGACTGATAGGAGAAAGCAGAGGTCAGGTGAAGTCTTTCTGGGTTGTCCTGGAGCTAGCTGTGTTTAGTGTGGGGGAGGGATGGTCTGGCTACAGCAGTTCTCCTCTGCTGAGCTAGAACATAGGCAAGTTCAGTGGTTGGTGATCCCGTCTGCCCTAGTGTCTTCCCGATTCCCCTGGGATGCTGAGGCATGCCTGGGATCCTGGTGTTGGCAGTTGCAGGTTCCACCTCGCCTGGGACTCAGGATCTCCTCCCGGTTTGCTGAGGTGAGGCTGTCTGGGACAGCTCTGGTCCTGCACTGGTCCCCTTCAGTCACAGCAAGAGGGACCCTCCTTAACAATTTTCCCGGCCTCAAATGCTAAGAGACTGTTTGCCCCTTTGGCTGATCCCACTGTTACAAGATCTTTTCTGGGGAGATGTTTTATGGGTGTTTCAGTGTCAACAAGGGAAAGGGGAGAGCATTTACTGATCACTCCAGCATCTTGGATCCCAGAAGTTCAAGTAGGTGACTTGTAGACATTTAATCTGAGGGCTGATAGTCTCAGGAGCAGCCGCTGCAGATACCTGGGGCTCTGAGGCTCTCACTCACTCAATTCCACTGGATTCCTGTCCTTGGCTGATATGCCCAAGATTCTGCAGTAGGCTACTGCCTCTGACCACCTGGGGCTTCCTGCTTGGCTGCTGGTTCAGCCTGTGAGCTCTGTGCTGTGTGCTCCTCCAGCCTCCACAACAGATCCTTCTTGATGACTTTCTAGTTTGTCCTGGGTTGTGAATCTGCCACAGTCTTCTATTGAATTCTGCCCCTCCGAAATCTGATCAGATTCTCTTTTTAGAGGTATCTGAAGGAGTTTGTCTAAGAGCTTAGGTGAGTAGTTGCTCTCACTCCGCCATCTTGGCTCTGCCCTTCCAGTAGGCCTCTTTTGAAACAATTAAGTAAAACAAACCAACACACCAGCCATGTGTGAGAATGTATTTCTCATCACTTCTAGTCTACCACCTCCCTGCCAAAAGGCAGGATGTATGTTTCATCATGAATCTTTTGAAGTCATAATTGGGCAGTGTTTTGGTTGGAGTTCTGAGATCTCTTAAAGTTGTTTCCTGTCACATTATTATCTTTGTCTTCTGATTGTTCTAATTTTATTCTACCTCAGTTCATGCAAGTCTTTCTATACTTTTTTGAATATATATTTATCATTTCTTATGATATGAGAATATTCCCATATATTCTTATACCACAGCTATCCCCAGTTGAAGGCAATTATTTTTGAACAAAAAGTGCTCTTATGGTCTTATAAAATTACATGGCTGCTTAGGTATCCTTGACCTGATTGGAGTATAATGTTGAGCCATTATTTTTCTACAAATATTGTAAGATCATTTGGACTGTATATGATACAGAATACTTATTTGCTCAGATGGATTTGTAGTTGTACCCCTACGGAAAATCATTTATCTAAATCCCTATTATTCTTCCTTTGCCACGTAAGCATTTTGAATGCAAATTTATGATTTCTTTTACTAGATAGAGTTGTTGAGGGGGCATACTATTAGAGCATCAGGTTGCATATGGAGTCTTTTACTGGCTACTTTCAAGTGTATGCCAAGTTTTTCTTGATATTACTTCCACACATATCTCTGTTTGCAAGTCTCTTTGTGTGAATGGAGCTGGAATGAGATGTTTCTAAAACATTTTCAGTACTAGGAACAGTTAAAGGTCTCTTTATGTTGACTGTGGAATGAAATATATATTTCCCCACGTCTTATATTATAGGACCTTAGGTTAGGCTTACTCTTCAAAGCCTTTAACAGCAACCTCAGGGAAGTAACTGAGCATGTAAGTACAAAGCCTGTTCATTCAGAAGGATCTTGTTTTAGACCTGGAAGATGACCTCAGAGTCTGTCTAGTCTAGTGGTATCAAACTCTCCTCCACACATAAGGAGCCCTGAGGGCTGCATGTTTACTTAGTTTTCTAATGTAATGTTATCTCCATTTTACTGTATTTTTACGTATTTTGTTAAATATTTCCCAATTACATTTCAGTCTGGTTCTGGACTCACTCTATTGCCTCCTTGTTTGACACCTCTGACCTGGTACAACCCCCTAATTTTCCAGATTAGGAAAAAAGTTGAGAGGTTAAGTGACAATCCAAGGTTATAAAGGTAGTTAAATGGCAGAAGTAGCATTTCAACCAGATTTTACTGTACCATCCTATCTCAGTCTCTGTTAAGGCCAGGAGGTAAATCCTAAGCTGGGATAGGGGCTGGAAAGGACAAGAGACCATAGTGTTAATTCATCTATCACATTTCAAAGATTAGTTTATAGAGGCTCAGAGATTAAGTAGTTTCCAAAGATGGTCAACAGCTCAGTAGAGATTTGAATCCAAGTTTTCTGACTGTAAGTCAAGGCAATTGCCTTTAGTGTTCCTCTCCAAGTGGTGGTGCACACTGAGCCAAAGCTTCTCTGAGAAACAGACTTGCATAATGGCTGAAGTTTCTTCTACTCTCTAAGGATCCCCCCCACCCCCGCCCAAAACACAGAGGACTAGAGCTATTCATTAGCTAAAGTTTTTCCCTCTATGATGATGACCATTTTGGCAGTGAATAAGAAACAAATATTTCCCACTGTAACAAGACTTCCTCTTGTATGATCCTTCTGGGGAGGCTTCCAGATTTGTGGCTTTTCCACAAATGATCTAAATGGGCTGAAAAGTTGGGCCTGAGACAGGGCCTTCTTCTAATTGGATAGAGAAACTCTCTGACGTTGCTTCTTGTGGTCTCTCTAGTATGACCATTCATTGAGGAGCTTAGTGGGCTTTTATCCACAAGGACCCTGGAACTTAGGTATTACATTTAACCTATGCATCTTGCAGCTACATCTTCAGGTTCTTCCTTCATTACTAGCTAGTCCTTCTCAAGGCTTTTCCTTGTTGTTTTTTTTTAAGGTTTTATTGAAACCTTGTCTTTATGTTAATTATTTCTAATACCAGTCATTAGCACCCTTCCCCCTCTTTCTACCTTCCCTACAACAGAGAAAAATAGGTAAAGCAAAAGCAACAAATACTACAGCCACATTTGACTTTGTACATAATGTTTTGCACTTATAGTTTCTCACCAACAAAAGGAAGAGGTGCATTTCCCTATCACGTTTCCTCTGGAGCCAAGATTGATTATTACAATTTTACACAGCTAACTAGACTTTGCTTTATTCTTCTTTTTGTTTACATTACTAGAGTCACTGTATATATTTGGTTTTATGTTTCTACTTCACTTTGTAATGGTTAATACAAATTTTGCCATTTTTTTCTCCCGTTTTCTTCCTCCTGTGAACAATAAAAAGAGGGACATCATATCACAGAGTTAGGATTGGAAGACACCTTAGAATTAACCAAACTACTTATTTTATAGAAAAGGAAACTGAGGCACAAAGAACTTGAATGCTTTGCCTAAGATCATGCAGTGTTAGAATTTGAACTTAGGTTCTATCATCCCAAGTGCAGGACTCTTTTTTTCAGGGGGAACTCCCCTTTACAACCTCCAAGACCTAATCAGAGAGCAAAAAAAAAAAAAAGATCCTTTATTTCTAGTCTATGAAGTAAGATTCCTAGTTATAGGGAAGGGACACTATTTAGCTAGGCTCAAATAATGTAGTTCTGCCACATGATTATCTCTGTATTTTTCCTACTGAAAACATAACAGTTGTACCCACTTTTCCTAAGAGAAATATGTAGCCCCATAAGTACATGTCACAAATATCTAGAATCAGAGTTTAGTCGTACTTTGTCCATATCCTTCAATGTAGGAGCCTGGACATTGATACCTTGGTTCTCATGAGAGGTCATAAGAGAGGGTATAATGTGTTATCTCCACTGAATAAGTCTAATTCTAGTCTTATAGCATTTACTTTTACCCCAGACTTAATCTACCATCCTGTAATGCAACTGTTTTTTGAAACAGAAATGCATTCCCGTTCAGCTTTCTCAGCACCAGATTTTCTCACCATTTTGAACAGCAAGAAGAAGCATATAAGAGGGCCAACCTATGAAGGCAACTGAGTCACTGGATTTGGGGTGATTCTTCTTTGAGCCCTGGGACTGGGAGCATTGAGGTGTGAACATTCAGAGGACAAAAGGACTGTGATGGTTGTCAAGATAGGAAATCAGTAGGAATCTACAATGTCACTGCTAGTTCTTCAAATATAGGAATGAAGAAGAGGGGCTGAGCATTCTTGAATGCATCTTTATTCATTATAAGTATCTTGTGGGTGTATATAGCTTACTGGACTATCCAAGGACAACGTCAAAACTATTGTGCTTAACCACTTCCATTTGGGGCGACCTTATTATTGGTTGTCTTTTGGATTGTGGAGGGGATTATAAATTTGTGGGAAACCTTAACTGATAAACAGTCAAAGGATATGAACAGGCAGTTTTCAGAAGAAATCAAAGCTATATATAGTCATATGAAGAAATATTCTAAATCATAATAATCAGAGAAATACAAATTAAAGAATTCTGAGGTACCACCTCATACACATCAGACTGACTTTAACACAACAGGATAATGACAAATATTGGAGGATATATAGAAAAATATATATGCTAAAGCATGTTTGGTGGAGTTGTGAACTGATTCAAATAATGAAGAGAACAGTTTGGAACTATGCCAACAGGACTATAACACTATGAAATTCCTTTGACCCATCAATATAGCAACTAGGTTTGCATCTCAAAGATTGCAAGGAAAAAGGAAAAGGACCTATATGTACAAAAATATTTATAGCAGCTCTTTTTGTGGTGTCAAGGAACTGAAAAATTAGGGGATAGCTAAACAAGTTGTGGCATATAATTGTGCTGTAAGAAAACCTGGGAAGACCTATGTGAACTGATGCAAAGTGAAGTAAGCAGAACTAGGAGAACATTATCAACAGCAACAGAATGATCAAAATGATAATCGTCTGTCAAGAACTTAGCTATTCTGATTAATACAATGATCCACAATTCCAAAGGACTCATGATGAAAAATTCTATCCATTTCCAAAGAGAACTGATGGAGTCTGAGTGCAAAATGAACCATATTTTCTTTCACTTTATTTAACATAAATAGTATGGAAATATTTGCATGACTTCATATGTATAATGGATATTGTATTTTTTTACCTTCTCAGTGGGTGGGAGGTAGGTAAAGGGATAGAGAGAATTTTGAACTGAAAATTTAAGAAAAATCTGTGGGGAAACTGAAACCTAAGTCATACTTAAGTAAAAAAATCTGTACGGCCTTAAATTTCAGCTATTTAAAGCCTCCAAGGACATAGCTAATTTATTTTCTAATCTAATAAAAGTATGGCCTATATTTCATTTTATCCCCTATTTTAGATCTAAAGCCATTTTTTTTGCCAGCTGGAGAATACATATATATGAGGGGTGGAGCCAAGATGGCAGAGTAGAAGGATGCACTTCTAGAAGCTCTTCTCCCACAGCCCATAAAATACCTGTAAAAAAATGACTCTAAACAAATTCTAGAGCAGCAGAAGCCACAAAACTACAGAGTGAAAGAAATTTCCAGCCCAAGGCACCCTGGAAGGCTGACAGGAAAGGTCTATCTCACCAGCTGTGAAGTGGAGCACAGCCCAGCCTTGACCATGAGGCAGGAACAGGACTGGAGTGAGCTTCAAGGCACCACCAGCAGCAGCTGCGGGTCCAAGATTCCTCAACTCACAAATGACAAAGACAGCTTCAAAGGTCAGTGAGAAAGCTCTTTCACCTGTGTGAGAAGGGAACACAGAGGTCTAGTCCCGTCCCTAGGAGGTAGCAGTTTCCATTGTTGGAGCCCTGGTCTAAAGACCCTGGGAGAAATGAGCGGCTGATCTGGGTCTCAGCCCTGAGTGGTGGCCCTAGGGTGAGGCGGAGCACTGGCTGGTGGAGCTGGTGGAGGCTTTGGAGAGGGAATTTTACTCACAGAAAAGAGAGCTTGTAGCTGCTCCCACACCAGAGCACAAGTCAGGAGAAGAGTAAACTCCTCTTCCTTGATTGTGCCACCTTGGAGGAACTGAGAACTTACAAGTTCCAAGAGTATACCCTCCTCTTGAAAAAGAACTCAAAAGTCAAGTAACTGGCTGGGAAAATACCAAAACAAAAAAAAAAGGGAGGAAAATAAGACAATAGAAGGTTACTTTTTTGGTGAACAGGTCTTTTCTTCCATCCTTTTGGATGAGGAAGAACAATGCATACCATCAGAGGAAGACATAAAAGTCAAGGCTTCTACATTCAAAACCTCCAAAATAAATATGCAATGGGCTCAGGCCATGGAAAAGCTCAAAAAGGATCTTGAAAATCAAGTAAGAGAGGTGGAGGAAAAATTGGGAAGACAAATGAGAGTGCTTCAAGAAAATCATGAAAAGCGAGTCAACAGCTTGCTAAGGAGACCCAAAAAATGCTGAAGAAATTAACACCTTTAAAAATAGACTAACTCAAATGTCAAAAGAGGCCCAAAAAACCAATAAGAAGAAGAATGCTTTAAAAAACAGAATAAGACAAATGGAAAAGGAGGTTCAAAAGCTCACTGAAGAAAATAGTTCTTTAAAAATTAGAATGGAACAGATGGAGGCTAATGACTTTATGAGAAACCAAGAAATTATAAGACAAAACCAAAAAAATGAAAAAATAGAAGACAATATGAAATATCTCACTGTAAAAACAACTGACCTAGAAAATAGATCCAGGAGAGACAATTTAAAAATTCTGGGACTACGTGAAAGCCATGATCAAAAAAAGAGCCTAGACATCACCTTTCAGGAAATTATCAAGGAAAACTGCCCTGATTATTCTAGAACCAGAGGGCAAAATAAGTATTGAAGGAATCCATCGATCACCACCTGAAAGAGATCCAAAAAGAGAAACTCCTAGGAACATTGTGGCCAAATTCCAGAATTCCCAGGTCAAGGAGAAAATCTTGCAAGCAGCTAGAAAGAAACAATTCCAGTACTGTGGAAATACAATCAGGATAACTCAAGATCTAGCAGCTTCTACATTAAGGGATTGAAGGGCGTGGAATAGGATATTCCCGAAGTCAAAGGAACTAGGACAAAACCAAGAATCACCTACCCAGCAAAACTGAGTATAATACTTCAGGGGAAAATATGGTCTCTCAATGAAACAGAGGACTTTCAAGCATTCTTGATGAAAAGACCAGAGCTGAAAAGAAAATTTGACTTCCAAACACAAGAATGAGAAGAAGCATGAAAAAGTAAACAGCAAAGAGAAGTCATAAGGGACTTACCAAAGGTGAACTGTTTACATTCCTACATGGAAAGACAATATTTGTAACTCTTAAAACTTTTCAATATCTGGGTAGTTGGTGGGACCACGCACACATACACACACACGCACACACACGCATACATGTGCATGCACACACATATACACATGCACTCACATACAGAGACAGAGAGCACAGAGTGAATTGAATAGGATGGGACCATATCTTAAAAGAAATTAAGGTAAACGGTGAGAGAAAAATGTAGTGGGAGGAGAGAGGATGAAATGGAATGGGGTAAATTATATCTCATGCAAGAGGCAAGCAGGAGACTTTTTAGTGAAGGGAAAAAGGGGAGAGCTGAGAAAAAAACAAGAAGTTTACCCTCATCACATTCGACTAAAGGAAGGAATAAAATGCACACTCATTTTGGTATAAAAACCTATCTTACAATACAGGAAAGTGGGGGAGAAGGAGATAAGCAGGGTGGGGGGGATGATGGAAGGGAGGGCAATGGGAGGAGGGAGCAATTTGAAGTCAACACTCTTGGGGAGGGACAAGATCAAAAGATAGAATAGAAACAATGGGGGGCAGGATAGGATGGAGGGAAATTCAGTTAGCCTTACACAACATGATTATTATTATTGAAGTCATTTGCAAAACTACACAGATATGGCCTATATTGAATTGCCTGCCTTTCCAAAGGGAATGGGTGGGGAGGGAGGGATGGGGAGAATTTGGAACTCAAAGTTTTAGGAACAACTGTTTAGTATTGTTCTTGCTACTAGGAAATAAGAAATACAGTTAATGGGGAATAGAAAGCCATCTGGCCCTACAGGACAAAAGAGAAAATGGAGACAAGAGAAGGGAGGGATGATAGAAGAGAGGGCAGATTGGTGATAGGGAAAATTAGAACGCTCGGTGTATTGGGGTGGGGGGACGGGGACAAATGGGGAGAAAATTTGGAACCCAAAATTTTGTGAAAATGAATGTAAAAAGTTAAATAAATAAATTTATATTAAAAAAAAGGCAAGAAAAAGCTTTTTCAATGGGAGAGAAAAGGGGGAGGTAAGAGAAAAAGTGAAGCTTACTCCCATCACATTTGGCTTAAGGAGGGAATAACATGCACACTCAATTTGGTATGAAAATCTATGTTACACTACAGGAAAGTAGGGGAGAAGGGGATAAGTGCAGGGTGGGGGGGATGATAGAAAGGAGGGCAATGAGAGGATGGGGGTAATTAGAAATAAATATTTTTGGGGAAGGATAAGGTCAAAAGAGAGAATACACTAAATGAGGGGGCAGGATAGGATGGAGGAAAATATAGTTAGTCTTTCACAACATGACTGTTATGGAAATCTTTAGCAAAACTACATATATATAGCCTATACTGAATTACTTGGTTTCTCAGTGGGGATGGGTGGGGAAGGAGGAAGGCAGAGAAATTGGAACTCAAAGTTTTAGGAAAGAATGTTGAGAACTGTTTTTGCATGTAACTGAGAAATAAGAAATGCAGGTAATGGGGTATATAAATCTATCTTGCCCTACAAGAAAAGAGAGAAGATGGCGATAAGGGAAGGGAGGGGTGTGATACAAGGGTGGGTAGACTGGGGGAAGAGGTAATCAGAATGCATGGTGTTTTGGGGTGGGGGAGGGGAGAGATAGGGAGAAAATTTGAAAGTCAAAATCTTGTGGAAATGATGAAAACGAAAAATAAATAAATTGGAAAAAATACATACATATATATAAAAATACATATACATACATATAAATACAAATATATATATATACGTTATATATACATACATATGCATATGTATATAGGTTTGCAAAACACTGCTTTGATGGGTCTACACTACGTAATACCTCCCTCGGTGCAGATGACACATCCGGAGGGATTCTTGTCCCAGTCCTTCCATAAATCCAGCAGAGCACACCTAATGCGCTATGGGCTTCCAATTTTTTGAGGTTATCGTCACCTAAGTGCAGCCCTCGAGCGGTCCATCCCTGGCTCCGAATACCCGCACAGCATCACCTTTTCTCATCATACGTGTCACAGATAATTTTTTTTAATATAATGATTTATAAATGGGAAAACATAGAAAACAGGGGTGAGGTGTTGTTTTTCTTCCCTCCCCCTCGCCCGTCCTCCCCTGGATTTTTCTGAGCATTCCTGGGTCCGATCCAGAAGTTCGCAGTCGGAGCTCGGACGAGAGGCTGGAGCGGCCTGGACGTGCATTGTGCAGGGGGATCTCGGGCGTCCCTCGTCATCCAGGCTGGGAAGCACCAGGGTCCGTAAGCCTTGGCGTCCGAGGCTTTGGAGGCTCCGCAGGGTCTCGGTAACCGCGGCAGGAGACTGTCGCCCACGCTGCCGTGCCGTCGGGTAGGCCTTGCCCCTCCGCCCAGGTCCCAGAGAAGAGGGGCCGTTTCCAAGGTGACAGAGCCGTGGCTCCTTCCTCCACCCTCAGCCTAGCTTCGGTTTTAAGAAAGTCAGACAGGTACTCCCTGATAGGTCAAATGGAGAACAGGTGGCGGGGTGTAGCGCCAAAATCACGCTTCCGGCAGAGGCGGGAACCAGCTGGGGGACTAGGAAGCGGGAAGCAGTTGCGGCGGCCAGGTTCTCCTGGAAAGGCCCCGCCTCGCTTGCCTCCAATTGGCTGGCCCCGGCTGGGGCGGAGCGGGCCCAAGTGTCTCTATTGGACAGACTGGGGCATCTCTTGAAATCTTCTCCGTGGGCTGCAATCCTAATCTCCGTTTCCATTTTAAATTATTTTTAAAAATTAATCTGACCCTTCCACTGCCCCCCCCAAGCAAATTTAAAAAACAATCAAAAACAAAACATATACCTCTCTATGAATCTACATAGTCGGGCAAAACCATTTCCTACCTAGCTTTCTATGTTTGATGATGTTCATTTTAAATGCCTCCCTTTATCAGAAGGTGAACTGGCATGCTTCGTTTTCTTTCTGTTGGACTACAGTTTCTAAGCTACTTTTCTGGACCGACAGAATGGTTTCCAAAGGAAACGGACTGTCTTCTTTTTACGTTTCATCCTGCTGTCCCCTGCCTCCTCCCTCTGAAATGGACTCCCTTCGCATCATAGTCAGAAATATCATTTAAGACCCAGTCCAGGTCCCAAGCATCTCTGTGAAGTCTTTGCAGATTCTCCACCGTTATTGTTTCCCTCTTGAAATACTTCGTATTATTCTGCACTCTTTCCATCCAAGCAAAGTATTGTTATCAAGCATTATAATCACGAGCTCTTGTTTGATCCCTAGTTCTCCTAGTCTGTAAACTCCTTGAGGGAAAGAACTGTGACCTAGATTATATTCCTCTCTCTTACACCTAGCACAGGAAGGTGCATTTTATAGAATAAGCATTTAATACATTTCTATTGCTTTTATTTTCAATTCCAAATTCTCTTCTCTCCCTCTCCCACCCACTGGGAAGGCAGAAAATATGATATCCATTATACTCAATAAATCATCAGTCAATAAACCCTTAAGTGCCTACTGTATACCAGGCACTGTGTTAAGCGCTGGAGATACAAAAGGAGGCCAAGGAGCTTCCATTCTAAGCTGGGAGACACCATGCAAACAAATCTGTACAAAATAAGCTACATACAGCATAAATAGAAAATAATATAGGGAAGGTACGGGGTTTGGGGAAAGTTTCTTGTAAAAGGTGGAATTTTAGTTGGGACTGAAAGGAAGCCAGAGATGATAGTAGTTCAGAGTGGAGAAGGGAGAGTGTTCCAGGAAAGAGAAAATGCTGGAGTCAAGAGACATGAAATGTCTTGGGTGTGGAATAGCCTGGAGGTCAGTGTCACTGGACTGAAGAATATCTCTGTAGTTGAGTAAGGTGTAAGAAGACTAGAATGGTAGGAGGGGGCTAAGTAATAACCTATGAAGGGCTTTGAATGTCAAGCAGAGGGAACTACTTGAGTTTACTAGGGGGCAGGAAGAGGGGCTGGTTAACATGATCAGACCTTCAGTTTAGGAAAATCTTTGTTGACTGAATGGAGGATGGATTGAAGTGAGGAGACTCCAGTCAGGCAGACATACCAATAGGCTATTGTAGTAATGCAGGTGTGAGGTGATGAGGTCTTGCCCACACTAGAATGATGGCAGTGTCAGAGGAGAGAAGGGGGCCATTTGAGAGATGTTGCAGAGGTAAAATTGACAAACCTTGGCAACAGTTTGGATTTGGGGGGGTGGTGTAAGAGATAGTGCAAAATGACACTTAGGTTGTGAGCCTGAGGGATGGGGACAGGGAAGGTGGTGGGGGAGGATTTAGGGGGAAAGATAATGAATTCTCTTTTGGACATATTGAGTTTAAAATATCTGCTAGGCATCCAACTTGAAATGTCTGAAAGGCAGTTGGAGATGTGACATTGGAGGTCAGCAAAGAGACAGGGACAGCATAGGTACATTTTGAGAATCTTCAACAATTCAATCTATGGGATCCGATGAGATGGCATCACTATTGCTAGCACTTATTTCCCCCCAATTCACCCCCCAAATTAAGAGGGGTCAAGGCAGAATCCTGGGGGACAAATACGTTTAGAAAACATGATCTAATGATAAAGAGAAATAGGAGACAGAAAAAGAGCAGTCAGGTAGGAGAAGAACCAGAAGAGAGCAGGATCCTAAAAACCTAGTGTAAAAGACTGCAGAGAGATCAAGGAGATTGAGGACTGAAAAAAGACAGTGAATTTGGCAACTAAGAGATCCTTAGTAACTGAGGAATCAGAGTTCATGAGCCTTTGATGCTTCTCATTCCATTAATAAACAGCCAGTAGAAACTGTAGCAAAAGCATTTACTGATACTGGAAAAAAGAGCTGCTAAAAAATATCACATTCCCCCTTCCCAAAGGGAAGTGTGCTTTCCCACAAACCTACAAGCATCCATGGAAAGAGAGGGTTAAAGTATAATAGTGGTGAGGATACTACACATGACAAAAACAATTCACATCTCCATGTACTGAAGAGCTTGGAAGTCTTAAGCTCATTTCCCTTTTCACAGAGGAAAGTCTCATTAAGTTCCCCTTGAATGCAGTATCTCTGATGAATTGGTTGCTCAGCTAATTTCCTAGGGTCTGCTCTCAACCGTACCCAGAATTTTCTATGCTGTGAGAAGTCACAGCTCTTTAAGTCTGTCTCTATGTGTGAATGTGCCTTCCACTGCTTTAATTGCTTCCCTTCAAAACTGCATGACTGATGCTGGAATGGGGGAGAGGATGATGCTTCATGGAGGAAGGAGAGAAAAGAATAACTCCCTCCTCTCTGCTTGCAGGAGTTATCCTTTCGAGGCAGCTTTCAATTTACAATGTCTCAAGTTCCCCAGGGCTTAAAAACCTTAAGACTAATTTTTGTTTGTTCATCCAGTGAAGTTGTTCCCTTTAATTCCATTAGAGAACATTTCCATATACAAAGAACAGAAAAGTAAGACTCCATAAGAAATGAAAATTTTTTTTATCACATGATCTTTTTTTAAAAAAAGGATGTAATAAATTCAATACATTTCATAATGTCTGTCTTCCTCTGAACTGTCTTCTATTCTCTTCTGTATGTTTTTTTTAGATGTGTTAGTCCCCGTCTTTTCATTTTTTGGCATTACTAGCACTAGCACTCATCTACTGCCCCTCCCTCCCAAATTAAAAAAGTCTGAAATCCTTCCTTGTGACAAATAACTGTAGCAAAACAAAAATACAGGCATTGGCCATGTTAAAAAAAAAAAAGTCTGTTTAGTTCTGTAAGACCAGAAGTCTTCAGGCACTATGGAAAGAGGACTAGATAAAAGTCTATCCCAGCTCACAGATGGGGATCAAAGACAGACCAAGGAAGCTGTCAGTCTGCATCTTTGTATGGGGACCAGGACAGAAGAGCCCAAACCTAGGGCTTCCAAGTCAAAGATATTTTATAACTGTGTTCATGTAGTTCCTGAGTGTGTCCTTGTAGGTAGACTACCGTAATGGTAATTTGGGGATGGTGTTGTCTTCTGTATTGTTATTGACAGGATTTTTGTTGCTGTGAGGGATCTGGCTTTCTGGTGTCTGAACAAATGTTTTGGTTCTGTCTTCCATATAGAGAGTCTGTTGTCTTTCGCGATTCAGAATTGTGCCAGTATATTCATGACTACTGTAGATGCTGTTAATATTGTATTGGTGCTACAAATGGTGACAGGGATGAGATCACAAAATATCAGAACTATGTTTGGAGACTGAAAGGCAGAGGAGACAGAGGAAGACATGTATGTCCCAGGGTGGGAGGATTTGCCTTATTCCTCCCTAGCAAGAGAATGGGCTAAAGGCACAGGGCTTTGTGAAAACTGGGAACCAAGGTTATGGAAGGGAGAACCCAGAGACTTAGAAAGATGTTTGCTGGGAATACCAATAGAACTAGGGAAAGAAATGGCAGGGGTGTATAGGAGAGGCTGGGCATTGCCTCAAATTGCCTCAAAAAAGCTACCAAATTGTAGGTAAAAGCAGAGACAAGCTGCTGAAGGAGAGAAGGGAGTTTGCTGATTTGCATAAGAGGCTTTTTATGCTGCAGTATTCAAACTCTCTTTTAGAATAGCTAGCTAGAGGGTCTCAGGTGGTAGGAAAAAAAGTTGTTATTGGTTTGGTTCACAGAAGGAGTTGAAAAGTTAATAGGAAAGTGACTGTAGTTCTTACACAGGCTGGGCTTGATTCAGGCCTAAACACAGACCAGGAGGATGTGTGGGAGGAGAATGAAATAAATGAGGGAGCTGAGGTTAGGCCAGTACTAAGAAGGAAGCAGGGGAATCAGGAAACAGGAATCAGGAATCACATACAGTGTTTGGGGAGGTAATTGAGGATTTTACTCAGTAGGAAGTCACAGATATTTTGAGGTGGTTCACCCAAAGTATGGGAGAGAGAAGAGTAAATAGGCAGCAGATTCAAAGCCAGAATAGATTGATGAGAAAAGAAATGTTTACTGCTCTATTGAGAGCAGGGGTAGATTTTTCAAGAATAGATGGCATTCCAACTAATGAACTATATAAAATGTATCGAGTAAAGAAGTTTGATTTTAGACTGAGCAGGGAAGTGGGAACTGCTCCCTACAGATCCTCCTGAAACATTGTATCCAAATTTGTCACATAGGCAGGGAGAATGGGAGATTGGCCAGGAATGATGACCCCCAAACTGCAAATTAGAAAACAGTGGGTTCATGGACTCCAGAAGCATGCCTGACCCTTTATCTATGCTCCTTTTATCTGTATGACAGTTCCTCTCAGTCTACTTTGCTGTCTCTTCATCCACATACGGTAGAGGAGGGGCACTAGGTTATGAAAGTTTTTGAATGCTAGACAGGATTTTCTAGTTGCTCTCAGAAGTGATAAGCAACCACTAGGGTTGTCTGAGGAGGGGAGTGACATGGTTGAACTTGGGTTTTAAGAAAATCATTTTGGCAGCTGAATGGAGGATGGAATGGAGTGTGGAAGAGATTTGTGCCAGACAGACCAAAAAGCAGGCTCTTAAAATAGTCCTGATATGAGGTGATGAGGATCTGTACCTGGATGGTGGTAGTATCAGAGGAGAAAAGGAAGCATAGTAGAGAGATAATACAAAGGTGAAATTGACAGCTCATGGCTCAACATAAATTTTTTCTGGGACTAGAGTTTCAAAATGTCAGGACTGGAAAAGACTTTGGAGATTATCTAGTCCAAAGCTCTTATTTTACTGGTGAGGAAACTGAGAGTCAGGGTAAGTGACTAGAAACTACAAATTCTGTATACTCAGGGTTAACACTTTCTTGTCCTTATCTTAAAATTCAAGACTGTTCTGCGGAAGTCACTGACAGAGCTTGATAGAACAGAGTGATTTGTGGTTGTAAGTATAAGAATACTGGAAGTAACTAGGTTTGAATCTACTTCTTTCAATTAATGGGTCTATCAAAAAGATTTTCTTTTCCTTCTTATTGGAGAGGGAAGGGTTAAGTCCAGCAAGTGCCTGTACTCTGGGATCCTAGAGAGGCTGAGGAAGGCCACTTCCTGTTCCACTCAGAAGAGGACTTTTGGGTTAACTAGTGTTATACCTACTCAGATCCCCCTCTTTGGTCTGACTCTACACATCTGGGAAATCTCAGGTTGTCTCCTTCCCAAAAGGAGCAGCTAGGCCCTATTCAGGGTTACTATAGAGCCACATCATGTCTGAAAACTACTGGAATCTGCTTCTGATGGGTAAGCACCTTTTTTGGGGGGGAGGGTACTGTCTGTCTCAGAACCCAGGCAGCCTGTCTCCATACCCCAAGACATCTCCATTATACTTGCATACTATGGGAGAATGATCTGGATTTTTACTTTGGAGCTTACTGGTTAAACTACCGTCTTAATTCTTCAAAGCTATTTCCTTCAAATGCCATTTCTTAGGGGTTAAGATGAAATGGTAACATCTAGACAGAACATCTGGAAGGTTTCTCCTTTCCCTGACATACCCATCTGTCATTAACCCTTGGGAAGGAAGAGGAACAGATGCAGATTGAGAATGAATAGAAATAGGGGAGCAGGATCAAATCTACCAGGAACTAGAGTTTCCTTCTTCATACCCTAATTCTCAGGCCTATTATCCCTAGTCATAATTTTAATTTCTAAGTTTACTTTTAATGAGGCTTCCTTCACATTGGTGCTCCTCCTGTGACATGCCTCTTCCTCGTCTTAATATACAAATTTGAGCCTATTCCCCTCATCTTGATTCATCCTCCTTTCTTTGATGGGTCTTTTCCCTAATAGTTTTCTTAGATCCCCACCTTTTCCTTAGATTTGTGAACATCGTCTTGCAAACCTTAACCAGATATTCTTTACGTTTTTTTTTTTTGTATCATAGACCCCTTTGACAGTGTGGTAAAGCCTCTGGACCCCTTCTTAGAGTAATGTCTTTAATACATAATATACAATACACAGAATTACAAAGGAAACCAACTGTGTTTGAAATACAATTATCAAAATATTTTTTAAAAAGTTCACAGTCTTCAAGTTAAGAACCTTTCCATGCCCCAGACAAACTTTTCCAATTACAGCAATAGAGGCTAGCGCTAGAGTGGGAGACCTGGGGTTCTGAGAAATGGAGAAATCTGAATAGAAAAGAGGAAGGCACAGAGCAATCATCCTGCACAACCAAATATCCCCCATTTGGAAAATGAGGAACATTTCTTCGGTCAGAGGCCACCGAGTAGTTACATGGAAAAAAGAGTCACAAGCTACACATAAATGGAAAGTAACAGTGAAGAAGTTGACCATGTTAACATTTAATGCCAAAGTTTGCCCTAAGTGATATTGCACGATCAACTATTAGGGTATTTTAATAAGTAATAGTGATGAAACTAGATGCATTAAATTGCTATTAAAAATTTTAAAGTGCTTATATCTAGATATGTATGCTTTTATATATCCATATATATATATGTATATATATATATGTATATATATATATACTCACACACATATACACATATGCATATGTGTGTGTGTACTTGTAGGCAATTGGGGTTAAATGACTTGCCCAGCGTCACACAATTAATAAGTATCTGAGGCCACATCTGAACTCAGGTCTTCCTGACTCCAGGGCTGGTGTGCCATCCACTGTGCCACCTAGTTGATCAGGATGTCTTTGCCTTTGGTGCCTTGACCTTCCTCATCTGTCACCCTGAAATTTATAGTTCTCCACTCCTCTCCCTACCCCTCTCTGTTTCATACTAGTTTCTCCCATCAGACCTTAAGTATCAGTTTTCCCCAAGATTTTGTCAGTGGCCCTCTTCTTTCTCCGTTTTCTTTTCTCTCTGTCATCTTATTGACTGATATGCCTTCAATTAACATCTCTGTGCATATGAATTTCAAACCTCTATCTTTATCCCCAAGCTCTCCTCAGTATCCTGGCACTGAAGACTCTTTACTATCTGACTCTCACCTACCTCTCTTAGTCTTATATTACTCCACTTCATATAGGCTACAATCTTGTCCAACTGGGTCACTTTCTGCTGCCTGTTCTTTTTCTGCTCTCTCCTGTGTCAGTGAATCTGTTCGTGGACTCCCTTCCATTTCAGTCTATTCAAGGCCTTTCCTTACTTCGAGCCCCAAATGAAGTGCCAGTTTAATTAAAGACTGAGGGCCTGCTATATCCAAGGTTCCCAACAAAAGTGCTACTTTTATGCCTAATCCTGGGGTGCAGATGCCTGGAGTCTCCTTCCACCCCCACTTTAATTTCATTTAATTTAAATTCAGTTCTAGAAAAATATCATGAAACTGAATTTAGATAATAAAAGTGGACTAATAAGAAGAGTTTTAGGAAAGGGGTGTGGCCCAGGAACAGGAGATGAAGTCAGCTAATAATGACTAGATAAGTTTATATTTAATTAACTTAATAAAGTAATTATAATTAATAATTACATTATTTGTTAAATTATATAAAATATACACATTTACAAAAATATTATGAAAATTAGTTTAATTAAATTAATAAAGTAAATAATTATCACTACAACCTCATCCCCCAAGTAACGGTACCAGTTACTAATTAGGGAACAGACCTAACTTCTGGACAACCATGTTGAGGATTCTTCCATATTGGCAGGAGGAAGAATGATGTGCAGAATTGGCAGAGTGCGCAGTGGGATTGGATGGCCAGCCTTAACTCTTCCCTTCCAAAAAAATATAGAATGCTACCAAGTTAAGCACAAAGATGTACAATTGGAGGGCTGGTTCCATCTGGTCTCTACATCTCCTTGTCACCCAGGAAGAACGATTCAGGTCAGAAGTATGCCTGCATCTTGCCCTGGAGGGAAAAGACTTGCTCATGATCAATACTCATGCTTGCTTCAGATGTAACTTTCACCTAATAAATTAAGTGGTCAGTATTTCGCCCTTAGATGCCAGAGAAGTGTTTTCGGAGGTTGGGATTCATCAAATAAAATACTCCTCTTTTCCTTCCTTTGGGGAAGCCTGCTTTAATCTGCACATTTACACTGGCTTCTCCTTCCAGGGGATCACAGGCAATATAGCTGTCTTTATCTTTCTTATGCAGGTATAAAATATCACAATTCGGTCTAAAAGGGTCTTTATCAGACCATAGTGATAACACCGGTAGAACTCAGATGTGCCTTATACAAGCAGGGTGTATATCAGCTCTTCTGCTCTTAGGAAAGGTAATGTTGGTGCCAAGGTGGCAATGATGTAAGGTTAGATGAAAGACTTTACTTTGGGGACACAAAGGGAAAGGCAAGGAGGAAAGGGAAGATCTCAGATTGGGAAGAAAGGGGCTGCTTCTACCAGCTCCTATGAATTTCAGCTCCTAGAGTGTGGCAGAATTGATTAGGAGTTGAATACTAGGCTCTTAAAGGTTATGCCAATAAACCTCAAGTCCTGATAAGTGCTACCAATATGAAAAGACTGATTATGAGTATATCTGCAACTCTCATAGGGATTACAATCTTTATCGGTGGAGAGGTCAAAGGACCACAAGTTTAAAGCAGGAAGGGACTTCAAAGGTCATCTAGACCAAAAAAAGTGTGAAATTGTGGCTCTGCCATTTACTGTGTGACTTTGGGGAAGTCATTTAATCTCTTTTGGTCTTTGCTCACTGGTAAAATGTATGTCTGTAGTTTCTTCCATTTCTAAACCCATGGTCCTATAAAACTGAGGCGCAGAGAAGTTGAGTGCCTAAAGCCACAGTGAAAGGTAGTACCAGTTCTGAAAGGGTAGCCATGACCTCTGACTCCAAGTCCAGCATTCCATACACCATACCATATCTCTAGCCTAGTGAGATCAGAAATCTTTAAAAGTATGTCCCCTCTTCTCCTGAGGGACGTGTTTCTGGGAGAGTTCCCTTCTCAATGAGCACCAGAGAACACACCTGGGAGAGAAGCCCCACAAATGTTCCATATGTGGGCAAAGCTTCAATCAGATCTTTAACCCTTGTCACTTACCAGAGAACTCACATGGGAGAAAAACCCTTTCCTGAATGTGGAAAGAATTTTAGCCATAGTTCTAATCTTATTACACACCAACATATCCACACTGGAGAAATATCCTATAAATGTAATGAGTGTGGGAAAAGTTTTGGAGATAATTCTCACCTCATCTGTCACTGGAGTAACCATTGGGGAGAAAAACCATACCAATGTCCTGACTGCGGGAGGTGCTTCAGTCAGTGTGCCCACCTCTTGAGCATCAGAGAATCCACACAGGGCAAAAACACTCCAAGTGTCCTAACTGTGCCAAGCAATTGGCCATAGTATACGTCTTTGATGTGATTTCTCCAATGCAGAAAACCCAGGATTTCTATGTAAATGGGAGGAAACTCGGTGCGGGGAGATTTCTGCTTTTCATTCTACTCTGGCACCAAATACTTCCATCTGAGCCTCATAGTACATTCTTTATAAAGGGACCTGAAATTCACTATGGACAATACCCTTACCGTGATTAGTAGACAAGTAGGGGCAGTAACTGTATTCAACCTTCAGTAATCTGCATATAGTTTATCCACAACAAATGTTCATACCAATTATATCTCCATATTATTAGCTTCTTGCTTTCCTTTTAATGTCACTGGTATGTGCTCTGTGGAATAATACCCCATATCAAACAGAATTAGTAAAGCAAATCTGCTGCAAAAATAATTACATAATGCATTCAGAAGCCAAGGACCTTTAGATTATCCTCACTATCATTTCCCTCATGTTTCATGGTAATCAGAAGATATGGTAATACAGTATGACTGATTTTATGGCATAGATTATTTGTGCTTGTGAAATGCAACTAGATGGGAGCAAAGCAGGACAGGAGGTACAGAGAAGTAAAATGGACACGAGTATGAAACCATTTCAGCTCTAAATATCAACTGACATTAACTAAGTCAGTTGGAGCCACAGATGGGTTTAGAGTCATATAGCTAGGCTGCACATGGGAGAAAATTTACAAAAAATTTTTAAAAGTATTTGGGAAATTAATTTTACTAAGAGATCTCAGGAAAAGATAGCATGAAATTTTCTGCCAGGGAAGGCATTTAGTCTGGTTGACCAATAGCTCTTTTCTAAACTCAGAGTGAGAAAGGGAAATGAGTTAGGGAATCGAGGGTTAGGATTAGGGTTAATAAAAAAATTGTCAAAATGTAATAAGGCAGAACTGACCTCTACGTCACTTTTGGATGCTGATATAATTTTTTGCCCTGTTTATATAAACAATGGTAGTTACTATATTAGCAAAAGTGAAGGTGACCAAATTGCAAATTGAACCAATTCAGATTTGTTGATGGAGGAAAATGACTTTAGTCAACACCTATTTTTTTCCCCAGTACAATGAATAGTCTTTTTTTGCATCTCCTTTAGCATAATCCTTTGAATATGGTAGATCTTTAATAAATCTTAATATTGGAGAAAAGCTTTCTGTATAATAAAACCATTCCTATGCCTACTGGATGGACCACAGGGTTACTGACTTGTTGATCTATTTAAATGAGTCCCATACTTTAGGATGATCCTAAACAATAATTTTTTAAAAATCTCAGCTTTTATAAATGTTAGGCAGATAGGTGGTGCAGTGGATAGAAAGATGGATTTGTCAAGACGAGTTAGAATCCTGCCTCATATATTTAATGTGATCCTAGATAAAGTCACTTTTTAAAATCTATTTCCTCATCTGTAAAATGGGGATAATAATGGTACCTACTTCACAGGGTTATTGAGAGGACCAAATGAGATAACATTGTAAAGTACTTTGCAAACTCTGGAGAGCTATTTAATGTCATAGCTATTATTATGTATTCATTACTATTATTATTGTGTGCTATTTGTGCTTCATAGGCAAACATATGAGAGCTGCAGTTGAAATACTTATAATTTTTGTTTTTCATAAAGTAGCAATTCAAAACATTAAATATTTCATAGTCTCACAGAACTCTGGATTACCTATTTAATCTAAGCCTCTCATTCTGCAGACAGAGACCAAAGAAGTTAAATTACTTTTTCCCAGTTACAGAACTAAGTAACTAGTTAGTGGCATACTGGGATTAGACCTAGGGTTTCTCAATTCCCCAAGGTCTTCCTCAAACAAAACAACTCTTGTCCAGAATTTTAATGTTTAGCTGTTTATACAAAGGAACTAAGCAGAAAAGGGCTTGGAAAACAGTCAACATTTATTCTGTTTAAATTTTATTTTACTTTCATGAAGATCCACCTTCTCTTCCTCTCTCAGCAAACCTTCCCCCACCCCCACTGGGAAAAGAAAAAAAACAAAAACCTTGTTACAAACATTTATAGTCAAGAAAAAGAAATTCACACATTGACCATCTTTTTCTCTCTCTCTCTCTCTCTCTCTCTCTCTCTCTCTCTCTCTCTCTCTCTCTCTCTCTCACACACACACACACACACACACACACCCCATTCTGCAGAGAACATCACCCCTTTATCAGATGGGTAATACATGTCATCATGAGTCCTCTAGTTTGTCATTGTGAAAATCAAAATTAAAAACAACACCTCAAGCCAAAAAATCAAATTAGAAAAGTTGGATCAATTCACAAGGTTTCTGGAATAAATTAACATGATTCGGACAACCCATGAAAATGGGTTGAAATACCTTGAAAATGGTAACTTCTTAGTTTGTTCCCAGTGAACTATGTGCTTTATCAGCAAACACTACACACAAACATTCACAACTCAAGTTCATTGCAAATCTTAGTGACGTATCTTAAGGAGCCAAGTCAGATTTGTTGTTTGGGATCTCTAGTGTAATGGAAGCTCTCTTTCAGGATTTCTCAATCACTCAACCCACTTCCTAATTCCACTACTTGGCAGCACGGGGTCTGCTACTTGGAACCCCTAATATATAAGGCACTATGCTAAGCAAATCTCTCCATATGAGAGCCTCAGACACTTAAAATAAAACCTAAACTCAAAGCATCCACCAATATGATGCCCCAGGAAATATAGGATCTAACCAGAGGTTCTAAAAGTAGGTAATACTGCCTCCTGCGGGGTACCAGAACAATCCAGAGGGGTGGGAGTAGTCTGGGGTTCAACTGGGGGGTATTAGGCAGTGGACAGATAAGAAGAGAAGAAAATTTTGAAAAACCATTTGGACATGTTTCATCTGTTGTGTTTCAGAGTTAAAGTTGTAGAGATTACATTATTTTCCAAATAAACACACA
Organism: Bettongia penicillata ogilbyi; assembly: GCA_023548195.1. Classification (NCBI taxonomy): domain Eukaryota; kingdom Metazoa; phylum Chordata; class Mammalia; order Diprotodontia; family Potoroidae; genus Bettongia; species Bettongia penicillata. The sequence goes on along the minus strand of JAJHZJ010000055.1, from coordinate 5,584,920 downwards.
AAATGCTTGTTATAACAAGACATGTCTTAACAAGCAGGTGTTGGCAGGTGAGCCTGTCACTCATTGTCAGGAAGTCCAGCATGCATCTGCAGGAATATGTGTAATGACTTATTTATAATACAATACTATAAGGTTACATGATACAATATTGCATCATCAAAACTTCAATGCAGGAAAACCCCACAAATTTAAAATAAATTATTAAATTTGTCACATAAAATATTTTATGTTTTTTTGAAATGATGCAAATTTAAAAAAAAAACTTAAAGGGTTAAAGAAAGTAGATTTCCAGGGGCATGCTGAATTTTTTTTTAAAGGGGGCAGTAGACCAAATAAGTTTGGGAACCTCTGCTCTAGTCCAACTCCCAAATTTTACAGATGAGAAAACTAAGGCCCAAAGATATGTGTGGAGTTATATGTATCTAGTCCATATCCTGAATTCAAAGCATTTCTTTTTACTTGCAAATTCAATGGGGAAAGGGGAAGGAAACTTCTATGAATGTATTTATTTTAACAAAATTCCATTATGGTAAAATAATTTCATATCAGTTTTACCTCACCTGTATACATACTCAATATGTTTGTCAAATGACTGGTTAACCCAGTTTCATTTCATCTAATCCTTTCCATTCCTTTCAAAAAAGGATTGCCTTTGACCCATATAAAGTAGATGGGGAACTCTGGCCATAAAAAAAAACAAACCCACAACAAAAACTTGAAAAAGGTTTCCTTCTTCACTCATTCCTTTTCCTTAAGCCTTTCATGGTTAAGAATTTTCTCTCATATCTAGTGAACATCTTTTGTGAGGCACAATATGATTAATTCTCCATCAGTTCTTAGCAGAAAAAGGACAGCAGCTTACCCTACTACATTACTATAGTATATATATATATATACACCACACTATATATACTATACTATATATAATATACATACTACTATATTACCCTTTCAGGAATATGAAGTAGATCATAGCAGGCATTTCAAAGAACTACAGAGATCATCTACTCTTTTACTCATGAGAGGTAAAGCTTCTTGCACAAATTTTACAGAAGTTAACACTGCAGCCAAAGGACGGAGGCTCCCGTTCCAGCTCTGCTCTTGGCGATGTGACCTCAGGAGTTCATCCACAGTTTGCTCACCTGTAAAATCAGGGATTTCACTATATCGGAGGTATCACTCGGGGCCCTTTGCCGAGTGTGGCTCCCCAGTAGGATTAAAGTATAATTGGTAAATATTTAACAAAATAATCAAAATACACCAGAACACCGATAATGTTCATATGGGGGTTTTCTTGGTTAATAGGAAGCGGGCAGGGATAGGCTGAGCGGCCCCTATTTCTATTTGAGTTTGACAGCACGAGGTTTCCTTTCAGCTTTAAACGTCTGAGCCTGTGAGCCTAAGGGGCCGACCTGTAACTGGAACAGCTCTTTCCACTGCACTACACTGCCCTCTGTTGGGATTCCCAGTGAATTCGGTAGTGGTGGTTGGATAGCCAGCCTGGCGGGAGTCAGGAGCCCGGCCCCTCAGGTTACTCTTCCAAACCTGAAGTCAAGAAGGGAAGCTGATCTACGATGCAGATCTACTTTGCAGACACTCGCAAGTGTCCAGCAATGAAACGACAGGCCAAACGAAAGTGCCAGTCCTACGAGTCCATAGAGCCTCGAGGGTCTTGGGCCCCAAATTAATGAGAAGTCACAGCGCAGCGGGTCGGTCCCAAATGGTAGAGTAAATCACTAAGTAGGTGGATGGGGGAGAGGGGCTGCCCTGGCGAGTGGGGTGGGAGTATGGCCCCCCACCTCCTCTCCCTGGGGCTGACCCCACCTCCCCCTCCGCTGCAGAGGCGTAGGCTGGGCACCAGACTCACCATGTTCTCGTGATACCACCCAGGTGTTACCGCTGCCCAGGAGAAGGGAAAATCGTCTATTTTTTTGAGCTCCGTTTCCCCCAACGCTATATCTGGGGTGCCGCTGTCAAGGATGCAGTAGAAATGAAGCAAAGCGCAAAAAAGTGTGGGGATTGGGGGCATTAGAGATCCTCCGGGTTTGGAGAGGAACGCTGTCCCCCGCCCACGGTCTGCTTCTTCCTGCCAATCAATCAGAGCCCGGAGGCAGAGACCAAGGTCCTGGAGACCGACCCGAAGCGTTGAATGTATGAGAGCGGCCCGAGCGTGTGGTCTCTCCAGAACCGGTCCAAAGACACCTAGACTTTCACTTGGTTTCCCACAGCCTCTTCCTTGATCGTCAGCATTTTTTTCGGAAGGCGAGAACTGTTGGAAGCAAGCGGTGGACTCAGGGGAGAGGTTTAAGTTTAAGGCCAAACCTCCAGGAATCAAGGAAAAGGAAAGGGGAGTGGTGTGCAGAACTAGGAAATCAACACATAAAACCACAGTGCACATGAAAAGAACGATCCAATCAACTGAATTCTGCAGAAGATCCTAAAGAAGAGATACAAGAATGAACCTCCCTTCCTTGTGGAATATTGCATGACTAAGTTAATTACCACCCCACCCCCGTTTTTTGGTAATTTCTATGAAAGAGTGCTCTCTGGGAGTGGAAGGAGGTTAGGAAACTAAGTAAAAATAACAATGTCAAAAAAACCTAAAAGCACAAAGAACAGATTGTTGGTTCTTCAACTGGCTAATTCCACTTACACAAGAAAATGTCAGCACCGAAAGACAATAAAGCCAGAAGACGAATATGTGGAAGGCTCTGGAGCTAATTTAGTCTTCACATTACAGGGGAGGCAAATGAGGCACGGAGTAGTGCGGTGACTTGCCCAAGGTCGCTCAAATAAGATGGGTCCCAACTTGATGAATTCAAAGCTCTTGACTCCCCAGATCAGTGCAATTTCCATTATCCTTAAGCTCCAGCTCTTTTCAATGTTGACTATTAGATTCAATTTCATAGGATGGCACTAACACTGATCCCAAATGCTGGGTGTGTTCAGTTTGAAGTTGCTTAAGAATGAAAGCTTCCTAATCAGTGATGTAATAAAACTTGTAAGAATATATTTGCCTTAAGTCTTATAAATCTAATCATAAGGGCTTTAAACTGAAAATGAAGGGAAAAGTATGCCACAGAATGTAGCTAGAATATAAGACAAAAAACAGTAGAAACCCCCAGAAATTCACAGGAGAAAAAATACAGAAATAAAACTCATGGCTAAGACACACAAAGTACGTTTCTAGAAATTCTAACGCAAGGAGGCAAATTTGGTATCAACATGGAGAACTGGTGGGCTGGGACTCATGACCAGACCACAGCTCTGGAAAGCTATATACCTTATTCACAAGGTAAGAGAAAGACAAAAGGAAAGACAGATTGCAACAGCACTGAATATGGAGAATATATACTTATGTGAGGAAATTCAGGAAGGAAGGGATAGAGATTGGGGAGGAAGCACTGTAGAGATCATGAGAATTTCATCCTTCAAAAGGCAGGGGAAATAACAAGGGAACTTTTAGACCTAGTTTTCACCAACAAGAAGGAACTGGTTGATTGAGTGGAAATGATCACAACCTTGAAGAGAAAGTAATGACCCCATTTTGGAATTTAAGATAAGAAAACTGGGAGTAGTTGGATATATATATATATATATATATATATATATATATATATATATATATATATATATATATATATATATATAACTTAGATTTTGAGAGAGCAGATTCCAAAAGTTTCAGAGAAAAAGGCAAATAGGATCCTGTAGACTAAAATTCTACAGACATAAATCAGTCTAGGTGAGATGGAAAGCTCCACAATGAAATGAAGATGTGATTGTCCTATAAGCTATGGACGAACAGAAAAACCTGGGAAGACTTATATGAACTCATGCAAAGGGAAGTGAGCAGAACCAGAACACTGTAGATAGTAACAGCAATACTTTTAAGGATGATAAACTGTGAAAGATTTAGCTACTCTGCATCAAGACAATTCCAAACGACTTACCTCCAGAGAGAGAGAACTGATGAGTTCTAAAAGCAGAGTGAAGCATATTTTTTAAACTTTATTTTTTATTTTTTTTTAATAACATGGCTAATATGGAAATATATTTGGCATGATTTTTGAAAAAGAAGATACAATGAGAAAAAATTCTGGAAAAAAAGAGGTGAATTGTCTAAAGAGATTGATGTGTATGTAGAGGGAGGCCATCAACAAACTTAGACTTTTAAAAAGACATCTAGAAGATACAAGCAAGGGTAGTTAATAGAAAATGAATACAAGACCATGGCATAGTCTTATAGTAATGGTGTCAAGAATAGTAAAGCTCAAAATGAACTAAGGCTGACAAGGAAAGCTAAAATGGAGATGTACACTAGACTATATATAGTATGCTTAAATGGATTAAAAGTAATCATTAATGATTCTATATCAACTTAAAGGGAAGACTTTGGTCAAATATCTCAGGAATTTGTGCTTTATTCATCTTGTACTTGCTTAATGTTTTTTTAAATCAATGACTTAGATTCCACAAAGCTGAGCAATAAATAACATATTGTATGACAGACTAAGGATCCCAAAAAGATTTAAACAGCCTGGATAATTGGACTAAATCTAATAGGCTGCAATTTAAAGGATTAATGCCATGTCATACTTGGGTTCCAAAAATCAATTTCACATAGTTAACATGAAGTATGACTTGCCAAATAGCAGTTCTTGTGAAAAAGATTTGTGTTTTAGAGAAATGCAAGCTCAATATGAATCAGTGGTGTGATATGACAACCTAAAAAAGCTAGCATGTTAGGCTGCACTGAAAAGTGGTGCCCCAAGGCTAAGGGCAGCAATAGTCCCACTAAACTCTGCCCTGTCAGACCACATAGGATATACTGTGTTCAGTTCTGGGTACAACTTTTAGGAAGGCAGAAGGGAAAGGCAAGGCACTGATAGATACTGCCTATTATGTGCCAGGTGCAATGCTAAGTGCTTTAAAAATATTAGCTCTTTCAATCCTCATACCAGTTCAGGGAATTAGGTACTATTATTCCTATTTTATAAATGGGAAAACTGAAGCAAAGATTTGAACTGGATTTAACTTAGAGTCTTCTTGACTCCAGGCCCTTTGCTCTCTCCACTGTGACAACAGCTGCCTTTTAGGAAGACACGATGAATTAGAGAGTGTCCAAAGGATGGTGAAAAGGGCCTCAAGATCATGTCAGGATTGATTGAAGACATGGTCAGCCTGAAGGACAAAAGATTCATGGGGGAATATAATAGCTATTTTCAAATATCTAAAAGGCTATCACAGAGAAGTAGGTTTAGACTTGGTTCTGCTTGGAGCCATAGAGAGAAACTGAAGAGACAAACCAAGGCTTGATGGAAGGACACACTTCCTAATGCTTTAAGTCATCCCAAAGTGAAATGGGCTGCCTCAGAGGGGCTGGGCAAGTGATCCTCTGTGGGCCTCAGTTTCTTCCTCTTTAAAATGAGAGGTTGTATCTATAAGGCAGCTAACTGGCCCAGTGGAGAGAATACCAAGCCTGGAGTCAAGACCTAAATTCAAATGTGACCTCAGGCACTAGCTATGTGACCCTCACAAGTCTCTCTGTGCCTCAGTACTGGATCTATAAAATGGGGATAATAACACCAGCCTCTTAGGGTTGTTGTGAAGATAGAGTTTCTATTGATACATTTTGTTTGGAAGGAATAGTAACTCCTCAATGCATATAATTGAATAGAAAATAAGTTTTTTTTATCTTGACATTTAAATTGCTATCTTCGGTCTAATGCCAATGAACTTTTGTAGCATCATCTCCTGCTACTCCTCTTCACATACATTTATTCAAATCAACATTACAATAACATCTACTATATGCTAAACATGTGAGATTGATAAAATATGACATAGGGTCAGCCCCTGCAGAGTTCAAACTTTAGTAATACAGAAATAATATGATAAGAAAGATCAGAGAGATATGAAAGTTTCATGGAAGGAGAAATTCCATGAAGCTGATGGGATAGAAATGGGCTTCATGGAGAATGTAGCATTTGGGCAGAATTTAAAGAAGGAATGGCCTCTCAACACGCAGTGCCAGCATGGGGAGAGTATGCACAAAGAACTGAGGTAAGAAAGAGGAAGATCAACCCAAGCCAGATCTAGGAATCCAGTTTGGCTAGAGCATAAAGTCTATGAAGGAAAGTCATATGAAACAACCTAGGAAAAGTTGGCTAGGACTGGAACACAAAAGGGCCTACTGAATGCCAAGTTAAACGGCTGAATCAGGGCTTGGATTTGATCTTCCCCTTTCTTACCTCCATTTTTTTTTTTTTGTGCACACTGGAGTGGTTTGCCATTTCCTTATCCAGTTCATTTTACAGATGAGAAACTGAGGCAATCAGGGTTTAGCGACTTGCCCAGGGTCACACAGCTAGTAAGTGTCTGAGGCCAGACTTGAACTGGGGAAGACGAGTTTTCCTGCAATCAAGCCCAGCACTCTATCCAAGGTCTCCCTCCAATCTCCCTCCAAAAACTCAGAGTTCTTTGGTCTTTCTTTGGTTGTGTGCATCCTTCCTTTTGGAAGAAGGCTATGACATCAGAGAAATCATGACATGACATGCACTTGACTTTGTTTTGAGTGAGGGAGGGCTGTGCAAGGTCTTGGGTACCTATATTCTGGCTGATTTAATCAGTTTCCCTAGCCCAGTGCCTTGGCACACAGAATGTCTTAATAATGTGTGCTGAATTTTATCATATGAAAGTAGGAAGTTTTTTTTACACTATTTTAAAATATATATTATTTTTAAAAATCTATGAGATGGTCTGAGGTTCCACAGGTCAGTGGATGTTGTGGAGACCCTCCAAGACACCAGAGGATATAACAGGGGAGGGGAATCTACGGCCTCGAGGCCACGTGTGGTTCTCTAGGTTCTCAAGTGAGGCCCTGAGGGCCTCGAGAGCCACATATGGCCTCGAGGCCGCAAGTTTCCCAATGCTGAATACCCTTCACCATCCTGAGAACCCCTTGGATTCTCTCCATCTCCCTGGGGAGGGGGGTACTTTTCTTAGCACACCCCTTTCCCCTTAAGATCCTCACCCCTGAGATGAAGGCTCTGACGACTGTCCATGACCCTGCCAGTGGAAACCAGACAGTTTTGTTTAGGGCTTGGGAGAAGGGAAACCGGAAAATTCAGGTGGGTGACGTCCTTGAGGACAAGTTCAGGCTGCTTGAAGGTTTGGCAAGATGTCATCAGATCTGTGATAACTCACTCCATCTCAGACCTCTAACCCTGACCCAAGACAGAACCGGAGCACGCATCAGGAACAACCGGTTTACTGGAATGAATCCGGGACGGTTCGGCGCAGCACCGGGAAGGCAGGACCAACAGCCCGGTCAGCTTGGGGACGGTCTGGGACCCCCAAGCGTGCAAGCTCAATCTCAGCCACAAACAGAACCTTTTAACTCGCCACTTCCAGCCCCACGTGCGCTCTACACCTCCGACACGGGGCAAACCCGAACCAACAACCCGGCTGACCAATCAGGGCGCGCCTCGGCCCTGCCTTATAAGGGTTTCCTCTTTCTGATTGGCTACCCTTGCAGGGGCAGGTAACGAGGGAAAGAGCCCGGTCCGCCGGCAGGCCGAGGAGTGGTTCTTTAGGAGGTCACTTACTCTCGAGAACCACGAGCCGTACCCCCAAAAGCTCCGCCTCCAGGCCCTTGGGTCCATCCCTGATTGGCTCGCCAGGCTTCTCTCGCTCCTCCTCCCCTGCCCGACCCCACCCCCGAGCACGCGGCGGTCGGGAGCACACAAACGGTTGGCTTTGGAAGCTCGCGGTCGGGGGCTGCAGCCGTCGCCGCCCCCTCCTCCTCCCATTCTCCTCCGGAGGCTGAGGTCGAGGACTGAGCGGGGCTGCCAGCCCAGGGCGAGCGCCCCCCCGCGCTCGCCTTCGGCCCGGACACGCCCGAGCCCCTGCCTGCCGTGTTGTAAGCTCCTAGCCGGGGAGGGGGGCCGGGGAGAAGGAAAACCTGGGCCCCCGGGGACCAGCCTGGTGCCGGTGGAAGCGGCTTCTACCTCCCCGAGGGTGGGGGAGGGGGTCCGTCGTGCGATCTGGGCGGAGTGTCCGCACCTCTCCCAGCCTCTCTTTGCTCATCCGTGAAATGGGAGGAGTAAGGAAAGCGTGACCGTAAACCTGAGAGGCGCCGTTGTTGTTCGGCCAGCAGGTGGAGAGAACGAGAAGACTCTCCTATGTAGGCATAGCCCTCAGTGTACACAGATTCCAGAGAGTGAACATAAACGTATTACCACCAGCCACAGGCAGGGCACGGACTCCAGTGCCCCTTTTACAGAAGAGGAGCCCGAGGCTCAGAGATGGAATTACTTGTTAAAGGTCATTAGAACACCATCTACTCACCAGACTAGGGGACCCAGGCTTGCTTTCTACAGTTGTCAACATAAGTAAAAATAGATAAACCACTTTTCTCTTTCCTGGCCACTTAACTCTAGGAGGACCAGAATTTAAGAACACCTGGAAAGGCTGAGCACATTTTTAAAAACTCCTTTTCTTCCTGATCCCACCTCATCCCATTCCAATAACTAACCACCTTTCACATGGCAAAGTTGCCTCCCAGTTTTACTTTCAGAATTCACTCCTGTGATGCCATTCTAATAATGATACTAACTTACGTACCACTTCAAAGTTTTACAAAATGCTTTTCTTGCCCTTTGAGTTAGGTAGTCCTATCATCCCCATTTTATGGACAAAGAGGTTCACCAATTTGTTCAGATAAGTGGCAGAGCTGGAAATTAAACTCAGGTTTTAGGACTCTTAAGATTTTGCTGCTAGATTGTCAAAACCTTAGCCCTTGGTCCAGGATCATGAGACAACTGCCCACATGGTGAATATACCTGGTCTCAGACTCAGGAAGTCCTGTTCAAGTCCTGCCTCTGGTTGTGCGACCTTGGGCAAATCATTTAACCTCTTAATGCCCCCCAGCCAACTCTCTAGAAGGTGCAGAACAGATGCCAGCTGATAAGAGGGATTTTCCTCACTCAGAGTTCCCTATGCCAGTGAAATTACAGATCTGACCAAAAAAAAAAAAGACTACTAAGACAAAAAAAATGACAAGCATTTTTGTATTAACATAGACTCTACGTATCTGAGTAATACCACAGTGTGGTTTTCTGGATTAGCTCTCCCATCAACCCTTCTCTGAATTTGAAAACTGGCTGCCCCTTAGGATGCCCTTCTTTGGCCTCTTCTGTACACTCTGCCCAGTTACGCTGTGTGAAATCAGGAAGAACAGTTCTCCAGTCTTTCAGCTTGACTGGTCCCATTGCTGCCTCATTTCTAGGTCACATAGGATGGACCTGGGGTGGTGAAGAGAAGGCAAGCCTACAGTGGAGTGGAGGTAAGTCCTGCAGTTCCATAGATACAAGCAAAAGTAAATAGCTGTGAGAAAATTGAGCTATAGCTGAGGCTAGGTATATATGATAAGTAAATGGCAGGAATAACACATAAAATAAGAAGGATGGGGGGGTGATCCTCCTCTTTTTTTCCCTCCTGGACTCAGGTAAACCAATGGTCTCTAACTTTTTAGTATGGCTACCTTGGTAGGTTGTTACATTTGAGCAGAAACTCCTGTATTTTAGTAATAAGAAAAATTGTAAAGAGCATTGGAAGGTTCATGATTATGAGACCAGGGAACTGATCCTTATCCTTTAGATTTCTGGAATACCAGGGGAAATTCCAAAAACCATCCATTCCAAGCCATTTGGTGGCCAAGCATAAGAGTTATTTGTCAGTTTCATCTTGTGTTCCTTTCCCATTGCGTGCAGAGGCAAGAATATGAATAGATTCTTCTCTTTGAGGAGCTGCCCCTCTTTTTGCCACCTTCTTTCCTTGCACTTAGGATAGTGTAGATGGGAAATTAATCACTTTAAATCTGGGCTACCAAGCAGAGCTGTAGGCCTTGGGATTGAGGTTTTTGGTTTTTTTTGCTGGTGTAAACTGGAAGAACCCTGCCAGCACTGAAACAGAGTACTAGATTATTCCTTTCTCCAATCTGGAGCCCCTTTACCCTGGACTCAGGTATGACTCAAGTATGTAATTGTACCAGGTTCAAACCTAGGGAGGGTTTGGCTGCTAATGAAAAAAGGGAGATTCTTTTATTCACATTTCTGCTTGTCAAATCTTTATCACCTCTTCTGGAGGGAAAATTTACTTGCAGTTTAGGTTATAGTTTCAGGTTTCTCCCTAAAGGGGAGTGGAATAGAAAGTACTTTACAATATGAAGCAGATCTGAGATATTTTATTCCTACATACAAAAGAAATGCTAAAAGTAGAAGACTGTGTGCTACTATTATTCCCATTTTATAGTTGAGGAAACTGAAGCAGTGACTTGCCCAAGGTCACATGGTTAATAAGTGTGTCTGAGTTGGGATTTGAACTCAGGTCTTTCTCCTCCCAGACCCCACCTTCTATCCACTGCACCACATAGTTGCCATTTGACTACTATTATAATCTGCTTGGAAGCTTAAATTTTATTCGAACTTAGAGCAGTTTGTGGAACTGCTGATTAAATACATTTCATTTGGCTCTTACACTTTTCAAACAATTCCTGGTACATATCTGCTTGTAAAATGGCCAAGGCTGTCCTTTCTGAGAATACTGGAGTAGTCATCAGGGACTTCTTACCTGTTACCATTTAGTACGAACTCACTGAGTCTAGTACCTTTGGACCTATGGCACTCACAAGTTTGCCTCCAAGTCAGGATACATAGATACACATTTGCTTAGGAAGAAGAAAACATGAAAACAGCTTAAACTCCCAACTTGCCTAGGTAGATGCCACATACTCATGGATATGTGGAGGCTGAGGTAGGGGATAAATAGGACAAGGCCACCCTTCCTCTACTCTGGAAGCAGGCCCTGATGTGATTAGAAACCAGAAAGGGAGAGAGGTGTCACTTCCTTTGGAACATCATCAGCTCTTCTGCCTCGATAGGCAATAGGGGAGCGCTTCTTTCTCTCAAAGTGGCCTAGGTTCCCAAAGCTCCTTACCAAAATCAGAAATAGTTTTGGTCTAAAGCATGTCCATGCCTCATGGATGGTACCTATGTTCCAATTTAACCTCATCTACAGTGGTATGATCTTTTGCATGATGGCACTTGGTCCTCTCCAGAGTTTTTTACCTGAAAAGATCTTGAAAGACAAGTAGGTGGAAGAATATCAGATAAACTCCAATGATCTTTCTAAAATTTTCAGCATACTTGACCTCTCTGTAACTGTTGACATCTGTGATTATATACTTTCTTGGCTTCCACAACAGTGCTCTCTGCTGGTTCTCGTACCTGTCTGATCACTTCTCAGTCTCCTTTGCTGGAACATTCTTCATCTCTCATCCATTAATCATGGGTATCCCCAAAGATTCTCTCCCAGGCCCTCTTCTCTTTCTGTATTCACTGATATCATCATCAACTTCTATGGTTTGAATGATCTGTTCTGCAAATGACTCCTGAATTTATTGCATGCTACACACTGGACATGGTTACCAAGTTGGCATTCAAACTCATGTACAAAATTGAACTTATCTTTTTCCCTACACCCCTCCTCCAAACTTCCTGATTTCTAAAGAGGGTACTTACTCATCATCCTTGCAATTACCCAGCTTTGCAATTTTGGAGTGACACATTATTCTTTTTTCCCCCTTGATGCATTTGGTTTCTAAGTCTTATTGATTCTACCTCCAAAATATTTCATATCCCTGTTGGGCTACTATAGGATCATAGCTGTAGAGCTAGGAAGCATCTTAGAGATTCTCTAATCTAGTCTCCCACTTTACAGTTGAGAAAACTCAGAGCCACCATCCTAGTTCAGACCCTCATGACATCTTGCCTGGGTTATTGTAACTTGTCTTATTTTTTCTAATCTGTCCTCTCTCCAGTTCGTTCTCTTCACAACTGTTAAATTAATATTCTTAAAATACTTTTTAAAGATACTACTTTCCTGCTAAAACCCTTAGTAGCTTCCTTTTTTTCAATAGGATAAATAGGTATTTAAAGCTCTCCGGCTCCTATCTCTCCAAATTCACTTCATATTACAGTCCTTGCCTTACTGTATGATCCAGTCAAACTAGGCTGTCTTAGCTGTTTTCTGAACTCAGCATTCCAGCTCCAGTGTCTATGCCTTTGCATAAACTACTGCCTCAGATTTTCTATATCCTAGGGAAAGTGCTGGAATTTTCTGCCTTGTGGAGTGAGTGTGATCATTCCCTTTTGTGGTTAAGACATCCTACCTTGTATATGAACTATTAGTACAGACTCATGTCCACATTAAACATTTAGCCCTCTAGTTCCAGATATTCCCAGAGAGATCCTTCTTTTCTGCCAAAATTAAATCAGAGATCTTATTAGGTCTCTGACCCATAGAATATGGGTTCCCAAATTTTTTTGGTCCTTGAACCCTTTGGCTATCAGTGAACCTTCCTATACCTCCATTCAATATAAAGAGAAATAAATTCTAGAGTTTATCAAGTATATATATATATATATATATATACACACACACATACATATATATACACATACATACACATATGTATATATATATGAAATAGAATAACGAAGGTTTTTAAAAATCAGTAACACTTTTATTTTGTATGTCACTTTTTGGTATCACAACATTGTTAAATGTTTATCAGAAAACAATAAAATGGGAGAAACCCTGATTCCCTTTTTGTCAACAAAAGCTTTCTCAGTATAGTTTTTGGAAGATACATATCATATTTATCTTCCTGTTTGTTTCTTTTGTTTAAAATCTTGTTTGGATTTCATTGAGCATAGGATTGGGAATAGTTCTTCACAGAGATTGGTTGGTTGGTTGTTGTCCTTCATCTTTAAAGATGACGAAAATGACATCACCATGATAAAGTTAAATGTCAATGTGTCCGACTGTGGTTGATCGGACCAATACAAACTCAGAATACTCTACCACAGTTTGGGCACAGGTAGTCTGTGTGAATATTTGGGGTGGATATCCAAAATTTGTACATCCTGCGTTTACTTTGCGCTGTCTCAATTCTGCTTTGCTCAAAGAGCACAGCACCCTTTCTGATGTGGGCACACCATGCTGCAGGGTCCTGTGCCAGTGTCTCCCATGTTGCACAGTCAAATCCAAAGTTCTTGAGAGAGACCTTAAGAGTGTTATTGTATCGTTTCTTCTGGCCACCATGTGATTGCCTGCCCCATGCGAATTCTCCATAAAATAGTCTTTTTTGCAAGCATACATTTTGCATTCGAACAACGTGGCCAGCCCATCAGAGTTGTGCTCTCTGAAGTATAGTTTGAATACTTGGCAGTTCAGCTCAAGCAAGGACTTCAGTGTCTGGTACCTTATCCTACCAGGTGATCCTCAGAATCTTCCTAAGACAGTTCAAATGGAAGCAATTCAGTTTCTTGGCATGGCGTTGGTAGACTGTCCATGTTTCACAGGCATACAACAATGAGGTCAGAACAATGGCTCTGTAGTTTGATAGTCACTCTAATACCTCTTCTCTCCCAAACTTTGTTTTGGAGCTTCCCAAAAACTGAGCTAGCTCTGGCAATGCATGCATCCACCTCATTGTCAATGTATACATCCCTGGAGAGTACACTACCAAGGTAAGTGAACTTATCCACAGCATTCCAAACTTCTCTATTTGTTGTAAGCGATGGTTCCATGTAGAGATGGTGTGGTGGTGGCTGATGGAGCACATGTGTTTTCTTGGTGTTAACTATTAGGCCAAAATTAGCACAGGAAGGAGAGAATTGATCCATACTTTGTTGCATCTCAGTTTCAGAGGCTGCATTGAGTGCACAATCATCTGCAGACAGAAAAATCATACAGCAACACTCCCTCCACTTTGGTCTTGGCTTGTAACCTTTTCAAATTGAAGAACTTACCATCAGCACGGTAACTGACCTTGTTGCCATATTCATCCTCATTGAAGGCATTTGTCAACATGGCTGAAAACATCATGCTAAAAAGCATGGGAGCAAGCCCACAGCCCTGTTTCTGTCCGTTGGGGACTGGGAAGGCACGAGAGCTTTGTCCACTATCCAGAACCTGGGCAAACATGTCATCATGAAATTGACGTACAATGTTGATGAACTTCTCCAGGCAAACAAATTTTGACATAGTTTTCCATAATGCCTCATAACTAACAGTGTCAAAGGCCTTGGTCAGATCTACAAACGTTGTGTGCAGACCTCTGTTCTGCTCCTGGCATTTCTCCTGGAGTTGTCGGGCAGCAAATGCCATATCGATTATTCCTCTGCCCTTTCTGAAGCCACACTGGCTCTCAAGTAGATGACCATCTTCCAGGTGAGGGAGAACTCTAGCAAGAATTTTGCCAGCAGTGACTAAGAGAGAGATCCCCCTGTGATTGTTGCAGAACAATGTAATTGTTATAAATGAAATTAAAGCCTTGTGAGCACATTTATTAAGAATGGCACATACTTATTCACGGTTATGCCAAAAATTTTGTTACTTCAACAGTAGCCCAGTGAAAGACGGCTAATCGGTCCTTATCTGCTTCCCTTCTTATCTACCAATTTTCCTGACTATTCACTCCAGTCCATATACCATTTGTCGTTTCCTTCTCCCTTATTCCCACCTTCTCTTTCTTCATTCACCCAGGATTCTTCTATTTTCTGTTTTTCAGGTACTTGGCTTTTATAATTGATCTGTTTATTTACTAATCAGCTATGAAATTTTTATGATCATTGTTTAGTTTTGAGTGGTCTTCACATCAGCCAATTTGTCTCTAGTTTATACCCACAGAATGTATACATAAACTCTTTCCCTTTTTCTTAATTTTATTTTTATTTTCAGTTCCAATTTATCCCCCTAATTTCCAATTCTCTACTACCACAAGAAGAGTTGTTCTATGTTTGCACATATGAATCCTTTTCCTTTTTAAAAAAAATTCTTCTTGAAGTGTAGACCAAGTAGCAGTATTTCTGGATCAAAAAGTAGAGTTCCAAATTGTTTTCCAGAGCAGCTGAACTGCTGTAGTTCACAGATCTACCATCAGTGCATTAATGAACCAGTTTTCCCACATCCCTTCCAACATTTGTCACTTTTCCTTTTCTGTCATGTTAGCCAATCAAATGGGTGTGAAGTTGTACCTGAGTTGTTTTAATTTTCACTTCTCCAATTATTAATGATTAAGAGTTTTTTCCCCTAAATATGACTATTAGTAGCCTTTATTCCTTCTTCTGAAAATTGTTCATATCCTTTGACCACTTATCCACTGGGAATGACTCTTACTTTTTATAAATTTGGTTCAGTTCCCTATATATTTGAGAAATGAGACCTTTATCAGAGAAATTTGCTGTAAAAATTGTTTTCCATTTTGGCTGCCTTGGTTTTATTTGTGCAAAACCTTTTTAATTTACTTAATCAAAATTATCCTCTCACAAACCTTTCTATCTCTTGTGTGGTCATGAGCTTTTCCCCTCTCCATAGATCTGATGGGTTCTTCCATGCTCTCTTCATTTGCTTCTGATTTCACCCTTTATGTCTAAATTATGTACCTGTTTTGACCTTATCTTCATATATGGTTCAATGTGTTGACCTATGCTTAGTTTATGCAAGATTACTTTCTATTTTTCCCAGCAGTTTTTGTGAAGTAGTATGTTCTTATCCCCATAGCTGGGATCTCTGAGTTTGTAAAACATGGGTTACAGTGCTTGTTTGCTTCTATGTATTGTGTGTCTAATCTGTTCAATTGATCCACTACTGCATTTCTTGTGCAGTATTAAATTGCTTTAGTGATTACTGCTTTGTAATGTAGTTTGAGATCTGGTGGTACCAGGTCCCCTTTCTTGTCATTTGTTTTCCCCATTGATTCCCTGGATATTCTTGGCTTTTTGTTCCTCTCGGTGAGTTTTGTTATTATATTTTTCTAGCTCCATAAAGTAATTCTTGCTAGTTGGGTTGGTATGGCATTAAATAAATAAATTAACTTAGGTAATATTGTAATTTTTGTTATATTGCCTCAGCTTACCTGTGAACAATTGATATTTCTCCTTTTATTTAGATCCATATTTGTGTACAGTGTTTTGTAATTGTATTCGTGTGGTTCTTATGTGTGTCTTGGCAGGTAGACACTCAACTACTTTATTATGCCTGTAGTTATTTTAAAGGGAATTTCTCTGGAATTTAAATGGTTTTGTTGGTAATATATAAAAATGGTGATAGTTTGTGTGGGTTTATTTTATGTCCTGTGACTTTGCTACAGTTGTTAATTATTTCAGCTATGTTTTTAGTTGACTTTCTAGGGTTCTCTAAATATCCTCCCATATCATCAGCAAAAAGTGATGATTTTGTATCCTTATTGCCTGTGCTTATTCCTTCAAGTTCTTTTTATTTTTTTTATTATTTATTTAACTTTTTACATTCATTTTCACAAAATTTTGGGTTCCAAATTTTCTCCCCTTTTCTCCCCTCCCCCCACCCCAATACCCCAAGCAATCTAATTTTCCCTATCTCCAATCTGCCCTCTCTTCTGTCATCCCTCCCTTCTCTTGTCTCCATTTTTCTCTTTTCTCCTGTAGGGCCAGATGACTTTCTATTCCTCATTAACTATATGTCTTCTTTCCTAGTAGCAACAACAATACTAAACAGTTGTTCCTAAAACTTTGAGTTCCAAAATTCTCCCCATCCCTCCCTCCCTACCCATTCTTTTTGGGAAGGCAGGCAATATATTCAATATAGGCCATATCTGTGTAATTTTGCAAATGACTTCCCTGATAGTCGTGTTGTGTAAGACTAACTGAATTACCCTCCATCCTACCCTGCCCCTCATTGTTTCTCTTCTGTCTTTTGATCCTGTCCCTCCCCAAGTGTTGACTTCAAATTGCTCCCTCCTCCCTTTGCCCTCCCTTCCATCATCCCCCCCTTGCTTATCTCCTTCTCCCCCACTTTCCTATACTGTAAGATAGGTTTTCATACCAAAATGAGTGTACATTTTATTCCTTCCTTTAGTCAAATGTGATGAGGGTAAACTTCTTGTTTTTTTTTTTCCTCAGCTCTCCTTTTTTTCCCTCCACTAAAAAGTCTCCTACTTGTCTCTTAAATGACATATAATTACCCCATTCCATTTCACCCTCTTTCCTCCCTCTACATTTCTCTCTCACCATTTACCTTAATTTCTTTTAAGATATGGTCCCATCCTATTCAGTTCAGTCTGTGCTCACTGTCTCTGTATGTGTGCATGTGTGTATGTGTGTGTTTGTGCATGCGTGTACATGTGTGTGTATGTTCCCACCAACTACTCCAATACTGAAAAGTTTTAAGAGTTACAAATATTGTCTTTCCATGTAGGAATGTAAACAGTTCACTTATGGTAAGTCCCTTAAGACTTCTCTTTGCTGTTTACTTTTTCATTCTTCTTCTCATTCTTCGTGTCTGAAAGTCAAATTTTCTTTTCAGCTCTGGTCTTTTCATCAAGAATGCTTGAAAGTCCTCTGTTTCATTGAAAGACCATATTTTCCCCTGAAGTATTATGCTCAGTTTAGCTGGGTAGGTGATTCTTGGTTTGAGTCCTAGTTCCTTTGACTTCTGGAATATCCTATTCCATGCCCTTCGATCCCTTAATGTAGAAGCTGCTAGATCTTGAGTTATCCTGATTTTATTTCCACAATACTGGAATTGTTTCTTTCTAGCTGCTTGTAAGATTTTCTCCTTGACCTGGGAGTTCTGGAATTTGGCCACAATGTTCTAGGAGTTTCTCTTTTTGGATCCCTTTCAGGTGGTGATCGATGGATTCTTTCAATACTTATTTTGCCCTCTGGTTGTAGAATGTCAGGGCAGGTTTTCCTTGATAATTTCATGGAAGATGATATCTAGGCTCTTTTTTTGATCATGGCTTTCAGGTAGTCCCATAATTTTTAAATTGTCTCTCCTGGATCTATTCTCCAGGTCAGTTGTTTTTCCCATGAGATATTTCACATTCTCTTCCCATTTTTTCATTCTTTTGGTTTTGTTTGGTGATTTCTTGGTTTCTCGTAAAGTCATTAGACTCCATCTGTTCCATTCTAATTTTGAGAGAACTATTCTCTTCAGTGAGCTTTTGAACCTCTTTTTCCATTTGGCTCATTCTGCTTTTGAAAGCATTCTTCTCTTCATTGGCTTTTTGAACCTCTTTTGCCAATTGAGTGAGCCTATTCTTCAAGGTGTTATTTTCTTCAGCATTTTTTTGGGTCTCCTTTCCCAAGGTATTGACCCGTTTTTCATACTTTTCTTGCATGTCTCTCATTTCTCTTCCCAGTTTTTCCTCCACCTGTCCAACTTGCCTTTCAAAATCCTTTCTGAGCTCCTCCAAGGCCTGAGCCCACCCGACATCCCCCTGGGATGTCTGGTGTACCGAGGCCCCGCCCTCCACATCTTTCCCTGATGGCAAGAATGTGTCCCCCTCCTCGTCAGATCCGAAAGTCGGGATCATTTGCATTTGTTGGAAAAAACTCTCTATAGTCTTATTTTTCTTCCCTTTTCTAGGCATTTTCCCAGCCAGTTACTTGACTTCTGAGATTCCTGTCCACCCCCCGCCTAGATCCGCCCAGCTAGTGCTTGGGGTCTGAGATTCAAATGTGCTCTCCGCGCTAATCAATGTGAGCTTTAGTTCTGGTGCTGGGGTGGGGACATGGCTGCCTCCCAGGCTTGGCTTCCTCAGGGGCTTTATGCAGAGGCCTTCAGTAGTAGAGCGGGGTGGGGCAGGGCCGTCTCCCAGGCTCAGCTCCCTCAGGTTGTTTATGCAGAAACTTTCAGTAATGAAGATCCTGCCTGCTGCTGGGGGAGGCCGGGCTGCAGCCACCGCTGCCTCCTCCTGCTGCCTCCACCACCGCCCCCCGCCTCTGCCACTGCCACTTCCTCCCGAGGGGGCCCAAGTCAAGGAGACACTCCGCTCCCCCTCTCGGCCAGCCAGCCGTCTCTGTCACTGACCTGTAGCTTCTGTGGGCAGAGGGACTTTCCTGGCTGCCGGAGCTTCTGTCCCTGAAGCCTGCTCGGGTCAGCTTCTCTGGGGCCGCAGCCAGGGCAGCGCTGGTGTGGGGTCCGCTTTCGGGGCACGATGGACCCTGGGGACGGCTCTCCAGGGCTCTCTGGAACGGAAATCTCTTCCACTCCGTTTCTGCACACCTTTCAGTGGTCCAGAAGTTATGGGGGTCTCTTTTTACATCAATTCTATGGGCTGCGGTTTCGGAGCTCGTAAACCTGCGTCCTTCTACTCCGCCATCTTGGCTCCGCCCCCAGTTCTTTTTATTTTTATAGCTTTATTGTTTGATTGCTGTAGCTAGCATCTCTGGTATAACACTGAATAATAATAATGGTAATGGACATGATTGCTTCACCCCCATCTTATTGTAAAGGCTTCTATTTTATCCCCATTACAAGCAATACTTGGCTGTTGGTTTTAGATACATAACTACTTACCATTTTGAGAAAAGCTCCATTTATTCTTATTCTTTCTAGTGTTTTTAATAGGAATGGGCATTAGATTTTGTCAAAAGCGTTTCCTGCATCTATTGATATAATCATGTGATTTTTGTTGGTTTTGTACCAGCCTTTCATTCCTGCCTTAAATCTCACCTGGTCATAGAGTATGATCTTTGATGCATTAGTTTAGTCTCCCTGCTGGTGTTTTAATTAAATTTTTTACATCAGTATTCATTAGAGAATTTGGTCTACAGTTTTCTCTGTTTTTGCTCTCCCTTCTTTAGATATGAGAACCATATTTGTGTCAGAAATTTACTAAGCCGTCTTTAATTATTTGCCCAAACAGTTTAAATGGCATTAAATTGCTCTTCAAATATTTGGTAGGATTCACTTGTAAATCTATTTGGTCTTGGATTTTTTTTCCTTAGGGAGCTCAGGGTTTGTTCAATTTCTTTTTTCTAAGATGACGTTATGTAAGTACATTATTTCCTCTTTTTTTAATATGGGCAACTAATTTTCTTTTTTTTTTTTTTTTTTTGGCTAACTATCCATTTTATTGACATAAAGTTGGGCAAAATAGCTTCTAATAATTGCTTTAATTTCATCTTTATTGCTTGTGCATTTACCCTTTTCACTTTTGATACCAGTAATTTGTTTTTTTTTTCTTTTTTTAATCAAATTAGTCAATGCTTTATCTATTTTATTATTTTCCCCCCTAAAATCAACTTAGTTTTAGGCTTTTTTACTTAAAATTTTATTAAACTATCCTTTGATTTTCAAGATTTCTATTTTGGTATTTAATTAGGGACTTTAAATTTGTTACTTTTCTAGTTTTTTACTGTTGATTAGCTTTTTGTCTCTTTTAATTATGAAAGCATTGTTCAGGGGTTGCCTGAACTTGTCTTTTTTGAGTTGCCATATTTTCAGAGCATGAATTTCCCCAAAGTACTTCTTTTGACTACAGTCCCACAAATTTTGGCATGTTGCATCATTGTTGCCATGAATCATTAATTAATTAATTAATGAAGTTACTAGTTGTTTCTATGACCCACTTACTCTTTAGGATTAGTTATTTAGTTTCCAATTTGTTTTTGCTATGCTTCAAATGCCCTTTATTGAATGTAACTTTTATTGCATTATGGTCCCCCAAAAGTACATTTAATATGTTTTTCTGCATTTGTGAGGTTTTTATGCCTAATACATGGTTAATTTTTGTGAGAGTGCCTTGTTTTATTGTATTTTGCTTTATTTCCCTTGGCAGAAATCTTGTTTTTTAAGAGTTGGAGGTTTGTGGCAACCCTGCTTCCAACAAGTCTGTTGGCACCATTTTTCCAACATCATGTGCCCACTTAATGTTTAGGTGTCATGTTTTAGTAATCCTCAAAATATTTAAACTGTTTTCATTATTACTATATTTTTTATGGTGATCTGTGATCTTTGTTGCCACTATTGTAATTGTTTTATGTTGCCATGAACTGCACACATGTAAGATAGTGAACTTAATAAATGTTGTTGTGTGTTCTGACTGCCAGTTGTTCTCTCCTCTCTCTACCTCTCCTTGGTCCTCCCTATTCCTTGAGACAGAACAATATTGAAATTAGCTCAATTCATAACTCTACAATAGCTTCTAAGTGTTCAAGTGAAAGGGAAGAGTCAGTCAATGCTGCCAACTTCATTTCTGTCACAGCCACTACAACCTTCAGCAACTACCCCCCTGATCAGTCAGTGCCATCAACACTGAGGCAAGACCCTTCACCCTAAGATTATCACTCACTGACAGATCAGATGATGGTCCAGATTTTTTTTTTTTAGCAATAAAGTATTTTAAAATTAAGGTATGTACATTGTTTTTCCAGACATAATACTATTGCACACTTAATAGACTGTAGTATAAACATAACTCTTATATGCACTGGGGAACCAAAAAACTCTTATGACTCACTTTTTTGCAAAATACACTTTATTGAGGTAGTCTGGAACCAAACCCACAAGATCTCTGAAGTGTGCCTATACTCCTGTTCATTTCCAGTCAATATTCTCCAAAGGGCTATCGTATATAACTTTTCTAAAATTCTATTTATATCCTCAACTTTTAGTTTATTTTACAGTTAGATTTATCTGAGTCTAAAAGGAATAAAGTGAGATCTTGCACTAGTATAATTTTTCTCTGTTTCCTCCTGTAACTCATTTAACTTTCCCTTTGAAAATTTGAATGCTTTCCCATTTGGTGGGTGGTGCAGTGAATAGAGCATGAGACTCAAAGTCAGGAAAACTCAAACCTGGCCTCAGTCACTTACAAGACCCTGGGCAAGTCACTGAACTCTGTTTGCCTCAGTTTCCTCAGCTGTAAAATGAGCTGAAGAGGAAATAGTAAACCAAGATGATTGCCAAGAAAACTTCAAATAGGGTCATGAAGAGTTGGACATAGCTGAAACAGTTGAACAACACTAGAATGCCATTTGGTTCATAGATGCTCAATATTGATACTAATTCATTGTCTATGGTACCTTTTAGCAAAATATTTTTAAGAAACCAAAAAACACATTAAAACCTTAATTAAATAAAATATTTGCATTATAAAGGAAAACAACTTTGAAAGATTTAAGATGATCTCATTTAATTAGGTATTTTTTTGTTGTTTTTGCTGAGATCATGATTGATATCCTTGCCTTTTTTTACTTCAGCTGAAGCATAACAGATTTTGCTTCAGCTCCTTATTCTTTCTTTTTAAAAAATTATGAATTTAAAAAATATGACTGATACCAACAAACATGACTATTTTCATATACAAAGAACAGAAAATGAGGATTACATATAAAACTGACTCAATTACATATAGCTTGTTGGGTCTTTTGAAGTATGTAATAAATTTAACATGGCACTTCTAATACTGTTCTATTTATGTCTGAACTTCCTTCTATATTTTACAAATGTTTCATGAACAGTCTTCTTTTTTGGATATCACCATTATTCTCCCTTTCTCTTCCCCCCAAACAAACAAAAGTAAAAAAATTAAATGTTCAAAAGATATTCAAGCAAAATATATCCACATATCAGAAAATTATGTTTTGTACCTCTAATCTATCATTTCTTTCCAAATGGGAGGTATGATTCATCACTGACCTTCTAGAATGATGGTTAACCATGGATTGATTAGAGTTCTTAAGTCTTTCAAAGTTGTTTTCCTTTATAATGCAAATATTTTATTTAATCAAGGTTTTAATGTCTTTTTTGGTTTCTTAAAAATTTTTAAATGTACACTAATGCTATTATTTAGTTATATGACTATTGGTACAGAGTAGTTATGAACACTGTTACCATAATAATGATGAATATAATAACTATAATATGAATGAATATAATCATGATGATAGTGAATAAAATCTATCCGGCAGGAATAAAATATATCCAAGATCATACTTATCATTTCCCTCCTTCAGTATATTATATTCATAGCCCTACCTATTCTCCTATTATCCAGGCTCAGCCTTAGAATCACGTCACATGCAAGCAGTCACAAAATATTATTTCTTCTTTTTCCACAGTCTCTCTTTAAATTAGACCCTTCCCTTTCATACCGAATGCAACTGCCCTAACTCAGACCTTCATTAACTTTCTAATTTGGATTATTGTCCAGTGATGTCCTAACTGGCCTGCTTAGTTCTAGTCTTTTCACTGCTAGATTAATCTTCCTAATGCTTACTTGTTTTTGTTTTTTTTTTACATATCATTTAACTGTTTTAGAGTCCTTGGTGACTCATGACTGCCTACTGATTAAAATCTAAAAGTTTTAGCTTGGATTTTAAGGCCCTTCACAATCTGGCTTCAACCTATTTTTCTAACTCCTTTTTTATACTACTCCCTTTCTTTGCTCAACATTTCCACCAAACTGGATTATTTTCACTTCAAACAAAATTTAGGCTTTTATACCTCTATGTCTTTGCTCACATCATTCTAATTATATTCCTTCCCCATGAATTAATGAAATTCTACTCAGTTATCAAGTTCAAATTATCTTTGATTAAGTCTTTTTCAGGTAACACCAGCCATAAGTAATTTTTCCCTACTCTGAGCTCTCATAGTACTTTGTATCTCCCTTAAAGCACTTGACATATTCTATTTATGTGTCAAATTATTTCTGGACATATTTTATCTCCTCCACTAGATCATAAATTCCTTTAAGATAGTTATTCTATTTTATTTAATTTTGCTTCTCCCCCAGTAACTAGCTGAAGACCTTCTGCATGGGAGATCCTCAGTAAATGTATACTGTTGAATTTAATGATCCATTTGTGTATAGTGTCATCTTGTGGCAAGCCTTGTGCTGCATTCATTCAACAAATCTTATTGAACATCTGCTATGTACTGGGTACAGTGGAATATGATATAAAGAATATGGTCCCAGCTTTGAAGGAGTTTACCAAGTGACTAAAGAGACAAGAAATAAACACATGAGAATATAACTAACAGAATAAGGTAGTATATCATAAATGTCAACTGAATGGTATAGACGAATATTACAGTGATTACAGAATACAGAAATTATTCTAGGTTGAGTTTGGTCAGGGGAGGTTTCACAGAAGAGGGCCTTGAAAATGAGTAAAATTTAGATAAATAGTGAGAAAATCAAGAGATTCTTTTGAGGAAAGGACAAAGAGAATGGTGTAACCAAAAGTGTGCAATTGGGAACTCACAAGGAATGAATTCAGACACGGTGATTTAGACCAGTCTGGTTGGACTGGAGGGTTTGTATAGAGGAAGGGTGGTCTCTTTTCACTACAATTCACTTCATCACTGCTGCCAAATTGATACATACCTAACATTCAGATATGCTCATGTCACTATTTAAGAAGCCTCAGTGGTTCCGTTGTTTCTAGGATAAAATATCAATTCTTCTGTTTGGCAGATGGATGCTAGGGACAACAGACCTTTCAAAGAAAGAATCGACAGGACTTGGTTATGGAGCAGGGAAGTGTTCTATTCCTGAGTAACTGGATAATGAAAAAGGAAATTTGGAAGGGGAATGCAGTTTTTGGGGAAGATAATGAAGATAATTAGTCTTAGGCATTTTGGTTTTTTTTTTTAAAGGCTAATTTCTTGACATGGCGTAAATATTGATCATATATAGAAGGGAAGTTATAAGAAATAAGAAAAGTTATAAGAAAAGTAAGATTGACAGCAAGGCAGAAGAACCCTTGAATCCCAGAATAAACTTATCTTTAATAAGTATGGTAAAGGAAAGTCAGGGAAAGGGACTGAAAGAGGGGGCAACAGGAATGAATGAATCTTTACGCAGTGTAGTGCCCCCTTACTTGCTGAACCAGTAGAGGGCGATCTCTGCAGGATTGTGCTGACCTTACTCTTCCCAGGAAAAATACATGGGATACCCAACAATCATCTTAGTCTTAACTGGGCTATCAAGGAATGGGGAAAGATACAGACCTGAAATGAAACGGCATATTTGTTTGTTCAAACTAGGCCAAGGAGAAGCATAGGGCAGGAAAGTGGAGGAGAAAACAAATGAATAAGAAGAAGAGTCAAAGAACTCTTGGAGAATACTATTCTTTTTTCACTCTTTCCTTGGAGATGTGAGAATTGGAGTTGATCATCTGCACTTATCTGGGTCTAGTTCCCGTCCCTTCTAAAGCTGGTCTTAATATTCCCAACCATGCCAAAGTTTCTCTCTTTCTATGAAAGAGTGGTCCTCCAAACCCCAACCTTTCCCTTTCCAGCTCACAGCTTGGTATGAGAAGAGACAGGAAACTAGAAACAGTACATTCTAGCTACAACGGGAAATCTCAAGGGGGCGGGAGAGGAAGGGAACTCAGAAACCCTGGAGTCTGGGACAGAGACAGGAAGTGCCTCTCTAGGAGCCAAAGTTTCTGTCATCTCAGTGGGAATAACCCTTTACTTTCCACCTGCTGAAGGGGTAATTATGAATAGGAGTTAAAAGTGGTTTTCATTTCTTTTGTGAGCAAAAAAATCTGTTTATATTTTGACTTCTTTAAAAAGAGGAGTTGAGAGGTAGTACGACCCCATTTATCAAATTGAACCAAAGGGCATCCTATAAAAATATATATATTTTTAAAAAGCCCCTTAAGAAAAACTTTCTAGCATTGCTAGACTTAAGTGCAAAAAAGCCACAGAAAAGAATGATGAGTTGACTCAACCCTGAGGAGACTTTTGCAGTGTACATAATTTAACAACAGAATAAATGTCTTACAAATAACACTATCCCTGGTAAATAGACTCAATCTTGTCTTAAAAGGAAATTCTGTAGTTCAAGATATAAAAACATCTAGAGACAATAAAGCATCGTATCATATGCTTGAAAAATTTTTTTTTTAATGCTAAACCTTCCAGTTTTTGCTATTTTCCTGCTTGCATTCTTGTTTTCCAAGTAGGGGTAGCTGTTCTTTTCAGTAACTTTGAAGTTCAGGGTTCTCTTGCTTTTGATGTGCTAATTAGGTTTAGGGAGTAGAGAAACAAGGGTTAGTCTCACCATATTCCCCTGTATTCCAGAGTTTTTTCAAGTGTAAATTGTGTATATGTATGATGGACACTGCAGATGCATAGTGAGCTGGGCCCAGAATTAAGTAGGAAGAAGGTGAACTTAATTGCCCTAGGGAAATTGCATAGAGTTTACAATAACCATCAAATTTACCCAGTCAAATCTAAGTAGCATTTCTTAATGTTTAGGACACTGCTCGGCACTGGAAAGACTAATA
This sequence comes from Bettongia penicillata ogilbyi, assembly GCA_023548195.1. Classification (NCBI taxonomy): domain Eukaryota; kingdom Metazoa; phylum Chordata; class Mammalia; order Diprotodontia; family Potoroidae; genus Bettongia; species Bettongia penicillata. The sequence continues at coordinate 5,558,776 of JAJHZJ010000055.1, read as the reverse complement.
GAAAATGAAGAATGGTTCTATTTGAGGAGGTGAAAAAGAGTACTAGGAGGGGAATCAAGAGTTTTCTCATAGGAAGTCGCAGATGACTTGAGCCCTGAAGGAAGCTGGGAAAGAGAGGCCAGAATGCTTTCTGGGTATTTGAGAAAGTCTTTGAAAAGGTCAGAGAAGGAATGTTGTGTGGAGAATGGCAAGTAGACAAGTTGGTTAGAACTTAAAAGAGGTGTCATATGCAGTAAGCCTGGACAAGTAGGCCAGATGGTGAAGGACTTGGAATGTCAACTGAGGAGCTTATATTTTATCTTTAAGGCAAGAGCCACTGAAGACTCTTGAGCAGGGAGTGCTTTAGGAAGGTCATTTGGTAGTTTTATGAAGTTTGGTCATAGAGGGGAGAATCTGGAAACTGTCTCAAGAGTTCAGGTAAGAGATGAGAGTACCATCCAGGGGACATAATTGATGTCTAGTTGAAGATGTACAACAGACAACTGATGCAAAATTGGAGGGTGTATGGAGTGTTCAAGAGTCACTAGCACCTCTGGTGTAAGGGCTTGCCAAGCCCTTTTCAGGGCTGCTCATCTACATATGGTGCCATGAAGTTGTAGCATGAACAGAGACCACGCCCCAGTAAAACCATCTTAGCAGATAGGCTAAACTGGGTTGAGGGTAACCTCAAACCCTTCAGTAAGTTAGGGGAGCATTTACCCCATGCATGTGAAGACTTCCCCTGGAAGAATGGGCAGATGAGAGCAGTTTGTTCCAATGGCCTTCAGGTACCACGGAGCACTTAGACATCCTGGTCATCCACTGCATCCTGGACCATTGCCAGTCCACTCCACTTTTGTCTTGCCTCTGGACTTTGATGATTCTGGAAGATGACCTTGTGCAACTCTGCCTCATTTAAATCTAGCTCACACACAAGTCAAGACATCATCACTGGCGCTCTTCAGAAATGAAGGACAAACACTAGCAAGATTGGGCATTAGGATCTGGAAGATAATAAAATCAAATTGGAAATATTTGTTATTTCTTTTAAATAAACTTACTTATTTTTAACCTTATTTCATATTTTGAGTTCCAAATTCTCTCCTTCCCTCCCACTCCTCCTGTACCCACTGAGAAGAAAGCAAAATAATATCAATTATACATGAGAAGTCATGCGAAACATATTTCTATGTTAGCTATATTGAGAAAGAAAAGGCCAAAAAGATCAAGAACGCAAGAAAACAATACTTCAGCTTGTACTCAGTTCACCAGTTCTCCTTCTGGAAGTGGATAGCAGTTTTTCATCATGAGTCTTTGGAATTGTCTTGGATCATTGCATTGATTAGAGTAGCCAAATCTTTTGAAGTTGATTGTCATTACACTGTGCACGGTGATCTCCTAATTCTTCTTACTTCACTTTGTCAGGTCACATAGGTCTTGCCCCTCTTTTTCTGAAATCCCTCCCCTTGTTATTTCCTATAGCACAATAATACTCTAGCACAATCATATGCCACAACTCAAACAGCTGTTCCCCAATTGATGGGTACCCCCTCAATTTCCAATTCTTAGCTACCACAAAAAGAGGTACTATAAATATTCCTGTATATATAAATTCTTTCCCATTTTCTTTCATTTCTTTGGGATACAGACCTAGTAAGTGATATTGCTGGGCCAAAGGAGTCACCGGATCACTGTTTTATAACCCTTTGGGCCTTATTCCAAATTGTTCTGCAGAGTGGTTGGACTAGTTCACAACTCCTATAGCAGTTTATTAGTGTAGCTTTCTTCACCTCATTCCTTCCAGCATTTGTGTTTTCTGGTAAGTGTGAGGTGATACCTCAGAATGGCTTAAATTTTCACTTCTCCAGTCAACAATGGTTTAGTGCATTTTGTCATATGAGTATAGATAGCTTTGATTTATTCTTCTGAAAATTGCCTGTTCATATCCTGCAATTATTTATCAATTGGGGAATGGGTTGGAATTCTTTTTTAAAAAAAGATAATCCAATCTGGTAGAAACATAGGCTCAAAATCATTTCAGTATTGGAAAAGGGGTTGTTGCTATTTTTCAGTTGTATCTGGCTCTTTGTGACTACATTTGGGGTTTTCTTGGCAAAGATAACTGGAGGGGTTTGCCATATCCTTCTCCAGGTCATTTTACAGAGGCAAACAGGATGAAGTGACATGCCCAGGGTCACATAGCTAATCTGAGGCTGTGTGTTCATCCTTCATTGCCAAAGAATACCATATCATCAGAGAAATAATGACATGACTTGCACTTGACTTTGTTTTGAGTAAGGGAGGGCTGTGCAGGTCACCAGCCTCACTTCTCCTCCAGAGTCATCTGAATCCAGTGGCTAGATATTCATCAGGATGACTGAAGACGACCCAGGATGAGGCAGTTGGGATTAAGTGACTTGCCCAAGGTCACACAGCTAGTGAGTGTCAAGTGTCTGAGGTGAGATTTGAACTCAGGTCCTCCTGACTTTTGTACTGGTGCTCTATCCACTGCACCACCTAGTTGCCCCTAATCTGAGGCTGTATTTGAACTCATAAAGGTGAGTATTCCTGATTCTAAGTCCAGTGTTATATCCACTGTGTCACCTAGCTATCCCAAGGGAAAAGGGGTACTGGATCTCTTTAAATAAACTCAACATAAGTAGAAGGAAAGTTCCTGAAGTGCCCCTGAGAAATTAAAATCTAAGATGTCACTGTTTTCCCCAGATCTTGTGTAGAGTGAAACATTTAATTAGAAATAAGAATGAGGACTGGACCTCTACCAAGGTAATTTCTCTGCAACTTAGAATCTTTGAAGGTTGTCTAGTGTACTGAGGCATTAAGTGACTTGGACAGGGTTACATAGCTACTATGTGTCAGAGATGAAGCTTGAACCCAGGTCTTCTCAACTCCAAAGTCAGATTTCTGTCCCTTAAGCTATGCTGTCTGCTATTAAGACATAAATAAAAAAAGGAAACATTTTTGAGCAATAAATACATTCTTGCCTTCATACACAAATAAGTGCAACCATCTTCAGACTCTAGGGGGCTTATAATTGAATATTTCCTTAGTCCTCATTATTCTCTCTGTGGCATATTGGAGAAAGGACACAGTTACTTTGAACTCATGGCCCAGTAGTAAAAATATTAGGATGTAGTATTGTCCACTTTATTGGGACTTATATAATCTTCTCTGGATTCGCTCATGCACAGCAAGGTCAGAGCTACATCTGAAGTGCAGGCTTCTAGGGTACCCCTTATAGTTTCAGGTATCTACTGGCAAAAGTTTTCATTCTTATATGTTCTTCCCGCCTACTACCCATGCGCTTGATTCTATTTTACAAAGGAATATTTTTTTTTTTGCACAGATAAAGCAAAAAGAGAAGTATAACACGGGGAGCAGGAGTGGAGGGCAGCATACTTTTCCTGATATGACCATTGTCTTTGGGAGTGTGGGCTTAAGCTGAATGCATTTTCCCTATAGCATTCATCCCACTAAATGTGGCATAGCTGATAGATAGATGAATGTCCATCTCTGTTACTGTGGAACTGGGCAGGGCAGATCACTAAGTTCTTTGCTTCACACTATCTGATTTCTGGAAAATCCTGGCTTGGATTCTAGCACCCAAACTTCTGATGGCTTGTTTTCCAGAACTTCTGAACCTCACAAGGTTGCAGTCATCTCCAGTCTCCTTAACCTAAAGGCAGGAAATCAGAATCAGAAACAACAGCAGGGCCAACCACTCTTGACTTCATGTTGGCTCTGGGTGAGAAAGGGCTTGAGGCCCCTTCCCCCCCTACCCTAATAAATCCACAACAGCTTGGCCTCCTGAAATGACTTACCAGAGAAAAGAAGAAATGTTTTAGCCAGTTAGTGTATTTTTAATGTTCTCCTGGTTCCAGCTCCATAACTGATTGAAAAGCCTGGTAGGGATTTTCTGTATATACTTCAAAGGCTTCAGCAAAGTATCCTGTGCATTCACATAAGAATGAAAGGCTATCCTCCCACCCTTATATGTGGATTCCTTTTGGAGCAGGCTGGTATTCTGTTGAGGATCTGATGGCAGACTGGAGATTGGGAGCCTCTGACTGAATTCTGGGATACTACAGGATTCTTCCAGGATCCTTGGGTTCATGAATGCCATGGCAGGGCAGGGAGGAGGGGGTGGGGACTGCCCTACATGCTGTTGCCCTCCCCTTTACCAAATCCATCCAATGGATGCATAGTTGTCTTTAGCAGTCCTGCTTTTGAAGCTCCCCTTCCCCTCAGTGTCTTCACTCAGTACTTCTGGATCTAGATAGTTTCTCTCATTGATGACTATTTCCTGGATCCCAGAGGAGTTCTAGGGAATGAAGTCTTAGCTCTTATTCCTCAGCTGTATCCTTGTGTCAGGAATTTTGATGTCATAAATTTGATAAAGACTTAATGTGTAAAATATTAACAGTTTATTGATGTATGGTGACAAGAACATTGGAATAGCTGCCACTGTTTTCTCTCTGACCTCTGGCAAGTCACTTACCTTTTGAGCCTGGCCTGTTGAGATAAGGTAAACTCTCAGGTTCTTTTAAGTTAAAATTTCTGTGATACTGTGATTATGGAATATTGTCGCACCTTCAAGGGAGGCTTAGGAAAGAACTTTGTGCAGCCACAGTGTGGAAGGTCACATGCAGGATAGGACATGACTTCTTTCTTCAGAGAGTTTACAACCTCAAGAAAAAAAATTCTGATATGAAACAGGTAATGTGGAATAAGTGCTTCAAGAAGGAAGAGATCACTGTGTTCTGGCACAGTGTTAGAAGGTTTCATGAAGGACATGAAGTAGACTATAAAGCAGAGTTGTCAAACCTGCAGCCATATGTAGCCACAACACTCCCAACTGTGGCCTGAACCAAATTAAAACATAATTGGGAAATATTTAAAAAAATAAATACTATACAATAAAACATAGATGATGTTATATTTTAAAACTATCAGTCTGTAGCCCCCAGGGATCCTTATGTCTCTGTTTGTATTTGAATTTGGTTATATTATATAACTATACTGCTTCAAAGGATGGTCTCCATGGGAGGATGTTGTTCTAGCAGGGTGAATATTGAAAACAAATAGTAAAGGAGCTATGTGGAGGAGCTCAGTGTTACTGACATTGAGTATGTGTATTAGGGAGGAATGGGGAATAAAGATATAAAGGTAACAAGGTCTCGAATACAAAGAGCCTTGAATCTGAAGGGGCATGTAATAGGAAACCATTGTAGGCTCTTGAACAGAGGAGTAATATGAAGAAAATTCCTAAAACGGAAAATAGTTTAGCAACTATATTAATTGGAAGGGAAAGACTGGAAATAGATCACTCAAAAAGATGTTGTAGTAATCCAGGTGTAAATTGGTTAGTCCTTGGATTAGGATGGCAGAAATGAGAATAGAGAATGAGTGAATCCAAGAGATACTTCAAAGGAAGGAATTACTTAGTGATTGTGAATGGTAGAAAGTAGAGCCAATGGATGAAGAATACCTTGCAACCTCTATTGTCTCTTTGCCCCTTCTAATCTTTGACTTCTCCCCATCAATTGGTTTCCTTGCTATTTCCTTCAAACATGTGAACTTTCTTTACTCTGGTCTCACTCTCTAAAGGACAGGCCTGTAACATCAATTAGCCCCTCACAGTTCTAGGACATCCTGAGGAATTTGTAAGGTTTCTATTCTCCACTGTATTGGCAGGAACTTCCCCTGACTGTGTTTCCCTCCATTATAAAGGGGTGGGGGATGTCATTTCCCCATGACTAGCATGTTAGTTCATTTTAACCAATTAACACAAGTAGCTTGTGGAATATTTATTTCACAAGTATACCAAGAACAAATATACAAAAAAAGTATACTCCCAGCTTTGGGGTCATAGTCTCTTCTATAGTACTTTTGTCTTTGAGAGGGGATTAGGTTTATAACTTAGTTCATTTCTTATGACCTAAGTATTGGTCCCATCAAGTTTGTATCCAAAGGTAGCAGCAGCAGCACTGCTGGATGAGTCCTTCCCCTGGGTAAAGGTCTCAAAAGTCACACTCCAGTGCTAGGTGGAAACATCCAACCTGGATTCTGACTTCCACAATCATGTGGCTCCCTCTGATGACCCAAGTTGGAGGCCCTACTCCTTGTACCTAGAATAGGGGAAAAAAAAGGAATTAAAAGACCAAAGAGGTCCCATTTCTCAGGGGCTCTTCTGGTTTCAGATGGTGCAAGGATCCAAGGTCCTTCTTCTTACAACCCAGTTTTTCCCTGGATACTGTCATACCTCCACGATCTAGGTGAAGATAAACAATGTTGAACAGAGGTAGTAGCTAAAACTGACTAGTCTTTTTGAATGCCTCCAAAGCTAATCAGAGAACCTCCTCTTTACTATGTGATTAGCCAACCAGAACCAGTTACCCAAAGTTCTAGCCCAGTGGTGTTACTCTTGGATAGACAGTATCTACTAAACTATACATAGGGATTCCTTTAGGCCACATATTCACTTAGAAAACCACATATTAATATTATCTATATTTTATTGTATATTTATTTTGTGAAATATTTCCCAATTATATCTTAATCTGGTTCAGCATTAAGTGCTTGTTTGAAACTTCTGCTCTTTTCTGTTCAAGGCGTTTCCTTTACATGTCATCATAACTTTCCTAGAGGCATATCCCCAGCTTTGTTCTTGTGGAGATGTCGTCAGCATCAGTCTTTACAGGAGCCAGAGCCACACACACAAGTCTTCCCCACCCCTAAAAGGCCTGTACTAGATGTACTGGACTTGGCTCTTCATTCTTGCAGTCCTTTTTCTCTCCTCCTTTTCTAGGTCAAGTTACTAGAAAAAGCCACCCATGCCCATTGCCTCCACATCTCCTCTCCACAACCTTTTCTACAGTCTAGTTTCTTGACTCTTCACTCAGCTGAAATGACTTTCTCTAAAATCATCCATCTCCCTTAATTGTTCCAACTGACAGTCTTTCCCTGGTCCTCATCTTTATTGACTTATCTCTTTGATCTGGTACTGCTGTTCACTCCATCCTCCTGGGTACCATGGGATGTTGTCACAGTCCTCTCCTCTGGTTCTTCTACCTGTCTGACTACTCTTTCTCAGTATCTTTTGCTGGTTTATCCTCTATATTCTACTCACTAATTTGGAGATGTTCTCAGGGTTTGGAGTTGACTCTTCTTTTCTGTCTGTGCTTTCTCTTTTGATGATTTCACCAACCCCCATTGTTTTGATTATTACAGATTATTTTGATGAGTCACAGAATGAGATATCTAGCGCCAGTCTCTCCCCTGAAATTCAGTCCTGGACTACCAGTTACCCATTGGAAATTTCACACTGGATATTCTGGAAACAAAGCATGTTCAAAACATTTTTATTGTTCCCTAAACTAGCCCTCTTCCAAACTTCCTGTTTCTTCAGAAGATACAACCGCTCTTTCAGTCCACTGTGTCCTCACGCTCCTTCATCTGCCACATCCAATCAGCTGCCACATTTTGATCTCTCTGCTGCCACAATATCTCCACAGCCGGTGCCTTCCCTTAGTCACATGGCCACAACGTTCATTCAGGCCCTTGTCGCCACTCACCTGGGTGATGGTAACCCCTCGTTATTCTCCTGGCCTCAGGGAGAATATCTATCTATCTATCCATCTATCTATCATCCATACTGCCACTAAAATGTTTTTCTTTAAGTACAGATCTGACCATTTTACTTTCCTATTCAATAAACTCCAGTGACTCTCAGTTGTCCATGGGAGCAAGTTTAAGCTCTTTTTAGTTTTTAAAGCTGTTCTTTCCCGGCTTGGTCACAGCATATCTTTTCAGCCTTATTGGACATTCTTCCTCCTCCCAACCAAACTGGCCTTCTCTTTATTATTCACTCATAGCACTCCATCTTCTGTCCCCATGCCTTCCCATTGACTGTCCCCAATACATGTAACTTGCTGTTTCCTCACCTTCTCTTTATAGAATCCCTCTCTTCTTTTAAGAGATGGTTCTAGTACCATCTTCTTCATAATTAAACCTTTCCTGATCTTTTCCCCACCAAATGCTTGTGACTTCTCTTCCAAACTACTCTGCATTTAACTAATTAGTATTTATTCTGTGTATACGTATATGTGTATTTGTCATGTCCTTTATTAGAATGTAAGTCTTTTGAATAGGGATTGTTTCATGCTTCATATTTTTAATCCCTAGAGCACAGTGACTGGTAGATAGCAGATGTTGATTAATTGGTGATGAAGTCAGTTTAGGACAAATCAAGGTAGAGATGACAAGAAGATATTTATAGGAAAAGACATCCAGTGTCATGTTGATGGTTGGAAACGTGGGTACATGGGTCATGCACAAATTTCTATGACTTGAAACAGCTGACAAAAACCTTTTTTTAGGCAATAGGGGGCTATTGAAGGTCTCTGAATTCAGGAGTTACTTGATAAAAACATTGTTTGAAGCAGTTTAATGTGGCTGTAAGTAGAAGATGATCGGAGCAGGGAGAACTGGTAGAAGGAAGAGACAGACATCAATTAGGAGGCTGATGTGTAATAGTTTGGGTTAGAGATAATGAGGGTATAAACTAGAATTGTAGATTCTCAGAGTTGGGTGAGACCTTACAAGTCATTGAGGACAAATCTTCCACCCCATGCAGCAATCCCCTTTATAGCATCCATGATAGAGGGGCTTAGAGAGTTATGATTAAGGAAATGGGCTTAGAAAGAAATAGGTGGGTTCAAGAAACTTTATGAAAGAAGAATCCATGGCACTATAAAGGGGGGGGTGGGGAGAAGGAAGCAAGCAAAGATAACTGAATCTGAGAGACTTGGAGGAGGATGATACCATTAAAAGAAATAGAGAAATCAAGAGGAGGTTTAATCTCCATTAGGGAAAGCAGACAAGTAACAGTGGAAGGTTGACCCAAGTGATTCCCATTTCCTAGATGTGGCACCCTTGGCTTCTCTTTAGCACATTACATTTGGGCAATTAAGATGTGTGTCTGGACAATGGCAGTGGTATTAGGAGATAGAGAATCACCTGCATCCTGCCCACAGGGAAGGAGGATTCGAATAGTTACCCCACTACATCAGACTGTTGGGCCACCCAACCAAGAATCTTTATGTAGCCAGAGTGAAGAGGAAGAAAGATACTTTTGGGAGAGATGGAGGAGGCCACAGAAAAGACAGCTGATACTGATTTACCACCTTATGGTTACTCAGTTTTTATGTATGTTGCCTCATTTAACCTTCACAATTATCCCTTTGAAGTAGGTAGCATATCATATTTTCTTATATTATAGTATATTATATTTTGTTGAGGAAACTAAAACTTAAAACTAAAAGGTAAATGAGGTGTCCAAGGTCTCATAGGTCCTAAGTGTCAAAGACACATGAACTCAGGTTTTCTGACTCTAAGTCAGTGCTCTGTTTCCTACTCTAGGCTTTGGTGAACAGAGATTATAGGAAAACACAGAAGGGAAGGAGAGTTATCGTTGGGGTGGGTGGAAATATGCAAAAACAAAGGCCATTTTTGTCCATTTAACTCCAGTTAAAATGGTCATTGGGATTCCTGAGTATCCTACTGTCCTTTAGAAAGGAAATCCTTATGATCCTATGGGTAGGAGAATGGGGAGAAATATCTTTGGAAATGAAGGTGATCTGGAAAGAAAAGATATCAATCAGTAAAACATTTTAAAAATAAAATATTTTATTGTGTGTGGCTGCCTCAACCATCTAAATAACCAGAAAACATACAACTAAGAGTATTACTGAAAGAATTTTCAGGAATATGATTACTTTAAAGTGTGTGAGTCTGGGGTATAGACAAAACATGGCACATAAAAATATTTTGAGACAGAATTAGAAAGGCAGAAGGTCTTAATTTTACAAGTGAATAAGAGGTAAAATAACTTCCTTCATTTCTCAGAGCTCTTTACTGGTAGAGCTGAGACCCAGACTCTCATCATACAACTCATCAAGTGCTCGTTAATTTAGTTAATAGTTAATATTTCTCATGCATTTAATTTGAACAACAATTTAATATTTAGAATATCCTCCTACGCTGTCCTATACCTTTCTGTTTCCTGGTCCCTGGATCAACTCTCAAGCCCCATGCTCCCTTCTGTTAATATAAGAATTTCTACACTCTGCTCCTAGCTCCTGTGCTCAGTCAGTCCATGTCCTTCTCCATGTTTGGACCCAGACAGAACAAGGATAGGGTACTGCTGAAACATCTCTGGGAAAATCAGCACAGATGGATCAGAGATCCAGATTTCTGGAAAATGTTGCCATGCCCTACTTAGAAATGAGAAGAATTGAATCAGGAAATGATTTCGAATTTTTGAGTTTTTCCTTAAGCCCTGTCTCTGCCTCTAAAACTCCTCAAGCTCCTGCCTTCAGACCTTATTCTTTTCTTACAGTGTAAGAATGAGTACCGATTCCCAGCCCCCTGACTTCCACTGTTCCCCTTTTTTCTGGTACTGTGGGCAGTGAAGGGTTAAATCCCATAGAGCTGGCGCTCTGACTCCAGGCTAGAGGGGCCCGGGAAGCTGGGGTCACTTCCTGCTCCGTCCCAGTCACCCTGAACTGGTCCCGGGTCCTCAGACTGGGATCGCCCCCTGAGAAGGACCCCAGAGTCCTCAGCATCTAGCCAAAACCCTAAGGCAGGATATTTAAGGGGTTAAGTCCCCTGGGGCTGTATCCTACCTTTCAGCTTTTCCCAGCCCCCAGAGCCGTGAGTCGGGGACACCTGGGTTCATGGGAAGTGGGGGCGGTCGAGAGGGGCCTGAGTGGCCTAAGGGGGAAAGACAAAGAACCTAGGAGGACTGGGAAGCTGAACACCTGGGTTCTGGAAGCTGTTTCCTATCCTCATCCTGTTCCCCTGGGTGGGGGGCGGGGGCTGTTAGGGTGGAGGGAGAGAAGGAGAGTGCTAGAGGATTCTGGGTAGAGAGAGGGGGTCTAGGCTGATGGGGAGGACTAGAGGCTTGAGCATTCTGGGAAAATGGAATTAAACCTCAAGAGGGACTAGGGGTTATAGGGCAGGAACCCTTTAGTGCTTCAGTTCTGAAAGGAGACCTGGGAGCAAGGGAGCAAGGATTCTTGGTGGCGTCAGGAGCTGTGGTTGTAGATTGGAAGATTAACTGGGAGAGCATTGGGTTGGGGGCAGAACTCCTGACTTCTGCTAGAAGAATCGTGTATTGGGATGAGTCAGGGCCTGGAGGTTAGGGTATCTGAATTTTCCTCTCTCTGTCCCTTTTTCAGGGTGACCCTGAGGATGATTCCTTCTCCTTTTTGTGTTTGTTTCCCCACCTCCTTCACTTTGGGGCTTCCTTACAAATATAGAGGAAATCAGCTAGGTCCTTTGGGATCTTTTAAGGGAGAAATCAGAAAAACTTTGGGGGCTCTGGTCATCCTCCTACTCTTTTTTTGTTTTTTAAATCATTTTCTTCCTCAGGTGGACTTGGCGATTGCCCTGAGTCACCCTAACTTATTATTTAGGCCCAGTGCTGCTTTCCACTAACCCTTTCTTTTCCACTCTGGGTTAATGATTCTGATAATTCCAGTTCATATTTGTGTATATACATACATACATACATACATACATACATACATATGTATATATCTCCTGCCAGTCCATCCTCTGTATATAGATTGAACCCTTCCCACTTCTCCCCAGAAGTGCTGATATGTAGCAAGGCATATTAGAAAATAAGAAAATCTTCTCTCCCCAGGCTTATACAGTACAAGATTTGGGGAGAGGGTGGTAAGGAGCAGTCCTTTCTCTTCTCCTGTCTTCAGACAGGATTACCCTTTCCCAAGCATTTATCAGTTGGAAGCCTTTCTTAATCTAAGAAAAAAAATCTTGAAGGATAAAGGATTGCTTCTTAAAGACCAACCTTTCTGCCTCCTACTTACTATCCTTTTTAATATTTTCCTTGGGGTCTGCCCTTTGTAGAGAAGAGAAAAAAAGACACGATGTAGTCAACACTCTTTCCTGTTTAATCTTTCAGTTCTTTTTTCATTAGCATTTCTCTTGTTTGGACTCTCTCCAAGATTTCCCCTTCCCATGCAAGCACAAAAGCACTTATACAAATCCTATATCCAGGGGTATGCTGGTAAATGTTTAACAACTGACTCTCTGGAAACAACAAATTTATGTTTGACACGCTTTTAAGTTTAATCAGCATTATTAACATTTTCTTCATCACTTCCTTAAGTCTAGAAAACAAAACACTAAATCAAGCCCTGATCTGAAGCGCAGGCTAACTTCTGAGATACAAATGCTCCCATTGAAAAGGTAATAATAGGCATAGCTGATAGGAGCTGGCTGCAGTATACCACTGCCTATGCCTACCATTTTCCTCCCCATCCTTCCCAAAACCTACACTCACCATTTTTATATCCTGTTTTCCTATTCGCATATACAGGCATCATATTTGTTTTTGAGTTATAGTTGGCCATGTCTATCTTTGGGGTCACTCTGACCCCCTTAATCTTTTTCTGCTATCCTCGTATAAAAATCTCTTATTCAAAAGTATTGAATCAGACATATTTTGGAAAGTCTTAAAGGAAGAGCTAGGAGTGTCTTTCTCCCTAAGTATCATTTGAAGAGCAAGCATCATACTTTCTTGACCTCAGGGGGAAAAAAAAAAACAAACTTAAGAAGGGTTATGAAGCTGTGAAAAAATTTAAATGGAAGTTACTTCATTTTTATCTTAGTTCTGGCTCTTCATATAATTTAACCCTATATTGGAGCAGAAGATAATTGAAATTTTACCTAGATGTGAACTGCTTCTGTAGATCATGCTACCCTTTCCTTTGTTGCCAGAAAGGTATGTTCTTTTCCCAGCTCAGAAGTACACTTTGTTCAGTCTATGGAAAGTGGTCCAGGAACTACCATGGGAGTTCTGTCTCTCTGTCTCTCTCTCTTTCTTTTTGCCTTCCTTTGACTGTGCTTAATAACATCTACTTCTAAGTGATATTTCCAACTTCAACTTTTCCTGCTCTGCTTGAGACCAGCAAGCCAAACCCAAGTCTCTTCCTGAGGTTGTCCCAATACTTGAATAACGGGGAAGGGGAAAGTACTCCTATACCGTTGGAAAACTTGTTCTCCCCAAGGCAAGTGATCTTTTTTTTTTTAACCCTTTAAATGTCAAAGACAACCCTACCTCTTTCTAGGCCTCATAAAGCAAGCATTTATTGGCCTTAATTAGCAGCTCTATTAAGGAAGAAAAATTAGAGCCTTAATGAGCTTCCCTGATTGGTGAAATAACAGGTTTACCTTGCCTGTGTCCCAGCCCCTAGGCATCTATGGTGTGGGGTGAGAGCCTCATATTCTCCCCTCCCTACCCCACTGTGGGAGGGCTAATGCTGTCTATGCCCAAAACAGAGTTCAAAGTATTTATGCCTAATGAGGTTTTAATTGGACTTCTTAATTTACTTTACTGGTTTCCTGAAAAACCAAAACTTAGATCAAGAAACTGGCCCGGAGAAAAGAGGGGAGACTGAGAACCAAAGAAATGGGGAGGAAAGGTCTTGAGACCTGAGTAAGGGAAAACTGAGCCTCAGAGAGAATAAACATGACCAGAGAATCTCACTTTCACACCCAGTTAAATCCTTCAGTTGTCTTCAGTGTGCAAAATCAATTCCCAGCCCTGTCACATTCTCATCTCTTTCCTTCCCTAGGGTCCCTTGAACCCCACACCGGCCCTGATCTCTAGGATGGAGCAAGGGGCAGAGTTATGGGGTCCAGATCTTCAGGGCCCCGAGGAGAGCCTGAGAGATGGTCATAAAGGTGAGGGGAACAAGAAGAGAACTGTGGTCCTAAGACAAGAGACAGAGTGGGGAGTAGATTGTCAGGGTTCTGGGAGGGGAGCAGGTCTAGGGGAAAATCAAAGGAATATATTGGGTCTGGACCCCTGGATTCTGAAAGGAACTGGAGTTTGGATTTTCCCTTTCTCTCGTAGGTGCTAGAAGTGAAAATGAGAAGGAGAGTCTTCAGCCAGAGGGGTCAGGGGACAAGCTGCCTTTGGGAGACCCACCCCATAGTCCAGAACTCAAGGATCCCCCAGAGATGCCCCTGGAGGAGATTCCTTTGGACAATCCAGCCTCTGAGTCAGTTCCTACCCCCTCTGATTGGACCAAGGCCTGTGAGGCAGGCTGGCAGTGGGGGGCCCTGACTACCTGGAACAGCCCCCCAATAGTGACAGCCAATGAGCCCAGCCTTCGTGAGCTGGTCCAGGGCCGGCCCTCAGGGGGTGACAAACCCTATATCTGCAATGAGTGCGGTAAGAGCTTCAGCCAGTGGTCCAAGCTGCTCCGGCACCAGCGTATTCACACAGGTGAACGCCCCAACACCTGCTCTGAGTGTGGTAAGAGCTTCACCCAGAGCTCCCATCTGGTGCAGCACCAGCGCACCCACACAGGTGAGAAGCCCTACAAGTGCCCTGACTGTGGTAAGTGCTTCAGCTGGAGCTCCAACCTCGTGCAGCACCAGCGGACACATACAGGTGAGAAGCCCTACAAGTGCACTGAGTGTGAGAAGGCTTTCACCCAGAGCACCAACCTCATCAAGCACCAACGCTCTCATACGGGTGAGAAGCCCTACAAGTGTGGGGAGTGCCGACGTGCCTTCTACCGCAGCTCAGACCTCATCCAACACCAGGCTACCCACACGGGCGAGAAGCCCTACAAATGCACAGAGTGTGGCAAGCGTTTTGGCCAGAACCACAACCTTCTCAAGCACCAGAAGATTCATGCAGGTGAGAAGCCGTATCGGTGCATTGAGTGCGGCAAGAGCTTTATCCAGAGCTCAGAGCTGACGCAGCATCAGCGCACTCACACTGGTGAGAAGCCCTATGAGTGCCTAGAATGTGGTAAAAGCTTTGGGCATAGTTCCACCCTCATTAAGCACCAGCGTACTCATCTCCGGGAGGACCCCTTCAAGTGTCCAGTGTGTGGAAAGACCTTCACTCTTAGTGCTACGCTGTTGCGGCATCAGCGCACCCACACAGGTGAGCGACCCTACAAATGCCCTGAGTGTGGTAAGAGCTTTAGCGTCAGCTCCAACCTCATTAACCACCAGCGCATCCATCGAGGGGAGCGGCCATACATCTGTGCTGACTGTGGTAAAAGCTTCATAATGAGCTCCACCCTCATCCGACATCAACGCATCCACACAGGCGAGAAGCCCTACAAGTGCCCTGACTGTGGCAAGAGCTTCATCCGAAGTTCCCACCTCATTCAGCACCGGCGGACCCACACTGGGGAGAAACCCTACAAGTGTCCTGAGTGCGGAAAGAGCTTCAGCCAGAGCTCCAACCTCATCACCCATGTCCGTACCCACATGGATGAGAACCTCTTTTTGTGCCCTGAGTGTGGAAAGGCATTTGTGGATGCAGCTGAGCTGTTGCAACATCGACTAATACATGGAGGTGGAAAGCCTCCCTCTGGGGGAGCTCTTGGTGATGGGGCAGAGCCAGCCAGCCCAGCAGGAGAGAAACCCTATAAATTCTCAGCAGGGCTTGGGGAGTCAGCTCTGCTTCCACCACCTGGAGCCAAACCACACAAGTGTTTGGTGTGTGGTAAGGGCTTTAATGATGAGGCTATTTTTATGCAGCATCAGAGAATACATATTGGAGAAAACCCATACAAACCCATTGATGGCACTGAACGTCCATTTCCCCATCCCTCTCAGCTCCGCCCCCAGAGGACCTTCCTTGGGAGGAAATCCTATCCAGGTGCTGAGAAGGGTGACAGCACGGACCACATTGGACCAACCCCTAAAAACCTTGAGGGTCGAGAAAGCTTCCGTCAGAGTTTGGAACTGCTCTCCCCAAAATCCTACATCTGTTCTCATTGTGGGGAAAGCTTCTTGGACCGTTCTGTGCTCCATCAGCATCAGCTCACCCATGGAAATGAAAAACCCTATATATTTCCTGAGTATAGGACTGGTGTTGGGGAAGGGGCAGGACCCAGCCCCATCTTGAGTGGGAAACCCTTCAAATGCCCTGAATGCCAAAAAAGCTTCAGCCTCAGCTCTGAGCTCCTGCAGCACCAGAAGGTCCATGCAGGAGAAAAGCCCTATAAAAGCTCCTCTGTTCTCCTAGAGCACCTCAAGAGTCCTCTGGGGGCCCGACCCTACAGTTGCTCTGTCTGTGGCATATCTTTCCTGGACCGCCTGGCCCTCATCCGGCACCAAGGGAGCCACACCCAAGAAAAGCCCCCCACGTTTGGGGAGAACCTCCCAGAACCAGCCACACTGCCCACGAGCCAGGATGGGGAAGCACCCCTAATGACAGAAAGCAGCAGTCAGTGTGATGGCCCCAAAACCGAACCAGAAGAGAAACCTTGTATATGTCCTGAGTGTGGAGAAGGCTTCACAGAAAAAGCAACCCTTCTCCTTCACCAGGGTAGCCATCCTGGTGTCACCCAGTGAGGCTGAAGTAGGAGGCGTGGGGATGCTCTCTGTCATGAGAGGAAGTACCTTGCTGCCCTATTAAATTATAGGGGGAAGGAGAAGAAACCCAATAAGACTGTAAGGAAAGGAAGGACACTTGAGAGAAAATCATTTCTACGCATCAGTGATGGGAAAACCATGCAAAGTTTGGGGGGGCCCTTTAGAAGGCTGTAGAGAAAAAAAACTGTTGGGGGTAGAAACCCCTATAAATATGTAGGAAGAAAACCCTATAAGTCTGTAGCAGAAAAACCCTATAAATATTAGTTGGAAAAAGCCCTATACAATTGTAGGAAGAAAGCTCCATATGTCTGTAGACATCTTTATGAAACTATAAGAAAATACTCGTGAAACTATAGGGTTTAGAAAGGGAGGGAAAATCCTCTAAAGCTCTTAAGTTAGGAAACCCCTAAAAAAGATGCAGGGAAACAACTTCTCTACAATTGTAGAATAGCCTCCCTCTTCTTTCCTGAAAAGTTAGCAGAGGAATCATCTCTTAGAACCTCTCCTGGATGATTCCTTTGGGGGAAATCCTAGTTAAATTGTTGGGGAGAGGGGAAGGACCAGAGGTCAGGGAATTGCACTAAATTATAATGGAAAGAAAATGGGAATCCTTACGAAGAAAATGTGCCCTTGTTAATCTGCTGTGGGGAAAGTTTAGATAAACCATTGAGCAGGGAAAATCCCAAGCTATCTACAGGGGAAAATCTTTGAAATGGCAAAAGTCCTATAAATTGTGGTGGGAGGATCCTATAAATATAGGAGAAAAGTCCTATTTTTTAGGAGTTAGAGGAAAAGAAGAGGGATATGGGGATCCTATAAAACTGAAAGAGAAAAAGTTTAGGCCTTAGTAGAAAAAAACCAAACAAACCCTAAAATTGTGAAGGTAAAATGCTTGAGTACGATGGATGGGAAACCTCTTTCTAACTATGAAGCTTTTGTGGGGTGAAGAGTTCAAAAATTCCAGCATAAAACTATTGGAAGGTCCCTATAAATCTCAGGAGACTGTTTAGAGATAAGTTTATTCCAGTAAGATTTTCTTGGTAAAACTAAAGCCTCAGCAGGATATATTTTAGGAGAAACTTTGTTTCTACTGTGTTACCAAGATCTTGTAAGATTAGTATCAAAACTCCACAGATGGAGGCCAGATCAGATCTTCCGAGGTCTTCTCTTCAGGGAAAGATTCCAATTTTCCTCTTCCCTGTCCTCCCCCTTCTCAGGTTCTGAACTCCTAGGAAGTTCTTCCTGATGTCTAACCTCCATTTCGGTTGCTGCAGCAATAGCCCATTTCCTCTTGTTCTGTCCTCTCCTGGAGAGAGAGAATGGCTGCTAATCATCCTCCAAAGAATAAAGCCCTTCAGAGACTTGAAGCCTGTGACTAAATTCTCCTTAGTCGTCAAACTATAGCCACCTCTTGGTTACTTGGGGGGAAGAGAAGGACAGACTTGAGATGAATGAAATTTGGATTATCCAGTGACCTGATACTGTTTTCCACCCAGCCTTTTTATAAGAGCTGGGTGGAATGGACCAGTGGGCATTGCGTTATTGTTATCCTCCACTCCTGCCTTTCTTGAATGTCTATTAAGCAAAGACTTTTCGCCCTGCAGTAATCAAGAGTTGGCTGTAAACCCCCCCTCCTTTTTTTTATCCCTTATGCCTTTAATCTCCTAGTGTTTTCCTTTACTTCCAGGCTCCCAGGTGCCTTCTGGGGCTATGGGGCTCTGCAGTGAGGTGACTTCCACATGCCCTGCTTTTCTTTAGATAGCTCAGTACTATGTAACCAAAAACCTTAGAAGGGGAAAACCCAAAGAAATTAAACTTTGCTTTCTTAGAGGGACCCCCCTTCCAATTTCTAAGAGAATAGAAATCATGTAAGCCTACAGTAAATGGCCCTGTAATGGGGGAGGTGGTTGAGGGTTATATGACTATAAGGGAGCTAACTAAATAGTTCAAAGGAGACTGCCCCTGAAATATATAGGTAAAAAGTAAAACATTGCGGAGAAAGGACTCTGTTAAATGGCGCAAGAAAATTCCATCCTTAAAGTCTTAGCCATAAAACTAAGGATTCCTGCTTTATAAAACTTTAGAAAAAGTCCTAGGAATTATTTCCCCAAAGAAGGCTACAAAGCTATTAAGGAAACACTTGCCAAGCTCTGAGGGAGAAAGGTCTTTTTGGGGATATAGGCAAAAAAAATCTCTCCCTAAAATACTGCTCCACATGAAGTTATAAAAACCCTGGCAGTCTGGAATTGACTGTAGAAGGAGCACTAAATTATATGGAGAAGAACCCACTTCTACATTTAAAACCACAATAATCAACCCAGACAGACTGGAGTGGAGAGCCCTATAATGTGGCAATAAGAGGGGGTGCCCTCTAGGATAATTGTAAGGGTAAGCTATTATAGATTTACATCCCTGCCCCACAAAAAAATGCATTCCTTTAAATTATAAGCAAGGTATGAGAAAAGAGCTCCTCTCTGCACAAGCATGGGGGAGAAGTTGGACAAACTGAAGAAAGAAAAGAAGTGCTCAAGTCTAGAAGGAAAAAACAATCCTTTAAACCAGTAGAAGCAAAAATACCCTAAATGGTAGAGATAAAACCTTTTTTAAAACTAGGCAAACAGCATCCCCACCCCCTTAGGAAACAGGAATGATAAGCCCTAAGGAGCTATAGTAGGGGAAACCCTAGAAAGGCCAGGGAAAAGTCCTGTAGGGGAGAGCAGTAGCTGAGGGTAGTTCTCAGAAACCAGCCCTATGAGGGCTGTACTGTAGGCTGTGTAGAGGAGATAGGCTGTAGACTATTAGGATGATCGCATGTTATAGGGTTGGGGGGAGGGATTGGGGTCTTCTCTCTAATACAGAGTTTAGGGTGGGAGCCTGATCTGGTTGGGATTTGGAGTTTTCAAGGCAGAAAGGGGGAAGAGGTCAGAGGGCCTTTTGGATCCAATCCTTTCATTCAATTCCTTTTCTTTCCCCTAAATTTACTCAGTCCTATACATGGATCTCCAATCCCAGGGCTGGTGACTTTCACTGTTCTGTTCAGCTATGTGTGCTCCCTGCTGCCCCAAGCATCTCCATGACTTGGATGGGCAGTCACACCATGTCAGCGTCCTCTCCCTGTTGGCTTTGCCCCACCCTAAAATCAGGAACTCCAACTTGTTATACTTCATTGTTTTCCATCCCAGAGCTAGCTACATTTAAAGATGGGGCAAATAAATGAGCTTCAGGGAAGACTATCCCTACCTGATCCATTTTGCTAGCTCCTTGTCATTCCCCCTCATTCTAGGACTGTACTATTTGACCCTCAGTAAAATAAAATATCACCAGCAGAGGCCAGGGTGAGGAAGGAGCCGAGATAATTTAGCAAGCTGGAGATGTCAGTGTAAGGGGAAGCTGGAAACTGACTTAGAAGGAGTGGAGTTTAGAGGGTCTGAAGGAGAAAAACTGGAAGATTTCAGAGCTCTGCAATTAGGTGGGAACTTGCTAGCCCTGGGGAAGCTCAGTGATGAAGAGACCTGACACCATCAGAGCAGTGAGGTGCGAAGGCCTTGAACCACTGTTTGAGGTGTGGTAATAATAATCCAGGTCAAGGCGGTCTAGCTTTCTCTCATTGCCCTATGGCTCCTCATTTTCCACACCAGTGGGCTGGGAGGGGTGCCCTCCTTTGAGTGTTGTGTGTCAGAAACAGTGTTGTGTCGCTGGTGGTTGTGTGGAGTAGCTGAAGAGAATAAAGGGAATGCGATTTCCCGAGTTCCTCTCGCCTCTGTCTCCTCCTTCACTCTGGATCAGAATGTAGCAGTAATTGCACTCTCTCCTCAAGACTGGCCACATCTGGGTGCTTTCTGCTGCCAGTGCCAATGAGGAACCTTAGACTTGACCTATTATTGGCACAAGATGGCTCAAACAAGAACTTATTTGTCCCCAGGCTAAAAGCTAACCTCGATACTTCAGAAGGCCTAGAAAAGGCAGAAGGCTGTGCTCTTAAATCAAAGCCCCAGTGCCAGGTTTGAATTCTAAGGAAGTGGCACCATTCACAAGGACCAGACATTGAAAGAGGTGTCCTGGAGACAGTTGGAAAGTTTGTGTGATTATTCACAATCCATCTCAGGGAGTGAGTGTTTTAGTTCAACAATCCTAGGCCCTAATTCTCAAACCAAAGGAAGGGAAGGCATTTTGCCTCATCACAGCTGGGAATTCATGACTTGGCCTCTTAGCATCCAGGAGTCAAGTTCTCTACCTCGTCATTTGACACACTGCCTCAGTCCTTATGATTATTATCCAGAGTCTCATGCATTTGATTGTAGAGGAAGATTTCTTCTTTGGAAGAAATCAGGGGAGAACTGCCCTTTCACCTTTGAGAAAAGGAGCAGGAACTTCAAACCCTAGACTAAGTTGACAAAAGCTGACCCTTTTCCCAAAAAAGAGCTAGGTGAAGTTCATTGCTTCCATTGTCCCCCAGTTCAACCTAGTACACATCTTGCACCTGACCTATTATCCTAGAACCCAGGTTGGTTCTTCCTAAATCCTGGTTATTTCCCCCACTCAAGGGTTTAGTGCTGCTCTGGTCATTCTCAAGAAATAATCCTTTCCACATCTGATGCAAAGAATTTTCTTAGGTGGGAGAAAACCCCCCAGGTCCTGAGAAAAAGAAGGGAAGAGTCCTTTAGGGAACCCACACAGGTGGTACCCCAACTCTTGTATTGGTGGTGGAACTGAGCCTCCTCTACTGTCCCTTTACAATCTCTGGAGGGGAGTAGAACTGAGAGAATCCTGGGACACAGGCTGATCACAGTAGAGCCACCCCAAGCCAGACAATGGGGAAGAATACAGCCATCTGCACCCTGCCAGATACTTTGGAAAAAAGTACAACTCTCTCCACCCTGCTACAAGTAAAAAATCAAGCAAAAACTAAAAACCCTAAAACTAACCCTTGAGCCTGAGATAGGAGTCAGCCAAATGTTAAGTGCTTTGTATGTGCCAGGCTCTGTGCCTCTGTGCTAAGCTCTGGGGAACCAAAGGCCCTCAGCCTGCAACGCACTGGAAACACGCAAACAGGAACCAACAACAGGGTAGCTGGGGAAAGCACTCAGATTTACCGGGGTCAGGAAAGGCTTCCTGTAGAAAACTGGATTTTAGTTGGGGCTTCAGGGAAGCATTTCAGGGATGGCAGAGAGCTGAGAGATGGAGTATCCAGTGTCACTGGCTGGAAGAGTGCATGGTGGGGATTAAGGTGTTGTTATTGTGTGTCCTTGGTTCTCAAAGAGGATCATGATATCAAGATGATGACATGACTTGTAGCTGACTTTGATTTGAGTGAGGGAGGGCTGTGCAAGGTCACCAGCCTCACTTTCTCCTCCTGATCCATCTGGGTCCAGTGGCCTGATATTCATGAGGATGACTGGAGATGGCCCAGGATGCAATGAGAGACCCTGGTCCTTTTAGGCAAAGGTCTTATCAGATTCTCACATCCATTCAATGAACTCTTCAAGTAGTTACTCAAGGAATGGCCCCCTTTAATAAAATTTTTAAAAAATCAAACTGGAAGGGGAAGACCCTCAGGCTTCCTGGGTAAAAGAGAAACAGTTACCATTTAATATGAGAACACTGGAAAGGCAGGAGGGGGCTGGGTTGTGAAGGGTTTGACTACCAGAGGATTTTGTATTTGATCCTGGAGGTAATGGAAAGCCCCAGAGTTGGTTGAATAGGAACAGCAGAGTCCCTAGGGTATCCCCTAGCTCCATCCCAGTCCTGGCCTAGCCCCAAAACCTCACAAGTGTCCTAGTAGGACACTCAGAACTTCAGCCAGGGCTTTCCTCCCAGTTGACGCAAACCACATTCCATTTGTGCAAAGTCCCCAATAGTGATATTCCCTTGACCTAGCACCAGAGGAATTAAAGCTTGTAAGCCCCAGGCCTTGAAATGTGTAAAGAAAGGATTTGGTCATCAGCACTAACCTCATCTTTCACTAGGTATGGCCCTTCTCTTGCATTGACTGGCTGGATCTTCAGCCAACTTTCCAGCTGACTGATGTCACTACTGTGGATTATGGGAGAAGGAGAAAGCTTCAGACTTGGAGGCTTCCTTCCTCTAGACTACCCTGTCCCTCTCTCAGCCTCTGCTCCTTCACCCTCTCCTGGTGTGTCTAGTTTGTTTTCTCCTCTTCCTACTGGGAGTCAGTATATTTGGGGGGAAAAGTGATTATATTTTAATGGAGTGACTACTCCCACATGGTAAGGGCAGTGGTGACAAGAATTATGTCCCAATATCTCCTTATAGAACAATACAGGACACTAGATCCAGCTAGGGAGACCATGGACTTTTCTTTTCCTACAGTATTCTCAGAAGATAGTTTTTCTTTCCCCATCAGCTCAAGATTAAGTAGGAATGATTTTTTTTATTTCTATAGGGTAGGTTGGCGTGAGGATGTTAGGGCATTTTCTTAGGGTGCCTCCACTGGACCTCCTCAGCTTTAAACCAGAAGTAAAAGCAAGGGGTGAAGTTGGATGTAGTGCCAGGGCCAAAGCTGGGCAGTAATGCCAGAGGGAAAGGTTAGAGTTGAGTCTTGGAGTAAAATTGTAGTGGGATTAAAATTGAGACTGAAAAATGGCCCAGGAGATGTCTGATCTCAGAGACAGTTTCCTGGACTACAAAGATCCTTCCTAAGCAGGGAAGAATCATCAGCTAATTCATTAATTGGGGTCTTGCTTGTCCTTTTCCATCCACTAAGCACAGTTGATCAGTTATAACTGGCTTAGTTTCTGCTGTGTGACTTTCAGCAATTGACAACACAGGTGTTCTAGGATATGGGACTCATCATTTTCATAGATGTATGATCACAATCCAAATCCAGCATCTCAGCTCATAAAAAGAATCATAAACAGGTTCCTAGATTCATTTCTCTTCCTTGTTACACCAGCCTCAGTCCCAGGTATAGGTAAGCCATTTGCTGTATTGGATGTGACCTGGTCCGGTCACTTGCTCAGGCTCCAGATGATAATAGTCACCACTCAGTTCAATTTTCCTGTCCTAATTCTGGGGCTATTTGTACTCTGAAAAGTAGATAATATGGTATAATGTAAAAAAATATGTATTTAAGTCAAATGACCTGGGCCTGAATTTTAGCTATTACCTGCATGATAGTGAGCAAGTGACTTGCCCTCTCTGGGTTCCAATTTTTCCCTTATGTTAAATGAAAAGGATGGTTTAGATCTCCCAAAGCTCCTTTTTAGCTCTGAAATTGATCTAAGGTCTTTTCCATATCTGACTTGCTCTGATCCTATATTTCATGATAAGAACATTCTCCACTGAATTTTCCTGACTGAGGGAACCAAATCCTCTCACCCCTATTTAACACTTTAGCTAACTTCCTGGTATAAGCCACTGTCCTTTCCAACTTCTTGTCTGAGTCAGAAATCCAGACAGAGAAGTATCAATTTGAAGAAAAATTCAGACTTTCATTGTAAACTCATCATAATAACTTTGGCTTTACTGACCAAATTCATTATAATAATCAGTAGTTGGAGTAGGAGTCTTGCGGATATGACTAGAGCTCAGAAATTCTTGGCACTATTTGACTTTGGCTGAATTCCCCTTTGGTCATTTTTTTTTCTCTTAGAGATGGGAGAAATGCTCTCTTGAGTCCCTTTCCAGTCCTAACACTTTATAAGTAAGTACCTTCCTTCTACAGCCTTGGCATCACTGCCTTGGCATAACCCCATAACCCCAGTTCACCAGGCTAACGTCCTGCTTTCCACTGCTGTTCTGGTCTTGCTCATTTTCTCTACAGAGGTTCTCAGAGCAGTTTTGCTATTGGGACGGAGGACTTTATGACCCATGGCAAGTATGGTTCAGGACCTAAAAACAACAGGGATGATCCCAAAGGACAATTTGGGGAATTCAGGAGAAGGGTGAGGTTTTAGCTGTAGGTGGGAGCCTTGCAGATCAAGAAGCAAGTCTATTTATTTTTCTGTATCTAGTTCAAGGAATTGGTGGCTTATGAAAAGCATCGCCATAGTATAATAAATTTAAGATGGGAAGGGACTTTAGAAATGATCTAATTGTGATGTAGTAAACAGGAGTCAGGCACCTTAGACTTAATGCCTGACTCTGACACTCATTTACTGTTTATTTGCAAGTTGCGAATTTTCCCATTTCTGTTTTTTCCTCTGAAAAGTGACAGGGTTAGA
Source organism: Bettongia penicillata ogilbyi (assembly GCA_023548195.1). Classification (NCBI taxonomy): domain Eukaryota; kingdom Metazoa; phylum Chordata; class Mammalia; order Diprotodontia; family Potoroidae; genus Bettongia; species Bettongia penicillata. The sequence goes on along the minus strand of JAJHZJ010000055.1, from coordinate 5,534,159 downwards.
CTAAAAGATCTCTAAGTTCCTGAGCCAGCCACTTAAGGTGAGCATATAATCTTATAATAATCATGTTTAATTTTTTAAAAAATGTTTTAGTATCTTTTGTTTTTACATCATCTTCATTTTCGAAAATATGCCTCCCTCTACTCTCCCCAGGGGGCCATTCCTTGTGAGAAACAATACCAGAGGAAAATAAGGCATTTAGCAATACTAACTATACATCAACTCAGTCTGATGGGGAGTATTCCATATCTACAGTATCTCAGTCTCTTACCTCTGCAAAGGAGGAAAATGCAAAACATTTTTGATACTTTGTGTTCTGACATATCACTTCTTAGTTAACATTCTTTCCCTGCCATTGTGATTCAATAGTTGTTGTGTTGTTTCAGTCATGTCCAACTTTGCATGACTCCATTTGGGTTTTCTTGGCAGATACTGGCGTGGTTTGCCATTTCCTTCTCCAACTCATTTTACAGATGAGGAAACTGAGACAAACAGGTTAAGTGACTTACCCAGGATCACACATCTAGTGCCTGAGACCAGACTTGAACTCATGAAGATGAGTCTTCCAAATTATAAACCCAGTGCTCTATCCATTGCACCACCTAGCTGCCCTTTCTTTTCTTTCTTAATAAAAATTTATTTATTTAACTTTTTACATTCATTTTCACAAAATTTTGGGTTCCAAATTTTCTCCCCTTTTCTCCCCTCCCCCACCCCAGTACATCGAGCAATCTAATTTTCCCTATCACCAATCTGCCCTCTCTTCTATCATCCCTCCCTTTTCTTGTCCCCATCTTCTCTTTTGTCCTGTAGGGCCAGATGACTTTCTATTCCCCATTAACTGTATTCCTTATTTCCTAGTAGCAAGAACAATACTAAACAGTTGTTCCTAAAACTTTGACTTCCAAATTCTCCCCATCCCTCCCTCCCCACCCATTACCTTTGGGAAGGCAGGTAATTCAATATAGGCCATATCTGTGTAGTTTTGCAAATGACTTCAATAATAATAATCATGTTGTGTAAGGCTAACTGAATTTCCCTCCATTCTATCCTGCCCCCCATTGTTTCTATTCTATCTTTTGATCTTGTCCCTCCCCAAGTGTTGATTTCAAATTGCTCCCTCCTCCCATTGCCCTCCCTTCCATCATTCCCCCCCGCCTTGCTTATCTCCTTCTCCCCCACTTTCCTGTATAGTAAGATAGGTATTCATACTAAAATGAGTGTGCATTTTATTCCTTCCTTTAGTCGAATGTGATGAGGGTAAACTTGTTTTTTTCTCAGCTCTCCTCTTTTTCCCTCCACTAAAAAGTCTCCTGCTTGCCTCTTGAATGGGTAAACCCCATTCCATTTCACCATCTCTCCTCCCACTACATTTCTCTCTCACCATTTACCTTAATTTCTTTTAAGATATGGTCCCATCCTATTCAATTCACTCTGTGCTCTCTGTCTCTGTATGTGCATGCATGTGTGTATGTGTGTGTGCGTGCATGTGTGTACGTGTGTGTGTGTGTGTATGTGTGTGTGTGGTCCCACCAACTACTCAGATACTGAAAAGTTTTAAGAGTTACAAATATTGTCTTTCCATGTAGGAATGTAAACAGTTCACTTTTGGTAAGTCCTTTATGACTTCTCTTTGCTGTTTACTTTTTCATGCATCTTCTCATTCTTGTGTTTGAAAGTCAAAATTTCTTTTCAGCTCTGGTCTTTTCATCATGAATGCTTGAAAGTCCTCTGTTTCATTGAAAGACCATATTTTCCCCTGAAGTATTATACTCAGTTTTGCTGGGTAGGTGATTCGTTTGAGTCCTAGTTCCTTTGACTTCTGGAATATCCTATTCCATGCCCCATGCCCTTCAATCCCTTAATGTAGAAGCTGCTAGATCTTGAGTTATCCTGATTGTATTTCCACAATACTGGAATTGTTTCTTTCTAGCTGCTTGCAATATTTTCTCCTTGACCTGGGAATTCTGGAATTTGGCCACAAAAGGTGATCGATGGATTCTTTCAATACTTATTTTGCCCTCTGGTTCTGGAATATCAGGGCAGTTTTCCTCGATAATTTCATGGAAAATGATGTCTAGGCTCTTTTTTTGATCATGACTTGATTCAGGTAGTCCCGTAATTTTTAAATTGTCTCTCCTGGATCTGTTTTCCAGGTCAGTTGTTTTTCCCATGAGATATTTCACATTCTCTTCCATTTTTTCATTCTTTTGGTTTTGTTTGGTGATTTCTTGGTTTCTCAGAAAGTCATTAGACTCCATCTGTTCCATTCTAATTTTGAGAGAACTATTCTCTTCAGTGAGCTTTTGAACCTCTTTTTCCATTTGGCTCATTCTGCTTTTGAAAGCATTCTTCTCCTCATTGGCTTTTTGAACCTCTTTTGCCAATTGAGTGAGCCTATTTTTCAAGGTGTTATTTTCTTCAGCATTTTTTTGGGTCTCCTTTACCAAGGTATTGACCCGTTTTTCATGCTTTTCTTGCATCTCTCTCGTTTCTCTTCCCAGTTTTTCCTCCACCTGTCTAACTTGATTTTCAAAATCCTTTTTGAGCTCTTCCATGGTCTGAGCCCACTGGACATCCACCTGGGATGTCTGGGATACAGAGGCCCCGACCTCCATGTCTTTCCCTGATGATAAGAATAGTTCTTCGTCATCAGAATTGAAAGGCGGGAACATCTGTGCCCCATCAAAGTAGCTCTCTATAGTCTTATTTTTCTTCCCTTTTCTGGGCATTTTCCCAGCCAGTTACTTGACTTCTGAGATTCCTGTCCACCCCCGCCTAGATCCGCCCAGCTAGTGCTTGGGGTCTGAGATTCAAATAGGCTTTCCTGCTGCTATTCAATGTGAGCTTAAGTTCTGGTGTTGGGGTGGGGGCAGGGCTGCCTCCCAGGCTCAGTTCCCTCAGGGACTTTATGCAGAGACCTTCAGTAATGGGGCGGGTAGGGGCAGGGCTGCCTCCCAGGCTCAGTTCCCTCAGGGGGTTTATGCAGAGACCTTTGGTAATGACCCTGGACTTCTGCCTGCCTGCTGGGGGAGTCCCGGGCCGCTGCTGCCTCTGCTACTGCTGCTTCCTCCCGAGGGGCCTGAGCTACGGAGACACCCCACTGCCCTCTCAGCCAGCCCAGAAGTCTCTCTCACTGACCTGTAGCGTCTGTGGGCAGAGGGAACTATGTGGCCACTGGAGGTTCCGTCCCTGAAGCCTGCTTGGATCCGCTCCTCTGGGGCTGCGCGGCCAGGGCAGCACGGGGTGGGCTCTGCTTTCCGGGGCATGATGGACCCTGGGGACGGCTCTCCAGGGCTCTCTGGAATGGAAATCTTTTCCACTGTGTTTCTGCGCGCCTTGCAGTGATCCAGAATTTGTGGGGAGTTCTTCTTGCAGGAAATATATGGGCTGTGGGTTCGGAGCTAGCATACGTGAGTCTTTCTACTCTGCCATCTTGGCTCCACCCCCTGCCCTTTTCTCTATTGCCTTTTCAGTTATTGCAAATTTATTAATACTTGATAAACTCATGATAGCTATATAATATTACAGAATTTTTTTTTCGGGGAGGGGGAAGGACATACACCTGTGATTTCACTGGTGTAAGGAATCCCTTGTGATTCAAGAAACCCCCTTCCAGTTCTGCAGATCAGTGACCATTCTGAAATTTATAGTCTTCGAGGGTTGTCTTAGACAAAGGTTTAGTGACTTGTCCAGAATCACACAGCATGTGTTAGAGATGGGACTTGAACCTAGAAAGGTTCCTGACTTTCAGGTCAACGTTTTATCTAATAAACTGTGATGCTTCCTTTTTTGGGGTGGGATGGATCTGGATCTATGATTGCATTGGTGGGGTGAATGCCTAGTGAGGAAATTTCCCTTTCTTTACTCATGATGAGGCAGCATGGTGTTATGAATAAATGGCCAGCTTTGGAATCGGAAAGACTTGGTTTAAAATTTTATCTCTGACACATGTGTGTGTAACCCTACGTAAGCAATTTAACATCTTAAATAACACAGGTAACTATAAATTGCAGATCTGAATGAAAATAATACTGATCTTAAAAGTGGGACCACTCAAGAAGATGCTCGGGATTGTTAAGAGCACTGTGCAGAGGTGGAGTTGGCCTGGGGACGATGACTGGAGAAAACTGCATACTTTGTCAGGCATAGTGCTGAGCTACTTTTTTAAAAAAAAACCTTTGTTACAAGGAATGGCCCAGAGCCATCTTTTGGTCTTTGTCCTTCGTAAATGAACGTGCTGTAAAATCAACAGGTATTCATAAAATGTTTTTAAAGCACAGTGTAGTAGCTCTCCAAAGATAATCCGAGCCATTCTCTTTCTCCTGTTCTCTCTGGGCCCAGCTAAGATGTATATGCTAAAGGACCAGCCCCATGAATTCTCCACCCAACTGCATATAATCTTTGCCACGCTATTTTCAGTACTTCCTGCAGTTTATTTAATGTTTTGTGCCTTCCACTTCCTCTGCCCTGCAGAATCCTCTCCTCGGGCTGATCTAGCACAGCCATTTTTGAAGGTAAACAACTAACCTTTACAGGAACTGCAGACAAAGCTTCCATGCTTCATCTGCACCTATTGATTCACTGCCAGCATAACCAGAGGGCTGGTGGCTGTCTCTGTCCTGGCTTTCTAGTAAGAGTTACCACAAAAATTTTAGTTTGGTCCAAAACCAAACATCCACTGGGTCAAGAGTACCCATTCTGGGAGAAAAGCTTCAGTTCAGATGCCAGTTGAGGTGAAGCCCTCCCATCCACGGTGTGGCAAGCATTTAGTCTCCTCCCAACTGCCTTGGAATAACTAGCCCTTATCCTACCTTGACACCACCCAGAGCTTAAGGCTCAGTTTCAACCTGGCCACTTATGATCATGGACAACAAATTGAAGAGGCAACTAAATTAAGTGTGTAAACCAAGGTATCTGGATCGATGCTTCTTGAGAGCCCACACGGAATGCTTAAAAACAACCTTCTTGCACCATAGCTAACAGCTCATGAGCTGTGGGCTCTGGATTGTTGGGGCAGGTAAAGGAAGAGAATCCCCTGCCACCTCAACTGAGACTGACCTCTGAGGTCAAGAGAGTGAGAAGCGTAGGCTAGAGAGGAAACAGAATTTTCCCTAACGACTCTCTCTCCTCAATAAGCAACATTCTCACAGTTGCTCTTTGGATTCACTCAAACTTGGTACGAAAGATGGAAAGACTAGGATGAGGTAAATATTAGCTGTAAAGCCATGGAGGCTGGGAAGATCTAGGAAAAAGGGCAGGGGAGGACAGAAAGGAGGGTGATTTTTGTTCTTCTGGGCCTGGGAAGCTGGTGTTTTGAAGAGGATTCGCTCAAGAGAGGGAGGTGGGGCTAGTCTCTCTGACAACCTAGGCCTAGGAGGTGTTGGTAAACAGAGGTGGGGCATTCTGGATGGGCTCATCAGAGAAACCTAACTTTGAGCCTAAGAGCACTGCCCTGCTCTCCGCTCCATAACCTTGGCCTATTTCTGGGAGAATAAAGCTCAATGTGTGTGAAAAGGCTGTTTAAGCTATGCAAGTATTGGGAAAGGGCTTATTGCCCTCCCTGACCTCTCTTGGGTTCTTTCCATTCATGGGGGTTTTAACGTTTTTGCATCCCTAAGCCCTTTCAATCCCCCATTCCTTGATAAATCTCTGAAGGCTCAGGCAGTTCCAACTCTCCAGCCACTGGGTAGGAGAATGACCGCTAAGACCCAGCAGCACAGACTTACCACACTAGTAGTTTTCCTTCTGGATAGCTTCAGCCTACTCATCAAGCCCTCAGCAAAGCCAGGAAATCTGAATCCTAGACCTGTGCCTGCCACACTATCTTATTCTGAGACCCAAGGCAAATGATTTGTTCTTTTTTTGCGATTTCCTCATTTATGTATAATACTTACCCCATGCTAACTAGGCACTGGGCAGACACAAATACAGCATGATTCCTGCCCTCTAACAGCTCAGTTTGTAGGAGGAGTTAATATATCTACACATTTAACTGTGATACAAATGAGAACGTGAATTAAGTGCACCAGAGTACAGTGCTAGGAGATCAGATGAGGGGTCACTTCCAGCTGGAGGGATTAAAAAAGGCACCGTGGACAAGGGAACATCAGAATTAGACTCTCAAGGATGGAATAGGATATTGTCAATAGGGAGAGATGGTAAGGAATTCCAGGTACTGAGAAAATGAGCAAAGATACAGAGTGACTTATTTTGGTTGGAGAGCATAAAGGACCAAGGTGAAGTGTTTACAAACATACAGGACCTTGAATAGGGTGTATCTCCTAATCGTTTGTCCTAGGCTCTCTTTTCTTTTTATACTCTTCTTTGATGCTTTCATTTACTCTCAAAGGTAGAGGATTCCCAAATCTTCCTAATAAACTTTCCCCTGACCCACTCCCACCTTACCATCTATCTAATAGACACGTCCCTATTGGCACACCTAGCCCATCTTGTCAAAACTAAAATAATCACCACTGCATCCAAAATTCAGTTTCAGTTCATAACTTGATTCCCCCCTTCCCCTTCATATTCAATCACTCAGTTGTTAGGGATAGCCCTCACACTTTCTCCTAAATCAGGGCTGCCTTTCATTGCTCAGCTCAGATGCTACTGCTTTCACAAAGCTTTCCTGTGTCACTCCAGCCAAAGTTATTCTTGGCCTTCTGCATTCCTGGAGGACTCCGTCTGGTTCTCTCCATTGCCATCATCACTACCCATGTTGCAGAATACTTCTGGGCACACTTGTCACATTATTTCCAGCATCGAGCACAATTACTTGCACTTAGTGGAGCACTAAGTTACCTTGGAGAGGATCTGAGTGGCCTGATCCTTTGCCTTTCCAAGATTATATGGGCAGCCCTGTGAGAGATGGAAGAGACGGGAGGTGGGAAGGCCAACTAGGAGGCCCCTGTAATAGTCCAATTGTGAAATGGGTTGCGTTCAGGTGGTGGCCATACAAATGAAAAGCATGAGGACACAGAATCAATAGTTTTTGGCCAGGTCTATAAATTATCTAGGGGAGGGAACAAGCCCAGAAACTCTGCTTAAGGGATTTGTCTAAAGCACGCTCTTCAGTTTTGGCTCTGTGAACTCTCTCTCTTCTGGGCTCTTGGTCCAGGACACTTTGCATGTACTAAGATGAAAAGAATTGGTTTGAATCTGAATTGGTTTGAAGAGAAGGATAAGGAGCTCCTAGGGCCTGGACAGACCATGAAAATGGGCCATGTCTGAATCACTCATATCAATATGATCTTCAGGGAAAGGTTTGTTTATTCTTCACAACAAATATCAGCCATACAAGAAATCTGGGTCACACAGGACATCTGGGTTCAAGCACATGAAAACTTGAAAAGGAATCTTGTCTCTCCTTGGTAATGAAGCCATGAGATATGATGTTGGTGGGAGAGGTATAGACTAGAGAAGGATGAAGATGGAAGTTGGACATGAAGAAGAATAATTAGATGGCCTCAGATGTGAAACTCTTTTCAGCTATGATGTTGTCTTTAGATTTCTCTAGTAACTTCTTCCTCTCTTCCCTCTCAGAACGACTTCCTGATCCATTTGTGATCATCAGATGGAAGCAGAGGACCTGGGGTCACTAGGCTCTGAGATGGAAAGCCCAAGGGGAAGAACTGACCTAAGGTCCTCCAGCTCTGAACTCGGCTCCATCTCTAGCATATGGGCCTCCCAGATCTGACAGGACAACCAAGAAGGACGGAGCTGAAGGCTAGAACTTTGGAAGGAGAGACAAATGGGGTCTAGATAGCAAATGCACAGTGGATCAAAGCTCCTGGGCACAGGGATTCTAGAAAATGTAGAGCAGTGGGACACCTGACCCTTGTCACAAAGGGAGCCAAGGCTTTGCCAGTGGGGCAATTTCAGTTGCACTGGATCCCAGAGCCCCTCACCATTCTGAGAGAGATCCTCCTCCTGACTTGAGGATGTAGTTCCAGTCTCATCCAGTAATACAGGATGTCAGCTCCTTACAGAGAAAAGAAAGGGAGAGCAAGAGAAAGAAGAGAGAGCGAAAGAGAGAGAGAGGGAGAGAGAGAGAGGGGCAAGGGGAGAGAGAGACACAGGGGAGGTGGGGAGAGAGGGGGAGAGAGAGAGGGTGGAGGGGAGAGAGGAGAGAAAGGGGGGAGGGGAAAGGGAGAGGGAAAGAGGGGGGGGAGGGAGGGAGGGAGGGAGAGGGAGAGGGAGAGAGAGAGAGAGAGAGAGAGAGAGAGAGAGAGAGAGAGAGAGAGAGAGAGAGAGAGAGAGAGAGAGAGAGCGCACACTTTCACGGGTCACCCAACATCCCCAAGAAAATGAGATGATCTTCCTCGATGCCCTGCCCTGCTCAGCACCTGGAGGGGCCAGCCCCTGATCCAGATGCAGTTACAAGTACTTTGCGGGGGCTCCTCAAGGTGGAGGTTAATATGGGAAATCTTACTCTGGGAATGAGACTGAGGTTGTAATGCCTCCTGATTCATCCTGTTAGGAGAAAGGAAATTTCCTAGGAAGCCAGGCTGATCAATAAGGAGAAACAGCCCCAAGGGGATGAATGCCAGAGAGCTTTTGGAAATGAGGCAACAAGGGAAAGGGGATGGAGGGAGAAGAAAAACTTCTGGATGAGGCCTGGCTACAGACCAGAATCAGAACAACTTTCCCTGTGGATTGAGAATAATGTGGCAGAAAATACTCTCCTCCCCCAAACCAGCCTTCCGAGGGGCAAGTCCACACTAAGCTCAGGCAGACCTGACTACAGAATCACCTTCCCCTGCCAGTCTGGGTCCAGATAAGGCCACCTCTTCCAAAGTGAGCCACTTCTGTGACAGACCAGAGCAGAGGGTGCTTTTACCAGGAGAGTTCAATCTTGGGAGTGAGTTTGGGGGTCAGGATGCCTGGGTTCTGAACCAGAAAAATCAAGATCTGAGGGTGTGACTGGATAAACTCACACATGCCAAATAGGTGAAGTGTTGGAGGGCTGGATGGCTAAGTTCCAAAGCAGAAAGGAAGAGAGGCTTGGAGGCATGACTCCTGAGGTCTAGGCTCAGTTGACAGCACCATAGAAACCATGCAGGCCTTGGTCCTCCAACCCTGTAGCTCAACCAAGAGATTGTAGAAGTTGGGGAATCTGGATGCAAGTTGTCTCAGCTAATATAAACACGGTGGAAGTCATGAGCCCCAAAAGCAGCATTACACTTTGGGCATTTTCTCTGGCGCGCCTCGTAGCGGCCCCGCACACACTCAAAGCAGAAGACATGAAAGCACTTGGTGAGAACAGCATCTTTCTTCCGGGTATTACAGCACGGGCAGGTCAGCCGGGCCTGGCACACAGGGCGTGAAGAAGGCAGAGCTTAGTTAGTTCAACACTGTGTTTTTACTTTCCTCCATGCCTAAAGTCTCTCATCCTTTCACTTAGTTAGAACGTCTGGACCTGCCCTGCCCCGACCCATTCAATTCCACCCTGCCTGTTCACCTTGTATTCCTTTATCTCCTCCTGTAGAATCTCATCAGCATCGGCATAGACCTCTACTTTCTTCTGCTTCTCCAACTTCCGCCGAAGTCGAGAAATGTCCTCCTAGGGTAACATCACCAAAGATTAGTACCTAGAACCCTTGCTCCTGACATCATCAGTATGAGTCCCCATCTCCTTCCCTAGCTCTGTCCTCACTTGGGCCCTCTTGAGGTTGAAACTCTCCTTCTCTCGAGCTGCTCGGCTCTCGGCCAGGCAGGGCTGGATTTCCCGAAGCCGGCTCTGCACATGTTCTAGTTGCACCTTGAGGTCCTCAGCCAGCTGTGCTGCTTCTACTGCCTAAAGGTCAGAGGGCAAATGGTGAATGAATGGAGGAGGAAGGGGGGGGCAGGGGAACTCTGGAATGTCTACTCACCCAGCCCATGCTCTCACCTTCCTCTTATTAAGCTCCAGGGCTTGGCTCCGTAGGGTTAGCTCCTTTTCTACACTCCCTAGGCTGCCCTGAAGAACTCGTTCCTTCTCTTCTAGTTTCTGTACCACCAAAAGCTGAGCATCCACCTAGAGTATGAGGGGATGATGGCACCTGAGTGCTTGCTGGCTTCTTTGCCTCACTTGCGGCCCCCCTCTTTACCCCCTGGCCAGTGTCTGCACCTGAGACTTGAGGCCCAGGACTTGCTCCCCCAGCTCATCCTTCTCTTCCCGAAGTAGCTTATGTATCTGGTTGGACTTGATTCTCTCTGACATGAGCTTGAAGTTGGCATCATCCTTTTCCCGCAGCTGTTGTATAAGGCGACCATTCTGCTCCTGCATGTCCTCAAAAGCCTGACCAGTCACATCCATCTCGGAAAGCAGCGCCTCCTCCTCCTGGGGGAACACATCTGGGGTTGGTGGGAGTAAGGGGGAAGAGGCATAGGGAGGCGAGGAACAAATAGACAACTTGGCCTCCATACCTGCTTGGTAGCCCCAAGTTTGCGCTGCAGGTGATCGATCTGTTCCTCTGCCAACCGGATTCTTCGAAGAGCATCCTCATCTGCCAACTTCTTACTCTCTTTCCTTTCCTTCTCCTCCAAATCCCGGATGCGGCCCCGAAGCTCATCTACCTGTGGCAGGTATGGGGACTAAGTCTAGCCTGTCCCTTCCACTACCACTGGCTTTTTCATTTTGTAGATAATGTAACTCACCCCAACCTGAGTCCCAGAAGTGGCTGTCATTCCTGACCTGCCTGAGTTCTTTCTTTTTGCTCTTTGTCAGATATACTTCAGAACCGAGGTGAGACCATCTGTTCTCAAGACAGTCCCATGACTGACCCTACTGTTTTTATCTTGCTTGACCATGATAGCCTTGGCTGCTCACTCTAGCCGCATCCCTCCATCCCAGGAGCCATTCCCATGCCCCTTCTTCTCCAGCCCAAGCACAAAGTCTACCTCATCAACAAGTCTTTCTGCCTTCCCGGAGGCTAAAAAGATCTTTCTCACTGCAGTCACTTCTCTTTTATCTCCTCCTGATGCTGCTACCACCACCTCCTTAGAATCATTACTCAATCTCAGAATTGGAATAGGTCTCAGACATTGCCTGAAATAAAAATCCCTCTGCAATATTCCTAACAAGTGATTTATCTAACCATTGACTGAAGAACTAAAGTGATGGAAAACTCACAAGCTACTGCTTACTCTAATACTGGACTGCTCTAATTTTAGCAAGTTTGCAAAATATGTGAACACAATTTCTAAATGAGAGTCCCATGAGGTCAAACACAGTAAATATTCTCCCTCTTCTATATTATAGCCTTTTGAAGATGAGAAGCCATTATCTGTCCTAAGTATTCAGTACTCTAGGATAACCCATAGTTCCTCCTACTGATCCTTACATGCTATGGTTTTAAGCCTTCTCATCACGCTGGTTGCCTGCCTATGGACACGCCTCAGCTTGGGGTCCACAAATGAACACCAAGATTAGGACTGCCGCAGTCCTCTATGCTATGCTGCTGCTCACAGTCTGAGATCTCGTAAACTTTTTTGGCTGTCAAATCACAATGTTTCTAAGCTCAAACAACAGAGACTCACAAAATGTTGCTGATGCTGCACTGATCCTGAAAAAGGCCTTCTACTCCCTCCCCAAAGGACAGAATGGCTTTAAATCGATCATCCTTACTTCAATTCACATCCCTCCCTCCCATCTCTCTCCCTGGTTGGCAAGAGCTCCCCAACCCCACTTGCTCCCCCAATCTCTATCACCTCAGCCTTGGCCTTGCGTTCTGCAGCCATGAGCTGCACCTTGTCCCTCTGCTCCTTGGGGGCGGACTTGTACATGTCCAGAAGCAGTTTCATCTCCTTCTGACTTTCTTGGGCCTTCCTGGGCAGGGAAGAAGCCAAGTTGGAGAAAAAAGTAGATTTTGTGAGAAGGTAGGGAGGGAAAGGAGGTCAGAGGAAGAAACCAAAATGTGGTGGAGATTAGAAGAAAGGGCAAAAGGGGGAGGTCATAAGGAAGGAACAATCAATGGGTACAACACATGTCAAGCAGGGACTGAAGCCATCTGTGGTACTTGAAATATCATAGTGACTATGAGAGCTGGAAAAGATCATGTCCTCCAACTTCCCCTCAATTGGTAGATGTGGGAAATGTGGCCTGGAGTCGGGAGATGACTTACTCAAAGTCATACAGTGAGTGATGGAACCAGAACTAGAACCCAGAACTAGCACTCTGAGCACTACAATTCTTCAATTGTTGCAAATTTATTTGCCTTTCAGCTGATAAACGTGACAGAACGAATGTAGACAAAAATGATAAGTAAGAGGGAAAGGGATGGGGAAGAAAGGACTTGGGATAACTAGGTGAGGGGTTGAGGCTGGTTCTCACTTGAGTTCCCCTCGAAGTCCCTTGAGTAATTCTGATTCTTTTCTCTTGCTCTCCTCTGCCTTGGCCTTGTCTCGATCTCCCCTTGAGGAAGAGGATGTTGGGGTCCCAGAACCTGGCCCTTCACGGTCCCGGGGTTCTCGTTTACCTCGAGGCTCAGTCTCCCGGCTCCTGGAAGCAGGGGTTTGGGGTGTAGGGTGTGGGGTTTGGGCCTGGGTAAGAGGCACCTCCTCTTCAAAAGGGGGCTCTTCTTTCTTCACCACGCTGGCTGTGGGGGTTACTGGGGCTGAGATGGACTCTTTTTTGACCTCCTGGAGAGCGGCTGGCCCTGACCCAGAACTCTCCTCTTCTTTCACGGGGGCCAATGTTCCCCCTCCTCCTGATCCCTGATCCTCAGAGGCAGTCTGGGATGGGGCTGAAGGGCCTGAGCCGAGAGTCTGTGCCCGGAGCTATGAGAACCCAGAGAGAAATGTTAGGGTTATGAGGTCCTTGGAAGCACTGAACACTCTCAAAAAAAGCCTGGTTCATTTAAGACTTTCCAGCCCACCCTGCCACATATTCCAGCCCACAGACTTCTAAGCAATACTTCACTAGCCCCATCTATAAAGTCATATGATACGATAAACAATTATCCAGTGCCTAAGGTATGTACCAGGCACTATGCTTACCCCACATCTCGGTAATAAATCACATTCCAAAAACAATTTTATAATCACAAAGCACTTTCCTTACAACCATTCTGTGAGTAATGAATCATCCCTGTTTTATAGATGATGAAAAGCTCTCAGAAAGGTCAAGTGACTTGCCCCATTGGTGTAGCCTCAGCCAAGTCCCTGACCTTGCCAATCTCTGCCTGCACCTCTCTCAGCTTCCTCTTATACCGCTGTGCATCACCCTTTAGCTGGTGGTTGTGATTTTGCAGGCTGCTGATCAGGTGGCGCATCTCCCGGTTAATGGGCCCTAAGGGCAAAGGTGGGTAGAGGGAACTTAACGGTGACAGCAGAAGCTCACTTGGATCACACATTCAGGTTTTCATTTCCCCTCAAAGTGGTGAAGAAGAAGGAGTTACAAAAGTACAGAATGCTGGGAAACTACCATGAGACATTTGTATGTACTTTATGGTTCTTAAAAAACACTTTCAACCATTCTGGAGAGCAGTATGGAACTATGCCCAAAGGGTTATAAAAATGTGCATACCCTTTGACCTAGAAATACCACTTTTAGGCCTGTATCACAAAGAGATCAAAAAAATGGGAAAAAGACCCACACGTACAAAAATATTTATAGCAGCTCTCTTTGTGGTGGTCAAGAAATGGAAATCGAGGGGATACCCATCAATTGTGGAATGGCTAAACAAGTTGTGGCATACAAATGTAAAGGAATACTATTGTGCTGTAAGAAATGACAAACAGGCAGACTTCAGAAAAACCTGAAAAGATGTATATAAACTGATGCTGAGTGAAATGAACAGAACAGGAGAACATTATACACAGAAACAGCCACAGTGTGTGAGGACTATTTCTGATAAGACTTAGCCCTTCACAGCAATGCAAGGACCTAAAACATTTTCAAAAGACTCATGATTTAAAATGCCAGCCACATCCAGAGAAAGAACTATGGAGTTGGAATGCAGAATGAAGTGACTATTTTTTCCTTCATGTTTTGTTATGTTTTTCTCATGGTTTCTCCCATTCATTTTAGTTCTATGCAGTATGACTAATGTGAAAACGTGTTTAATAAGAATGTACGTGTAGAGCCTACATAAGACTGCATGCAGTCTTGGGGAGGGAGAGGGAGAAAATTTGGAATTTATGGAAGTGATTGTTGAAAACTGAAAATCAATTAAATTTTTGGGGAAGAAAAATGAACTGAATGCCATAAAAAACCCCCTTTAATACATATATGTATTAGCTGATTCTCCAAAACCTCTGAGGGGAGTGACAGCCCTACTTTGTTACCATTTCAGAAGAGGAAATAGAGCCCCAAAAAGTGAAACAGGATGTCATAGACAACAGAGGTGAACTAGAAAAACCAGGCTTCCTGACTTTAAGTTCACTGGTCTTTACAGTATACAGTCTCAAGAATGAGGTTCACCCTGACGAGACCATGGACGCCCTTCACCTCCAGCATCCCTTACCTGCCTGCTCGTTGGCTGCCAGGTTCTGCTCAAATTCGATTCGAAGCATCTCATACTCTTTGCGCACCTGGGCTAATGTGTCCTCTAGCTGAATCACTTCAGTTCGAAGCTTCTTTTGCAGGCTCAGCTCATCACTCTGCCCATGGTCAAGAGCACAGAAATTAGGAGGTAAAAAACAAAGAAGGGACATGCCTCTCATCGATTCTTCCTAACCAATGCTGGAAAACCAAGTTTCCTACCCCTGAATCCACTGCTTTTTAGAGTACAAGTTATCCTAGGCCTAGGCTAAGTTCTAAAAATGTCATGACCCCATTTCTCTCTTTCCTTCAAAAGACAATACAACTACATTCCCTGCTATGCTACAGAGTTTAGGCAGAGTGCAATTTTACTTCTTTCCTGGTAGGAAAAGGAGAATAAAAGATATCTCTTGTTGCACAATGGTACTGGTTCCACCAACAAATGATAAATAAAATAAAAATAAGCCACAACCCTACTTCATCTTCTCCTCTCCAAACATCTCCCTTTCTCCCTGAGGAAAGAGATGTGTCTACACTTAACAAAAGTACACTGAATTAAAAGCAGCACCTCAGGGACAGAAAACCATTGATGGCTAATTACAAATCTGTAACAACTATACAAACTCCCTATTCACACTAGTCTTTTTTTCCCTATATTTAGAATGGAACTGGGTGATATGCATTAGAATGTTGGCTCTGCTTTCCCTTTCCCACTCTCCCAAATACTATGCTACATCACAGGATCTCCACTGTAAATGATGCCCTGGGTCTTTCCTGGGAGATAGTAAAAGGAAGATAAGGTGATTTAGGGCTTGGGAACAGATGACAAACCTATTATGACTGTACTCCCTTACCTCCATGTGTTCAATGTGCCTGAGATGGGAGTTCTTGGTAGCCAGAAGTAGCCCCCTTGCCTCATCTAGCTGGGTCTTCACTTGCAAAGATTCATTGTAGAGCAGAGAGAACTGAGCCTGGAGCAGTCGGTACTCACCAGTCTCTCTTACCACCTCTTCAGGCAGGCTCCGAAGGGCCACCTGGGAGTTGAAAAGGGTAACAGAATAATAAAGTTCTGCACTGGTTGGTCCAAATCCTTCCTCACTTTTTAGAAGTGACCTCTTCCTTTGAATTGTTCTCTGCTCCCCAAACCACCCCTCACCTTGAGCCGTTCATTACTCCGCACAGCACCCTGTAGCTCTGCCTGAAGCTTTTCTAACTCTGCCATGCGGCTATTGGCCAACTCCTGGTTCTCTTCTAACTCAGCATTCAGCATCTCAAACTGGTCCAGGGCAGCAAGATAAAGGAAGAGACAAGGATAGGTGAGCAGAGTCAGACAACCAAAATGGGAGCTCAGGAAGGGGCAGGAATTTCAAGGACCTTAAGGGAGAGTTCTAAGGGAGTGATGGGGAATGGAAGACTAGTTGCTCACCTTTTGCATGCTGAGTGTAATTTGGCCCCCTTGGAAACTCCCTGAACTCCCTGATACGTAGTAGCCTGAGTTGAGCTAGAACAAAAAGAACCAGAATCACGGGAGTTCAGAAGCCAGCTCCCTGGTCTTCCCTGTGTCCTCTCCCCATCCCCACCTGCTCCAGAGCCTCGGCTAGGTGCTTATTGAGTTTCTGCTCCCGCTTGCGAAGCTTCTCGATGTCCCACTGCAGATCCTCCACTGACGTCTCCATCTCCAGCACCTTGGTCTCTGCTGATGTCACCTTGTCTTGGAGTTCTGAGTACTGTGGAGGTGAAGTAGCAAGGGGTGGGCTGAGTGTTCTCTTATCTCCTTCCCACGTTCATCCAAGTGCCCCATGTCAGCTGTCTTACTTCCAGAGAGATTCGGTGGTGCTTCTCCTGTAGCTGGGTGGTCAAGTCCTGTAGTCGCCTGTTGTCTTGTCCAAGTTCCCGGGTTAAAGTTCTAAGTCCTTCCCCGAGGGACTCACACTCCCCTGGAAAGGCAGGGACCAATGAGAGGACAACGGCAACCAGAAGAAAAAGAAAAAAAAACCATTGCATGACAAACTAAAGGTTCATAGAAGGAACTGGGGAACATGTGTAATAAACAGGCCTGCTATGAGCATCTGCAGTCAAATAAAATGCCTCAGTTCTGAACAGGGAAAGGGCTGAGTGCTCCTGGGTTCACCTCTGCTGTGGACTCGATGGCACAGTTCTTCTACTCGACGATGCAGTCGGTCTGAGGCCTCTACTACTCTGGACACTGCTGCCTTGGAGAACTCCATTCGGCCCTGGAGCTGAAGTTCTACCTCTTCACTACTGCTGGCCCCCAGGGCTGCCACAAAAGCCAAAGCTGGCTCGCTCAGGGTGGGCCGAAGCTGGAGGGTGGCAAGATCTGAAACAGAGATCCAAGTAAGATTGTTATATTTGACGTGGGTATGCAATAGGGTGTGAAGAGCAATAATGAAAAGGAGAAATGAGAAGCAGGATCCTGCAGAAAGTGTAGTGAGGTGAATCAAAACCCTACCATAACTCCTAACAAGTGGGCTCTTTATTGATAACTAACATTTATATGTCACTTTAAAATCTGTACAATCTCCACGCTGCTTATCACTTTCCCCACAATTTTTTACTATCTCTCCCCTGCTGGTCTCACCTCTTCTGTCTGTGGTTCCTGGTTCAGGCAGAGGGGTCCCATCAAGTTCAGTGCCAACTTGAGCTCCTGGTTCCTCAGTCCTAGATAGCAATTCTCCTCGTCCCTCATGTCGTCGGAGTAGAACCTCTACAGTTTCATCCAGCTGTGAGGTAGCCACAAGAGAACATGACTTTTTTGGAGGCTTCAATGGCAAAAATACTTTTCCCCAAAACTGGATGATGAAAACTCAGAAGCAGAAGTTGAAAAAGATTTCAAGGAAGAAAAAACTGGGTATTGGTGCAGGGTCTGAGGTAGAAGGAACAAGAAAATGAAGACGCATGGCCTAGAAGAGGCAGGGGGATTGATTCTAGGGCTCTGGACTAGCTAAACATAGGCAAAAAGGCAGGAATCATGGTTGATGGAGACATACCTGGGCCCAATAGCGGTTGACAATGAGCAATGTAGCATCATCGGTGGCCTGGCGCTTTTCTAGCTTTTCAATTCGCTCCCTCAATTCATCTTCGCAGGCCTGTCGTTGTTCCAGTCGCTCTGCCAACTTTTTGTTCTTGAACTGTAGCACTTTCAGGTCCATCTCCTCCTGTAGAAGACAGAGTGAGTAAAAGAACATAAGAAAAAAGTGAGAAAGGCTGTAATAAAATGTTAAGAAAAAGAGAAATGGAAAGCAAGGCCCTATAGGTATGGTGAGTCAAAATCTCATTGTAACTTCTAACAAGGGGGCCCCTAATATTGACAACTGAATTTAAACAGCACTTGACAGTTTGTAAAGCGCTTTACATATAATCTCTTTTAAATCACATAACAATCTGCAAAATGGGCATTACAAATTTTCCATAAGGGGAAAGTGAGGCTAGAGAAGTTGTGACTTGTATCAGAGGTGAGATTCTGAACCATGTCTTCCTGACTCACAGTCTAGCCTTCTATCTACCATATGACAAAGCATTAAAAATATTAGTGAAAACACATCAATGAGAAACATCTAGCCATAAAAGTGAGTTAGTCTCTATGGGGTTGGAAGGATAACACGGAGACAGCTTGAGTGGCTCTCCCCAAATACTCAAGGAACAAGAAGACCTTCAGTGTTTTGGGTAGGTTTCCCACAGAATATTTACATAAAGTCAGAGACAAGAATTAGAAAAGATGGGAGAGGGGTAGTCAGATTGTGCTCTCTTCTCAGGAGGATGAGATCAGATCCGGATAGGTCCCATCACCTAAGCAATGACAAGGTGGGGGGCTTTAAGATCTACATAGTTCGATCCTGGTGAGTTAACCTCGTTTTACAGAGAACCCTGAAGCTCCTAGTGCATATAACTGACCTGGCCACAGTCAGGGTTCCAGAGCCCAAGTTTCATTCCAAATAAAATGGGTCTGGGGTGATGGCGGGGGTGACGTGCGGGGTAGCAGGGGGGACGGGCCGCACTGACCGTGGAGGAGATGCCTCCCAGGCGGATGGGCTCGATGAGGGTGGTCGTGGTCTTCTCCTCTCGATTCTGCTTCTTCTCCGAGGGGCCCGAGCCCCCATCCCCGGCTGCGCGCTTGTTGCCGGCTCCCGACATGGCTGGAAAGAAGGAGCGCGACCAGAGGCGGCTCTTCCTTCACCTGAGGGAGAGGCGGGGCCCGCGGAGGCTCCGGATCCCAGTGGGGGCGGGGAGGCCTGGCTCCTTCCCGTCTCCTTCCTACCTATCTCCTCCCGGGAGGATTCAGTTCCTCCAGGCAGCTGCCCAGGTGACCAGCGGCCCCCGTCCTCCGGTCCTGGCCCGCGACGGTCTCAGGAGGACCCCTCACCTGTCCCAGGTTTGGCCGAACGCCGCCATGATGTACGTCACCGGATGTCGCCTCGAAGGCCTCCGAAGCGCGCAGGCGCCGAGGACGGGGAAGGCACGTAGCTAAATTGGACTGTTTTCTTTTCCTATTGGTCAGAGGCCCGAGTTTAGAACCGCCTCCTGCCTCCGGAGTGCTTTCTTACCCAGCAGCCCATTCCCTTCTCCTTGATTGGTGAAACGGTCACGTACCATAGCAACCGTCTCCATACCACAGTCCCCTTCCCGGTAACTCCACCCCCTTCTTTATTGGTAATATTGAGAAGATCGCTTATATTCGCGGCGGAAAATACTGCGCTTGCGCAGCATTTTCTCATTTATTGGTCCGCTCTTCACTCTTGTCACGCCTTTACCCCGCCCTCGAGCCACCTTAGCAACCACGAACCCCAGCAACGACGCTTCTCCCGGATTGGCTGAAGTAAGACTATTTCTTGGTCTCGATTGGCTGACACGTTAGCACAGAGGGCAGGGCCTCAAGGCTCGGACCCGTAGCGTAGGCCTGAAGGCGCACACGGCGGAGCAACGGAGCCGCAGAGGTGGGGGCAGCAGCGGCTGGCACGATGAAACGAAGAAAATCCAGCGGAGTTCCCGAACTAAATTCTGAAGTGGCATTGGGATTGGCCCCGACCTCCGAGGAGTTGCCGGACGCGGCCCTGGATCTGAACCAGGAAGCAGAACTTAATTTGGAGATGGAGAAAGAGCCAGAGCCGGAACCCGAAAGAGAGAGCAAAGAGGAGGAACCCGGCGCCAACCTGCTGCCGGTGAGGCCCAGCCGGGAGGTTGCTTGGCCTTGGCTTTCCCAGGGGCGGTACCAGCCTCCGGAATCCGGCGGGGCGGGGCGGGGCGGTCTCGGCGAACAGCTGCAGAAGCCGGGCACGCACGGCCCTCCGTTCTTCGTGCGCTTCTCGCCGCGTCCGCGGGAAGCGGGTGCGGCGGGCCAGTGAACCACGCGCGTCCCCGCGCCCGGGGCGGTCTAACCGAGCCACCCAGGGGTTCCCTCGTCGTCCCCGGGGCCCCGCTAACACAGCAGCATTGTCACACGACCCTCTTTCTTCGCAGCCGCCACTTCCTCAGCCCCGGATCTGCTTGTGGTGAGCTCGGGGCTGGACCTGGGCCGGTCCGGGGAGGGGTGGGGACCGCAGGAAAGGGCCTTAGGACTCTCCTAGTCGGACGGCTTCATCCCTGAGAGGGCCAAGCCTGGATGGGCACATGGCGGATTCCCCTTCCTAGCTCCCTTCCAGCTACCTCCCTTTTTCTGTTTTCAAATGGCAGGAAATACCTGGATGTACATTCTATGGACCTCCTGGAGAAAACCACCACCTTGGAAGAGATGCAGGAGTACGGGCTAAGTGCATAAGAGGGTTCAGAAATAGATTACCTCAAAGGTCCTCCCCCACCCCAAGAATCTGTTTCTTTGAATGGATGAGGAAAACAGGGAGGGAGGGAGCGAGCTCACAGGAGGAGGAAAGATACTTTCCTGGGAATCCAGGATGGGGTGACTCAGAAGGATCTGGTTGCTCTCTACCCTCACCCTGACCCACCCCAAGGTTGCTGGCAGAGCTGCTAGGCCTGGGGCAGGCAGACAGGAGCCCAAGGGAGGCAGTGCTACTGGACATGTTTTGCCACACCTTGATCTTCTGCCGGCAACAGCGCTTTTCTCAGGAGCAGACGTCAGCAGCCTGCGCTCTGCTTCAGGACCTCCACAAGGCCTGTGTTGGTGAGTTGGTGAGAACCCCTGGGAGAAGGGCCTTGCAAGGATTCGGCAGATCCAGGCTGAGTGGGAGAGGAGGGACTGAGGTAGGCAAGGTCAATGCTGAGCACTAAAGAGTGCTTGCTTGGTCCTGACTGGGCAACTGTAGTAGTAGGAAGGGCAAGGGTGAGGCTGTCCGGTTGGGAACTGAAGTGAGCTAGTAACCTAGAAGCCAGGTCTCTAATTTATCCTGTAGCTATCATTTTGTACATGTCTCCATTAGGTTGTGAGCTTGAGGGTAGAGACTGTTTTTTCCTCTCCTCAGTGCTTAGCATGGTGCCTGGCACATAGTAGACACTTAATGCTTGCTTGATTTGACTTGTGAACATGGTTAACAGTAGAATACCGGGAGGGATCTCAAGAATTTTCCTTCAACCTTTTGTAGAAGAGCAAATGGGCTGGGGAGAGAGGGGTGGACAGAAAGAAATCATTTATTCCAGGTGACAGTGACAGGTCGTAGCGAATGGAAATATAATAGCCTTGGAACCAAGAAGCTCTGGGTTCAAAAGTTACCTCTGATACAGACTGATACTGAACAAGTAACCTAAATTCTAACTTCTCAGTTTCTAGGCAACTTTTTTAAGAAGTTGCAGAGAAAGTGCCATCTTGCATAAACAGAGGGGGTTACCTCATTCCAGAGTTCCATCTATCATTACAGTTAAGAGGCCCAGTCCTTATTCCTATACCTACGTCATTTTATTCCTTTCTTTCCACGTGGTTAAGGGAGTTATCACTGTCATTCATTTTTCCTTCTCCACAGCAACTCCCTTGGGCAACGTGGAAGACTGTTTCCGATTTTTCACCAGCCTCCTCTTCTGCCACGGAGTCAGGGTCAGTCCCAATTCAGAGGAAATGAGAACTCTGAAGAATTTAAAATACCCCATCCAATGCTCCATCCTGTAGAATTTTTTATTTCCTTCCTTAACTACCTCAAGTCCTAGGAGGCCAAAGCTATAGCACCTTCTCCCTTTCTTTGCTCTGAAGGTTCTGTAAGAAAAAGAACCAAGCTATATATTCCTACCCTTTCCCACAGCGGCCCCCCTTCAGCATTGACCTATTTGGAGAGGAACAGCTGCTAAGCCTATCAGATTATATCATCAACACCTACTTCCGTCATTTTAAGCTCTACAAGTATGTCTTCACCCCTCAGGTACTGGTCCCACAGGATACATGAAACCTGCCAATCTATTCCTTCTCCCATTTATGTACCTTAACATAGCTGTCATTCCTCTCTCCCTCCTCCCGAACTCCCTCTGCTCTCCCAGGTGCGGTTAGACTTGTCTTTGCGATATATAGGTCTGCCCGAAGTAAAGCCCCCAGCAGATGGTAAGAAAGGTGGAGATTAAACTAGGCCTGGGAAGAGGGTTGGGAAGTATGCCACGGGGCTCATAGCTCCACTCCCTTTCATCTTTCAGTACAAGAGGAAGAAAAGGTAGTGAAGACAGTGTCACCTGTTCCCGAAGAGCCAGAACCAGAAATAAAAACTGAGCAAGAGCCAAGTAAGCAATCAAGGGGCACCTGTTTCCTTAAGTCTTCCCTGGGAAACTGTTCTGTCTTATCCTGTAGAAAAAAAAAGGCTTCTGCTCCCATTCTTTCTAGGTGGGCTTCCTTCTAGCCAAAGGGTGCTCCTTAAGGACTAAGTTGAGAATACTGAATTGAGAACAGTGTATTTCCTACCTCTCATGACATTCCCTGATAAGGCACTGTGACACACCATGCATGAATCCTCTCTCCTCACAACGTGGGACTGAGGTTCTCTTATGTAAAAGGTTCCTTTGGCTCAAGTTTGAACCACTTTTTCAACAACCCCAGGTCCAGGTGATATACTCCGGGATTTCATCTCAGCCCAGCTTACCCATGAGCTGGGACAGCTCAGGCAGTTGGTGGAGGAACGGCTGAAGGCTGGCGAGGAGCAGCTCAATAGCAGGCTGGTTGCCCTTGAGAATCCTACCTTGGTCTCCAAGAGTAAAAGCAAAGCCAAGTCACCCCTGGGATATTTACCCAAATAAAAACCTGGGCCACAAGTACCCTGTTCCTTCCCCCAGGTCCCCTTTTGAGCACCTTCTCACTCCATCTTGAGACACAGCTTGTTTCCCAGTGTGCAGGATGATTTATTTCACATGAAAAATGGACAGCAACAGCAAAGATGTGAATATCATTCTCAGCTGGTCCCTTTTCCTTCCATTCAAGTCCTGTAGCCCTGAGCAACAGGGATGGGGGCACGGAGTTGGTCCCCTTTCCAGTAGCATCATCAGAGAGCACAAGAGATGGGAAGAATGCCTTTGGCCACTGTCCAAGGTGACCGAGTTGATTGAAGCTCTCAGATTGGGAAATCTGGCCTTCCCAAGGCTCTTGGGCTGGGAAGCAGACTTCTGGGGGCTCCACAATGGAGGTCTTAACTACGCAACAATAGATTCATCGTCAGTGTGGGTTGGATCTCCCTCCTCTTCTGGATTGTAGCCCAGGTATGGGCCAGGAGGCCGGTGTTGGAAGAGGGCAGCCCTGTTCTGTTGCTCACCCTTCTTTACCCAGTGTCCATAGAGGCGGAAGGCACAACTGTCAATGAGCTGCCTCACTGGTCGGAGCCCATAAGGGTCTCCTAATAGAGCTCCCTTGCTCAATGGCCTTACCCGGCGACTGCTCAAGGCTACTCGGCCTGCAGCCAACACTGTCCATACTGCTACCTGAGAGGAAAAAAAAACACAAGAAAAACAAAATCATGGACACACTAAAAGTATGAGTTGAGATTTCTGAAGATAGTTGAGTCCCAGGGAAACAATGTCATCTCTTATCACCTAGGTCCAAGGAAAAGGATAAAGTACAGAAAATGTGTGGTAGTGGTGGATTTTGTTTTCCCAGGAACCTGTCTTGTAATATCTGTTCTCTGTTCCTTACCCTGAATCGCTGAAGGGGAGAAAGGCTCCAGGCCTGGCTACCCTCACAGCGTTGGAAGAAGGGATGCTGCAGGGCCTGCTCTGCAGTCAGTCTTTCCTCAGGATCCACCTGGAGTAGCTTTGAGATCTAAGAGAGGGGCAGGGGCCATGAGACACTTCTGACTCCTGAACTACTACTGCAATTCCCCCACCGCTTTGAGCCTTTGATCTACTCACCAGGTCTTTGACGGTTGCTGATCGGTCATCCCATTCTGGTGACCTGAACTGGTATCGGCCCTCCATTATCATTCTTAGCATCAGGATCTGGCGTCGATGCCAGAATGGGGGCGAGCCAGCCAGGAGTGTGAACAGGATCACCCCACAGGCCCAGCTGTGAAGGGAAGACCACCAGGTTCAGGACGGGGAACGAAATGGGAGAGGAAAGACCAATCAAGTAACTAGTGACTCACAGGTCAACTTCTTTGCCATAGCCAGGGTGAGTTTCATCCATGGAACACTTCAGAATCTCTGGGGCTAAGTATCCTGGGGTCCCACACAATTCTGGAGAGACAAGGGTATGTTAGGGACACTGCAAATGTCCTACGCTGACCCCTGGAGCTTGGATTACTAAAACTCCTAGCTCGTTTCCCTACCTCTAGGCTCGCCCTCTCCTCCAGTCCATTATATCTGTAGCTGTTGGGAGGAGTCTCAGATCTTCTTTTCCTTTTATCACCCTCCCACCTGAAAATACCTGTTGGCCCTCCTGTTCACACATTTGATCAAATTCATAATTTCTTTGACTAGATAAGACATTAAGGCTCTCTCCAACCTTACTTTCTTATTCACCAATACTTCAGTCAACCAAATCTGTTTATAATCCCACACATAATTTGCTCATTTCTAACCTGCAATGCACTTTTTCTTGGAAAGCACTACCCCCTTTTCTCTGCCAAACCATTAAATCACACCTCTTTCTAAATCTGTTTCTTATGTGAAGGTTTCCCTAGTTACCAACACAATTCCACACTCTCAATATCTTTAAGGACCCATTATGTATAAGTCACTGATAGTAAAACTGGAATGTTTGGGGAATGTGGTATAATGATTAATTCATCTTTCTTAGCTAATAAAAGCTTTTTGTTTTAAACCTTGTTATTGAAAATTCTTCTAACACTAACTTCTAACAGTTCAAGGTACTAACATCCTTTTGTTAATAGGAATCATGTAGAGCCTCAGGGAGGTACTTGCTGAAAGTCAGTAATGTTTGCAAAGGAAACCTAGATCAAGTATCATTTAAGTAGGTGTTTTGAATACATTGCTATTAACTTATTTTAAAGTTATTTGTCTGTTTCACCCAGAAATTGAGACTGTCTCACTGTCCTATTGGGGCTTCCTGCTTGTTACTTCATTCCAGTTAACTGAGGTTCCATTTTTGTTCTGTATTAGTTTTGGACAAGTTGTGACTATTCCAAGTTACCCCACAATGATCATTTTCTCCCTGAGCACAGGCTTCTATAACATCCTTAGTGACTTCTCCTTGCCTCTGTACATAAGGTATATGTTTCCCAGTCACCTTTCTCATCAGGTCTTTGGTCGCTTCCCAACCAAGATTTAGTTGCTCAGGATGACAGCCTCCCCTTACCTCGAAGTCTCTCGCCAGGTTCCAACTGGCAGGAAAATCCAAAATCAGAAAGTCGAATCTGCAAATTGTCATCTAGGAGGATATTCTCAGGCTTCAGGTCACGGTGCACGATGTTGTTGGCATGAAGAAAACTGAGAGCCTCCAGCAGAGACCACATGATAGACCTGTGGGGAGAGCCTTCTCCTCTGCAATTGCAGAGCCAGCACCTTTCAAACCTAGCAGTTCTTTCCCCCATCCCCTGCTTTTTGTGGGACACAGAAAGCCTTTTTCCCTTTTAGTTCCCTCACTCCCTGGGTACCAGGGCCTTTGCCCTTCTCTTCCCTTTGGTTTTCATCCCCTGGGTTCCTTTTTACCTGGCCTCCTTCTCTGTGAGAGCAACTTTCTCTGTGAGGTAGTCAAACAGCTCTCCTTTCCGCATCCTGAAAGATGAAGTCAGTGGGAATATGATGCATCTTGATGGGGGGTTAAGGGGAACCAGCCATTGTCTTCCTTAAATTTAGTTCAATTAAACAAATACTTATTAAATGCCCACTATATGCAAGGTCATCACAGTACAAAGTAAGACAAAAAAGAAACTGTCTCTTATTCTCTTGGAAGAAACAAAAGGGTCTACAATGGATTGTATGACTGACAAGCCTAAGTTTAAAAAACTGAGTCGCTCAGGCTAGTTAAATAGGGCCTACTTCTTATGGACTGTCAAAGTGCCAGAGGAATGGATGTCCCTCACTTATGTGGTCACAGGGTATCAGCCCAGCGAAATGTTTAAAAAGCATCATTCGAGTCTGTTTTAGCTCAGTGATGTGCCCTTTTTCAATGTCTTCCCAATTAAAGATACTATCTTAGGGCTGATTAGTCATTTTCACTCTTTGGAAAGGAGGCGCAGAAGGCAAAAGAAAAAGGGAGGGAAGCCTGGGAAACAAAGTCTACAGCCAAAGAGAACAAACTGTGAAAGGCGTAGGGAACAGGTTCTCACACCTAGAGAAGGGGTGAAGTTAGGGAAGTGGGCCAGCACAAGGCTATGCAAAGTTTTCAAACCGGCACAGGGAGATACTCACAGGTCAAACACCAGGAACATGAAGCTAGAAGACTCGTAGGAATCGATGAGGGTGACTGGGGAAAGAGGGAAAAAGAGAAGGAAAGACAGAGAAAGGGAAAGAAGGAGACACATTAAGGGTGCTTTTTTACTGTTAGGTGGAGTTGGGAGCTCTTACAGGGAAAGGAAAAACAGGTAAGATGGGGAGTTATGGGGTCCAAGGGTTATGAATTCATAATGGCACAAAGCCAGAAGGGATGAACAGGCAATACTGGGATGGAAGGGAGAATCTTTTTGGGGACAACTGGGGGCTGGTAAGGGGTAGTTTATCAAAGTAAGGAGGTAGCCTCACTGATGTGGGGGTGGCCAGCAACCAGGCGCAGGATCTGGGTTTCTCTTCGGGTTGCTTCTCGCACCTCCTCCAGTTGCTCGGGACTCAACCTTTCAGCAGTAACCTCCATGATCTTCACTGCAAACTCCTGGCCAGTAGCACGGTGAACACAGCGTCTGACCACAGAACTTATGCCCCTGATAGGGGGAGAAGGGGGCAGGGAGGGACAAAAAAAAAAAAAAAAAAAAGGACAGTGGGAGGGCCGAACTTTTTCTTCTTACTGCCTACCATTTGCACATTCTGTTGCCCTCTACCCACCTGGTAACCTCTCGGCTTTTCTCCTCAGTTCAGATCACCTTATGGCCTCTCCCCAACCCTCTTCTCTTTTATCCCTGCTGCCTGCTTAGATAGACCTTGTCTATAGGAAATAACTCAAGAAAGATTTGTTGACTGATTAATCAAAAGGATGTAGGGACTGGGAGTCTGCTTTGCCACTAACATCATAATACCCAAGGTTATACAGAGGCAACATGTTTCTTTACCTAATTTACATTTATGAGAGTTATTTAAGGTTTGTAAAGACATCTCACAATCCCCCTATGAAGTAGGGAGTGCAAATATCTCCATTTTATAAGGATCAGAGAGGTTAAATGACTTGTGGAGGGTCATTGTGTCTATTAAATGCCAATATCAAGATTCAAATCCAGGTGTCTCCTGGACACATGTCCAATGCTATTCCCTCTAAACAATGATGCCTATCTCTCACTTCAACTTCATATTTAGACAATAATGCCCTGTGGTTTTAGGGAGCATCAGATAGTCCTTCATATTTGTACAATGTTTAGATATTTTTTTGGGGAGGGGAGGCAATTAGGGTTAAATGACTTATCCAGGGTCACACAGCTAGTAAATGTCTGAGGTTGTGTTTGAACTCAGTTCCTCCTGACTCCAGGGCTAGTGCTTTATACACTGTGCCACCTACCTGCCCCGACAGACTCTTGCAAAGCAATTGTCCATCCACAACAAGTACAGTATCAGGGTTAGAAGGGACATCAGATCCCATATATACTATAATATTTACAGTAGCCTTTTTTGTAGTTGCAAAGAATCAAAACCAAAATAGATACCAATTGATTGGGAAACGACTAAACAAGTAGTGGCATATAAATGTAATGAATTATTGCTGCTCTGTAAGAAACGATTTATATGAAGATTATAGAGAAGCATGGGAAGACTCATATAAACTGATTCAAAGTCAAGTAAACAGAACCAGGAAAACAAAACTATGTATAAATGGAAAATATAAACAATAAAAACTTGAAATAATAATGGCCAAAATAATGGCCCCCCAAAGAGAGAGGTGCCTTCCCCCTCGTTTACAGAGGTAGGGCATTGTACTGTATGTGGGACTTGTGTGATTTGTTGGTTTAGTTTTGCTGAACTTTCTTTTCCCCTTTATATTCCTTGTTATAATCAATTGCTTGGATGGAGAAGAGGGATATGTTGGGAAGTGAAAAGAATGTGAAACAAATGCTAGCAATAAAACTTCAAATTTCAACAGAAAAGAGGTCACCTATCCAAACTACCCCCTAAATAAAAGTACCAAGTCTACTACCCCTGGTTGAATGAATGACCCTCTGAGCAACTGTCAAGCCTGCACATGAAGATCTCCTGCAACCAGGAGGTGACAGGCTCTTCCACTTCTCTACAGCTCTAGTGGTCACAAATGTTTTGCTTATTGTAAACAGAAGCATGCTTATTTCACCTCTCTGGGCCTCAGGTCTTTCCTCTATAAAATAAGGCAACTGAACTAGATGATAAGTATGATCCTAAATCCAATTCCTCTTCCATTAGGACAACGGCTATTTCATCCCTGGGCCTCAGTTACTTTAGCTGTAAAAGGAAGGGGATTGGACTAGATGACTTCTAAGGTTCACTGTGGCAATAGAATTTAAGATGCTAGGACCCTGGCTGAGTCTTCTCTTCTCCAGGTTCAACAGCCTTTAACAAGTTTCTTAAGGCATGGTACTCGGTCCCGAGTAGAAATAGGGAGGCAGGACAGAGGGTTTTGGTTTGTTTTAAAATCCCCAATCTACAGACGAGTTAGCCGGGGCCTAGAGAGATGACTGGCCAAGCCTGGTTCCTCTCAGCTTGAGTAACCGCTCTGAAAGCACTTCAGCCTGTTACTAGGGGTGGGGGGCGAGGAGAGGGGGCAAGACCCACTCCAGTCCGGGGCCCCTCACCGGTCCGACGGGGGTGGGGTGGGGTCCCTCGGGTCCGCGGCCCGCCCCCTCCCCGCGGGCCCTACCTGCCAATGACATCCTTGGGGTCGTACTTCTGGTAGAACTCCTTGGCTGCAGCCCAGTCAGGGAGCTCATCCTCCGGCCCCACGTCCAGGGTCATCTTGAAAGACTGTGGAGCCTGCGAGGACACGGAGGGGAGGGTGGCAAGGGAGGGGAAGGAGGGCAGTGAGGCCCACCAGCCCGAGCTCCGGGGCTGAGACTGGGGGGACACGCATCGGGAGTCCCTGAAGCGCCGAACGAGCGGCTGTGGAGCCAGGGTCTTGAGGGAAGGGCAGGGGGAGGGGGAGGGGGAGGGGGAGGGGGAGGGGAAGGGGAGGACTGGGGAAGACACTGAGGGCCTGGCCTTGGGGGAGGTGCCCTAGAGAGAAGCCTGGGGTCCAGGGAAGGGTTGGGGGAGGGAAGAGGGAGAGGAGGGATGGGGGGGTCGGGAAGGTGCGGAGGGAAGGGGAAAAGGGAAACCGCGGTAAAGGGGAGGAGGAGTGGGACCGTTGGCACGCAGGCGCACTGGGAAGGCGGGGGGGGGCGGGGAGGGTTGGGGGCGTGGGGTCTCGCTCGGTCTCACCCACCGGGCGGAAGGGGAGGGGGGTGGAGGTGTCCTAGGAGGTTCGGGGTCTCCACGAGGCTGCTCACTGCAAGATTCTGGGGGAGCTGCTCCAAGTAGTCTCCGGCAGAGGCCTCGGCTTCAGACTCCACCCCCACCTTTCTCAGGCCAAGCCCCTCAGCCAATCGGAGGCACCGCTGCCTCGCTTCCACTCCTCCCCCCGTTCGTCAATCTCCCGGTCGAGCCTGCGAGCACCAGCCAATAGGAAGCCGACTCTAGACCCAGAGGGAGGGGGTGGATCTTGCCCTCCTCGGACGGAACAAGTGAATGCTTTGCCCACTCGGCGCGCAGCAGCGGCAGATCAGTGGGCGGGACACGTTTGACTAGGGACCCCGGAAATGATGGAGTTCATAAGTGGACACGGACTGTTCTTTCTGAAATGGGCGGGGTGATGGAGAGGAGTGGCGCTGGGGCCACGTGCCGGGGTTACAGGAGCCCCTCGAGTACCCATGCCCGGGTTTGAGCTGGCCCGGGGACCTCAAAGCTCATCCTGTCACTGAATAAGAGCTAGGCAGCCCGGCCAGTCTACTGAAGAGGAATCAAGGGCACTTTCACTTTGGTTGCCCTCCGCCAGTCCAGGCTCCCTTCGCGCGGCCGATCTGTTGTCTCCATCTGTCGGTAACCGGGAAGAAGGGCTAATTCTTACCTCGGACCCGCTATGCATTTGGCACCAGGTTTCCTCCCTAATCTGCTGCAGCAAGGTCTCCAGTTTGGGGGAATGGTGGAAGATCTGATCCCAGAAAAGATCCCTTTCCCAACCATTTCCCACTCCCCCACCTTCCAAAACCTTTCCTTGTTTTAGCCCAACAAATAAAGTGCTGGTTATACAGCATCTTGCAAGGGTCTGGGAGATGGGAGACAAATTTTAATTCTGACTTACTAGCCGTATGACCGTATTTATGTCATGTAGGTAACCTTGCGGAGGTTGTTTTCTTATTTGTAAAGTTAAAGGGTGTGTGTCAAGTGAGGATAAGGCTTTGCAACGTCAAGGGCTGCTTGTGTCAGCTGAGAAAGACTGTAAACAGTCACTTCATATTGGCTGAATTGAAAAAGGTGCAGTTCTCTGAGGTTGTCTTTCCTACCCTCTGAAATTGAACAGTTATCACCAGGATCAGGGGACTGAAAAAGGTGTAGACCAGCCATATAAGGGCATTTCCTTACACCTCAAAATTTTCTTTTAATTACAACATTTATTGTAATGGAATCAGGGCTGCCTGTTCTCCAACTCCATGTCTGGGCTAAGGACCCAGGGCCAGGAGTGAGTCCACGCAAGTCCAAACCTTTTATTATCATCAACACCATCTGATAGGCTCTCTGTTGTTTGCGGGCTGGGGAGACAGCTTCTGGAAATCCCTTTTTGAAAGGTGGTCAAATACCTCCCAGGACCTGGGGGACCTTGCTGTTCTGGTCAGGATGAAGGACCTTGCTGTAGGTTGAGGTCTGCCTATGATGCCACAGGGCAACTTCATGCTGTCCAAGTTTGTCCCAGTAAGGTCACTCTGCTTGGGCAATGGCGTATGATAGAAGCCAGAGGAGCAGGGGTCCCAGTACAAGTGCTCCAATCCATACTGCAATACTAATTAGGGCAAACCGCCTAGCTCGATTCCCCAAAAACAATGCTTCTTGTGGTTTCCCAGCCTTCCATCGTTCCTCCGCCTGTAAAGTCAGGATGCCAGGTCAGTCAACTTTTCTTTCTCATCCTTCATTTAACTGGCTCAAAACACAAATTCTACGTCTTATTTATTGGTTTCTGAGAAGTGTTTCATCTGTGGTTCCTCTTAGCTACTTATTATAAAATGAGCATAATTTATATTTAACTCAATCCATAGGGTTACTGTAAATAGTAAATGAGGTAAGAGTATGCAAACACTTTAGCTTTATGAAAGTGTGGGACAGTACCTTTAGGTCCTCCTCCATTTTTTATCCTTTTCTATCAAATCCACAGGATTTGAAAGTGGCTTTTTTTTACATGAATGTATAAATTTACAATGTATAAAACATTAAGTGCTTACTAATGTGCAAAGCACAGTGAGCTCAAGGAGCTCAAAAGAACCTGGTCTGGGGTCCAGGTTGTAGACTGTCTTATTTGTGCCCAAATGTATCCTGCCATCCTCCATTTCACTTTTCTCCCACTCCTTTACACTACACCCATCTAGCCCACGCCTGCCCTTTCCCCACAAGTCCTACATCCCTCACCTTGACAGCAAACACAAGAGCCATGACTCCAAGGCAGGAGCAACCACAGATGATGCTAGTGACTGCAAGACATCGGAGCGAGGACCGGCTGCAGCCAGCAGGTGAGGCTGGAGGAGGGTCAGTCTCTACGCTCACCAAGGTCTCCGATGCCTTTTCTTCTTCTCCCATCACCTGTAGAGGACAGTATGTCAGGGTATTTGGGACCCCAAGCACTAGCTCTCCTTTTTAGGATCTCAAATCCTCTTTTCAGAACAACAAGTAGCAGAGCCCATTTCTCAGGAATGTTGTCTGACTGGGAATTTTCTTAACAAGTTTTTGCAATGACTCATGCATGAGGTGGCTTACTGTTTAAATTCTTTCCCTAGGACTTCCTTTTCTTCACCATGGGAAACAAACCGGTATGAAAATAGGATTGTCCAAATTAATCACTGGTTTGGAGAGAGACTTGGCAGATAAAAAGGGAAGAAGGTTCCAGGAGAAACTGAGGAAAATAGATGAGGAAGTGAAAGAAAAAAAAGCAAAGGGTAATGAACGTGAATGAAGGGAATGAGTGCGTGGGAGAATCGTTAAGCTTAAGTCAGTTTAGGCTTAAAGTTAGGTTTAGGTAACAGTTACGATTAATGGGGAAATGTACAGGGATACAAGAGATTTGCGACAAAGTCAGGGGAAATCAAAGAGGAAGAGGGGTTCTTACCTGGCAGTAGGTCCCTTAATTTCAGCTCCCTGCCTCTTGGTTTCGGTTTGGCTTGGGTGGAGACATCTCCTTCTGACTCAGGGATCTGGGCCTAGGGGTGGGGCATGGCTCTCTATCCACCCACCCTAAGAGCTAGAGCTACATGGGAGGAGTGGGGTGGGGACACCTCAAACCTGTTTGAGCAGCAGGGTGAGTCTGGAAGATGGAAAGCTGAAGCCAGAGGGAGGGAGATGCAGGCAGCTGAAACTAGGCTATACCAGACTTCTGAGAAGAGAAGGCAAGAATGACCAGTTGGCAAAGGATGCTATTCCTAGGTGTACAAATCTGAGATTGGAGGGGTGCTGGAGTCAACTTCTGGAAGATGGAAGGGGATGAGACAATTTGAATGGCATGATGTTCTTGGAAACTTATTTTAAGAAAAATGTTATTCTTAGAGACTTCATTCTAAAGTTTTCTTATCACCTTAGGTCACAGAGGGGTAATGGAGAATTGGAGCAAGACTGGAGAAATGGATGAAGCCCAAGCCCCATCCCACCCTCCAGCATCCCAGGAAATCAGAAGCCTCCTTACGCTGATGCTCATACGGAAACTAAGTTTATTATTTTTCTTTTTTTTCTTCTTAAAAAAAAAAAAAAACTCATCGCGGAGAGAACAAGTCCCTCCCCCTCCCCCCCGGGGGTGGGGAACCTGTGAAAGACAGCCAGGACGGGGAATCAAGTATAGGAAGATGGGGACAGTGGCCATCTTGCCACCCTTAACACTGCCCAGCCAAGGGATGGGGGTGGGAAAGATAAAGAGAGCCCTGTTTCCATGACAACCAGTTCCCCCCACACTTTGGTAGGGGTTGGGGGGGAAGGCCCCCTATATTCCCCTGAAGGCTTCCCCCCAGACTTCAAGTAGTGGTTTAACAGTCAGGACTGGCTGTGGAGATGGAGGGGCAGAGCTGGCCAGCCAGAGTGGAGGGACAGCCTGGTCACGTCTTGGCCTTCCGACCTCTGTGGCTGAGGGAAGGGCCAACTGTATTCATAGGGGTACTGCTTCGCAGGACACGTTGGTCCCCAGGGGTGGCCACAATTGGGCGTCGGGACAGAGGCCGGCGGCGTGGAACACCATCACCCTCGGCTTCCTCCTCGCCTGAGGCCTCAGCCTCCGATTCCTCTGTTGACACCTCAGCCCCCAAAGGGCTTCGAGGTCGTGGGTACCTCCTCTTGGCTGGGACAGGGCCACCAATGGCTGGTGTCACTGCCCGTTTCCGGGGCACCTTCTCACTCTCCAGTGGGGGGACTAGGGAGCCCGGACGCAGCCGGGTTGAGCGGGGTGCTGGGAGCAGTGGTACAGGGGGTATCGTTGAATCAGTGCCAACAGTGCCACTTTCTGCTGACTCTGTGTCATCCCTATTAGGGATGGCTACCACAGATCCCTCTGCCTTGCGAACCCGGGGACCCTCTGCTTCTAAGCGGAGGCGGGCTAGGCGAGTAAGAGGGCGACCCCCATCCTCATCAGAGGAGCTACCCTCACTCTCAACAGAAGGCTTCTGCTGCTGCTGTTTTCCCCCTCCACCAGCTTCAAGACCCAAGGAACTGTCATGATCAAAAGCTGGTGGATGGCTAGGCCGGGGTGATGGTGGATTTTTTGGGGGTCGGCCCCGCTTCCGTTTGGGTGGGGAGGGCGAGACAGCTGTAGGGCAGGCAGGCACAGGAGAAGGGATGAGAGGAAGGGGAGGGGCAGGTGGCAACGGGGGTGGCGGTGTCCGGCTCTCAGTGCCACCACCTCCCTGAATGGTCAGGGTTCCTAGGGTAGGTGGTTCTCGTGCCTTAGGGGGCCGCCCCCGCTTTCGTTTTTCCACAGGTGATGCCACTAACTCAGCCCCATTGGCCTTGTCCTTGGATACAGGTTGGAGCAACTCATGTAGTTCACGCCCCACATCCCCAGGGGACCTGTTCTTGGGTGGTCGACCACGTTTGCGCTTCATAACAGGTAGACCTAGCTGTCCCTGTTCTCCATTCTCTGGGCTGTCTCCACTAGAACTGCCCAGGTCAATGCGGCGGCGAGCAGGCAAGGGCCGCCGGGGTTGGGGAGGCAGTGTGGTAAGGGATACAGAATCACAGGAGCCTCCCAGAGGAGGGGAGGACTCAGGCTCAGAGTTGCTCCGGGTTGAAGAGCTTCCAGGGCTGACCCCAATCTCTGAAGCCCCTGTTGCTGGCGGTGTTGAAGCAGGACGCTGTTGTCGTCGCCTTCGCACAAGCTCCTTCTCTTCTACCACAGTGACCAGCCTGCCTGGCAGCTTTCTCAGTACCTTGGGACCTGGGGGCTGCCCAGTCCGTCCTGTCCCTTGTCCTCGGATTTCCACATCAGCACTGGTGCGACGTCTGGGAGGACGAGCTGGTGAAGGACTCTCAGGTGAAGAGGCAGCTGAAGAAGAAGCTGATGGACCTCTAACCTCTGATGAAGCAGGGACATCAAACTTCTCAGGGCTGGGTGATGGGACTCGAACCTCCACTGGCTGTTGAATGTCTGGTGGCTCCTGAGAAAGCTCTGCAGGGGCTCCAGAAAATGGGGACCCAAGATCATTGTCTTCACTTAGGGCTAGAGTTAACTCTTCATCACTAGGTGGTATTGGTGTGGTCTCCTCAACATGCTCTGGAGGATCCAGCTCATGGCCATTAGAAACAACCTCTGTCTTAGGGGTTGGGCTTGGGACAAGTATACTAGAGAAGAGATTCTCCTCTGGTATAGGGAGCTCAGCGGTACTTGATGGCAGGTCTTTTGAGGAGCAAGGGGTTAGTGGAGGGGTCTTGGGGCCAGTCACTACTGCCTCCTCATACTTAGGCTCCAGTGACTGAGGGAGTGGCTCCAACTGAGTTGATGGTTCCACCTCAGGTCTCAAGGTTGGTGGTAGGCTAGGGACTGGTGGAGAGGTGGAAAGTGGTTGGGTACTAAGTACTGGTGGTGTAGCAGGAGTTAGTGTAGAGACAGGGGCTGGAACTGAAACAAGCCGGGGCCGTGAGGTAGCCCGTGGAGTTCTCTCATTGGCAGGGCTTCGGCTATGACGAGGGGCAGTGGAGTTACTTCGTGTATGATGAGCAGGTGGAGTAGCACTAGTATTTGCCACTGGTGTCTCAGGCCGGGCTCCACGAAGCCTTTCACTGACTCGGGTTCCTGGACGCTCAGGGGCCTTAGCTTTCTTACTTCGGCGATGGCTGCCTCCACTAGTCCCACAGATGGTTTCGTCCCCACCTCCGGCCCCCATCTCTTCCTCTTGGGGTAGACGAAATACTTCTTCCTTAGCTTGGTCTAAGTCTTTTCGTGCAGCCTCTACTTGCTCCTGCCAAAAACAAAGATGAAGTGGGGCAAGAGTTGAGAAATGGGATTCAGTGGTATGGGAAAGGCCAAGGGATCTCTACTAGATCTAGCCCAGGCAAGACACTCACTTCTGCTTGCTTCAACTCCTCACGGCTCACATCCTCCAGCGATGCCTCCAAAAAGTTCATGGCATAGCGCTCAATAGGGGTCAGCTTGAAGGGAGAGATAGACATGAACACTGGGAACAGGGTGGCCACTCAGTATCCTCATTATAAAGAAGGCAGAAGGAAGGGAAGAAAGAACGAGGAATAAAAGGAAATGAGATGAACTGAGATGAAGTAGACTCAAATAACTGAGACTAGCAAGTCTGGATGGGGAGAAACCCAAGGAAAGAAAGAGATTAGATAGTGAATTAAAAGGGGGCTGGGGAGGGCAGGGTGGAGACAGGGAAAAAGATGAGGCTACGGGAGGGTTGTAAGGACTTGGAAGATGAAGCAAGGGGAGGAAAATAGGTGAGACACGGAAACTGACCTGTTCCACTAGTGCAGCAATCTCTTGCTCAGCTCGGGATACCTCTTCATCTTCAGCCCCTGGCCGCCCACTTTCTTCTCCTTCTCCAGTGGGGAAACCTTCATTCTCATTGAACTCCGCAAGCTCTGCCACCTGCTCTGCCTTGGCTTGGGTGGCTGCACGGATATCTTCTTCATCCTCTGCCCGGCATAGCGCCTAGGAAGTGGAAAGGGGGAAGGGGTGTAGTTAGAACCATAGGCTTCTTTTTTTAAAGTTCTCACCAACCACCACCATCCCACCCTTCAAATCCATATTCAAAAGCAATCGTTCAGGTTGGTGTACGTCCACAGTCCACAACTTGCTGAAACAAAACTAATTCTAAGCCAAATCAATACTAAAGCTCCCAAGTACCTTCTGGGTTCCCCAAACTACCAACAGTACCAAATTCCCCAAACTACCAATGCTTTAAGGGAGTCAGAAGTTTGGCCCACAGGAACCTGCTAAACTAAAACAAGCTAATTCAGATTATTTTGTAGGTCTCTAATTTATTTCTTTCTGGGTCAGGAAGAAAGCCCCCTACAATATACTAACAGGGAAGAAGTAGCACAAACAATTCAAAATACTACCTAACCAACTTTTCTTTGGATTTGGAAGACATTATGGGTCTAAAATATTTCCCTTAAGTTCCTTAATTGCACAATGACAAAATAATAGGGCATGGTGGCTTAAAGTCATTCATAAAATGAATGACAGATAATCTACATATGACTATTAAAAGAAAGAGCTGACTAGCAGCCTGGAAAGCATGGAGAGTATTTATCACTCTTATTTCAACACATCCAAAAGTTGAATGGGGACATGGCTCCAGCGTGATGTGCTCTCTCTCTTTCACCTGTTCCAAAATGTGGGTCTGCTTGTTGGCTACAGCTTCTTCCTCTTCCTCAGGGGCAGAAGGCATGGGTGGGACAGGGACAGCTGGCTCTTCCAAGGGCATGTCAAACAGCTCACGGATTGTCTGCTGTTCATGAGAATGGAAAGGGGCTAGGATCAATGAATAAGTCTAGAAAGGGGAAGGTTCTAAGAGTAGGGAATGTGTTAGGGTTCCATCAGCTGGGGCATTCTAGTCAGAAAAAAGAGTTTGGAGACTTACAAGATTAATCTTTGATGCCTCTAAGGTACAAAGAGACTGTTAAGATATTTAGGAGGCTTATTATAGCAGGGCTGATCTAGGTGGATACCTGTTTAAAATAGGCTGTGGTGAAATTGCCGCCCTCTATGGCCATATCCCCCAGCATTCGCTTCTGATTGGCCTTCTTCAGGATGTTCTCCTCCACAGTCCGTTCACTGATAAGCCTGAGGATTGGGGGAGAACTGTTTCCATGACAGAGCCAGAGGGTGAGAAACTTGTCTAGCCACGGATGGGGCAGCTCACAAAATGGACTGTGGGTGTGCAGGAGACCGTACCTGTAGATGTGCACATCTCGTGTCTGGCCAATGCGGTGGCAGCGGTCCTGGGCCTGTGCATCCATGGTGGGGTTCCAATCACTGTCATAGAAGATGACTGTGTCTGCTCCAGTTAGGTTCACCCCCACACCCCCACTGCGTGTTGACAGTATGAAGCAGAAGATTCGTTTATCTGCATTGAACCGCTCCATCAAAGCCTGGGGGAAAGGGTGTAGAATCAGAGTCAAGAGGAAGAGCTAAGACAAGTAGTAGGGAGGTAGGATCCTGCCTTTTTTGGGAGTCAAAGGGTCTAGGCAGGGAGGAGATGAGAAGCAGGGAAAAAGGCCACAAAGACCTAAGAAACACAAGGGGCTTTAGGATCACAAGGAATGGAGAGGAGACTTTGAAGATGTAAAGCACTTCAGGGCTGAAGGAAGACAGGGACTCCTGGGTCACCTGTCTTTGCTCAACACGGGTAGAACCATCTAGTCGCAGGTAGAGGTGACCATGGTAGGTAAGGAACTGCTCCAATACATCCAACATTCGAGTCATCTGGGTGAAGATGAGCACCCGGTGTGCCCCAGCCTTGAGCCGCCTTAGCAACACTGCAAGTGTCTGAAGCTTTCCTGAGGAAACATGAGGTTAGGAGCACAAGTTAGGAGTTGGGCATGGGAAAGACCTATATTCTAGGACAGCAGTAAGACTGGGTTAAAAGAACAGTGGACTCAGGTCATAAATCAGGCTTTGGAGATAAAGTCTCCCTTCTCTGCCACTATTTCTCCAAAGGGAGATCAAGAATTGTCCAGGAGTGGAAGGCAGAGATTACAATAGTCTCCTTACTTAAAAACTTCCCTAATCTGCTCCCTCCCTGAGCAATATGCTACCACCACTCTGGTTTTAATTTTACCCCAAGGCCCATCAGGCAACAGGGGACTGAGGATGTCACAAGAATTGTCAGGAGTGGGGTGGAGGGTATTACAGACCAACACCATGTGTTGATTTGCTGACTACACTTATTGGTTACAAAGGTGGCTTTTTATATATGTCTGAGGTGGGAGGGAGGGAGAGGGAAAAGGAAGAAGTTGGAGGGTAATGAGAATGATTTAAACAAGAAAAAAGCACTAAAAATATGCACAGAACAGAAAGAAGCTCAAAAGGGACACAGACAAGCAAGGCAGTTTTGTTCCTATTATGTTAAGTTTAATGTACATTTGAAAAATCAAGAGCATGTAACAAGTTTGTAGTTTTCACAATTTGCTGTGTTTACAAGGATTAATCACTTCTAAATAAAAAAAAAATTCACACATATCGTTCTTTATATTCCTCTTTTTATCAGCTCTAACTCTTAGAAAACTTACTGCCATTCTAATTGGGCTGAAATTTGTCTCCTAATTTCCATCAATTGATTCTTGTCCCTAAAAATGCCCTTCCAATATGTGACAATAACATCCATGTCCCCAATTTTTTCTTACAGGCTAAATGTTCCCAGTTCAACGATTTTTGCATACTACTGACCTTGTCTGCATGTGTTTCAGTTTCTAAGTTCTTATTATAACATGGCAAAATACTTCTTGTGTGGTCTGAGATTGAATACAGTTGGACTACTGCCTCACTTAGTTTGGGCATTATGCCTTTAACAATTGCATTAATTTTACTGAAATCCACAACACAGCGTTAAATGATAGAGAGTTTCTGGTTGACTTAAAATCCCCAGATCTTTGTCATATCAACTGCCACTAAGCCTGGCATCCCCTCCGCCTGTACTTGTGTGGCTGATTTGTTTAAAAGTAAAAACACAAGGCTTTATACTGTTCATTATTAAATATTATCTTTTTTCCCTTCAACTTTCAAAAACTAGCTAGCATGGTCAATCTGTCAGCTATCCCTCCCAGTTCTGTGCCATTTAAAAATACGATAAGCATACCTTCTATTCATATTTTCATTCAATTCAATATGGCCTCAAGGCATACAACTAAAGACTGTCTTCTACGTTGACATCAATCATATATTCAAAAATTTTAAGGGTTCTTTGATCACTTATGAATCAATCCAGCTATCATCCAGCTGGCTCACATTTCTTTATCCTGTCCATAATACAAGTGAAACACCTAATGGGAAATTCAGATACACCATGTCACACAGAATGCCCTACATTGCCCAGAAGGCTTTAGCAATTCTATCAACAAAGGAAATAAAAGTTTATCATGACTTGTTTTTAGTATACTCATCCTAGTTCATGAACTTACCACAGTCATACTGGATAAGCCGCAGATCAGGGAACTGGGTTCTCATATTGCAGACTATGCGGTGCAGAGGCCGAGCCCGGGGCCAGAGTTCGCAAGCCAGGTGCTCCTTGAAGGCTGCCTGGCGTGGAGCCAGCCAAGGAGGTGGGTGGCAGGCATGCAGGGATGGGGCAGGAGCCTCCACAGGAGGCATGACAAAGATGAACCTATGGGGGACAGACATTGTGAAGAGACTGGGAACTGGAGCTCCCAGAGATCTTCTTCTTTACCCTGCCTTCCTTCTAATCCACACAATCATAAGATTATGTCATAGAACCAGACTCCTCAACCTCATACTACTGACTTTCCTCCATATACCAGTATCAAGTCTTGCTAACCTTTCAATGATTTCTGCCAGTTGGTCAAGACGCTGCTGGGGAAACAACACAGCCTGGTGGGCAGCCTCAGTATAAGTCCAAAAGGCAGGATGGCCAGGGCCAGGGACAGGGGGTCCAACTGGGCTTGCAACAGGTTGGTGCAAGGAACAGAACTCTAACACTTCAGTCCCATACACTGGTGCCAGTGCTCCATGGGCCTCACTCAGCTGAAAGAGGCGTTCTAGGCGTTCTGCCCGTTGTCGCTTCCGTTTTTCCTCCAGAGAATCCTGAGGATGGGATAAGCAGAGAGAAGTCAATGAAAACCTTGAGACTTTAAGACTCTTCTGATCCTTTATGGCAAACCTCATTTCAAACAAGCAGACATTGCTAATATGCTAAATAAATGTATGTGTGTTAGTCCTTTATTGCCAAAGACCATGCCATCAGAGAAATAATGACATGACTTGCACTTGACTTTGTTTTGAGTGAGGGAGGGTTGTGTAGGTCACCAGCCTCACTTCTCCTCCAGAGCCATCTGAATCCAGTGACCAGATATTCATCAGGATGACTGGAAACACCCCCAGGATGAAGCAATTGAGGTTAAGTGACTTGCCCAAGGTCACACAGCTAGTGAGTGTCAAGTGTCTGGGTTGAGATTTGAACTCAGGTCCTCTTGTCTCCTGCATTGGTGCTTTATCCACTGCACCACCTAGCTGCCCTACTAAATAAATGCAGCTCTTACTGGAACATCAATTTCACTAGAATACAGGACAAAATACGCACGGAAATCAAAACAAAGAAGTAATAAAGATTTAAAAGGGGCACTTTTAAATCTTTTGCTAAGTCGTAGACCTCCAGGATATCTCTGGAGGGGACCGGTTATCTTCTCAGAAGATCCAATACACCTTCAAGCAATTAAATTCTGTACAAAGATAGCCAATCAAATCCTAAGCTGGGTTTTTGCTGAGGGGAAGGATAGGACAGGATAAAGTAATTAAACAGAAATCCAGGTTATAAAATCAAAATAAGGAATTTAGCCCTTCTGAAATCTTTACTCTTATTCCAGGATTGATGAAATTCTTAAGATCAGCTCATCCCAATTCCCTGCCTTTAGGTAAAACTTATGTTTGTTTTGTGGGGAGGAAAGAAGGAAAGGAGCAGTCCAGTCTCTCTCCCCTATTTTTACCTTACCATTTTCAAACCAACTTTCTAATTGCTATCCCTTCCAACTCTTCCAGTGTTTAACTCAGAACTTTTACCAGGCTTCTTCTGGTAAAAGGACCTGGAGGCCATAGGAATAAGGAATGGATAATGATGGGATGGGATAGGGAAAGAAA
Organism: Bettongia penicillata ogilbyi; assembly: GCA_023548195.1. Taxonomy (NCBI): domain Eukaryota; kingdom Metazoa; phylum Chordata; class Mammalia; order Diprotodontia; family Potoroidae; genus Bettongia; species Bettongia penicillata. Next base: position 5,492,664 of record JAJHZJ010000055.1, on the reverse strand, counting down.
TAAGCAAGAGTAAGAAACCCTGTCAAAATGACACTCCAAGGTTCTGCCCAGTTTCCTGGGTTTTCTAGTCCAGGAGCTTGAGGGAAAAAGGAAGGGAAAGGATGGGATTATATGGCAAGTAACAGGAAGAGGACACAGCAGCAGAAGGCTAGTAGTCTGCATGCCAATGAAATTCAGGTTAGATGTTAAGTTGAATGTGCCAGCTGTCAAACACAAATCTCCATTTCTTTTCCTTTCAAAATTCTTTAGGGGTGGGAGAGTAAGGGGTGGTTGAGGGTAGCCTGAGTCAGTAAGGGCAATGTCAACTTGGCAGCATTTGAAGATGAGGCAACTCCAGCCAGCATGGAACATGAGAGGTACAGAGGGAAGGGTTAGGGGAGGAGGGGGGGAAGGAGGAGTGTCTCACTGAGAAGTCTGGGTCTATTAGGGACTGAGCTCCATCCCAGGCTATAGAACATTTAACATGTCACACATATAAATTCTACAGAATTTCAGTGCACCCACACAATATCACACACCCTGTGAGTGATGTATTAAAGAGTTGGTCAGGCTCTAGACCATGCCGCCCCAGTTTCATGATAAGAAATAACTAGAAAGAGATGGTTGGCCATTCTTTCCTTAAAAAAATCTAGACACCAAAAACTCCCTAAAACTATTCAAATGTCTCATCACCTTGTTAGAAGGCCGAATAACTGATGTGTCCAGCAAAAGAGGTAACCCTTCCTGCATTTTCCTCAAGAGTTTTACTGAATGAGACACTATTCTACTTCAAACCAGTCCTCCTTCTATGAAATTAAAGACTTACCAGATAGAAGGGAGAGCGGGGTGGTGGAGGTGGTTGCCGTCGGGGCCGGGTTCCACAGAACGAGGTAGTCGGAAGAGGAGGGCTAGGGGGGCCTGAACGCAGTGTCAGAGTTTCAGGCTCCTCCTTGGGAGCAGGCAGCCGAGAGACCATGGTGACTTGTGAGGGAGCTGGGCCTGAAGTTGGAGCCAGGAGGGAAGATGGTAGAGGGGCTGAAGATATTGTCTGTGCTGGAGCCAGCGTCAGTGTCTGTGCTGGATTTGGGCCCAGAGGGGGCACTGGAACTTGGGCTGGGGTCAGGTTCAGTGACTGAGCTGGAGCCAAAGTCAGTGCATGAGTTGCAGCTGATCCCAGTGGGGAAGCTGGAGCCAGAGAGAGAGTCTGACCTGGAGATGGACCCAAAGGTGGAGTGGGAGCCAGAGAGAGTGCCTGAGCAGGACCCAACGAAGGTACTGGGGCCAGAGAAAGTGTCTGAGTCGGACCCAAGGGGGAAGTTGGAGCCAAAGCAAGTGTCTGAGCTGGAGATGGACCCAGAGGAGTTGCAGGAGCCAATGAAAGTGTCTGAGCTGGAGATGGACCCAGAGGAGTTGCAGGAGTCAATGAGAGAGTCTGAACTGGAGTTGGACCCAGGGGAGACACTGGAGCCAATGAGAGGGTCTGCGCTGGAGAAGGACCCAGAGGGGGCACTGGACCCAGAGAGAGTGTTTGAGTAGAAGAGCTAAGAGGTGGTGGTAAAGCTGGGGCTAGGGTCAGAGTCTGGGTAGAAGGTGGGCCTGTTGAAGGTGTTGAGACCATAGCTGGTACCAGAGTCTGAGTTGATGTTGGAGTTGGGGCTGGCACCAATGATGGAGTTGAAGTTAAAGTAGATACTGGAACTGATGATGAAGCCAAGACTGGAACTGGAGTCGGTGATGGAACCAGGACAGGAGTAGGACTTGGTGATGGAGTCAAGACAGGAATGGGAACTGGTGATGGAAGTGGAGATGAAGCCAGGATTGCTGTTGGTGGAACTGGCCCTGGAGTCAGTGAAGAAGTCAGAGCCTGAGGTGCTGAAGATGATGGAGTCAGGATGGGAGCCTGAGTTGAAGCTGGGGCTGATATTGTTGGAACAGGGGAGGCCAAAGCTGAAGCAGAAACCAGGACTGGTGTAAGTGCTGGAGCTCCAGTCTGGTTAGGGCTTTGAACATTTGAAGAAGTTGATACCAGAGTTGGAGGGTGGACTGGAGCCTGGACTGGTGCAGGTGAAGAAGTTGTACTCAGGCCCAGTGTCAAGGCTGGAGCTGATGAGGCAACTCCTAAAGGTGACTGGGCTGAAGAAGCAGGTGTTGAGACAGCAGAAGCCACAGCAGGCAAGAGAACAGGGGCTGACACTGAAACAGGAAGTGGTGCTAAGACAGGGAGTGGAGATGAATTGGGGTTGGAAAGTGGAGCTGAGATTGGAATAGGGAGTGAAGTGGAACCTGAAATGGGAAGAGGAGATGAGACAGGACCAGTTAGTGGAGATGACGCTGGGACAGGAAGCGGAGACAAGATAGGACTAGAGAGAGGAGATGAGTTTGAGCCAGGAAGTGAGGTTGAGACTGGAAGGGAAGATGATGAAATGGGGACAGGAGCAGAGCCAGGAACGGATGCTGTGGAGAAAAAGTGAGAGTTAGTCCAGAAGTTTACTCTCACTCTATCTACCCTCAGTGCCCTCCTATTTCCAAATAACATTCTAACTACTTGCTTTCCCAGGAAGGATTCATACTGCTGCCTTATTAACATCAGCAACCCATCATATCATTAAAATCACAGAATGTTAGAACTGGAAGGGATTTTTAAGATCACCTAGTTCAACCTATTTATTATACTGAAGAGAAAACTGAAGGCTGGAGTGGGCTGATGATTTGCCCAAGGTCACAGTTAGCTAAGGATTGAACAAAAAAGTAGAACACTCAGGATTCCTAACTCCCAGTGCAATGCTCTTCCAACTAACTTCACAGATTGCTCTTCTTTGAGCTGTTCAATCTTCTTAACTCTCAAAGTTCTAGCCAAATATCTTGGCTAGATGTAAAACCAAGACTCCCTGGTCCCAGGGAGACTCAGTTTAAGGGCTCCAGTATGAATTTAATCACTACTTGCAGGGTAGAGGAGGGGCTTGGACTGTTAAGGATTTCCAAGGCAACCCAAAACCTGACCAACAGACAGAAACTGGCTTGGTGTAATGACAAGACTACAGGAATAGAAAAAGGATGTGGGTACAATCTTAAACCTTAATATTTAGCTGCATATGACCCTGGGCAAGTCCTTCAACAAACGTCTCTAGGCCTTACTCTCATCTATAAAAGAGAAATAGTACTTGTACTACTTATCTCATAGGACCGTTATGAGGAAAAGCATACTGCAAACCCTGAAGTGCTCCACAAATAGGAATTGTTTTGAAAGACTAATCAGATTCAGTGAATTCACTCACCATGGTACATTTCAATATAGCGTACCCTGTATATCCTGCTACCCCTTGTACTATTTCTGGACTCAGTTGTGCCTCAGCAAAGATCCTAGATATTCTGACTTTTGAGACTTACCAGTTGTCTCAGGTGAGGGACTATGCAGTAGCCTGAGCAGGGGCCTGACCAGTGTGGGCAGGGGGCCACGGGTAGGGCCCAGTGTAGGGGTAGGGAGCCGGCCAGAGGGTAGTGCAGGTCGTGGGGTTAGTATCGCTGGAAGTCCAGAGCTGGAAGGTCGGGGTGGAGGGGCCAGCTGTGGTGAAGGACCCAATCCATCCCTAGGGGCCTGGCGCACTACAATCTTCACCACTCCTGAGCTGTTCACCATGGCTGGGGGCACTGCAAGAAGAATATATATTGAGAAGAAACCACAAAATGAACAGAATACTGAGTGACCAGAAGGACTGATGATGAGACATCACAGCTATTGCAAGGGGAAGCAGCATTATGGGAAGGCTATATGGGATGGACAAACTTAAGATTGGGAACTGGACAGACAAAAGCCTAAGGGATGCCTAGAGGAACCAAGGCTGGCATGGGGATGAAGATGAAGCTAAGAGCCTCACCCTGGTTGGCAGCAAGCGGGAGGCTGAGACCAGTAGGGGCAGGGGTGGTGCTGGGGGTCGAAGAAGGCAGCACAGAGACAGGGGTGGGGCCAGGGGTCGGGACCACTGCCTGGATGAGAGCCACATGGGCAGGCTGGTTGATGATTTGGTGCTGCCCCCCTGTTGACACCAGGTGCACCACGTTCCCTGGGTTAGGTAAAGAAAGAAAGAGAGAAAAGAGAAAAACAGGAAGAGAAGGAGAAAAGGAAAGAGAGTGGGACAGGAGATAGCGGCAGAATGGGGAGAGGAGATAGGGGAAGAATGGAGAAAGGTAAGAGGGGAAAGAGGGGAGAAAGAGGAGAGAGAGAGAGTGAGAGAGAGAAAGAGAGAGAGGAAGAGAGAGATGGGGAAAGAGAGAAGAAAGCAAAAGAGCAAGAAACAGGATGGGGGCAGCTGTCAACTAGGGAAGGCAGGGGCGATGGTGAGAATAGGGGAAAAAATAGAGAAAAAGGGCATACCTCCCCATATCAATAGCCTCTTTCTTCCTTCTTTTATTAAGACCTAATAAAAATCTATTCCCCCCAGTGTCACCTGGGCTGCATACTGTATGTGGAAGGAGACACAATGAGGTTGAAAGTAACAAAAGCAGACAAGGTGAGGAAAAGGAGGCAGAGGGCAGGGCAGGACAGGGGGTGGGTTTTACCTACTTTGCAGCGGGCGGGGTTGCCCCACAGCAAGTTGGCGCACCTGGGCACCAGTCAAAGTCAATTTGTTGCCCTGGATCTGGAAGGTGAGGGGTTTACTACCCCCTGTACTGGTCACCGGCCGCTGTGCTAAGGAGGCCAATTGCCCAATGCTCACCACCTCGCCGGCTGTGAGACAGAAAAGCTTATTGTTCCTCAACCCTCACTCCAGTAGGCACATCCCCTTGCCCATGAGACACACATACTGTGTGCTTTTGGTTCTCTCCAAGGTCCTGCATTATCTTTTGACATGAACCCACCGAAAACTGACCCTATCCTAACAAATTCCCTTCACCCTCCCTGCCTCCCATTTCCCCCTTTCCAGCAATCTTGAATTCCTCTTTCTCTGTCTCTCTGGGACTGAATAAGGTCTTTCCTCTGCAGTCCTTTCTTCCTCCCCATCCCTGAGTTATTCCAAACTGTTTCAGACTCACAGGGCAGGCGTGCCTGCATGTCAGGGGAGAGGATGAGGCGCTGAGGCCCTGGGGTTGGAGGAGCTGCAGCCGGGAAGGCATAGCCAGGCGGCACCGTCAGGGGCTTTAACAGGCTGGATGAACCAGGAGGAGCAGAGGGGCTCAGGCGCACTGGGGCCGGTGGAGATGGCTTCAAGGGCAAGGTTGCAGTGGGGGGTCGTGGGGTTCCGCCCAGCACCCCCACAGGGGGTGGCAGCACTATGGACACAAAGAAGAGGACTATCAACACCCTGTGTGTTCTATAGGTTTATGATGGTCCCATGGCCTCTTCCACTCCACCCAAACCATTCTTTATTCCCTTTCCCTGAACATTTCCTCAAGCCTCTTTCACTTCCTATTTCTTCTCAGACCCAAACAGAACTTCTGAAGTATCCCAGCACCTTGGTTCCCTTGCAACTCACCCTGGGGGAGGGAAGCACTGTTTGGCTGCACAGGGGGTAGCAGGACTGGGCCAGGGGGCCGGGATGCTGGGCTAAGTGGAGCCCCAGGGGATGAGGATGACACCAGTAGTGGGGCTGGCAGCACTGGAGGGGTTGGGCCAGAGGTGAGCTGGGCTGAGTGATCAGGGCCTGGAGGAGGTCGGGCTGGGGTAGGGCTCAAGGGTGTCCGTGGGCTGTTCACCACAACTACTGTTCGGCCTTCTGGCTTTGGCACTGGCTGAAGCATCCTATCATAGAGAAAAACTCTTTGGTTTTTTGTTCTCTTTGGAACAGAAAGATGAGGCAAAAAAATAAGAGAAATTATATGTACAAAAAGGAGGGAAAAAAGATAAAAATGCAAAACAGATATGAGGAAATACAAACAAGACTCAGAAAAGCGGATAAAGTGAGAAAAAAAAACTTAGACAAAATCAACCCATAATAAGTTCCCAAATCCCTGTTAGCATTCTCTACAGACTATTCCCTACTAGTGTTGAGAATAATACTTTAAACATCCATTGTTTATTCTTTCTCCCATATCATCCCTCCTCCACTACTGGTATTTATTCTGTTTTCCTTCTAATTTCCCATCCATTTATTCATCAGCCCTAGTACCTGTTAACCTTCATCTTGACAGGCTTTGGACGAGGAGGGGGGTCCGGAGCAGTGGCCACTTCTAGAAGTACCCGGCGAGAGAGGCGATGCCGGGGCAGAAATGTGTCAGCCTCATAACGAGATACTCGGCCCTCCAGCCCAATCAGGTCAAACCGGCCCATGTCCACCCGCTGTCATCAGAGGAGCCAGAGAAAGACAGGTCAAGTCAAAAGCCAATCAAAGGTGACTAGAAGTTGGCAGGCAGAGATGAGACAGGGCAGTCAGCATAGGAAGGGAGGAAAGAGGGTCAAGGGTCAGAAGTCAGTCACTAAACTCAGTAAATTGAGTATTGGGCTAGGGGGTATGGTGAGGTGAATTACTAATGGATAAAAACAAAATCAGGGGGAGGTTACTTACTTGGAGAGGATGGGTATCTGTGGCCTGAAGCACCAGTGAAGCAGTGCTAAAGCAGATGCCAGGAGTGATGAAAGGAGAAGTCACAGGCCGGGGGTCAAACAGGTTAGGGTGATTGCAGACCTTACGCAGCTGCATCAGAATGTTGATGACACTCATGAAGTGACCAGTAGCAAGTGTCTCCTTGGTACTGTCAGAAAAAAAGAGAAAAACATGGGTAAGATTCTAGAAATTTCCTCCTACTGCCACTTGGACAAAAACTCATTACTTGGAAGTCTAGCACCTATGCTTATGACCTTGGAGAGAGACTCACGTAGCCTGTGCCATGAAGTCATCATAAAGACAGCGCTGTCTCTTTGACAGACGGCAACGGATTACATGTTCGTACTTCTTGGGCATCTGCTTTTCAACATCCACTTTAACCCGGCGCAATAAGAAGGGCCGAAGTACCTAGGGCCAAACAGGCAAGAGGTTAGGAGGGTGAAAAACACCATGGGCAAAACCTAGATACCACTGCTACACCAATAGGCTCATTCTGGCCATCTTCCACCTAAGATCACCATGCCTCCTCCATGTTACAACCCACATTCTCCTGCCAAAATCATGGGAGAAAAAATACTTCTAGTTATAAGCTGTCTTCCTTTTCTTAGAGGACTTTTGGCTATATTCCCAACCCTTGGGGTCCGAACCTTTCCAGCATTCTGAAATATTGCTTAACAGAAATATTAATAATATAAAGAATATTAGCTATCATCTAATTCAACTTCTTCATTTTGGGAAAGAGGTTAAGGCCCAGATAGTTCAAATGACTTGTCTGAAGTTATCACTAGGTAAGTGGCAGACTGGAACTTGTTCTCAAATCTAACAAGTTCAGTGCTCTATTACTACATTTTATTCTACCTCTAGTTGTAATTTTCATGTGAATCTAAATCTATGCTATTTTTTTTTTAATCTGTGATGTTGTTTGGATACAACAGAAACTTCCCAACAAATCCCAAAACAATCCTCCTTACAAAGTACATTCCCTGCAAAAGCTGGCCTGTTTATAACACAAAAAAGAGATGTGCTTTTTGTGAATACGTTATGAACACTGACTATTCTACTTGAGCAAAGCACTGTGATCTTTCCATGCACACTGACTATATTTTAATTTATTCTTCCTTCCTCTTACCTTGTGCAGCCGTTTAACTAGACCCTCATTGTACTCCTGACTGCCTTCAATCATGCCAGTCAAAGGATTAGAAAACCATTCCTTGAACTCCCGGTGAGACTGGAAGACATGGGGCATCAGGAAGTGCATCAGGGACCACAATTCCATTAGGCTATTTTGCAATGGTGTCCCCGTCAAAAGCAGACGACGCTGGCTACAGAAAAGCACAGAACAGAGAGCAAGAGGGTCATGGCAAGGCCTTGGAGGCTCAAACTATCTTCTTGGGACTGTCTCCCAGAATTCAGGTAGATGGTTAGACTGTTTTTGTCAAATCATGAGACTTTCCCCAAGTTTTTCCATCTTCACCTGTTGAAGTTAAGTAAAGACTGCCATCGCTGAGACTTGAAGTTTTTGATATTCTGGGCCTCATCTAAGATGAGGTATCGCCAGTTCTTTCGGCGGAAGGCCTGGTGGTCCTGCAGCACCAGCTTATAAGATGTGATACAAACATGGAAGGCGTTGGGCTTTGTCCAGCCCTGAGAACAGGAAAACAAAGAAGAAAAGTTAAAGAGGAGAAATGAATAAGGACTAAGACGGTGAGGTAGGAAACAGGAAGGCAGGAACAAAGGAAAGGCCTTTTAAGGATTCAGGGGTAGTTTGGAAGAAAAAATTTTTGACACATGAAAAGAAAGAGGGCAAGAAGAGGCTACAAGGAACACAGAATCAATAGAAAGATCAGAAGTGATCAAACAAGAATAGCAAAAGTCTTAACCTGGCGCTTGAGCTTCCTTTCTTTTTGAGCTCCATAATAAGTGAGGATTTTAAAGCTGGGGCACCAACGCTTTAGTTCCATCTCCCAGTTTAACATCACACTGGTGGGGACAATGATCAAGTGGGGCCCCCAGTTACCTACAAGGGGAGAGGATTAGAGAATATTCCAGTACTCTTCAGTCAACCCTGTTGTCTCTGTGTCCAAAGCCCTGGTTGGGATACAGTTTCCCAATTCATGTACTCCTTTCCAGATATCAGTCTCACAGTAATTGGGGCTGGCTTCCAAGCATCAATCCTTAGCACTTAGTCAGATGGGTAACCAGGTTACATGTTAAACAGTTCAAATACTCAACATCCATGTTTAAACTTTTTTCATTTCTCAACCCCACCTTTCCCACCCAGTGACACAAGGACTACTCTCAAGGAAGTTATGTGGAGCCTGAAGGGAAACAGCCTCCCCCTGTAGCATCAAGGCAAAGTCCCCAGATCTAGATTCTTTCTGGGGTTACCCTTTTCACAGGCCAGGTGGGCCAGCAGGGAGATAGTCTGGATAGTCTTCCCCAGTCCCATCTCATCAGCAAGGATGCCGTTGAGCTTCTTCTCATACATAGTAACCAGCCAGTCCAGCCCAATATGCTGGTATTCTCGTAACTGGCCCCGAAGCAGAAGGGGGATTGGAGTCTTCACCTGGTAAGGAAGGAAAAGAGAGAATGACTAATTTCGAAGAATGGCTAGAGCAAGTGTTTTGAGTAGGAACAAAAGTAAGTATAACTGGGACACATAGCAGACAAAGACAGGCATGCCTGAGAACAAAGATGGGATTAGCTGGTACCTGGGTGGTGGCCAGGGTATAGCCCTTGGGTTGGAGGCTCTCAGCAGCAGCAGCAATGTCAGTTATCTCCTTCTTAGGTCCTAGTGACGGAGGGGGCCCTGGGGCAGCAGGGCCACTGTCTCCCTTGACTTCACTCCGTTCTTCATCCTGGGCCAGAAGATACTCTACTCCAAAGTCATCATCTTCCTCTTCTTCCTCATCTGCTCGGTTCCTAGGCTGGGCCTCCTCAGACTGCTCGGACACTTCTGACTCTGATTCCTCTGAGTCTGAATTCTCACTTGCCTCTTCCTCCTCTGAAACATTCTCCTCTTCCTCCTCAACTGCTTCCTCAGCAGATTCTGTGTAGATATGGACAGGGATCAGAGCTGCCCATACCTTATCCTCAACTACTACTTCTACTTCTGTACTTTAAGATCTTTTCCCATCTCCAAGATTCCTCAATCCCCACATACCAGATTGACTGCTACTGTCCTCATGGGGATGCTCTTCCTCTTCCTGATCTTGTTCAGATTCAGAGCTGGTGGCATCATCTTCCTCTTCCTCATCTTCACTACTTCCTGAGCCTGGGACTGAAGCATCTGAAGCATAGGCCCCTGCATACTGCTGTAGCAACTCCTCTACGGAAAGTTCTCCTAGAGGACACACCAGGATCAGCCTTCTATTTCCTCTCCAATGTTCCTGTTGTCTCAGCTTACTTTGCCCCACAAATGCTACAGTCATTGTTTTAGACTGAGCAGGGGAGGGGGCTGAAGGGTTATTTTCAGCACCAGCTACCAAATCCCAGCCCCACAGATGGGGTGGACCTGTGAAAAGTGCTATATTCTCAGAAGCAGTAAGCCTATCAAGTTCTACAACATCTCGTCCCCAGCTCCCTTACCTTCTCGGGCCAATTCACTGAGTTCCGTGGCATGGTCTACCTCCCCTGCCAGTTGTTCCTCAGCTGCTATTGTATCCTCTTCATCCTCTGCTATGGAAGGGAGCAAACAAAGTCAGTGGTAGAGAGAAGCTACGTACACTCCCCAAGGAAAAGAAAAAGAGTAACTGAAGGACTAACCTTCATCCTCATCAGCTCTGAATTCCTCATCCTCTTCATCTGGATGCCACAGCTGTTTATTTCGATGGGTGACAGGTGCTGGGTGCTTTCTCTAAGTGGAGAATGAAAAGAGTGAGAAGTCAGTTTAGGAGCACAGGAAATAGATATTAGCTCAGACACCATAGAATGATCCCTAATCCTACTGTCCCCCAAGTCACTGTTGCCACAGGCATGGCCAGGGCAAGAGTAACCAAGAGATTTTACTCTTAGCACCAGCTACCAAGTCTCAGCCCCACTGTCTGGGGTTAGACCTGTGGAAGTGCTGAACCTTAGAAGACCATCCCATGCTAACACCAACACCTTCAATGCAGACCCTAACCTTCTCCAAATTCAGATACCAGAATCGGAATCACAAATTTCCAGCTGGAAGAAATTCCAGTGGACATCTACTCCAACTCATAACAGAAAATGAATTCTAAAACATACATGACAAATAGTCATCCAGCCTTTGCATAAATCCAGTTGGAGTACCTCCACTACTTCCTGAGGCTACTGGGAAAATGCTTCTTTAAGAAACCTAAAACTGTTTTTGCAACTTTTACCAAGTGGCCTAAGACCTAAAAAACCTACTACTTCTTCCAACTGATAGCTCTTCAAATACATCAAGACTGCTATCATATCCCCTTTCGGTTTTCTATTCTCCAGGGTAAACACCCCAAGTCTCTTCAACCTTATAGGAATCAATCCTTTATGAATCTGAGGCTCTTCTCCATCCCTGGCTATCCTCCTCTGGGTACTTTACATTTTTATCAACATTACTCTTAAAATGTGGGACGTGGGACTAAACTGAATATGGTCTAATTAACCAAGACAGAGTATTGCAAGAACCTTCAGTTACTCCACTTATTACAAAGCAGGGTCTAGAGCTGGACCCAGCCTGCATTAATCAAATACAAATGTCCACTGACTGATCTCATTTTTAGGCTCTGATAGTAAGCCTCTAATCCTTCCCCAAACCTACAGAAGACCAAAAATTCATCGCTCTTCTCTATCCTGCCCTTTCTCTTGTACCTTTGAGCCCTGATGAGGTGGTTCTTCTTCACCATCCTCCTCCAAGACCTCTTGGGAGTCAGCATCACTTGATGAAGGGACCTGGGTGGGACTGGAGGATGCCACTAACAGCTGGGGGGGCAAAGAACGTAGTAGCTCTTCCAAGGGCAGCTCTCCCTCACGACGAAGAAGCTCAATCTCTTGCCTCTGGGTCTCTGCATCATTGCCCTCTTGCTGCTCCTCTACCTCAATTGTTTCTTCATCATCTTCTTCTTCTTCTTGTGGCTGAAAATCCCCATCTAGAACATAAAAACAAACTCAGAATTATGAAGATAATTAAGTCACAGGTTTAGACTGTTCTGAGGAGAGAAGGAAGAGAAACTAATTCAAGAGCACCCACCTTCATCATCAAGCTGGGGAAGGACAGGAGGTGGGGGACTAGAAGCAGCTGAACCAGTGTGAGAAGAAACAAGACCAGGAGAAGAGCCAGCTTTGCTTGGGGTTGGGGCAAGGGGCTGATTGAGGCTCTGGCTCAGCAAATCAGAATACTTCTCTGTTTGGCCCACAATGAAGTCAAGTTGAAGGTCTAGGGCTTTTTTTCGCTTTTCCTCTAGGCGAGACTGCTGTTTGAACTGTACCACCTATGATAAACAGGGAACAAGAAATCTAGGTCAGAGCTGCTACATATGATACCCTGAAAACAGGGCCTGTGTTTTCTCCACAAGCTGTCTACCTTTTGCCTATGCCAGTCAGTACCAGGTAAGACTCACATGCATTACAAAAATGAAATTGGGGTACTCTGATGTTAAGGTGACTCTTCTTGCCAAGGCCAACCTCTCATGTGACCTTGATCTGAAGACACTCTTTATACCAGCCTGGCCCTCAAAGACATCATCCAAGGAAGCAATTCTTATGGCAAGGGCCCAATTATCCCTACCAATTGAAATCCAACTGCCACACACAGGGCAGGCAAACCACCCTGTTTAAAGCATTGGGACACCTGGGGGAGAGGTAGGAGGCAGCATGTTTTAGGCAAGCCAGACCACCACCACCACCACCTAGAGCACCACCTCCCTTCAGATCCTGATGGAGACAGCTAAGGACCCTGAGTCCAAGAACCTTGGCATAGTACCTCCTCCAGCTTAGGAACCTCAGTCATCATCCCAATGGGGATGCAGTGTGCCAAAGGTTCCTACAGGTGCTACAGCCACAGCTACCAAAGACCCAGAAAGGAAAGTTCTTGGCACTATCATATCGTTTAACACAAGAAACTGAAATGATTTTATCAGTGGAAATGATATCAAAAGAGGAGTATTAACATCTGTTCTGCTACTGTACCCTAAGGACCATGGTATTTTTCCATCTGATATGCAGCTGAAATCTTCCATATGTGTATTCTCCCCAATAAGAATGTAAGCTCCTTGAGAACAGGGACTTGATTTTCTATTTCTAATGCTCAGCACAGTGCTTTGTATATAGGAAATGCTTAATAAATGCTTTATTCATTCATTCACATTCAAATTCCCTCCTGCCTACTCTGGCACATTGCTCTCTACTCCCCACCTCCTGGTAACCTTTAATCCCTCCCTTTCCATGTAAGTACCTTACATGCAGCCCATAAACATACCCATCTTTCTTCATCTTTTAAAATTATCTCTGGCTGTAACTATTCCTCAAAGTTATCATCCTATATTTCCCAAGTCAAACTCTTACAAAAAGCAGTCTATACTTGGCTTCCACTTCCTCTTCTCTGACTCCCTTCTCAATTTCAAACTGAACATTTAATTGAAATTCTCTCCCCAAAGTTACCAATGATTTCTCAAATTCCAAATATGGTGGCATTTTTTCAGTTTACAGTCTTCATGACTTCTGTTACAGACACTATAGGTTGCCCTCTCTTCTAACACGTACTTCCTCATCTCTGGGTTTTTGTGACAGTGTACTCTCCTGGTTCTCTTTATATCTTTCCGACCATTCTTTAGCCTCCTTTAATCATCTAAAATCAGGTCTTCTAATGGTAGGTATACCCTAGGACTGTCTTGAGTACCCTTTGTGCCTACTGGAATTCTCAACTGGATGTCCTGTAGGCATCTCAAAATCAGCAGGTCCAGACAGAATTCATGATCACCTTTCCCACCAAATTCCTCCTTCTTCATAACTCCCCTATTACTAGCTGAGGGCACCACCACCCTAATTATTCAGGCTGTCACCTTTGAGTCCTGTCCCTTCCACTGTATTCCTAGTCACCACCCTCGCGGGGTCTTTGTCCCCTCTTGCCCTGGATTATTGCGCTAGTCCTCTAGTCTCCCTTCCTCCTATTTTCTCCTCATTCTAATCCACTCTCCACATAATTTGTTTTAAAGTAGAGGTATGATGACCACAGAGTCCCACTACTTGTGTTAACTCAAGGATCAAGTACAAAGTCTTCTATCAGGTAAAGGCCTTCACAGATTGGCCCAATACATTTTTTCAGGCTTTACATGATTCTTTTTCATATACTCTATAGTACAATCCTCATAGACTCCCATCTATTTTCCATCTCTCTGCCTTTGCTCTAGTTGTCCCTCATGGATGAAATGCATTGCCCCTCTACTGCCACTTCTTAAGAATACCTTCAAGAGCCATCTTCTAAATAAAACCTTTTCTGATCCCCATGGGGGCTAGCACCTATTCCCAACCTCAACTCCTAATTACCTTGTATTTATTTTGCATATACATATACATGCTCATATCCCAATAAAATGTAAGCTGCCTGAAAGGCGGAAACGGTTTCATTTTGTCTAGTAGGTACTTAAACATCTGTTGATCGATAGAAGTCTTAGAAATGTACTGGGGTAGGCTGACAAATCTCTCCCATAAATATGGGGAGAAATTTTCTGAACAAGTCCAAACACATCTCCATTTCCCAAACTCCTACTTTCTCCACATTGCTCCAGAACTGCTTGACTTCCTTGGCAATGGATGAAGCAATCCGTCGTAATTTGGCCTGCTCTTCCCGCTTGGCCCGTTCTTCTTTTTGCCGCTGTTCCTCATGATGACGAATTACCATTCGTACTACCTAGTGGTAGAAGTATATAAAATTGAGAGTGACAGTAGAAACTTGGCCCCCATGTTTCCTCATCCTCCTCCCAACAGAAGAAATAGCAAAAAGGAAAAAGTTAAGAAAAAAAGTAAAAAATTTGGCGACCAAAATGTGTCTGAATATCTACAGGCCAATGTTTACTTCCCCAACATCCCCTTCCATCTCCAGGAGCGCTACAATTCCAGCATGTTTCTTCCAACTGTCCTAAATGACCTTATAGGCTTCTTCTACTTAAATAAAACATTTTCAGAGCATGGGATTCAGTCAGGGGAATAGGGGCAAAGGGTGCCTACCTTACGAGCCACACCCCGTTTCCAGCGCCGTTCCTGAGCAAAGTCAGCAGAGAGCCACTGCATTTCTTCACACAGGTAGTCCCAGTGACCCTTAGGTCGGGCTGGTTCAGGAACCTTGGGTAGTCGCCTTAGTGACCAGAAGCCTTCTTTCCGAAGCTCTGCAATTCGTGTTTCTATCTCTGCTTCCTGGTGGGGTAAAGAAGCAAAGGCCGATAACTCCCAACAATAACCATTCCACAGAAATGCACAAGAGATGAGTAAATATATCAAAAGGATGTGTTCCCAGAGATACATGGGATAGGGACTTATTCTTACTCTGTCCTTGCTCTAAAGAACTCGAAAATACTGCCCTGGGTTTCCCTCCTTGTTGCCTACTCCTTTCCTGAGAAAAATTACCTCAGGAAGTAAGACACCTAGTGATAGAAAAAAGAACTTAAGATGGAGGAAGAAACACCAAGAAGAAATGCAGAGAGTAAAAGCTAGAGACTGACAGTGAAGATGAGAAAAGACAAATAAATCCTAGAAGTATAGGTGAAAGGAAATGGAAAATAGGATAGAAATGGCTATGTCTATGGCAAGAAGGTTCCCAAAAGAGATCTGCAGACCCTCAAGGACTGGTGGGGGTAGGGAAAGGGTGGACCTGAAAATACATACATGCTTGGCCTGCTCAGCAATCTCAGCATGACTTTTCTCCCACTTAGGACCCTTACTGGCTGGGTCAGCAGGCTGGGGTAAGCCAAGTCCAACCAGTGGCACTGAGGAGACATCAGGAGGGCCAGGAGGCCCATCCAAGGAAGAGTCCTGGGCTAGGTGTTGGGGAGAGATGCCACCTGCCCCACTGGAGGCTGGAGAGTCAGTTGAGGCTGGGGATACTGGGTTGCTTCCTGTCATGCTGTCTGATACCATCTGCTAAGGAAGAGGAAGACAACTGAGTGGATTCTTATAGGTACCATAAACAACCATGAACATATTAGATTTCTTGCTTTTCACCCAGGAGATATTATACAGCCCACCAGAGAATCATGTCTCACTTCAACAGACATGCATCAAGTATATACTATATGCAAGGGACTGTGGTGTCATTCAGCAAAAGTAAAACCATTTCTATTCTCAAGAAACTTAAATTCTGTTGGGGGATGTGTGTTCATCCTTTGTTGCCAAAGAAGACCATGCCATCAGATAACTAATGGCATGACTTCCACTTGACTTTGTTTTGAGTGAGGGAGGACTGTGCAGGTCACCAGCCTCACTTCTCCTCCAGAGCCATCTGAAAACAGTGACCAAATATTGATCAGGATGATTGGAGATGACCCAGGATGAGGCAACTGGGGTTAAGTGACTCGCCCAAGGTAACACAGCTAGGGAGTGTCAAGTGTCTGAGGTGAGATGTGAACTCAGGTCCTCCTGACTCCTGCACAGGTGCTCCATCCACAGTACCACCTAGCTGCCCCAGTTGGGAGGGACAGGCCACACACAGAAGTATTACAAGGTATTTTGAAGAGGCAGAATGTTCTTAGTATTTATTTTCTTCTCAAAGCAATAGTCTTCCATCCTAACTCCTATTTCCCCCCACCTTAGAACCACATTTTCTAACAGGAGAAAAATCTCTTCTTTTCATACCTCTGTCTGGAGAACTGGAAGTTGAGGGTGGGCAGGAGAGGGGCTACTTTGCATTGTCCCACTCCTGGGCTCCACGTAGGGTGCCTGGAGGATGACGGTATCGTCGTCACCACTGCTGCTAGCCGAGGGGCTGGCAACCGGCTGCAGGGCATGCTGGGAGCTGGCCTCATTCTGGGCCACCGGCCACCGGGACCCACTGTCCAGGGCCCGGGGCCCCCCAGGGCGTCCCAGCCTCCGTTCGGGTCCACTGGCCTCTGGAGTACCTGTTTCAAAAGAGTGGGAAAGAAGAAACGAAGGGATCACAGCCATTCCCAAAGGTAGAAGCAGTATAAGGAAACCTCATTACTCCCAATTTCTAAACACCAGAGTGGAAAACCACTTTATTCACCAAGGTTTTCATTCAGAATACTAAAGTTAACATTGTCCCTTTAGTAGTGAGTAAAGCCAATCTCTCACAAAAAGCACATTCAAATATTACTTCAGCATTCAATGTAAGAGTCCAGAAATCCTGCCCCCAAAGTGTTTATAGATGATACCTTACACTCCCCCCATTGATTTTTTTTAAAAAGGACACTCTCTCTCTCTCTCACCTGTGTGAGCTGAAACCACACCCGCCGTGAAAGTCTGCACTTCCACGGTGCCGCTGTACCAAAGGAGAGCACACCTAAAATGAGGGTGAAGGAAAGGACTCATCAGTTTTGAGGAACTACTTCCGTGTAAATTCATATATTTATTCTATCCTACCTGCTTTTGAGTTTTTCAACGTATCCAAATTTAATAGGAAAAGATTGCAGTAAGAGCTTTGAGGAAGAAAGTTCTCATGTTCCAGTGAAGAGTAAGCAAAAGCATGCACTATGAAAATGGAATGCATTCAGGGAACAGGAACAAGTTTCTGCCACCCAAGAGAGAGGGGAAGAGCAGGAAAAAAGAGTGTAATAAAAGAAACTTTAAAAATCCTTTGCTGTCTGTTTAGGGCAAAGATCATCAGCGCACCCTACGAAAGAGAAGGTCCCTGCATACAGGAAGGGTAAAAAGGTGAGGTAAAAAGATGACTTTTCTGACTTCTACAGTCAAGGAGGGCCGGTTTTATTTCACAAATACACTTTCTTTGCAGAAATAATTCCAACACCTGAGTTAAGATCACAGCATGACTGAGACATGAAGAAGCGCTGCACCCCAATAAGCCTGTAGCTCACCTGCCCGCCCCCTCCCGCCCTTCACCCCGACGCGCCGTAGCCCAAGCAGAGGGGAGATCCCGTTTCCCACCGCCCCTAATCCTCTCGGCCCACAGCAGCGGCCGGCTCCTCCCACCCCCTCGCCCCGCCCCAACTCCGCCCACCCACCCAAGGTGCGCGCACACGGTGCGCGGAAGAAGAGGAGGGGTTCGGCCGGCGCGCACAAACACGCACAAACACACACTACACACGCACACCCGCACACAAGTCGGAAGGCAGCGCGTGCGCGGCAGGGGGTGGGGAGCCCTGGCAGGGCTCCCCGAGCCCGAGGGCTCCCGCCCAAACCAGAGGCAGGGCAGAGGCGAGGGCGGGGGCAGGACGGGGTAGGAGGATCCCAGGGTCCCCGGCCTAGCCCCCTCTCTGTTACACCGGGAGGAAATGAGAGGGGAGGGGGAAGGACAGGTGAGCTTCGGTGAGCCTCCCCCCGGCCCCCGCCCGCGGAGATGGGCACGCACAAGCACTGCCCGGCCCACGCTGCGCTACCCACTCCCTTCCTGCGCGCTCGTAAGGGAAAGAGAACAGGGCGCAGGGCACGAGGAGGGGTCACGGACACGCGCGGGCAAGAGCGCACCTGGATCTCGCGCTCGCCTCTCACACTCCTTCACCCATGCACGCGCGCGAAGGGCGGGAAAGGGGGAGGATAAAACGCCGGGGCCCCGTTTGGCCCGTCTGGCCTCTCTGTCCCTCTCTATGGGCGCGCGCCGGCAGTCTCGCGCACTGGCCCCGGGGCCCGGCCGAAGATGCGCGCGCAGCGACCCGGGAAGGGGGGGAGGGAGGGGAGCGAGGATGCGCGCGCAATCATTCGTCGTCGAGGAGGGGGAGGAGGGGAGAAG
This sequence comes from Bettongia penicillata ogilbyi, assembly GCA_023548195.1. Taxonomy (NCBI): domain Eukaryota; kingdom Metazoa; phylum Chordata; class Mammalia; order Diprotodontia; family Potoroidae; genus Bettongia; species Bettongia penicillata. Next base: position 5,474,289 of record JAJHZJ010000055.1, on the reverse strand, counting down.
GGGAGGAGGGAGGGACGAGGGGAATCAGCCATCTTGTCTCCCTCTTCTTACCTGCGTCCTCGGGGGCGCGCGCGCCACCCCCCCCGCCGGGAAAGGGGGGAGGGTTCCTCTCCTGTCGCCGCGGCCGCCCGAGGTCTCACCGGGCCTGCCGGTACTGCCGCTACCCCGTCTCTACCTCCACCTCTCTAAGCGCACGGAAGTGGGAGGGCGGTGGGGGGGAGGGGAGATGCCACTCCCCGCGAACCGCCGCCGCCGCCACCGCCGCTCCGGAGGCCTCACCAAAATGGCCGCCGCCGCCTTCGGCCGCCACCACCACCACCACCACCACAGATCGCTGCCGCTATAGCCGCCGCGGCCCGTCCTCTCGCGATAGAGAGTGTAGCGGGTGCGAGAGCGAAGGGGGAGGGAAAGGGAGGAGACGCGCGTGCCAGAAGGAGGTGTTGGCCTGCTGGCGCGCTAGGGTTCTTGGGAAGTGTAGTTTCCGCTCTGCGTGTGTCAAACCTTACCTAGCATTTCTTCAGCTTCTTGACGCAGAAACGAAAAGGTTAACTGAACTTTCCAGGCGATAATACCTTCATTTTTGAAGCCTGTTTCTAGTTACTCATACTCGAGGCACTCAATAGCTTTCCTGAAGTGTTGCTCGGGTCTCCCAGTAATAACTTCTACGCGAAACCCTATAAACACTTCGGAAGGGAGGAAAAAGAATGATATAAACACAGAACCGTAAATGCCGTGGGCATCCCCAGCTTTGCCCACGATTTCCTTGCATAAATTATCTTTCAACTCCCCATTTATCTAATCGTAGAGCACCCTTCAAGTCTAGCTCAACTCAGCTTTCTCCATGAAGACTTCTCTGATAGCGCGGAACCATGTGGTCCTTGCCATAGAGCTTCTTGAGTTACTAATTTATTTTCTTAATTTTTAAATTAACAGGCGTTTACTTTTTCTACCATCCCCAAATTATTTCTTGCTTTTACAAATGATGGATATTCTTTGTTTTTTATACCACCTAGTTTCCCCCAGTATCTATCCCTCTCCTCTAACAAATAGTATTTTTAAATTTAAAAAAACCCTCGTAACAAATATGTATAATTAAGCCAAACCAATCCACACATTATTCATGTTCGAAAATGTATATCTCATTCTACAGCTTGAATCTATCAGCTCTTTCCGTCATTAGCTTAGTAGCACAAATCATTATCAATCCTCTGAATTTATGGGTTGGTCATTGAATTTATCGAAGATCTTGAGTTTTTCAAACTTGCCTTTTTGTTGTTGTCAGTATTGTTATATAAATTATTTACTGGTTCTGCTTACTTCACTTTACATCAGCTGCATTTCTCACAAATCTTTTCAGGTTTCTCTGAACTCATCACTTTTATAATTTCTTATGGCAGTATATTTAACATATTTCATTACTTTCATATGCCAAAATTTATTCAGCCATTTTCCAATTGATGGGCACCTCCTTCAGTTCCGGTTCTTTGCAAACACAAAAATAGCTGCTATGCCTATTTTTGTGCATACAATTCTTTTTCCTCATTCTTTTGATTTCTTTTGGTTATTCTACTATAACTTTTTAGATCTTGCCTCAACGTAACTACAGCGTAAAGATCTTGAGGACAAAGGCCATATTTTGTACTCCATTGTATTTAGTGTCATACAGCAAGTACTTATTAACTCTCTACTAATTGTTAGGCAATATACTAGGCACTAGAAAACAGTTCTTGTCTAACCATTTCCCTGCTAAGAATAGGAAAGTGTGCTTTATCAACTGTTCTTCAGGATCAGGATCGAGCATTAAAACTCATCCGAATTTGACTGCTATTTAGGGTTGTTTTCATTTATATTTTATATTCATCCTGTATCTTGTTCTCCTGGTTCTTTTTTTTTTTTGAGTTGCATCTTTTGAAAGAAATCTTAATACCTTCTTTGAATTCCTCCTATTTGTGATTTCTTATGGAATGTATTATTACATTCATTTATCCTAATTTATTTTGCCATCCCTTAAATGGTGGAGACCCATTTTGTTTCTGTTCTTTTCTGCGTTGCTACCATAAAATTCTGCCTTATTTACTCTCCCCCCCCCAATAAATATGACAGAGACAGAAACAGCCAACTATGTGGTCACAACCTTGTGATGACCCAAATGGGGACATTAATATCTGGTACAGCTACCTCAATCTCCACTCAAAGTGTTTCAGGAGTTTTTGTTTCTCCTTACTTGAAAGTAGCTAGGAAAGAATGAGATATTTCATCTGTTCACACCTTTTAAATGCACACTAAGTGTCTCTGCCTAACTGGAATTTTTTTCTTTTTATTTTTTTTTTCATTATGGAGTTGTCAGACATAAACAAACACGATTATTTCCAAATAACAAAGAACAGAAAGACAATGGCATATGAAACTGTGAATTTCAATTATGTACTATGTTAAGTATATAATAAATTTAATACAATTATTCCGATACTGTCCTGTTTGTGTCTCTGAACTTCATTCAGCTCACTTTTGTGAATTTTATAAATGTTTTCTTTTTTCATCATTATTACTATCCCCATTTCCTTCATAATTCTCTTCAAATGAAAAATAAAATTTTAAAAATGCCCTCACTTTTAAAATAAGTATGGTCAAATGAAACAGACACACACATTGGTCATGTCAGAAAATGTGTGTCATTCTGCACCCATCACTTCTCTTACAAAGAGATAGTACATATGATTCATCATCAGTCTTTTGGAGTTATTGCATTGATCAGAGTTCTTAAGTCTTTCAAAATTGTTTTCCTTTATAACGTTATTGTTATTATAGAAATTATTTTCCTAGTTCCATTACTTCATTCTGGATCAGTTCATTCAACTTTTCTCAGATTTCTTTCATCTCTTTCATAACTTCTTATGTTGTATTCTATTACATTCTCATACCACAATTTCCTTAACTATTCTCTAATTAATAAGCATTCCCTTTGTTTGCAGTCCTTCCCATCCCCCTGCAAAAATATTCCTTTTAAAAGTTCTGCCTGACCCTTGAGTACTTCCTTAATTTGACACCATCCCATCTATCCAAACTTATCTCCCACTTCTGAAGCTCTAGTCAGGCCTTGTTTTCTCATAGTACCTCCTAAACTTATTCCTACTTCGGAACCTTTATTTACACTGGCACTTCTCCTTGAAATGTCCTCCTCAAACACCTATGGCAATCCAACTCCTACCTATGCTTTAAGGACAAGCTCAGGCTCCATCTGAATGAAACATTCCCCATCTAATTCCCTACATTGATCTCCTTTCTCTCTATCTTCTATTGCATGCCTGTGGAACCTAGCACTGAATCATACCCCATCCTGTATTTTTTTTCATTGTTTTGTATGCCTTAGTCCTGTCTCCCCAAATATATTAAAGATTTTTAGGACTGGGAATCTAAGCTTTCTTTGTATTCTCCCTCCCCAAGGTACCTAGTATTGATAGATGGTAAGTGTTCATTGTTTTATTGTTTAATTAATTGATTCTTAATCATAATTGGGAATTTTTTTGTCCTAATAGGGAAGTCACCTACCTGGACAACCTAGAAACAATCTAGCCACTAATCTGGTAGAGTTCCAAGCTTACCACGCACTGGGGGAGATCAATCCACAACCTGGACTGGGTTCATACAGGACAGAAAGCCATCTGTCATTCATTCAGCAAATATTTGCTGAGCCTCATATGTATAAATTACTGTGTTAGATGCTGTGGAGGAATGAAGGAATGAACGAGATACTTCAAGCTCAACGTTTCCAAAGCTAAATTCATTATCCTCTTCCCAAAACTTGCTCCCTATTTCAGGACCTAGACTTTGTGATATTTTAGTGAAACCGTCTATCCTCTCATAACCCTGGCTTCAGACACAGTCCCCTTTGAGTCTTTTCTCTCCTTTGTTCTTCACATTCAGTTGGTTGTTTGCCAGGTTCTGTCTATTTTACCTCTCCTACTCATCTCTTTTCCTTTCCCATTGCCATTTCATTAGTTCAAGATCTCACAATCTCCACCCAGAAGACTGCAATAGTCTTCTAGCAAATCTCCAATTTCTCCTCTCATCAGTCCATCCTATACATCACTGTCAAATTAGTCTCCCTAAAATATCACATGTCCCTCTCTTTTATTCAAATTCAATTATAATCCAGTTTTACAAAGTTAGAGACAACTAGACAGCACAGTAGATAGAGCAAGGAACCTGTAGTTAGGAAGACCTGAGTTGAAATCCTGCCTCAGTTTCTTCATCTGTAAAGTGGAGATAATAATAGCACCTGCTCCCAGGTTGTGAGATTTAAATATTTGTAAAGTGCTGTGCAAACCTTAAAATCCAGACTCCTCAGTTTGGCATTCAAAGCCTTGTACTGTATGAATTCTGTTTAACTTTATCTCTCATTATGTTCCAAAACGTACTGTATTCATCCAGCCTACCTGGATAATCTGTCCTTCCCTTAATATACCCCATGTTTCCCTACCCCCACACTTCTGTTGTTTTCTTTCTACTACCTATGGAAATACTACCCATTATTGGAAGCTCATCTTAAATGCCACTTTTTGAGATGCCAAAGAGCTTACATGGGATCCCTTCTGAAACCTCCACACATCAGTTAGTAATCCACACCTTGCACCTGAATGATACCTTTGCAAATGCAATCCCTGGGGCCCATGAGAGATAGTGGTGTCAATATCAACTGTGTTTGGGCTTGCAGAGTAGGCAGCTCCTAGCAGTCCTTAACCAGACAAATGTTTCCTCACACTGTTGCCACTCCATAATTTTTCTAGTGTTTCTTTACCCCAGTCTGACCAATAATTGATACTCATAGTTTTGTACCTCAAACTCTTATCCCCCTCTCTGGGCTGTAGAGATTAAATCTTGACAAAAAGACCCTAGTTTGCTACTGATAAAACTCCATTTTTCTCCCTCCTGTGTACCTCACTTCACTCATTTCCCCCTGTTCACTGTCAATGTGGGTGAACTTTCTGACTGGATCATGACTTAGACTTGAAGCAGCCAGCCCCAGTGCAGAGTTGTGCTGGGACACTTTCCTTAGGGAGGGGAGGTGAGATATATAAAATTAGAATTATTCCATTTATTCAAGAGGGTAGAAGCGAGAAAGGTGGATAGATATTCCAAACAGGCAAATTTAGATTGATACCAGGACAAAACTTCCAATAATTATATCTGTCCAAAAGTGAAAACAGCTGCTTCAGGAGATATTGGGCTCCCCATCATGGGTTGCTGGATATACCTCCTCCCAAATTCCCTCTTTCTGTTGATGGCACCATTAACTTTTCACCAGGCTTGGAATCTTGGCATCATCTCTGGATATAGTTGCTGGATAAATAGATGATATATGTGTCAAATGAGGGATTCATTTCAGGTATGTGTTGAATTGACCATTGACATCTCTTCCAACTCTAAAATTCTGTGATTTTTCAAAGTAACTATACAAGGAGCTATGCAATTTTGGGGATTTGGACATGTGACTTCATAAGTATAATTAGTTTCCCCTGTGAGAAAACTTCTACCATTTTAAATCAGCAATTTATACTCCTAGAGAATTGGTTGGGGTCACTGAAAGGTTAAGCAACCTGCCCGGGATCACGCAGCCAGTATGTGTCAGTGGATTACGAGCATCCAATAAGATATGCAAAGTTCTATGGGGGTTTCTGAGCAGGAAAAGATCACATATAGTTGGGGGAATCCAGAAAGACTGTGGAAAAGGGGGTAATTAAGATGTTATTTGAAGTAAGGATAGGATTTTTACAGTCAGAGATGTCAGGGGTAGTGTGAACAGAAGTGCCATTTTACAATGCTTGAGCTGAAGAGAAATACAATGAGAACTGTGCATTGGGTGATTGATCTAACAGTGTGTGCTGGATAGTTTGGAGGGGGAGAGACTGGACCTTTGTCAGCTTGGCATCTCCCACAGAGCTAGACATTCTCCCTAACCCTTTGATGAGAGGACATAGGAAATTCTTCTGATTGATGCCCAGCAACTCTTGATCACCCTCTCCCTCCACCCCCATTATATACCCATTTCAGTAATCCAGGTAAGAGGGTATAGTTGAAGGAGGTAGATGTGGGAATGTAATGGAAGGGGAAGACTTGAAAAATATTTTAAATGATGAATTGCCAAAACTGGGTGACTGATTGGATAAGGGTAATATGAGACAGACAGAGAGAGAGAGAGAGAGAGAGAGAGAGAGAGAGAGAGAGAGAGAGAGAGAGAGAGAGAGAGAGAGAGAGAGAGAGAGAGAGAGAGAGAGAGAGAGAATGATGCCAAGATTCCAAGTGTGGTGAAAAGTTAATGGTGCCAGCAACAGAAAGAGGGAATTTGGGAGGAAATTTTCGGGAAATGTGATGAGTTCATTTTTTGACATGAATATGGGACCCTTGCAAGATATCCAGCTGGAGACAGTTAGCAGGCAGATGGAAATACAGAATTGGATGTTAGGAGAAACATGAAAACTGGAGGTTCAAACTTAGAAGTCACCCCCAAAGAGAGAAGAGAACAGAATGTTGAGGAGGCTTATATTCTGGAGAGGGACCAGTAAAGAAGAATTGATCATGTATTGAAGCACCCTGGTCAGAACCTGAGCAATTTCCATTTTTTCCCCAGACTATGGAAGCAGCTGTGAACAGCAAATTTTGGAAATCTGGATTGGTATCCCAGAGAGGTGTCCAGCCAGGTTTGGGATGACTGTCCTGTTCTGAGGATGGCAAATGAACCTCTATTTATAAAAGCATTTTTAAAATAAATTTTATAAAATGTTCTATTTATGAAGCCCTGGCCCAGCTGTTTACTGTCTTTTGAAGCAGCATCTCCCTGTCTATCCTTCAAAATTCCTTCATAAAAACTATGGAGCAGATTGTTTAACACTTATTTTAGGGTTGTCATTAAGTATTTATTGAGGAATTAGCCTTGTTCTATTTAATGCCAGAAGACAGAACTAGGAGCAATAGATGAAAATTGTAAAGATGCCAATTTAGTCTTTGATGTAAGGGAAAACTTTCTAATAATTAGAGCTTTCCAAAAGTGGAATGGATTGCCTAGTGGGATAATATAGTGGGAATAAGTGTGTTAATTTAGGTTCAACAATCCCATTTTGTGGGATTTAATCCTCCATCTTGTGACTAAATAGTTGTTATATAAGCTACTTTTTCCAGTGGTATAATTTTGCAATGATTTGTGTAATTGGTAATTTGGTAAACAAATTGGTGATTTGGTAAACACTATCAAACTTACATATGTCCCTTAGATTTTGTAAATGATTACTAATGACATGTGTCCCCCAAATCTGGTAAAAAACTGACAAATACTTGCTAGTGACATTATATATGATTGATAGTTTCTTTCATCATAAGCTCCCATCATACAACACCAATCAGAATTTAGATGTAATTTAAAAAACCAGAAGTATACCCCCATATTTCCTGACTCCAGCAATCAGCTTGATCCTCAGTTGATTCTAGGCTATATTTCCAAATTTGGAAGGCACTTGGAAATGTGAGCATCCCATGTTCACCTGAATGACAGAGAACTAATAGAATGCTATCTTGAAAGGAAACATACAACCTCTAATCAGGCAGAAAGGTTACCTTGTCATGAGTACCAGGATAAGCCATGCTTAGTGGGACCTTAAAATTCATTTGTAGAGGGCTTGATAGTCAATTGAATAGACTATTGAATAGTCAATAAAGTTTGGATACATCTATGAGTGTAGGTCTTACCAGTGTAGTACTTGCTATTAACCCTAATAAAAAGAAGCAATGACAAATTGGTTTCACATGTGCACTGTATGTTACAGGTAGCGGGACCCTTTTACTGGAAATCTTTAAGTAGAGATTAGTTAGAATGTTGATCACTAGTCAAGTGGGGATCATTTTTCAGGTATGAGTAAAAGATAGCCTCTGAGATTCCTTCCAACTCTCAAATTTCATGATTCTTTGAGTGCCTCCTCTGGGCAGAGTTCTTACTAGACATAAGACAACAAAGGAATCAAATATTTCTTACTTTAAACTCATTTGACTAATGACAACTTAAGTTTTGTTTTTCAACAAGAGGAAATAGCAACAGGAAGTAGGATGATATCAGGAAGTGGCAAGATGACAGACTTCTCAGGGAATGATCTCATTTTCAGTAAAATACAAGGCAAGGTTCTCAGCTTAGAGGGTGGGAGTAGGGGGAGTCTTGGGAATCTTGAGGAGGGAAGAAAAGGTTTGTAAGAGTTGTTGTAATGAGATAGTCAATGCATCCCTCTCCAATCATAATACAATAAAAATTATATGTAATAAAAGGCCATGGAAAGATAGACCAAAAATTAATTGGAAACTACATAATCTAATCCTAAAGAATGAGCTGGTTAAACAACAAATCATAGAAACAATCAACTTCATTCAAGAGAATGACAATAATGAGACAATCTACCAAAACTTACAGGATACTGCAAAAGCAGTTCTTCGGGGAAGTTTTATATCACTGAATACCTACATGAATAAAATAGAGAAAGAGGAGATCAATGAATTGGACATGAAACTGAAAAAACTAGAAAAAGAACAAATTGAAAATTCCCCAATAAATAGCAAATTAGAAATACTGAAAACCAAAAGAGAAATTAATAAAATTGAAATTAAGAAAACTATAACTAAGAGTTGGTTTTATGAAAAAGCCAATAAAATTGATAAAACTTTGGTCAATTTGATTAAAAAAAAAGAAAGAAGAAAACCAAATTACCAATATAAAAAATGAAAAGGGTGTTCTCACCACCAATGAGGAGGAAATTAAAACAATAATTAGAAATTACTTTGCCCAACTGTATGCCCATAAATTTGACAATCTAAATGAGATGGATGAATATTTAAAAATAAATAAATTGCCCAGATTAACAGAAAAGGAAGTTGAATACTTAAATAACCCCATCTCAGGAAAAGAAATTGAACAAGCCATCAATGAACTCCCTAGGAAAAAATCTCCAGGGCCAGATAAATTTACAAGTAAATTCTATCAAACATTTAAAGAACAGTTAATTTCAATACTAGACTATTTGGGAAAACTGGTGAATAAGGAATCATACCAAATTCTTTTTATGATACAAACGGTTCTGATACCTAAACCAGGAAGAGCCAAAATGGAGAAAGAAAATTATAGACCAATTTCTCTAGTGAATATAAAGGCAAAAATTTTAAATAAGATATTAGCAAAATGAATACACCAACTTATCATGAGAATAATACATTATGATCAGGTAGGATATATACTAGGAATGCAGAGCTGGTTAAATATTAGGAAAACAATCAGCATTATTCAACATATCAACAACAAAACTAACAGAAACCATATGATTATCTCAATAGATGCAGAAAAAGATTTTGACAAAATTCCTATTGAAAACACTGGGCAGCATAGGAATAAATGGAACTTTCCATAAAATAATAAGCAGTAGCTACCTAAAACCTTCAGCAAGCATTATATACAATGTGGGTAAGCTAGATGCATTTCCAGTAAGATCAGGGATGAAACAAGGATAGCCATTAACACCACTGTTACTCAATATGGTACTAGAAATATTAGCTTTAGCAATAAGAGAAGAAAAGTAAATTGAAGGAATTAGAATAGGCCAAGAAGAAGCTAAATTATCACTCTTTGCAGATGATATACTTAGAGAATCCCAAAGAATCAAGAAAAAATAATAAACAATTTTGGCAAAGGTACAGGTTGCAAAGTAAACTCACATAAATCATTTGCTTTTCTATATATTATTGACAAAGTCCAACAGCAAAAGATAGAGAAATTCCATTTAAAGCTACAGCACACACTATAAAATATCTGGGAGTCTATCTGCCAAAACAGACCCAGGGACTATATGAACACATTTACAAACCACTTTTTGCACAAGTAAAGTCAGATCTAAGTAAGTGGAAAACATCAGTTGCTTGTGGGTAGGCTAAACTAATATAATAAAAATGACAATTCTACCTAAATTAATTTACTTATTCGGTGCCATACCAATCAAACTACCAGATAATTATTTTCTAGAGTTAGAAAAAATATCAAAATTCATCTGGAAGAACAAAAGGTCCAGAATATCAAGGGAACTAATGTAAAGAAATGTTAAGAAGGTGGTCTAGCACTACCAGATCTCAAATTATATTATAAAGCAGCAATCATCAAAACCACTTCGTACTGGCTAAGAAATAAAGGGGTAGACCAGTGGAATAGGTTAGGAACTCAAGACACAGTAGTCAATATAGTAATCTACTGTTTGATTAAGCTCAAGGACCGTAGGTTTTGGGATAAGAACTCATTGTTTGACAAAAACTGCTGGGAAAACTGGTAAACAGTGTGGAGAAAACTGGGCCTAGCCCATTGCCTGACACTGTACACAAGAATAAAATCCAAATGGTTACATAATCTAGGTATAAAGATTGATACTATAAACAAATTAAAGGAGCAAGGAATAGTGTATTTGTCAGATTTGTGGAGAATGGAGAAATTTTTGACCAAACAAGAGATAGAGAACATTATGAAGTACAATATGGATAATTCTGATTACATGAAATTGAAAAATTTTTGCCCAAACAAACCCAATGCAACCAAGATTAGGAGGGAAGCAGAAAACTGGGAAAGAATTTTTGCAACTAGTATCTGAGATAAAAGCCTCATTTCTAAAATATATAGAGAACTCTGTCAAATTTGCAAGAATATAAGTCATTCTGCAATTGATAAATGGTCAAAAGATATGAACAGGCACTTTTCAGAAGAAGAAATTAAAGATATGTATAGTCATATGAAAAAATTCTCTAAATCACTATTGATTAGAGAGATGCAAATCAAAACAACTCTGAGGAACCACATCACACCCATCAGATTGGCAAACATGACAGAACAGAAAGATGATAAATGTTGGAGAGGATGTGGAAGAGTTGGAACACTAATTCATTGTTGGTGGAGCTGTGAGCTGATCCAACCATTCTGGAGAGCAATTTGGAAGTTTGCCCAAAGGGCTACAAAAATATGCATATCCTTTGACCCAGCAATATCACTTCTAGGACTGTTTCCCCAAGAGATCATAAAAATAGGAAAGGGACCCACATGTACAAAAATATTTATAGCAGCTCTCTTTTTTTTCCTGTTATAAATTTATTTCTCTATATCTCACAGTTTTCTATTAAGACATATACCCTATATCAGTCAGATACATGTGACAATTTAGATGGTAATAACCTGTGCCCATCATTTTGGTTTCTATATCATTGATGGAATTATATACAGTTAAGTAATTGAAGCAAGAAGAAATATCACATGTAATATGATCAAGATCCCAAAAGAAAAAGCTCAAGCACCAAAAAGTCAAAAAAAAAAAAGGAAAATTGCATGTTTAGATACAGGTACACTTTCAAAAATGGTTCACAAATGATAAACTTTTTTAAGAATGACGGAACTAAAGATCAACAAATAATGTCCTACTACTATATGCCATATGGTTGGTTTAGGTAACTTTAAAATTCTTGATAAGGAATAATTTTTTGTTTCTGCTGTGCAGCATTTGATACTACAAGCAATTATTTATATCTATTGGGCCTTTATTATTAATGACATTAAAAATGATCAACTCCAAAATTCAAATCTGAGAATTAATACTGGAAATTCAACTGAAAATTATTTGTCATTTTCTTTTTTTTTTTTAATAAAAATTTATTTATTTAGCTTTTTACATTCATTTTCACAAAATTTTGGGTTCCAAATTTTCTCCCCTTTTATCCCCTCCCCCCACCCCAATACACCAAGCAATCTAATTTTCCCTATCACCAATCAGCCCTCTCTTCTATCCTCCCTCCCTTCTCTTTTCCCCATCTTCTCTTTTGTCCTGTAGGGCCAGATGACTTTCTATTCCCCATTAACTGTATTTCTTATTTCCGAGTAGCAACAACAATACTAAAGAGTTGTTCCTAAAACTTTGACTTCCAAATTCTCCCCATCCCTCCTTCCCCACCCGTTCCCTTTGGGAAAGCAAGCAATTAAATATAGGCCATTTCTGTGTAGTTTTGCAAATGACTTCGATAATAATCGTGTTGTGAAAGACTAACTGTATTTCCCTCCATCCTATCCTGCCCCCCATTGTTTCTATTCTGTCTTTTGATCCTATCCCTCCCTGAGTGTTGACTGCAAATTGCTCCCTCCTCCCATTGCCCTCCCTTCCATCATTCCCCCCATCCTTGCTTATCCCCTTCTCCCCCACTTTCCTGTATTGTAAGATAGGTTTTCATATCAAAATGAGTGTGCATTTTATTCCTTCCTTTAGTCGAATGTGATGAAGGTAAACTTCTTGTTTTTTTCTCAGCTCTCCTCTTTTTCCCTCCACTAAAAAGTCTCCTCCTTGCCTCTTGAATGAGATATAATTTACCCCATTCCATTTCACCCTCTCTCCTCCCACTACATTTCTCTCTCACCATTTACCTTAATTTCTTTTAAGATATGGTCCCATCCTATTCAATTCACTCTGTGCTCTCTGTCTGTGCATGTATGTGTGTACATACATGTGTGCATGTGTGCATGCACGTGTGTACGTGTGTGTGTGTGTGTGTGTGTGGTACCACCAACTACCCAGATACTGAAAAGTTTTAAGAGTTACAAATATTGTCTTTCCATGTAGGAATGTAAACAGTTCACTTTTGGTAAGTCCCTTATGACTTCTCTTTGCTGTTTACTTTCTCATGTGTCTTCTCATTCTTGTGTTGGAAAGTCAAATTTTCTTTTCAGCTCTGGTCTTTTCATCAAGAATGCTTGAAAGTCCTCTGTTTCGTTGAAATACCATATTTTCCCCTAAAGCATTATACTCAGTTTTGCTGGGTATGTGATTCTTGGTTTGAGTCCTAGTTCCTTTGACTTCTGGAATATCCTATTCCATGCCCCTCGATCCCTTAATGTAGAAGCTGCTAATCTTGAGTTATCCTGATTGTATTTCCACAGTACTGGAATTGTTTCTTTCTAGCTGCTTGCAAGATTTTCTCCTTGACCTGGGAATTCTGGAATTTGGCCACAATGTTCCTAGGAATTTCTCTTTTTGGATCTCTTTCAGGTGGTGATCGATGGATTCTTTCAATACTTATTTTGCCCTCTGGTTGTAGAATGTCAGGGCAGTTTTCCTCGATAATTTCATGGAAGATGATGTCTAGGCTCTTTTTTTGATCATGACTTTCAGGTGGTCCCATAATTTTAAAATTGTCTCTCCTGGATCTATTTTCCAGGTCAGTTGTTTTTCCCATGAGATATTTCACATTCTCTTCCATTTTTTCATTCTTTTGGTTTTGTTTGGTGATTTCTTGGTTTCTCAGAAAGTCATTAGACTCCATCTGTTCCATTCTAATTTTGAGAGAACTATTCTCTTCAGTGAGCTTTTGAACCTCTTTTTCCATTTGGCTCATTCTGCTTTTGAAAGCATTCTTCTCCTCATTGGCTTTTTGAACCTCTTTTGCCAATTGAGTGAGCCTATTTTTCAAGGTGTTATTTTCTTCAGCATTTTTTTGGGTCTCCTTTACCAAGGTATTGACCCGTTTTTCATGCTTTTCTTGCATCTCTCTCATTTCTCTTCCCAGTTTTTCCTCCACCTGTCTAACTTGCTTTTCAAAATCCTTTTTGAGCTCTTCCATGGCCTGAGCCCACCAGACATCCACCTGGGATGTCTGGGATACAGAGGCCCCGACCTCCACGTCTTTCCCTGATGGTAAGAATATTTCCTCGTCATCAGAATTGAAAGGCGGGAACATCTGTACCCGATCAAAGTAACTTTCTATAGTCTTATTTTTCTTCCCTTTTCTGGGCATTTTCCCAGTCGGTTACTTGACTTCTGAGATTCCTCTCCACCCCCGCCTAGATCCACCCAGCTAGTGCTTGGGGTCTGAGATTCAAATGGGCTTTCCACGGCAGGCTTGGCTGCTATTCAATGTGAGCTTAAGTTCTGGTGCTCAGGTGGGGGCAGGGTCGCCTCCCAGGCTCAGTTCCCTCAGGGGTTTTATGCAGAGACCTTCAGTAGTGGGGCCAGGGCCATCTCCCAGGCTCAGTTCTCTCAGGGGGTTTATACAGAGACCTTCGGTAATGGAGCTCCTGTCTACTCGGGGAGTCCCCGGCCGCTGCTGCCTCTGCCGCTGCCTCCCGAGGGGGCCCGAGTCACGGAGACACCCTGCTCCCCTCTCAGCCAGTCCAGATGTCTCTCTCACTGACCTGTAGCACCTGTGTGTGGAGGGACCTTCGCAGCCACCGGAAATTCCGTCCCTGAAGCCTGCTCGGATCTGCTCCTCTGGGGCCATGTGGCCAGGGCAGCACAGGGGTGGGCTCCGCTTTCTGGGGCGTGACGGACCCTTGGGGACGGCTCTCCAGGGCTCTCTGGAATGGAAATCTCTTCCAGTGTGTTTCTGTGCACCTTGCAGTGCTCCAGAATCTCTGGGGAGTTCTTCTTGCAGGAAATATATGGGCTGTGGGTTCAGAGCTAGCATACGTGAGTCTTTCTGCTCTGCCATCTTGGCTTCAGCAGCTCTCTTTTTGGTGGCCAAGACCTGGAAATCAAGGAGATGCCCATCAATTGGGAAATGGCTGAACAAATTGTGGTATATGAATGTAATGGAATACTATTGTGCTATAAGAAATGATGAATAGGAAGACTTCAGAGAGGCCTGGAAGGACTTACATGAACTGATGCTGAGTGAAAAGAGCAGAACCAGGAGAACTTTGTACATAGTAACAACCACAGTGTGTGAGGAATTTTTCTGGTAGATTTAGCCCTTCATAGCAATGTAAGGACCTAAAAAACTCTCAATGGACTCTTGAGGCAAAATGCCTTCCTCATCCAGAACTATGGAATTGGATCACAGAATAAAGCAGACTATTATCTCTTGTATTTTGTTTTATTTTGTTTTTTCTCTTGGTTTCTGTCATTCATTTTAATTCTTCCATGTAACATGACTAAGGTGAAAATGTACTTATTGAGAATGTATATGTAGAACCTATATAAGATTGTACACTGTCTCAGGAGGGAGGGGGGAGGGAAGAAGGAAGGAGGGAAGAGGGAGGGGGAGAAAATCTAGAATTTATGGAAATGATTGTGGAAAACTAAAAACAAATAAATGAGTTAATTAAAGAAAAAGAGTTGTTTTAATGTAAGGATTACCTTACTGCAGAGAGGACCCAGTTAAGATTATTTGTAGTGGATTCTCTCAGCATAGTTTCATGATTTTCTTCAGTTTCATCTAGCTGCATTTAAGTAGAAATGAGAGTAGCAGACAGTGAGAGTAATCCAAGATTAAGGCTTAGGATGGCAATATTTGTGATGAAATAAGGGATACTGGACTCAAGAGAAGAGCATAGTATCGAGTTGAACTGGTTCACCAATGGGTGAAGGTGGAAAAGGAAAGAGAGTGTCACTAACATAGGGGTGATGACCTGGGAAAGAAATGAGAAATTGAGCAATTAGAGTCATTGTGTGAATGAAGAAAAGGGTTTGAGGTTGCAAGGTAGAGAGAGTTGGAATGACAATGGATTTTGATCATGTTCAAGCTCATGAACATGCAAGTGGTGCATTTGTGGGTAATGGCAAAATCAAGGAAATAACCATATTTGTGTGTGGCTGAGGTGGGGTGAAGGAGCAGGGCATGGGAAATGAATAAATTGAGAAAATGAGAGATTAGTTGTAGAAATGGTGCCAAGCTTGAAGAAGTTTGTAGAAGTTTCCTCATCTGTGAGTTCCTTATACTAAAGAAATGACAGTTTCTGTCCTGTTTCTATATTTGCTTTTTATACCTAGGTGGTGCAATGGCTAGATAGAGCAAAAGACTTGAGTAAGGAAGACCTGTGTTTGAATCCTACCTCAGACATTTACTAGCTATGTGACCTGGGCAGACAAGTCACTTAACCTTTATCTGCTTCAATTTCCTCATCTGTAAAATGGGGATAATAATAGCACCTAAATCACAGGATTGTTGTAAGGTTCAAATGAGTTAATGTATATAAAATACTTTGCAAATCTTGAAGTGCTATATAAATGCTATAACTTTATCACATTCATATAGCACTATAAAATTAAAAACTAATCCACATTATTGTTAAAATTAGTTAAATTATGGTTACTAGCTGTGTGACCTTGGGCATGTCACTTCACCCCTGTTGGTCTCAGTTTCCTCATCTCTAAAATGGGGATAATAGCCATACCTTCCTTCCCAGAGTTGTACTGAGGATAGAATGAGATAATATTAGTAAAGTGCTTAGCATAGTGCCTGGTACATAGTGTTATATAAATGTTACTTATTACTACTACTACTACTACTACTACTACTACTACTACTACTACTAGTACTACTACCACCACTACTACTAGTAGTAGTACTTCTCTTAAACCTAAATTGTCTCTGGCTCCTTCTTGCATTAGCTTCTTCTGTTTCAAAGTATAATAGCTCTCATATATTTTATTCCTTATGCCTTCAGTACCACCTTTACAGAATTAACTCACTAGATCTTTTCAAAGTTGGTTGGTGTGAGGAAACTGAACTTCACAGTGTGGCAAATAAGCTTGCCTAAAGCCACAACAGCAAGTTAGTGTTAGAACTGGACTTAAACCTAAGTCTTCCTAGAGTGCTACTCTTTAGAACTTGCTAAAACAACATGCTTCCCATTTGAATTACTTCTTTCCTCATCCTGATTCTTCTTTCCCTCTCCCAGCAGGTTATTTATAGGCTGTTTCATTTTCTACTCTCCCTCCTGATAAGCAGGAAATTTTGAAAACTCTACTGATCGAGGAAAAGTTTCTGGAAATTTTCTTCTGTTAGGAGAAAAATGTAAAGGATGTAAAGGAGTTTTTTGTAATCATCATTTTGATTAGTTCCTCCAACCATTCAGATTAGATTACAAGGTCCTTTGTAATACCTTCTCTAGTCCCCCAAAACTTGCACTCATAGTTGTAGTTCAGTCCCCAGGAAGTGGCTACTTCCCTCAGGTTTTAGAGTTGACCCTGTGAACTACTACTGCAGTTTACAAGACCCCACCAGTGTACTTCCTGTTAATAATTAGTCACTAAACTCAGTTATTAGCAAAGATATTTACTCAAACAGCATAACAAAAACTATGGTTGCAAAACATTCCCTCATGATTGCAGAGTGTACTCTCCCACAAATAGATCGTGTCCATAGGAAAAGTGGACAAAACTCATAGTGTGGGGGGGCGGAGTCAAGATGGCAGAGTAGAAAGACCCACGTATGCTAGCTCCAAACCCACAGCCCATGGATTTAATGTAAGAAGAGCTCCCCACAAGTTCTGGATCACTGTAGGGTGTGTAGAAACACAGTGGAAGAGATTTCCGTTCCAGAGAGCCCTGGAGAGCCGTTCCCAGGGTCCGTCACACTCCGGAAAGCGGAGTCCACCCCAGCACTGCCCTGGCCACGTGGCTGAGAGGAGCAGATCGGAGCAGGCTTCAGGGACGGAACCTTGGCCAGGAAGGTCCCTCTGCCCACAGACTCTACAGGTCAGTGAGAGACACGTCTGGGCTGGCCAAGAGGGCAGCGGGGTGTCTCCGTGACTCGGGCCCCCTTAGGAGGAAGCGGTGGAGGCAGAGGCAGGAGTGTGGCGGAGGCAGCGGCGGAGGAGGCAGAGGAGGTGGCCCAGGACTCCCCTAGCAGGCAGGATCTTCATTACTGAAAGTCTCTGCATAAACCTCTTGAAGGAGCTGAGCCTGGGAGATGGCCCTGCCACCACCCTCTCCATTACTGAAGGTCTCTGCATAAAGCCCCTGAGGGAACTGAGCCTGGGAGGCGGCCCTGCCCCCACCCCAGCACCAGAACTAAAGCTCACATTGAATAGCAGCCACGCCTGCCACAGAAAGCCCATTTGAATCTCAGACCCCAAGCACTAGCTGGGCGGATCTAGGCAGAGGTGGACAGGAATCTCAGAAGTGAAGTAACTGGCTGGGAAAATGCCCAGAAAAGGGAAGAAAAATAAGACTATAGAGAGCTTTTTTGAGCAGATGCAAATGATCCCGCTTTTCGGATCTGATGACGAGGAAATATTCTTGCTATCAGGGAAAGACGTGGAGGTCGGGGCCTCTGTATCCCAGACATCCCAGGTGGATGTCCGGTGGGCTCAGGCCATGGAAGAGCTCAAAAAGGATTTTGAAAAGCAAGTTAGACAGGTGGAGGAAAAATTGGGAAGAGAAATGAGAGAGATGCAAGAAAAGCATGAAAAATGGGTCAATACCTTGGTAAAGGAGACCCAAAAAAATGCTGAAGAAAATAACACCTTGAAAAATAGGCTCACTCAATTGGCAAAAGAGGTTCAAAAAGCCAATGAGGAGAAGAATGCTTTCAAAAGCAGAATGAGCCAAATGGAAAAAGAGGTTCAAAAGCTCACTGAAGAGAATAGTTCTCTCAAAATTAGAATGGAACAGATGGAGTCTAATGACTTTCTGAGAAACCAAGAAATCACCAAACAAAACCAAAAGAATGAAAAAATGGAAGAGAATGTGAAATATCTCATGGGAAAAAAAACTGACCTGGAAAATAGATCCAGGAGAGACAATTTAAAAGTTATAGGACCACCTGAAAGTCATGATCAAAAAAAGAGCCTAGACATCATCTTCCATAAAATTATCGAGGAAAACTGCCCTGACATTCTACAACCAGAAGGCAAAATAAGTATTGAAAGAATCCATCGATCACCACCTGAAAGAGATCCAAAAAGACAAACTCCTAGGAACATTGTGGCCAAATTCCAGAATTCCCAGGTCAAGGAGAAAATCTTGCAAGCAGCTAGAAAGAAACAATTCCAGTACTGTGGAAATACAATCAGGATAACTCAAGATCTAGCAGCTTCTACATTAAGGGATCGAGGGGCATGGAATAGGATATTCCAGAAGTCAAAGGAACTAGGACTCAAACCAAGAATCATCTACCCAGTAGAACTGAGTATAATACTTCAGGGGAAAATATGGTCTTTCAATGAAACAGAGGACTTTCAAACATTCTTGATGAAAAGACCAGAGCTGAAAAGAAAATTTGACTTTCAAACACAAGAATGAGAAGAAGCATGAAAAAGTAAACAGCAAAGAGAAGTCATAAGGGAGTTACCAAAGGTGAACTGTTTACATTCCTACATGGAAAGACAATATTTGTAACTCTTAAAACTTTTCAGTATCTGGGTAGTTGGTGGGACCACACACACACATGTACACACATGCACACACACAGACATACACACATGCACACACATACAGAGACAGAGAGCACAGAGTGAATTGAATAGGATGGGACCATATCTTAAAAGAAATTAAGGTAAATGGTGAGAGAGAAAGGTAGGGGGAGGAAAGAGGGTGAAATGGAATGGGTTAATTATATGTCATTTAAGAGGCAAGTAGGAAACTTTTTAGTGGAGGGAAAAAGAGGAGAGCTGAGAAAAAAAACCAAGAAGTTTACCTTCATCACATTCGACTAAAGGAAGGAATAAAATGCACACTCATTTTGGTATGAAAACTTATCTTACAGTATAGGAAAGTGGGGGAGAAGGAGATAAGCAAGGTGGGGGATGATGGAAGGGAGGGCAATGGGAGGAGGGAGCAATTTGAAGTTAACACTCAGGGAGGGACAGGATTAAAAGACAGAAGAGAAACAATGAGGGGCAGGATAGGATGGAGGGTAATTCAGTTAGTCTTACACAACACGACTATCAGGGAAGTCATTTGCAAAACTACACAGATATGGCCTATATTGAATTGCCTGCCTTCCCAAAGGGAATGGGTGGGGAGGGAGGGATGGGGAGAATTTGGAACTCAGAGTTTTAGGAACAACTGTTTAGTATTGTTGTTGCTACTAGGAAATAAGAAATACAGTTAATGGGGAATAGAAAGTCATCTGGCCCTACAGGAGAAAAGAGAAGATGGGGACAAGAGAAGGGAGGGATGACAGAAGAGAGGGCAGATTGGAGATAGGGAAAATTAGATTGCTTGGTGTATTGGGGTGGGGGGAGGGGATAAAAGGGGAGAAAATTTGGAACCCAAAATTTTGTGAAAATGAATGTAAAAAGTTAAATAAATAAATAAATATTTAAGAAAAAAAGAAAAAAGAAAAAAAAGCTCATAGTGTGATGGTAGTAAGGCACACATGCAAGATATATATATATATATCTCAATATATATACGTATGTATGTGTGTATGTATGTATGTATGTCAAAAGCTACTCATGACACCAGGAATTATAGGGCGTAGAAGTCCTTTTTCTGTTTGTAGAGTTCTCACACTGTGTCCCCAGTTTTTAGCATATGTTGATTTGTGTTTAAAACAAACAACTTTGACTAGCAAGTACAGAAAGAAAACTATAAGAATGGGACAGATAGGTCAGTAAAATTTGTTTTTGACTTTCCATTTATTGCTCATTTAAGCAAAATTAACTGTTTATTTCCATTGCTATTTCCTGTTAGTAATAACAATAACAAGTTCTAGAAACAATAACAATTCCAGCAGATAGAGTTATTAGAAAGTATTGGAAAATAATCAGACTTCTTGGATCATATGACATTCCTGAAAGAGATATTGAAAGCAACTGCTCCCTCTTTGATAACACACTTCTCTAAATTTTCGTTAGCATATAAAATGAAATTACCAAATAAAAAATCAACATATCTCATCTTTAAACATATCTACTTCACAACATTTTAACCATTTTAATTCAGTGTTAGTGTGTTTTAAGGACTTTCCCATTCATAAGTCAAGCAGCAATTTAAGCGATGCAGTCCACACAAGGGTAGCTGATAGTCCTTAGGTTTATAGTGCAAATGAAGTTGTGGTCAGAACTGCAGCAACTGTATGACATTCCTGAAACATAAAATAGACAAACTATGGCAATGCAAAAGCTCTAGCTTGCAGATGGTTATAGGACTGGAACACTGACAAGAACTAGCTGGTGGTCCAGAAGCAAAGTTCAAATAGGTTCTTCCAAAGTGTTTTTTATCTATCTATCCATCCATCCATGTATCCATCTATCTATCATCTATCCATCCTTCTGTCTATCTATCTACCTATCTATCATCTATCTAATCTATCTCTCCATTAATTTATTTGTTTATTTAGGTTTTTATGAAATAATCAAAAACCATGAACATTTCATTATACCATGAATAACAGAAAAAGAGTATTATATATGACTCTGTGGAACAATGTTATAGACATCTTGATTTTTAAAAGTTCATGTTAAGCTTAACATGGAACTTCTAACACTATTTTACTTTTCTGTACCCCTTTCTGAGGTATAGACTTTCTCAGACTCCATGTCTGGGAATATATTTCTCATTTTACACATCTAGTCCATCATCAGGGAGACATGATTAGTCATTGATCTTAAGATTTTCTCAGTTTATTTAAACTATGTTATATAGCCATTGTACACATTGTTCTCCTGGTTCTACTCACTTCATTCTTTTATTTAAAAAAATCTTATTTCTTTTAATCAGCCAAAATCTACCTTCACACCTTTCCCCCCTCTTCAATTGAGAACACAAGAAAAATAAAACCCATCGCAAACATGTGGAATCAATCAGAACAAATTTCCACAATGATCATGTCAAAAAAAAATGAACTCATTCTGTATTCTGAATCCTTCACCTCTCTATCATGAGGCAAGTAGCATGTTTCTTCATTAATCCTCTGGAAACCCGATTGGTCATTACACTAATAAGATGTCAGCACAAGAGTATTCCAACACATTTATATAATGTAGTTTGTTCAGCCATTCCCCAATTTATGGGTATCCCCTTAAATTTCCATTATTTGAAACCTCAAGAAGAGCTGCAAATATTTTTGTACATACTTAGAGTTTGTTTTGCTTAGAACTAACCCTTCCCTGAATTGGCCCTCTCTCCAGTTACTCCTCCTCAGTTTTCTCCTGAGTGAAATGTACTTCTGTACCTAACTTTGTATGTGTATTCTTTCTGATGAGTGAAGTTCAAATGTCAGCCACTCCTTCTCAGCCCCTCCCACCGTGATTATGAGATAATTTCTGCTAACCTTCCTCCCCTCCACCTTTCCTCTTCTCTGTTTCCATTCTTAATATCAAGACATAACAGAACCCCTTACAGACCTTATACTCTCTTTATGGACATTAATAATGATAAGATTCTGAAGGAATACATGTATTATTTCCCCACATTTGATTGAAGCAATTTATCCTTGTTTAATCCTTTGTCACTGTTTATTCATGTTTATCTTTTTATGTTTCTCTTTGACCCTGTGTTTCAACTTGAAAGTTTCTATGAAGCTCTGGTCTTTTTTATCAGGAATGCTTGGAAGTCCCCCATTTTATTAAAGATTCTTTTCCCTGCCCTGTAGCATTGTGCTTAGTTTTTCTGGGTTAGTTATTCTTGGCTTTAAGCCTGTATCTTTTGCCTTTTCAATTATTGTATTCCAATTTCCCCTCTCTTTTATAGTTGTTGCTGCTAAATCATGTGTAATCCTGACCGTTGCTCCTCAGAGTTGAAATCTTTCTTTATGAATGCTTGTAGTATTTTTTCTTTGACCTGGAAACTCTGAATTTTGACTGTCATTTCCAAGAGTTTTCATTTGGAGATTTCTTTGAAGAAGTGACTGATAGATTCTATGTCCACATTTTCCTTGTTTTTAAGAAACCTGGAAAGTTTTCTTGAAATATGATATCTAGACCTTTTCTGGTCATGGTATTTTGATTGTCCAATAATTCTTATATGTTTTCACCTTAACTCATTTTCTAGGTCAGTTGTATTTGCAATGTGATTCCCTACATTTTCTTTTATTTTTTTCAGTCTCTTGACTTTGTTTTAATATTTTTGTGGTCTTATATAGTCATTAGCTTCTATTTGGTCCATTTGAATTTTCATAGATTTTTTTTTTTGCTTAAGCAACTCTTGTGCCAAGTTGTTTATTCCCTTTCCAATTCTTCCTTCTGATTATGAGTAGACTACTACTGGATTCAGCCCTTATCATCCCCCTGGAAAGTTCTGTGGTTCAGAATGACAGAATTGCAGGTTCTCCTTTGACCTGAGATTCCTGCCCCAGTTATACCTTTGCAGGCTGGGCTAGATGCTGGGAATGAGATCCTGTTCTGTGTCTGAGATTTAAGCCACACTGCTGCTATTGTTGGGTTTTGAATTCCTTCTTTCTTGGCAAACCTCCCAGGGCATCCCTACTGAGGAACAGTACTACCTAGTGCACAGGTTTACAGGTCCCCTTTTTAGTCAACCCTGGGACTGGGTAGTCAATGACAAAGCTGCCAGCTGGCATCTCTCCCCATTATCACATTGCCCCATATGGGTTTGGAAGAGCCTCAGTATGTTTCAGGACTTCCCCTTCCCCTGGTGAATAATATTTCTCTGAGCACTGGAGTGTTCAGTGAGCAGCATGCTCCTGACCTGACCCAGTCTCCAGTATCCATAGACATTGTCTGCTGTTCTGGGCTGGAAAAAAAAAAATGATTCTGTGACTTTTTCTGGATTTCTCCACCGCAGTTTGGTCTGGTACATTTTCTAGATCCGTTTAGAATTTTGTGGAAGGAAGCTCAGCCCTATTGGATCCTACTAATTGCCATTTGGCTCTACCTTTCCAAAATGTTTTAAAGTTTAAATCACTACATACCAAATTGTACCTCAAGCTTTGTACTTCTCTTTGGCAATTTCACTAAGACACACGCAGATATGATTCAAATCTTTGGATTATTTATTGTAGTCAAAAGCATACCCTATGACAAATTTGTCTACAAATTTGAATCCAATGAATTTGGATCTGTGTTATATACTGAATTATCCTTTTCACTAGTAAGCTGGCTACTTTAACTTTCTTTAGGTTATACCATAACCAGGGAAAGTAAAGTATTATTTTATTAGTGTCAAGTATATCTTTAACAATAGTTATTTTTTTCATGTCAAAGTTGAAAGATCATCTCTAGAATTATATACCCAGTTGACTGGCTATCATGGTTGATCTTTAATATGACAAAACTACAGTCATTGGAATTAAATCATTACTATTCTTGCTCAGTGCTTTGATATAATTGAGAAAATCAGCAAAGAATTATTGCCCCTCCCTTGAAGATTTAGAGGGTAATGATATGGGTGGCCTCCCTTTTCCTATATCATATCTTGGACCAGTCATTTTGTACTGCCCATGATTATCCTACAAGGAAGAAATACCTTTTCCAAATCTTTAGCATAATGCTTAGGTAAAGTCAAAATCATAACAGTCTATCATCCTCAATCACAATGCTTGAACTGAAGGTTGTCATGACAGTGCAGGAAGTTTGATGGTCGAGAAGAAAGTAGGGAGAGAAGCAAAGGAGGAGAAAGAGAAAGGAAAAGGGGAGGAGATGTTACCCAAAGCATTAGGGATCAAGAGATTGAGCTAGACTGATTATGGAAGCCCCAAATCCTAGCCAAAATGGCACAGAGTCTCACAGTGATACAATTTGGCAAAGCCAGACATAATTTTCCCCCAAAGTTCTCATAGATTAAGTGCTTTTCTTGGTGCTTATGGTAGCTTGCCTCAGTCCAAAGATAATAAAGAGAAGA